>CM070667.1:7605019-8203807 GCA_036346575.1 Dendrocalamus sinicus
ACAGTTTCATGCAAAGTTCCTGTTCACTGAATGTATTTGAACGGACGTTGAATCAAACCAACAAAATAACATTGCTGTCAAGTATAAGATGTAGAATTCAATTCAAATGAACCGAGATGGTGAACAATGAAATGGAAAACCATGCCTCCTTTGTGCAGTGATGGCTAAACATCAGCCTCTACATATGAACAATGACTTTTACAAGCAAAATTCTTCGCATATGATGCAAAGCTACAACACCAATATAGCCTTTTGTCCCAAACAAGTTAAGGTAGACTAGAAATGAAATCTTCTCAAGATCAAAGAGTTGAAAGCCTTGAAATAAAAATCTACAATATTAAACCCCTAAGCCGTATATCCTACTATCTGAGCCGAGAGCGTAAAACATTGCCCCTAACTGTTTAGTGCCAGAGTGAAATTACAATGAAGCCTTTCTTGAATGAAATTACATTGAAGGCCGTGTTCACTTTGTTATCAAAATCTAATCTCTCAAAGTTCTCCTCAGTCTATAGGTGTTCGCCAAGATATTCCCTCTGCGTTCAATACTCCTGCAAATATCTGATAGATGTCTATGCTCTATTCACACGAATGGGCTGTCCTTCCAATTCCTGAAATCACATTCAGATGTAGAACAATAAATACATCACCAACATGCTTTAACCTAAAGCTTTCAATTACGAGTCATATAAAACCATTTCAAGGTACAGTGTAGGCCTTATTTCAGTTTTCTAATGCAAAGAAATGCTTACGTAGCATATAGTTTCTATGCTGTATTCAGTTGGCATAATTCATGTCATGTAATACCAAAGTCCAAAATGGGCCAGGACATAATAAAATAGTATTATTCACCCATGGCATGCATACAAAATGATAACATTACTGAATGTGGGTAAGGCTGTGTTGTTCTAGTTCATCCGAGCACCCATAATCACACTCATGTTTTAAGGAAAGATGGATCATAGGTTTCAACACTGCATTTTGCATTCTGATTGCCAGTGATATGACGTAAGCAGCAAGCAAGAGGCAGATGGTATGCAAAATAAGCTTACTGCGTTGTCAAAAGTAGAAATCGCAGCTTCAACTTCTTCCTCCGAAGAAAAGGTGACGAAACCGTATCCCTTGGACTTTGAGGTCCCTGGAATTTGGGACACTGTGGCACTGAGGACCTCCCCCTTTTCAGAGAAGAAGTTTTTAAGCACCTCCGTCGTTACGGTCTTTGCAAGATTACCAACGTAAACCTTGTACTGACTGTCCATGAATACAGGCTCCGGTTCTGGTGCAGACAGATCTATGTTTGGCAAGAAGCTCTCCGTCACATTAACTTTAATTGTTCTACCCCCGACCTCCTGGTAAAAAAAAATGCCAATCGGGCACATGTGTCAGTCATGACTGTTGTGCTCATAGTTATGCCCTGGAACAAGCATTGCAGATGAGAGATGACAACAGGATTGGTGCGAACATTTGAAGCTTACAGTCTCGTTCTGATGCTCAATTGCAGCATTAGCTTCCTCGACCGTGCTCATCGTGACAAAGCCGAAGCGCCGACTCCGACCTGTGTACTTGTCATACATAACCTGCGCAGAACAATTGAGGCAAACCTCTATAATTTCCAAGAGAAAAATTACCGATACATTTAGCAAGCAGTTCATCACATCATAGCCAGCTGCAAGTCGCGTAATTTAGCCTCTACATGGCAAAACTATGACAGTATGATTCCTTCCCTATGTACTCAGGAAAGCATATCAGTCAGTAGCCACTATAGTCACACGCAATTATCTTCTTGAATTCCAGAAACTAGGTTGTAAGTTGTAACTACTTAGACTCCATTTCTAGACCGACAAGAAATCAACCTCCCAAGAACAAGAGCAAGATAAAGAATTAAAATTACTTCAAAGAAAATGCACAAGAAACTTCCAAGAATTGCAATCAAAACCACCAAAAGACGCAATCTTGGAGCGGAGATTGACAAATCAATCCTCCGCCAAGGCTAGAGCAGCGCAACATTTCATTGCGTCGCGTTACCTCGGCCCGCTCGACGGTGCCGTCCTCGGCGAACATGACGCGTAGCTCGTCGTTGGTGACCGTCCTGGGGATGTTCCCCACGTAGAGCTTGCGCGCGGACACCTCCTCCGGGGCCTCCAGCACCGCCGAAGAGGAGGCGAACACCTGCACCGCCGCCCGGCCCCTCGCACGCGCCACCGCGATGAACGGAGGCGCGGCCCGGAAGGAGAGGCGGGCGGGGGCGGGATTCCGGCAGCTGCGGTGGTGGAGGGAAGGAGGGGCTACTAGGGACGAAATGGTGGTCGCCATTGGAGTTGGAGAGGAGGGCGGGGAAGCGAAATGGGAGAAGAACTGAAAAACGTTATCCAGACTCCGGAGTGGTTTTGGGCGTTTGGAGACCATTATTTTTTGGCTGTGTACAATGAAAAATTTTATTGTGTAAGGTCGCATCATTAGGTTTGTGTCACAAATTAATAAGATACTGACATGTGGCATAGAATACTATAGTAAATACAGTAACACCAAGAAAATACAGCAGAGTTTACCCTAAAAAATTTCTACAGAGCGTGCTACAATGTTTATTGTCATATGTCAGCGTCCTTATTAGCTTGTTACACAGATTGATTTATGTCACTATTACACAATAAAATTTTTTGTGCTTAGTAGTTCTGATAAATATTATTAATTGACATAATCTTAAGTTAAAAAATTGAAAAGCAAAAGAAGAGACTGAAAACCCCTAACGAGTTACAACGGACACCGGCTGATATTCCCAGCTATGTCTTGAGGCCCAAAATAATGATTTTTTGTATTAATCATTGGATAATTTAATCAGATAAAATCTCACACTACTTTTTCCCCTTTTTATACGTGTAAGAAAGTGTGTCTTAATATTTGCTCACGCTAAAATAAACAGTAGCCCCCCACAATGCGCAGAGGTAGATATGAAAATATATAATCGTAGGAGCTAAAATGTCATAGGCCCCAAGTTAAAATTTAGTTAGACCTACTTTGCAGGGGCGGACCTAGGACTAAAATTGAGTGGAGGCATGTCGCCACGCGAATGAGAAGGCACCGCGGCTGCCGCCCCGCCCTACCGCCGACTGGGCCACCGGGGCTCGCTGAGTTGTGGACTGGGGGCCTATATAGATTATATCCAGGAGGTATACGTAATTAACAAAATTGAGTGGGGGCCAAGGCCCCCACTGCTCATACTGTGCGTCCGCCCCTGCTACTTTGCAATGTAAAAAATAATAGACAACCCACGAAAAGCTTGGCCGGCAAAAGATGATATGTTAACTCACCTCGACCCAACTTAACGTTGGTGTTATATGACTCATCTTGATATACAAAGCCATTCGATGAAGTCTGTTCATATGCTGCATTGCCATTGAGAGAGGAGGGATGTCGATAGATAAAATCATGTGTTATGTGTTGTTTATGTTAAATGTTTTAGTATGGAAATGTTTATATTTTTCCTATTCCTTTTTTAAGCTGTAAACTGAACAGAGCAATTTTTATTATTACTTGTATCCATGATAATTACATAGAGAGATATGGTACTAATTCTATGAAACATGCTCATAAGTTTATCGAGTAATAAGCTCTCCAGAAACATTCTCTTCAAAGTATTGATTCTACGCTAGACACAACTAATTTATATCTATTACTGTGACTACGTACAATTCGTGGATTACGAATATTGTGAATCCCCAATCTAGCAAACTAATTAAATTGGAAATCACCATGTGTTGCCCCGAATTGAGATGCATCTCTAGTCTATTTTACGTGGTATTTGCTTTGGCATATAGATGGTGTCCACGGAAGAAGGCAGAGCGCTGCGAAGCTTCAACGCATGGTCAAATATCGGCTGAGGCGTGATGATTCACTGACTCAGCAATAGCACCACACAAAGTTTATGAATTTTTTAAATAATTAATTTTTAATTCTGAATTATAGTATTACATTTTTTTTGCAGTTTTGATCATGTTTCGTTCTACGGTTGAGCGACTAGTCTCTACTGTCCAACCGTTGGGCGACAAGATCCCAAGTCGCCAAACGGTTGGGTGCCGTTGGGCAATTTTACAAAATAATATAATTATTTTATGGGTAAATAGCAATTGTTGTAGGTAATAGATTTAACAAATCTTATCTGTAAGTTTTTTTTAAATAAAAGGGCAGACAATGTCGGTTGATCCGTTTGTGATTTTCGTAGATCGTAAATAGTACCAAATCTGTTGGACTCATAAAAACATTTTGCGATCATCGTGTGTTATTGTAGTGAGATAAATTTTCTAAAAATTTTTGTGAGGATGATTGAGGTGGGAACGATTCATAAGTAGAAAGGTAAGTGATATCGCGATTCAATAAAGAATTTGTACACAAAGAAAGACAAACCAAAATACATACACAACGAAAAAAGTACACAAAGCAAAATACGTACACAACAAAAAAGTACACAAAGCAGAGGAAGACCCACTACTCGACGCCAAATTACAGATGGTTTGACAAAACGTCTGTGACCGACACTAACACAGACGATTTTAATTTGGACATCGTCTGTGTTGATGGCGTCGGAAAAACGAGTATCACAAACGATTATTACCGATGAACCGTCTATGATATTCCAGTATCACAGACGATTTTTATTTAAAACCGTCTGTGATAATCTGGAATTATGACAGACGATTTTTTTTATTAAAAACCGTCTATGATAAGCTGATTATCACAGACGGTGATAAGGACATCCTTTCTATAGATACAACTGTGCCAACTCCACAACAAACTCAACAAACTGAAACTATGATACAAGGACCAATGACTCGAGCGCGAGCATGTCAACTTAACCATCAGGTGAATGCGTTCCTAAGTTTGCATATAAATATTTCAAAGAATGGCATACTACTTAATTCTTGTGATAATTTAATTGTCCTTAGGAACCATGGTAAAGAACCACGTGAGCTCAAGTGTAGAAGTGGAACCGTCAAGCGCAATCCAAGTCCTGTTCGCGAGTTCGATTCAGATTCGGCCTTTGTAATAGCATCTACTTCAAACGGCCATAACTTTTGATCCAGAAGGCTTCTCGGGGCCCGTGAGTATTCGTTGGAAAGCTCTTGGAGTCTACTTTCAGATGGATCTAGTCTTACCTCCAAACTCCATCTGAGCAGATCAGAAACAGTAAAAGAAGACACATCACTTTTCCAGTCCGAGTCAAAGTGGGCCAAGGGCCTTGTAACTTATGCTATTTGGGCTGGTACTGTTCACATGAATAGTACCATGGCCACATGAATAGTAGCTATGAATAGTACCACATCCCTTTTCATTAGATAAGTGCAGCTCTCCCCTCCCCTATTTAAGGAGGTCACACCTCTTTAGTTTTCCTTGAGTTTTTCTTAAGAGATTATTCTGTTTAGCAGTTTCACCGCATTGTTCGGTTGAGGAACCCCAACTTGTGAATTTAAATATTATTCGTAATACAATTTCAGATTGCATCTTAAACTCTCTTGCTTGTGTTCTCGATTCGCTTGCAGGAGATAGCCTTCTTGGCGAGGTCAACCGTGTTCGGCACGGTTGATAACCAACGGAATAGTGGTGTAGTGATTGCAAGGGGTTTGATCTATTTTGGTTGGAGCCTTTGGATCATCAACGTCGAGTTCTCCACAATCGACTTATCAGTACCTCTCGGAAGATCGGGCCATCGTCACATCAGTTGGTATCAGAGTAACGGTTGCCCGTGAGGTAATTCATCCCTTTTAGATTAGTTTATGTTCATCGTATCCGTCCCAAAAACTCCAGAAAATTGGCCAAAAAACTATTTGTTCGTAGTGTTCTTCCGCTGTCCCACACCCCTTGTGCCATTGCAATTTTTCTTTTCAGAATTGCTCGTTGAAATTTTGGTTACATTGTCGTGTTCAAGTTGTTGATTGCTAGTTTAGTCAGAGTCTAGTTCGTCATTGTCCTATTGCATCTCGTGTTCCTTTGCATAGCTTCGTCGTTGTGTGTTCCCCATCCTTGCCGCGCCGCCATCCTTGCTACGGCCTTCCATCCGCTGCCAACCCTAGCCACGACCCCCCTTGCTGCCCCCCCATACTTGCCACGCCGCCATCCTTGCTACGGCCTTCCATCCGCTGCCAACCCTAGCCGCGACCCCCCAGGCGTTTCCATCCTTGCCGTGCCTCCCACTTGTCTCATCCTTGTGCAAGGAAAACAATTAGGGTTTCGGACTCAGAAAAAAAGAGAAAAAAAGAGGAAAGAGTCCATCTTTGCCGAAATTTAGAAAGTGCATCAAACCTTTGACAAAAAATAGTGAAAATTGGTGGAGCTGTTCTTCATACATCCAAAAGCCTCCAAAAAAATTTGAGCAATTTTGGCCACGGGATCAAAAGTTATTGCAGTTTCAATTGAGGCCACAACGAATTCGAGTCCGTTTCTGACACACCTTCAGTAAAACGGGCATAACTTTTGCATACGGTGTCCATTTTTGACCTTCAGTAAAGTGCCTGTCACCCTCCAAAACCCCCAAAATCGGCCATCTTTAGCCCCAAAATCGCGTCACGTACCAAGTATACGTGAACCTACAGGGTCGCACACTTAACAGGTTGGAACACTAATTCGAATGTGATTCGGATGTGGGCTCAATTCGGATAGAGATCCGGATAGACTCCTATTGGGCCTCGGTCCACGAGGCCCAAGTGAAGAGGTCTATATATATGGAGGCGAGGGGCTGAGGGGTGCATGCTTCTGATAATCCCGAGCCAAACCCTAGCCACCACCTCCCGAGCCAAACCCTAGCCGCCGCGAGTGCCGGTACACTCGCGATCGGCGCCCCACCCGGACGTGTGGATACCGGTGGAGGCGCTGCTCGTTGCGGCGTTGATCGGCATCAACAACCTACGATTGGATCCGCCGTGGTGTGGTTGATCGCGTGGAGGAGACGATCCGTCGGGACGATCGGCTACTTCCGCTACTACCTTGACTCGCGTGGTTGGATCGGCTTCTCCAACTCTTCTTCATTGCATTTGCGCGTCTAGCGGTAACGATCCATGATCCCTCCTTAGCATGATGTCCTGGTGTGCGCGGTAGAAAAGTTTTGTTTTCTGCTATCGTAGCCTACGCGCAATCCTTTACTTTTATTAGGTCTTCAAAGGATACAACATTATCTTTAGCATTGTCCTTCATTTTTATGAAACTTGCCATTATTAGATTTAGGTAATAATTATTGGTTTCATATATCAAAAATCATGAGGCCCCTTCTTCTATAAATGTTGAGATTTAAATTGAAGAATACCTTGTTTATGATTAAGAAATTCTCAAAAACTTAATTAGGCCAACATGTCATCCGCGCATTCTTCAACATCATCGCCAGATGCGTCCGCTCCAAAATCAAAACGCCAAGGAAGAGGGCTATCGAAAAAGCCTGAGGGCTGATTTACCATCACAGAGGTCGATGGATCTAGGACCCCTCTCCTTCCTCGCGGAGCAGTATGCGCATTCCGAAGAATGATAAGAATAGTTGCACGAGAAAGAATTGAGATCACATTCGATTTGTGGAAGAGCGTGCCTGGGACTCGAAAACGTGAGCTGCTGACAGAAATTTTGGCATCGTTCGAGATCCCAGAAGAACACCAAGACGCCGTGCAACGACAAGCATTGCTAGCGGCGTGCAAAGCATGGAAGAACTTCAAGAGTACGCTTGTTAAGAACTACGTGGAGAAGGATGAAACACCCTTTCATAAATACCCATTCCTGGAACCACAATAGGAAGAGTTCAGGGTGATGAAGACGACCGAAAATTTCAAAAGTGTAGGTGCGGCACACAAGGCCCTCCAGGCAAAAAACACACCCCCACAGACTAGGCACAGCTGGGTATGCGGGTAAAATCCCGCAGTAGAGGAGGGAGGGAGGGCGAACAGGCAATCCTACAGGACACCGCCCCGCCATTTGCCAATATCCCGGATGACCGCGCTCGAAATTGGATTAGAGCAAGGTCATCTACAACGACATCGAGGGACGTCACATTTCGAAACCCTGCAGACCAGCAAGTGTCCCAGCGCCTGGTAACATATCGATCGAACTACGTAGTTTGTAATTACTCCACAACTTCGTAGGAAGTGAAATGACATGTCGTGCTCTTGCAGGAAGCACTGAGTGCTGAATATTCCTAGGGATCATTTCAGGGAATAAGGGAGAAAGATATACACTCCGCAGCCCTGGGAAACAAGGAGCACCCGGGTCGTACAAGAGGCCTTGGGCTTTACGTTCCATGGAAATATGGTCTCCAAGATGAATCCGAATTGTATCGGAGTAGGAAGAGAACCAAAGCCGAGCATGAGGCACGGCTACGAGAAGAGATCAAGGCATCTCTTAGAGAGGAGCTGGCTAATTATGTCAGAGATGAGATGCGGAGATTTATAGAAAATCAGCAGGCCGCCGCCGCTCTTGTGCTAGCTAGCCCACTCAACCGTCCGAGTAGTTGCGCGTCCAATCCTACGATGGAGAACGAGGCCAGATTTCCTATGGACGACATCGTCGTAATAATTATTATCTCTGGAATGCTCGATCTATTGATAGACCTATTAATTGGAGTAGTTAATTTTGTATCGTTATATAGGAGCCTACAAAGTGCAAGCTCTAAGTGAGATATGTCTCCGTTGCCTTGTGCACTGCTTGGGGCCTGGCATATCCGTCTACTCAAGGGATCACGGTGCACCGTGAACCTTTAGCGCCAGGCTTCGAAAAAGTGGCAGTGGATGGTGTACACGCCAATTTCAAGGTCATCCCGCTACCGAAGCCCCCCAACGATGAGCTTGTGACTCTGGGGCAAGCCATTGGAACCTTCATCTAGTGGCCCAAAAGTGATACCTACCTGAAGGCTTCTTCACCAGTGGTAGGTCCACAAGGGCAATCTAAACCAGATCAGCTACATGCACTGGTGCCATCTCTACAAGGGCAATCTGAACCAGATCAGCTACACGCACTGGTGCCATCTCCACAAGGCCTATCTCCACCACCGCTACCTGCACCGGTGTCATATTCACGGGCGCTATTCCTGGTGCAGCAACTTCCACCAGTGCTACCTTTACAGTCGACCTACAGCCGAAGCAGCAAGGGCAAAGCAAAGAAGATCGATGATGATATCTCGTACCTGCCATTGGCTCGCAAATTCACGCTTGGCGAGCCGCTGGTCGACCCGGTAACGCGTGTAACAGCCCAGGTTTTTATTAAAATAAAAATAAATAAATAAAATCTAAATTAAAATAAGTATGTTTGGTTGCCTATATTTTATTTTTGATTCGCCGTGATTTTTCTGCTTTAAAAAATGCTGGATTTGAAAAGTAATTTAGATAAAAACATAAAATATTATTAAATAAAATGATATTTTGATTTTCTATAAAACTTCTATTACAAAATACTTATTTTAAAGTATTTGGCTTTTATCTGGATTTTCTGTGTTTCTTTGGAATTTTCTGGAGCTTAAAAAAACTATTTTTGAAATTAAAAAGTATTTTAAAGGACTAAAGATAGAAAATTATAAAGACCAAATAAAGTTGAAAAATATTTTTCCTAAGTCCAAAATTAATCTAGGGATTTCTGTTAATTTATTATAGATTTTTAAAATCAATTTTAAAGCTTAAACTATATTATTATTAGTTAAAAAGATTTAATTTGACTAAATTAAACTTTAATATTTTCTAAAAATATTTTATTTGAGTTCCTTGTTTCACATGAAATTTTTGTATATTTTCTTGGATTTTTTGGAATTTGTTTGAGCTCAATTTTAAATTTCCCAAAAAAAAAGAGGAGAGAGATCCCCACGCGCGCAGGGAGCTCGATGATCATGTGCACGTTTTCTTCCATTTTTCTATCTCTTCATAACTTCCAAACTGGACCTTATCTCCACGTCCTTCCAAAAGAAAAGTCGTGCCAAATCACGTCAAGAATCCATCCCAACTGGCCTCATCTCGTTTCGTTCAACCGTTTGTGTTTTATCTCCTATTTTCCAGAAGGAACTCTAAACTGAGATCTGCGAATTTGGGTCGGTTTCTATCCCTTCCAAGCCTATAAATAGCACGACTTAACCCCTCTAAACTCATCCCAAGCCGTGGCAAGTCCTCTCAAAGCTCAGAATGTCATCGGCATCGAGGCCCTCTGGTCTCAAATTTGCTTGAGTTTTGCCATGATTCTTTCACGTCACATTGTGTTCCCATATGCTATCTACCTTCTTGCCAAGTTAATTTGGTTTTGGTGCAGCCAATCTCTCGGAATCAAGTTTTCCCCAATCTAGGTCAAGAGCACTTCCCGACGTCGATTCATCGCCTCCGGTAAGCTTTAGCCCATGCCGTAATTTTTATTAGATTTGCCTCGTAGCGTTCTACGCCATGCTCTCTTCCGTTTCCCCGAAAAGCCTCCACAAATTTTCGCCTCCGACACCTCGCCATGACCGCCAATGGCATCTCGTGTACCCATCTATCCGGTGATGTTTTTCCCAATCCGTTTGCGTCATATCGTGCCAAACCACCCCAGGTAGCTATCCTCCAAGTAGATTTAGATTTCGTTCACCGAGCACCAAGATATCAAGTTTTTGCTTTTACCTTACCATCGTCGTTCAAATGTCGATTGCGTGTCTCCGGTGGAATTCCGGCCAAGATGAAAATTTTTCTAGCTTTACCATGCCACGTTCTAGCCCGTGCTCACCCTACTTCGTGTTCTATGCCCGGATTTTATTCCTCTCTCCTACCCGTGTCATAGTAACCGCCTGTGCCGTCACCGTGCTCCATTTGGCATGCCGTCACTTCCTATGTGTGCCTTGGGTCGCTAGCAACCCATTTTGCTAGTTAGCTTCATGTTCCATGCCTCCTCTCACCGGCGCTAGCTTCCTTTCCAAAAAAAATTAGCTCTCGGGTGAATAGTAGCTTTTGTGATTTTTCAGCATTTTCTCTCCCAGCAAACTTTAGATCGCTCGTTCTCCTCCGTCCGAACTCCGATTGACCCGATTCTTTTTCCTAAATTCATATAAAATTGAGATCTATATTTTGGTTTTAGTTTTGTAATTTTTTAATTTTATTTGAATTTTATTTGATTTTCGTTTGGATATTCGCACGTGTAGACTACGACGATTCAGGAACATTCTTCGACGAAGAATCACACCAGGTTGAAGAGCAAGGCAAGTCACACTCCTTGATCATGTTGATCCCAGATTTTAAAATAAAATTATGTTGTTTTAAATTATTCTGCATGTATATTTTTATTCAACATATTTCAATTCAGTTTTAAATTTAGCTATTGCCTACTTATTAATTCCTCCATTGATTTTGAAATTCCTCGATACCTTGTCACCCTAGAATCAAACTCTAGTTAGCACACTAGTATTAGCTAGAGAATATTATATCAAATGCTTAGACCTGCTTAGTTATAATATGGTTTTGGGATATCTTTTCACATAAAATGATGAACTTTTCACATGAAATGATAAGTTTTTCAACTGTACTCTTGACTTCGGTGAGTCAAGGAGGTTTATGAGATATTTTGAAAACAAAATATAAAACCTGGTTTAGACTTAGGCAATTGTTTAGATTGGTGGGTGCAGGCATGCCCTGTTGGTTGGAGCCGCAGTGGTTGATTGTTGTGCACAGGGGTCTGTGGTTGGGCCTAAGTCGGATTAAGGACCGGTCTGTGAGCTACTGTTGCAAAGCCCTATCGTACTACCATATGGCTGGTATGGGACAGCCTTGGCTGAATAATTTGCAACGTCCCAATCTGAGTCAAGTCGTAGGTTGCAGGTGGGCGTGGTTGGTGCCATGTGAAGTCCCACTTGGGTGAGCGTGGTTAAGCCATGAGAAGTTTCGCCTAGGCTCAAGAGGAGGTCCCGGTCTGGTGGATTCCTTACTGGGGTGAAACCTTAGAGTTGGCTTGGCCAGGTTGAAGATTTTGCATTGTAAAGGCCTTGTCACGACTCCTCGCCGCACACCTAAGGAAGTGTGTAACTTGCGTGGCAATATGGGATGATCGTGTCTTGTGGGTAAAGCTGTACACCCTCTGCAGAGTGAATAATCTATCCTGGATAGCCGTGCCCACGCTCATGGGCATGCTGAGTAAAAGTTTTTCATGGATTAGACCTTATCTTTTCAAAAATGATTTTTGAAAACCTTATGGATGGATGGTATCCATGGAAGAATGAAAAACCTTGTGGGTGGATGGAACCCATGAGAGAGATTGGAAGCTTGTGGATGGATGGAATCCACGAGTGTTTGGAAACGTGTGGATGGATGGAATCCATACGTGATTCTTTTGGAAAAGATGGTCCGGGTGGGATGCCCGTGGATAGGTTGGTGTTTGGTCGGAGCCGGCACTGACGGTATTATTTTCAATTACAAGTATTGTTTTTACATACTGTATTAAATTCAGCATTTTCAATCTATTATTGTATTTTCTTAAATGCTGTTTTATGCAAACTAACCCTATAAGCATTCCATTGAAGCCGTTATCATTATGTTGCATTTCTTCGTGTGATTTGCGGAGTACAAGTTTGTACTCACCTTGCAATCTCCATACAGAGGAAGATGATGTCGATTACGGTGAAGATCTGGACGAATAGGCCACGTCTTACTGTCGTTTGCCTGTGTGCAGGCTTGGGCTTCACTATTTATCAGTTTGCTTCTGCAATTCTTTGCTTTATTTATTTTGCCAATGGGCGTTGATGTAAGACTTGGCCATAAGGCCGTATCGTTTATTTAATATAAGTTGGTCATTTGTGTTTGATATTTATCTTTGTTGTACTGTATGCACTAGCTGATCTTGGACTAGTGCAATTTACACAGAGGATCTAGGATTGCTTGTGCCATCCAAGTATTGCTTGTGCAGCCTGACAAGTTCGTTGATTATGGATCTGTTCCTTTCGCGAGACCTCGATTCCGGAGTGATAGAGCAATAAAAAAAAATGCAATGTTAACATCTAAGTGCAAATGCAATTTAGATCTTTTGTAATTGTGTATTTGTTAATGGATATTTTATTTCATTTCAATTAATTGATTTGCGAAATGGATGTTTTATGTTTGTGAAATGAAGTGCGATATGAATCGGATGTTTTATGTTTGTGAAATGAATTGAGATGTGAATTGGATGTTTTATGTTTGTGAAATGAATTGGGATGTGAATTGTATGTATACATGTACATGTTGATCTGCTTGTTTCAGAGGGCATGACTAGCATTTTCTAAGGCTAGCCAATAAATAGAAATAGATTTAGGGGTAGAAAAAAATATCACAGACGGTTTGTAACTAAAAACCGTTTGTGATAGCTGATAAGTAAAAACCGTCTGTGATATCCTATCACAGACGATTTTTACTTACAAACTGTCTGTGATTATCAGCTATCACAGACGACAGTTTTACTTACAAACCGTCAATGATATTTACACCACATACGGTTCGAAAACCGTCTGTGATAACCTTCGATTATCACTGATCCATAAATTCAGATGGTTCAGAAAATCGTCTATGATGACGTTTCTGAACCGTCTGTAATACGGTTTTCTGTAGTAGTGTATGCTGCATTCTTAAGAGTATTTTTTTACTACACTTTATTTATCCATTGATCTAAGGAGAACTGATGTGATCGGTACTCGCTCCGTTCTTCCACTATTCACGGTGTGAAAATAAATGAGGTTGTCAAAATATCTTGAGAATTAAGCTCATGATTTTAACGAAAGTTGGAACATACAACAAAATTTCTGCAGAAATAATTTTGAATTCCACAATTAACTTCATTTTTGGGTGAATTGATAGGATTGGAATCCTAGAATCATGATAATATTGTAGAGTTTAATCGTGATTGTATTTAGACCGCTATTTTAAATAGTACTATCTTTCTATCTGATGTGGATCTACGTAAAATCAAGATCAAAATACTGTCTGTAACATCTCAAATTTCAGGGGATGCAAAAAGAGAGAGAGAGAGAGAGAGAGAGAGAGAGAGAGAGAGAGTAAAATTTAAAACTTTTTTGCATGCATCTTACAGTATAAACCACTTGAAAATCTCATAAATATATTCATGGCGCCAGAAATCAAAATCTGAATATATTTGAACATGCTCTTGAAATTCTTCAAGTCAAAATGGTGCATGTACACAAACAATAGCTTTTACAGAATTGTCGAGAAAAATCTAAGGTAGATAAAATTGTTGGAAAATTATACAATAAACTACACTATGCTAGGAGTCTTCGCAAAAGAATTCATAATTTTTAGAGCTTGTTTGACATGTTTAAAAACCGCTTTGATCACTTAATCATTCCTCCATCTCCGTTGCGAAGGCGTATTCTTCAACTTTACACTTTCTCTCTATCTATTGAAGTTCTGATGCAGACAAGTGGGATCGGACCCCACCTGTTAGGACTCCTTCCTTCCCTCGCTGATGCGCTGTGCCTGTGCGTCAGGAGTCATCTTCCACCTCATGCGCATCGTACCAACTCCACCATGGCTAATACCGCCGGGCTTTGACGCTATGCCCACAGCTTCACGCTTGCTGTTGCCTGCCCTCACATATCATGTCGCCGTGCTGAGTCTCCCTTGTCCTTGACTCTTTTGCATGACGCACATCACTGAGAAGAACTAGCCACGCCAGCTCCGTCATGCTCACAAGATCTCGTGAAGTAGCTCTTGGCTATCTTGTCTCTATAAAGCCTTCCTTACCACATCATTCTCCCTCAGCTTGCCCCCTAGGTCTCCTGCGCACATTTCCAAAGCCTCTCACTCTTTGAAATGCTGAGAAATCGTAATCATTCACAATGCCGACGAGCACGCCTTCGCATTCTGGCAACTTTAGTGAGCCTCTCCTCTTTCCGACCGCGTTATAGCATGTCTCATTGTTCCTCTAAGCTCCATATTCACTTAATCGCCTTATCATGTGGTGAATCACCTAATATAAGCTTTCTTCTTCATCTCTAGACAGGAGCGCCGCCACTAGTTGTTCTTCCTCCCCAGTAGGACCCTGGCCGATTCCTTACTCTCTAAGCACCTTCGCCTAGCAAGCAAGCTAATTTGACCATACTTTTGACCAGTGAGCTCGGACAAGCCAAGCGTTGTTGCTCACTCTCTTGCTCTCTTTGGCAATGAACCCTACTTGTCAGGTGGATTAACTTACCGCTAATGACACATTCAAAATTAATGTATGCATGACATGTGGACCCGAGTTAATTAGTTAAGTGCAATTATAATCAAAACCATGTTAAAAATTGTGAGTATGACATGTAGGACCCACACACAAGTGAAGTTATAAACTCTGTGAGTATGACATGTAGTACCCACCTATAAGAGAGGAGATTAGTGATAGATTTGAAACTAATGCATT
Organism: Dendrocalamus sinicus; assembly: GCA_036346575.1. Lineage (NCBI taxonomy): Eukaryota > Viridiplantae > Streptophyta > Magnoliopsida > Poales > Poaceae > Dendrocalamus > Dendrocalamus sinicus. Next base: position 7,620,365 of record CM070667.1, read on the forward strand.
TATGACAAGTGGGCCCAACTAAAATCAATTAAGGAATTTTAATTAAACCAAAAACTAAAAATGAGTCACTGGCTAAACATGATTTAAACCATGTGATGCTGACATGAATGGCCCACATGTTAGGAATTTCAGAAAAATGAATAAAATGGGAAAACTGTCTTTAGTTATGTGAAAGTACGCTTTCTCTGTTGGAAGGTGTATTTTTGGTAGAACGTTTGGAAAATTCGCTTCCTTTGTTAGAAAGCATACTTTTGAGAAGTACATCTTCGACACCATCTCTTTTAACAATTTTAAGAATTTATAAACTGAATAAATTCAAATGGCTATAGGTTTTGCATATGAACTTCAAATTAAATGAGTTTTGTCTCTAATTTTTTTCTAAAATCATGCTCTATCCAAAAATGCAAAAATATTTAAATATTGTTTTGTTTGAAGTTATTTAGCTCTTATTTGTATTCGTTGGATTTTACCGAATAGATATTGTCATGCCGGATAACTTTGAGAACGCTTTCGAACCATTCTATGAGCAACAAGAGCAAGGCAAATGCCTCTTTTATCCATGTTGATCCCACTATTTTAATTGCTGTATATTATTTACAAAATCTATTATGGATGCATGTATGTTTTATTAAAATTACTATACTATGGGTAACAACAGTTATATCCACTTATATGCATTGAACCTCATTACAAATTTGGTATCCTTACTTTTGTAGCCTTTAGGACATAGTTAGATAATTGCTAATGTCAGAATTTGGGTATATTACATTAACTATGTGGTCTAGATGTTTAACCATGCACTGGTATGTGATTTGGATGTTTAGCTGCGCTCTAGTTTTTACCAAGTTAGATATTTCAAAAAACCTTGCACGTGAACATGGGTGATTTCGAATGTTAGTCCTGAGGATGAACCTCTGCTAGTTTGGTATAAAGTAAAATGGAAACCCTAGATTTAGATGCGAGTGAGTTATATTATGAACTGTCAAATGTGAGAAGATATCTCGCATAAAGATAGGAGGGATTCTCTCCCGGGTCAATTAAAGAACCAAACGCTATTGCTGCACACCTAAGTCACACCATACAACCACATATACTATATGGGCTCTAGCTCTAGCCGATTAAGTTATCTAGGAGTAACCTTGTATTTTGGTAGGCCAAAGTAATTAGAACATTCCAGGAAGGTTTGCTCGTAGAGGCTTCACCAAGGTGTTAGGACCAAAGCTTGTTAATACAATGGTGAATGCTCACTTGGGGAATGTAACATCCCGAAAAAAAATTAGAAATTGTAAAATTATGGAGCCCTGTAATATTCTGCAATATATCCTATTTTGATTTGGATTTCATGGTGTTTCTTCAAGAATTTTTGGTTGAGGTTCCCAGAATTTGAAATAAAAAGAAAGTATACAAATAAGGAGGAAAATTCAAATTTTAATTTAGAATCTAAAAAGATGATCCAGAAATTAGGAGGGAGGAATTTAAATAAATCTGGAAATTATTTATGAAATTGTGCAAAGAATAAACCCCAAAATATTTGTGTGTGTGTGTGTGTGTATATATATATATATATATATATATATATATAAAAGAAGAAGAAGCAAAGAAAAAATAATAAAAAAAATAAAATAATAATAAAAAGAGGAACAAAACGGGGGAATTGGAGCCAGGCCGGCCATCACCCCGGCCCAGCTCCTGCGCGTGCGCGGCCTTTCCACCCGCGCGGTCCAATTCCCGCGCGCAGCGCGCAAGCACCACTGGCGGGCGAACCCCGCGCCCGTGTTCGCAAGACCCTCTAGTCGGGCGGGCCTCCCGCTCGCCCGCTCTTCCTCGCACGCGGGCCCGTGTTCGATCTCTCACGCCGGCCCCTTCTCACGCCGCCGTTTTCCTCCTTTTGCGCGGCGCCGCGCCATCATGCGCTCTGCGCAGCTCTCGCGCCGAAGCGCCCCGTGGCGCGCATTCTCCGCCGAGCCATCTCGCCACCCGGTGGGAGCACCGTAAAGCCGATACGCTCGCCGCGCCTCCACCTCGGATTGAGCCACCGCCCACGCCGCTTCCTCCCGGCCACTCCTCCTCGCAGCCGCGCAGCGCCCCCGCCCGTGGCAAACATGCCCGCTGGGACGCCCACTCGCGCGGCGCGGCGCAAGGCTCGCCCGAGCGGTCACGCGCGCATGCCGCACCCTTAATCCCGCTGCTCGCCGCCGCCGCCGCCGCTCCGCCGCTCCCGACATGACCGCACGACCGCCCGACCGCTGCCCACTCCTCCGCGCTCTATAAGAAGCTTCGAGGGCTCCGAGGAGTTCCCACGCCCCACTCACTTCCTCACTGTAAACGCCCAGAAGCCCCGTAGCCACCGAAGCCCATTCTTCCCCAACTCCGCGAGCACACCGCCCGCTGATCCCTAGCTCTAGCGCCCGATTCCTTCGCCATATCATCCCAGAGCACCGCTGGCGATTCCTCGCCTCGCCCGAGCTTCCGACGTCCGTACTCGCCGCCACCGAGCTCTTTGAGTCGCCGCCGCCGCCGACGCCGACCCACCTCCGGCCATCTCGCCTCGCCGATCGCGCCACCGGATTCACCGCGAAGACAAGGATTCCTTTGGCCCTCCACCGACCTCCCGACATTCCTCGCCGCCGCCACCGCCGCCCCCGAGTTCCTCCGCGCAGCCCTCCACAACCTACTCCAAAGGGATATCTTGCCCCTACAGTAGGCAAAGCCTCCCGCCGCTGGCTAGCACCGCCGCTCTCCTCCTCAACTCCCGGCCGCGCTGCTCGAGCCTTGGCTCTCGCAGCCGGGTTGAGTTTTCTTCATTTTCATTCGGCCGACAGTGGGCCCCACTGCCGCCCATCGCAGCTGAGCCGCCGCCGCCCACCGGCCCCGCCGGTCGGGTGGCAGAGCCTCATCGACACGTGGACCCCATCAGACAAGAGTCGGGCCCACATGTCAGTGGCACAGAGGAGATAAAAGAAAAATAAAATGGAAAAATCAAAGTAAACCTGACGCTGACAGTGGGCCCCACATGTCAGGATCTAGTAATTTTTGGATTTGACCAAAACAGAGAATTTTGACTGGCTATAACTTCTTCATTTTAGCTCCAAATGGAATGAAACAAATTTGTAAATTCATCTAAATTCAAGATCTGTCTAATGGAACCAAAACCATAAATTTTTGAGTTTGTTTGAATTTTTGGTTGTGATTTGTATGATTTGCTGATTTTTATGCAAAAATGTCGTGCAACGTATATAGCATTCGAGGCTCAGCGAGAGGAGGCAGCAGACGACATCAGTCCCAACAGCCCAGAACCGGACACTAGTGACCCAGGCGAGTCAACACTTTGAACATATTGAACCTAGCATTTCAAAGCTATTTCCTTTTAAATTAGCAACTTGTATGCTATTATTTCATGAGATATGATATGTTCAATTTCAGCAAGCTAGTTATGCCCTGTTATTGCTATTGTTCATTTTAATCTCCTTGCCAAACTTGGACATGTGAACCTTGTCGCCGTAGTATGAATTAATACATGATTTCACAAATTAAGTCCCTATTTATATGGCAATGCTTAGGAATGCTAGCTACTTGGGGTGACACTAATGCCCCAAGGAAAACCTCTCAAACTATTTTAAATCATATGGTGCGATGCCATATGTAGTGTTGGTGCGATGCCGACATTTAGCGTATGGTGCGATGTCATACGCAACCCTTGGTGCGATGCCGAGGGTTAACTTATGGTGAGATGCCATAAGGATGGTTGGTGCGATGCCAACCATAAGCATATGGTGCGATGTCATATGCCGCCCTTGGTGCGATGCCAAGAGGCAACCTATGGTGCGATGTCATAGGGTTAGTTGGTGTGATGCCAACGCGTATGGTGCGATGTCATACGCCGTCCTTGGTGCTATGCCAAGAGGCAACTTATGGTGCGATGCCATAAGGATTGTTGGTGCGATGCCAACAATAAGCATATGGTGCGATGTCATATGCCGCCCTTGGTGCGATGCCAAGAGGCAACTTATGGTGCGATGCCATAAGGTTAGTTGGTGTGATGCCGACAAAATTACTTGGATTATTACAACTAATGGTTTAAAAATGTGATTCCAAACCTGCTAGGTCATAGGAAATTTTAAGTAATTGTATTCAAAAGCACTCTTTGGCAAACAAAATAGCCCTATGCCTTTCCATTGTTAAGTCATACATGTTATATATTTGCATTCTGTGTGTGTGGCTTGCTGAGCACGGGGTCAGAGTGCTCATTCTCGTATTATCAAACAGAGACAGGAACTCAGGAGCACTATGAGCATGAGGAGGCTCCTATAAATGCAACAGGAGACGACGACAACAACTAGGGCGCTTAATACGTATTTTGAAACATAGACAAGAGGACTAGATGGAGATTGTGTGCATATATATATATATATATATATATTATCCAATCATTGGGTAATATGCATGGACACAAGTACCCCCGGTCACTTGCCTGTGGTAATGGTTTCACCTTTGCTTCTATTCCGCTGCTTTAATATTATGTAACTTTTAGCCAACGTGGCACCTGTGTGAACTATTGCTCGATGTGAGCAAAGACCTTTATGGCATGTAATATTTTGCGATGTATGTGTATGATCCAGCAATGTTACTGTGTGCACTATTCATTGATCCTGGGAATAGTGCGATAAAACACAGAGGATTTGGATTGAAAAATCCGGGTCCGACAGGGAAGGACACACCTAAGTGAGGGTTTTCATTCATCAGGCTAGTGCAAGATTAGAACTAGATGATGTAAAGACTATATGATGATCAATTTCGTCACACGTCCAAGGAATCGTGAGATTGTCGATAGTATATTTGATTATCTCTTATGGGTAAAGTTGTATAACATCTTGAGTGTTAAAAACTATTCAAATAGCCATACTCGTGGTCATGTGCATGCTTGGATACAGCCACAATGGGTATAGTTTTTATTGTTATAAAATTGTTTTGTTGGAAATTGGGATGACACGTACGTGTCGCATATGCTATGCATGTGGTTGGGATTTGTTCGATATTCCTAGCCAAGGAGGGCTATGAACCGTTGTGATTTATTGATATTGAAGTTATATAAATGTTATTTCATTACATATCAACTACTCTTCATAATTTTGTTGCTAATTATTACTTATCGATATTGCAAATGAAACTTGTTTCATGCTGAAAATAAATTGTAGGATAGAGTCTTATTCATTGTTAGCCTTGCGTTTATATATGTTATGATACACTACGAGTTTTGTTGAGTACACAATATACTTAAGCTTGCTTAAATTGTTGTTTAGGGAATAAGGAAGACAAAATGTCCGACGACGTGTATTTTGCCTCAGCACCGAGGAATTTGTCGGTGGATCTTTCTAGGGACTAACTTTAGTCGGTTGCCTGTGAGTTTGGTGGTACATCGTTGTACACTTTATTTATTTACTTGTCTTCCACTATGTATTACTTTTGATACTAATATTTATTTGGCCAATCGGCCTTACATTGTAAAATTTATTTAGGTCGCTTGTGTATTTATACATTTTATTGTATATTAATTATCTGTGATGTGTATGGATATTATCTTAATATTGTAAATATACGTACTAATCACTGATAATAGCACTAGTACGAAATGCATATGAATATTTCAGATATTCCATACCCCGATCGTCACACTACCTAATTTGGATCTATTTAAAATCAGAGCAAAATGGTTCCACAGGACAGTCACAACCTTGCTCGGTAATCATCACTACACCGCTTCACCGCCTTTTAGCAGGAATTTCGTAGGGAATATTATATTTCTTGCGGGGTAAAATTCTAGCGTTCCAAAGTCCAAACTCCCTGATTTCTACAAAATTGAAGACTCTTGTGCCCCCATAAATCTGCAAGAAAAATTAAAGGAAATCATCTCTCTCTCTCTCTCTCTCTCTCTCAGATTCGAGGAACTAGCCACGCGACGCGAGGACGCATCATCAGATTCAGATCTGATTCGGTGACAAGTTGTTTGACCACGTTGTCACCACAGTTCTGCACTCCAAGAGACGGGGGAAAAAAAGAAGCAAATAACCAAGAACCAAGAATGGCGGGGGACGGCGACCGCGCGGGGCTTCCCCGGATCGCGGTGGTGGGCGCGGGCATCTTCGCGCGCACGCAGTACATCCCCAGGCTCCGCGAGATCGCCCACCTCGTCGTCCTCAAGGCTATCTGGAGCCGCACCCAGGTGACTCCCATTCCTGCTCACTCTGTATCTCGTATCGCGTCTAGCTGCTTCTAGCCTCCGTTGTCATCATCAGAGAAATCTCAAAAGTGTTTTTTTTATTCTGTGGTAATTAGATGAGAGGGAATCTTTGCAACGAGGTCAAATCTAGTTCGTAGAGCACATGCCAATTGGCCAAATGGGGGTATTAATCTGCTGCTTGTTTGGGTTAACCTCCTTTGTTGTTGCACAAAGCCGTGGTTAAATTCACCTCATGTGCGTCACTAAGTACAGAGAAATGCACTCATAATGTTCCCCGCAAACTAATTGAGAAGAGAGATGCAAAAGGAATCCGTTATTAAGTGCACAATGTTTGTTGCTGAATGGGCTGGTGAAAATCATTGTTTTGTGAGATATGTCTTACTGTGTATTCTGTGTCTGACCATTTCGGCACCATTGTTCAGGAATCCGCAGAGGCTGCTGCGGAGCTTGCTCGTGATTTTGCACCTGAGATCGAGTGCAAATGGGGTGATGCAGGGCTGGAGGAGATAATGGGAGACCATTCAATCATGGGCGTTGCCGTTGTTCTTGCTGGGCAAGTCCAGGTCTGGGTCATGGAAAATTCCTTTAATTGCCTTGTTAGGAGAGCTGTTTCCCATGGATTCAATATGTCACCAAGATGTTCCCATACCTTATCTCCTTTACCAATAAATTACTTTGCAAATTTCATTGCTATCCACTTGTATAAAGAGATTATACAATGCTGGACTGCAAAAATAATCCAAAGCCTAGTTAAATGTTTCATTTGTAGTTTTCCAAATATGCAGGTTGAGCTTTCCCTAAAGATGCTTAAGGCTGGGAAGCATGTGATTCAAGGTAAGTGGGAAAATAAAAAGAATCTTATTGACCTAATTTGAGGTAGGGACTGGTAGCCGCAATAAAGAGGAGTTCTTTCCCTTGGTTATCTCATTACCTAGTACTGTGGTGCCAAATGACTGAAAATCATGTTACATGAAATTTTCTAATGTTTTCCTCACTGTTTGCATGGCATATTCTCTGGCGCTGTGAAGAGAAACCCGCTTCTGGATGTAAGTGCTTTTAGCTTTTCATTATTTCTTTCATGAGCATCATAATAGATATGATGAATATGTATGTGATCAGCTTTGTCAAAAACATTTCAGCGACGACAGAAGCAGAAGCTGCATTGTCAACCTACAACTCATTTCCAAACCAGTTCCCATATAAACCAATTTGGGCTCTTGCAGAAAACTACAGATTTGAACCTGCATTTGTGGAGGTAAACATTCACAATCTTATAATTCGGTTCTTTTTTGGTAATTGATGTGGGTAATTTCTAGACTCTTATCAACAGTCAAGCAAGTTGATGAATGATATTGGTGATATGATGAACATCCAAGTTATTATTGAAGGATCAATGAACAGTTCAAACCCATACTTCAATAGCTCTTGGAGACGAAATTTTGTGGTAAGGAATCAAGTACCAAACATCTTTTCTTTTTCTGTGTGACATGCTTTATCTGCAGTTTCTCTTGCCATACCTACCACTTCACTCAAAATTTCCATGCAACAACACAAATGTGTGAACTAGACAATGGTTAGGAATGATTTATGTTTCAGAATATGAAAGCGGCATAGATGAGTAATGTGTAGTTGATTGGGTTGTACTAGTTAACTCTGCTAAGCTTACTAAATATCATAAATTCAGATTCATACCAAAGGATTATTTTTTATGCACATATTGTCAGTTTTTATACCCTTGGGAAGTCAATACAATATTTGAATTTGTCAATATCAATTCAACTAGTTAGTTAACAATGTTTTATAACTCTGTTTGCTTACCTGTGTGAAAGTTTCCCGGGTTTTGTTACATATATAATTCAAATCCATAGAGGTGCTGGTGGCATACATTTGGTCACCATTAACTCAACTCTCTAGTTCTATCAATTTTATGTTTCTTACGTATTGGTATCTTTCTGTTGGCATTGAATAACAGTTTCATGCATGACTGCAATGACTAGGTCATTCGGGTTCTTCGATTTTGAAGTATCCAAACGCTTGTTGTTTTCCTTTGTTAACTACATTTCTGTGAATTTTTTCTCTCGGGTTATGCGAAGGAAAAATCATTACAGATCAATTACTTAGTCTGTTGGCATTACAAAGTACAAACACTTCTGTGATGAACTCGGGATGTCTGCCCTCGGTCCTTACTATGATAAATTTAAATTGCAGGGTGGTTTCATACTGGACATGGGTGTGCACTTCGTTGCAGGACTAAGAATGGTAAATTTCCCATGTTATTTTTTGAGAAAGTGTTGACCAGCTTCTGGCTTTTGTAAATATCAGTTTAAGGAGTTAATTGACTTATCGTTTTCTATTTGGTGGATTTGATCATTTGATACTCATATCGATACAGTAAATATAATCTTGAAAATACACAACACAACTGCTGCTATTAACTTCAGTTAAAGTAGATCTGGTTTGCCACTTGCCTTCTTCGGCATCTATGATATGTGGAGACTAGTAATCCTTGCATTGAAGTGGCTCGCCAAGAGTTTAGTTACCAAATCAGAGTGCTGTTTAAGATTATGAATGTACCCATCTGTTTTCCACTCCTACTTTGTTAAGATAATGAGCTCTTCTGTAACAGCTTGTTGGTTCGGAAATAGCAACTGTATCATCTATCTCCCGTCATGTGGATATGGGTTTACCACCACCTGATAACATATGTTCTCTTTTGTAAGTATTCAAAATACAAAGTGAATTTTGTAAATGGTAAATTTTCAGATCTTACAGACATTTAATGGATTGATGTAGCCAACTGGAAAATGGATGTGCTGGGGTCTTTGTATTTGCGGTCAATTCAAGATCACCAAAGGTTAACTTAAATCTTATTTCAAAAGCTTTATGGGAAGCACATAAATGTTATTATTATTTTTGCTTATTAGCTCATCTATCATTCATCACATTCTTTTTTTCTCCATTTTTGCTGATATGCTAGAAATATGATATCTAGATATTATGGCGGGTTGATGGAACAAAAGGAACAGTGCAAATTGAACGAGGAATTGATAGTGGGAAGCATGGCTACCAGGTAAAAACCACTTTCTCAGTTTCTCTACAAGCGTCAATGAAATGCCAGCTTGCTTCTGCAATGTTTATTCAGTCTGGCGGTCACACAGTATTCAGTATTTACCCCACAAGCTGAAACCTTTCTGATTTGTTTCGACCAAATTTGAAAATGTCTTATGCACAATGCATGGGAACAAATAATTATTTTTGTTCAAGCAGGGTGCTTCTGAAGCAGTGTAAATTTCCCTTGTACCTATAAACCACGTTATGCATTTGCAGGTGCTATTCTCCAGCGAAAATGGCCAGTGCCAGAGGACATTTTATCCATTCTGCGGTGTTAATGAAGAACTGAAGGCGTTTGTCCATGACATCTTGCAGGCTAGCAAAGTACTGTTATTAGTATAAATGAATTCCAATTTCTCTCTCTCAATACATGCACATATTATTGGTTCACCTTAGGTGTTTATGAGAAAACACCGTTTCAAAATAGCTCAGCTCAACAGTATACTGCTGTAGAACATCTGGTTAGCTTGTATAAGTTGGAATTTGATGTAAATCCAAGAACAGTTTATCTCATCAGTTCATATATTCTTCAAACTCCATTCAATGTTTTAAAAGTATGCTAGGATTTCATTGCACCCTCACTAATTTGCACTGAATGCTTGCCCATGTAGGACGGGGATCACAAGGCTGAAGCCCGCAGTTCTTATGTTGAAGGCGCCCGTGATGTCGCCGTTCTAGAAGCCATGCTCGAATCTAGCGCAAAGCAAGGAGCCCCGGTTCAAGTGAAGAAATTCTAACAGACCTAAAATAGCAAAAAGAGCGTGATTTATCCATTAGGATTGCATAATTTAGTAATAAGGAACAGTGTTCCATCATCATACGATTCATACCGGTGAGGGTATAGAATGTTGGAAATATGGTACAGAGATAATCATAGAGATAATTATATTTTATTATGTTTATAATTTATTAGATAATATGTTATATTGTTTCTTAAATACTATTGTCTTTATTTATTAGCAAGTGTGTGACTTGATTGTAAAACTCTATATTTTTGTGATGATTATTCTTAAACGATTTCTAATCGGAAACATATAAGGGCACACGAATAGACTAGCATATGTATTGGCAGATGATGATCATGTTTCATCAGTCATAGATTGAAGATATCAAACAAATAATATGGGCATATGTTAGCAAACATAGGGTTGGATTGACCCACTATAGGACACCGCGAGAACATTGCATCTTATATGTCATTGGTTGGTCTTATTTACAATGCGTATGCTATATCCTTAGACTTGAGGTCATCGCACGTACTTGAGATGCATAATGTCTAACTTAGGAGTTGCTAAACGCTACTTCGTAACTGGGTGGTTATAAATGTACCTTTCAGATTTCATTATGTGTATGCATCGAGGCATGGTCGATTAAGATAGGATTTGCCCCACCATGCAATGGGAGAGATATCTCTAGGCCTTTCGAGTGATTAGATTCTAGAAATGTATGGCCATATTACTTATGGTTAAAGCTAATCGTAGTCGGGGGATTCAAGTCATGTGATCGAGAAAAAGTAGTCAAGCTAACCAACAAGGATGTCATATACTCGCCTTGAGCTTGACCGATATTATGAGGCAAAGAGAAATGCATATAAGTTTTGTTCAGATTCGTTCGATATAATCTTTATGTATACTTAGGAGTCAGCATATCTTGTTAGGATATGCTACCGATTCGTGGACGAATAAGAGTACTCAGGCCATATCCAAGTGTACATGAACATTTAGGGTTGCATACTTAAAGGGTTATGGTATAATTCAGATGATGATCTGAATTCATATGAGCCACGAGTTCCTAATGGGCCTTAAGTTTGAGGCCCATCATGGATACCTATAAATAGAGAGACAGTGGCATAGGGTTTGCAGAAGAATTCAAAATTCCCAAAATGCTAGTCGCCACACCTTCCTCATCCAATACCACGCAGCCACCGCTAGCACTCCAGCATGTGGTGTTCCTGCCCCCATACGTGTGGATATCTTAGAGATGTTGATGCGAAGCTTCAGCACTAGAACAATCGGCAACTTGTGATGATCAAAACGAGCTGAAGGAGGAGACTTACGGCTAGTGTGACTACTACTGCACCAACACACTGCATCGACTCCACTTTTGCTACAAGTCTACGTGTTTAGTGGTAATCCTATAATCTATTACTAGCGGAAGTTCCTTGTTTACGTGGTAGAATTTTTGAAATTGTGCTAGCATAGTCTATCGTGCACCAACATAGAATGTAAGTCATAGTGTTTCCCTAGAACCATCATTCTTTCACTCAAATCTACCATAATTGCATACTTCTAAATTTGTAGCGGATTTGGCACTTTACACACGGTATTTACAAAAGTAGCAGTATGCGCATTGGCTTTTGCCATCCGGTAGCGGGCGGCGGCGAGGCAACGCGTGGCGGGGCCGCTGGCGGTAGGTGCCTGCCGCCCGGCCAGGAGACGGCAGGTAGGTCTGCCACCCAGTGAGGGGACGGCAGGTGATTAAGTAGGCTGATTAGCTGGCTTAATTACCTATCCATATTTTTTATTTAGTATTTATTTAAAATTTTAAATATAACAAATAAGCTGAAAAAATTAAAAATTTTATGTACAACCTTCTGACACAATGTACTTCACAATTTAATTTCTGGGTAATTTTATCCATTGTGAATGTTGCTGAAAAATTCATAAAATTTTGATATTTGTATGATTTTTTACATATAGCAAATGAGCTATAAAAATTACAAAATTTTGTGTGAAACCTCCCAACATAGTGTAGTTATTGTGTAATTTTTTGGGAATTTTATGTGGTCCAAATTTTCCACGTTTATTTGGGTTAATTTAATCATGAATTTTCAAATATTTCACAATTTGTTAGAATTTTATACATTAGGAATACTTTTAAAGTAAAAGTAATTACAGTAATAAAAAGTACATCACACTGGATGTGATATGGCTCACCCATCTAAGTTATTTTAATATTGTCTTTATTAAATGTGTAGTTAATTAGCTGTAGTTATTTAGGTGTAATTAATTTAGTCCTAATCATGTAGGCCTTTTTAATTTTTTGTTATTTAGTAGTTAAGGTAAAGTAGGTCGTAATGAATTAATCCTTATTATTTTGTGGGGATTAATTAGTCATAATAAATTAGGCTTCGTTATTTTTTTTGGTATGAACTAGTTAGTGAAAATGTAGTACTCATAATTTATCTAGTGGTAATTAATCAGTCGTAATTAGTTTAGTGCTAGTTAGTTAGGCTAAAGTAATTAGTTAGTGATAAGTAATTAAGTGGAAATAAAGCTATGGTTTAATAGTAGTAAGGACGACAGTAATGAATTGCTCGTAATATTTAGTATTGTAGTGTTCATTTGGTTGTAATATTTAATGTTGCAGTGTTCATTTTAGTTCTAAGTGTACATTATTTTATAGTGTTCATTTCGTCATAATTTTTAATTTGCAGTATTTTATTGTCATTACCAACCTTCCCACTAATATATCGTCTATTCTATTTGTTGCAAGGTATGTCTCTACTAAAGCTTCTGAAAGACTTCTATGATGAGAACCACTAGTACAAGTTGTGGATCGTGGGTGACACAGATGGCTCTCCACCTTTGCTACTTCAGTCAGGGAGGGATTACTAGGAGCTGGATGATCGATACATACCAATCCTCTGGGCCACATATTTGTTGCCCCTTGTGAGGCTGGTCTTTGTCGAATGTCGGTTCACCTTAGACGGCAGTCTGCTGTCGGCACTTGTCAATAGGTGGAGACTCCAGATGCACACCTTTCACTTTTAGTGGGGGTGAGATAACGGTCACTCTGTAGGACGTCTCATTCTTGACTGGTCTCCCTCTCTAGGGTGAGGCACTTGTTCCAAGCTGTTCGCCGACGGACTGGAAGGCTAGGCTGGCGTATCGGTTCGACTTGCCTGTCCCAGAGAATGCTCGTGGAGTCCCCCAGACCTGGCTGAGGCATTTCATTCAGTGCCCACAGGATACACCTGACAAGGTCGTCAGGACACACCACATCGCTTACCTTCTTCAGCTCTTTGGTTGGGTACTGTTTCCATGCCCATAGGGCAATTGGTGCTATCTCGACTTCATGCGCATCATCGAGTCTTTGGTTGACGTGGAGGCTAGGGCGATGCCTCAGTATAGCTAGGGATTAATCGTCCTATGTGCCATATACTGGGGGTGTGTGATGCTCACTGGTGCTACCCTGAACCTTGCTGTGTACTATGTGCTCTGCAGTTGTGGAGTTAGGAACACTTCTCTATTGGGCACCTGGCCTTTGAGAGACTAGTGCACCCATCACCGAATCGGACGACCCAATAGACGTGCCCACTATGGGCTTTCAATGAACTGTTGCCCATCTGCTTGGGCCAAGGACAGACCGACGAGGTGCTATTCGTTGCTCCACAATGAGTTTGAGTTGTTGCATGACAATAACATCATTTGGGCTCCATGGACTCCAAAATTCATGCAGACGGTAGCGCCACAGAGGCTATCCATGCAATGCACCCAGGACATCGGGTTATGGGCAACGACCTACCATCTGATGTTCTCACCCATGGTGGAGCCTTACACACCGCAGCATGTAATGTGGCAATTTGCTTGGTGCCAGGTCGTGCCCCCTCCAAGCAGTAGGGTCCTGTTGCGAGCCATACACTTGTGAGTCAAACTTCGTCCGAGTAATGTTTATAGTTCTTATGACTTCTTTTGTAATGTTAATCCTTCTAAAAATGTAGGTAATTGAGAGCGAGTTAGTATGCTATGAACTGGCAAGAAGTGCAGGATGAGTGGATGATGGCATGGGTGGACAAGGCGCACTTGGAGATCATACAGGAGTAGCGTCCGTATGACATTCGAATGTATGGTGAATATCTAGAGTGGTACATACCACGGTCACGTGGCAAACACACCCTACCTCCACCAGAGCGCCTGGAGTAGGTGACACACTAGGACAACCTCCACTACTCGTTCGATAATCATAGAGCTTTGCAGCATGATGATACCATAAGCCACTTTCAGCCTCTTATCGTTTCATTGATGATATTTGTACTGTTTGTTATTGAACATGTTTTATATGTCACATTAGTTGGAGCGGGTACATCGCATCTATAGCCCAGACATAGCATCGGGGCTACAGAAAACTTTGCACTGCATCTTAGCATAGTCCAAGAAAATAATAAAGAACTTGAGCTATGGTTGTTCGATGGATCATGCCCTGTGGATCGACCATCCAGTGAGGGGACCGTGCTCACTCGCCAGGTCATCGCGACCTAGCGAGTCTGGCCGGCGTTGTAGTACTACCCATCGATCATCCATCAGCCAAACCAGTGAGGAGGCAAGTTATGTAAAAAATCTACATTTTGTTTTCTTGTTATGCCTTACGTTCCGCTAACATCATGGCGTTCTCCCACCACAGGTCCATCGGGATGCATCACTTGTACCCTTTACACCCCCTACACAGACTAGTGCTTCCCATCGGTCATCTGCAATGCACTTCCACGAGGTATGAGATTCGTAATCTACATTAGAACATTTATTTTGACTAACATTGTTTCATCTTGCAGCCTTCAATTCACTGTGGGGGTCACGGCCAATCCACCGATGAGGATATGGTCCTCCTGGCTGCTCCCAAGGAGCAGTACATGGCGCTAGGGTTTTGAGTGTATGTAGGTCAAAGATTAGCGTTCGGACTGTATGTAGGGTTTGGAGCGTACGGAAGACAGAGCTCTTCCAGGTTTGCTAGCACATCGTACGGTGAAGGTCGGAGCTCCTTCGCATGACCAGAGTTGCACACATCATACCTTGCGGGTGGTGGATCGTACAATCCCTTGTGTAGGACTTCATCACTGGTAGCCTCTAGTTCAGCATGTCTCAGTAGGATGACATTGACGTTTACCAGACTCAGCCAACAGACTGAACGATCTTCGTACCTCCTCCGATTCAACACTCACTATTTGGACTAGTTGACGTATCTCACGGGATATGCTCGATGCAAGACAAGGCCACGCCTATGGACATATGCAGCGAGGAGAGAGTAGTGGCTGAGATGAGTGAGCCATATCGCATCCCGTGTTATGCAATTTTGTATTGCTATATCTGTACAATGTTACAAAATATAAAATTCTGCAAAAATTACACAATCAAGTCCACTGCGTAAGTATCCTTAAAATTCATAATTTTGGCACTCATTTCCTATATTGCTAACGCTGATAGTTTTTGGCCCTAGCACAAATGCTTGTGCAAATGAATCGAATGCTGATAAGACGCTTCGAAATGGCTGCGAAGAAAGCATCCTGTTTATTTGTTCGGAGGAAGGCATAAGTCACATATAAGCTGAAAAGAACTAGCCGTCAATTTCCTTTACTTTTTGGCTGCGGTTGATGGTTTTTGGTTGTGGTTGATAGCTTTTGGCTACAATTGATGATTTTTGACTGAAAATAAATTGTAGTAGCTGAAAGAAGTGGTTTTTAGAAGGAGAGCGCAAGCGGTGGGGAAAGTGAGGGAGAGATGCGTGCATGAGA
This sequence comes from Dendrocalamus sinicus, assembly GCA_036346575.1. Taxonomy (NCBI): domain Eukaryota; kingdom Viridiplantae; phylum Streptophyta; class Magnoliopsida; order Poales; family Poaceae; genus Dendrocalamus; species Dendrocalamus sinicus. The sequence goes on from CM070667.1 coordinate 7,636,222, forward strand.
CGAAAGCGAGAGTTGGGAAGTCGCTTCGGAAAGCTAAATGTTCATATTGTTTTCTAGTTTTTCTAAGTAGAAGTCAGAAGCAAAAGCTAATATGAAAATGCTTGTAATTATGTAAGCTAAAGTTTTTTTTTAGTGTGTGTGAGGGAACATACATAGGAGTTTCAGTGAATCAAGCTCTATATCGCCCTGTTAGTATGTATTCCACGGTTTACTTTGTTCTCAAAATGTTTCTTTTAAATTTGAATGCTTCCGTGTAAGTATCTATTGCTCCATTTCTGGTAGAGTTTGCAAGTTCTGTAAGGTGGTTTAACTACAACCGAAATATTGTTTATGATCATGTGGGAATGAGGGATCAAATGATATTGAGGCAACGATCTCTATTCTCTGTCAGCAAAGTATTATACTATTATTGAGCCATATTTTTGTCAAACAAGCTGACTTCCGATTTACTATGTTAGTGTGTTTCATTACCCAATTCTATAGTGTTCCTTAGGATGGCTAGGTTCTACATGCTTAAACTTCAAACTTTTGTTGCTAGTACCTGGTCAATGGGTTGTCTTGCAGGCACTATTCTGTGAGCTGGCAAGATGCAGATGCGGCGGCCACGCCACGAGGACTACTCCTTGAAGGAGACGTCACCCCACCTTGGGGGTGTTATGACTGCAGGTGACAAGCACACAAGCACATATGACCTTGTGGAGAAGATGCAGTATCTGTATGTGCGTGTTGTCAAGGCCAAGGATCTCCCCACCAAAGATGTGACTGGGAGCTGTGACCCATATGTTGAGGTCAAGCTTGGCAATTACAAGGGCACCACCCGCCACTTCGAAAAGAATGCTTAACCCTGAGTGGAACCAAGTCTTTGCCTTCTCCAAGGAACGCATCCAATCGTCCTATGTTGAGGTCATTGTCAAATATGAGGACTTCGTTAAGGATGATTTCATTGGCCGAGTTGTGTTTGACCTCAATGAAGTTCCAAAGAGGGTCCCACCTGACAGTCCATTGGCACCACAGTGGTACAGTCTTGAGGATCGGAAGGGGGGCAAGGTGAAAGGAGAGCTCATGTTGGCTCTCTGGATGGGTACACAAGCAGACGAAGCTTTCACAGAAGCATGGCATTCTGATGCTGTAACAGTCCCTAGTGATGGTCTAGCAAGCATAAGTTCTAAGGTATATTTAACTCCTAATCTTTGATATCTCAGGGTAAATGTTATTGAGGCCCAAGACCTGGTATCAAGTGACAAGAGCCGGTATCTAGAAGTGTAGGATCAAACACTACAATCAGAGAAGGGTGAATGATTGTCGTCGCTTTTTGGAATCTCCTAGCGGGCAATGAAGATTTTGATTGCTCATCACACAATTGCCCGAATAATCACTCAGCTTCAACTGCTCGTTGATTGCTCTGTTTGACCACTTTGACCGCTTTGCTCTGTTCGACCGCTTCGATCACTTTGTCTGTGACCGGTTTGCACGTGGTCGTATGTTTCAACCCAACCATAATTACTAGCAATCTTCAACAAATCATTAACTAGATTGATTCAAAATGATCTTTATTGCTGGATTTCTGTAGATTTACAAAGTACCCTCACAAGCACCCCTAAAAGCTCTAGCTAAAAACTAAAGTCAAAACCTTCTCAAAATTCTCTCAGAACCGTCACGTTCGCCCGTAGCCTCTTCCTACTTTTATAGGCTAACGTCCAAACTATGTTTACCTTAGACATGAACTCAAAACCTTATCTCTTCTGAAAACCAAGAGACCTGAAACCCTTTCGAACACGGGTTTTGTTCAAATATCTACACCTTCCAAATTATGCACTCTATTCATAACTCTTTCAATCTCAGTTATGAACCCCTTTCACAATTCCTAACTCACCATGTAATGAAGCATCTAGAACAGCAACTCTTTTATCTTCGTCACGCACCATCACCTCATGTATCGAAGCCTGTAGGACAACACCTCCTGTAGCATTTCTACGCATCACCATCTTTTATCTCTACATGCTCCAGCATGAGCCCGACCACCTCGTGTGATATCCTCGATCGCTTGGATCTTAGATTTCCCCATCCTAGTTCTGGTCCTCCTCGTCACCGACCATGATCGTCTCCACGCTAATCTGCATATGCAAAGACCAAAAAACACTTTCTTCGACACAAATTCTTCACAACTTGATCGATATTAGTCCACATACTCATATCACACCCTTAACCATCCAACAAAATCAACCAGATCAACCACGACTACAAAACCTCTCGCTTTCTAGAAATTAATCTTAGATCACACATTACAACCACTAGCTCATTGAGTACTTGAAAACACATGTACTTGGGAATTACTATTGCTCCACTCAGAACACTCAGGAATCACAAGTATCGTAGCATTCCTAGTCTATCACTACCGACCATCGAAGTCTAAGATTATGATAAAGCATTGTAGCTATGACCATTGAAAAGGTACTGTAGCCACGACCGTTGACTGGTTACTGTAGCAGATGAGATTATGACCTCTGACCGGTTCACTGTATCTCACGACCTGTTCACTATTACTAGGTCAAAGCCTACTGTTTACCTTGTCATGGTTGTTTTGTCAAGGTCGAAATGTCATAATCGACAACTGTAGTCAAAATACCGGGATCGACAAACTGTGATCAAAATACCATCCTCGATTTGTCGTGCTTGATTTGCCATGGTCGACGCCTGCCGATCAGGCCTGCTAACCTACTAACAAGAGCGCATCGACCAGAATGTTTACAAACATAAATTCTAATACAACTCAAATGTCAATTATTCATGATCACTAAGCACACAACCACCGCATGGTCCAACAAGAAGTTTATGTAAAAGCTACACTTGGGAACCATTTTCTGAGATGTAAAAGCTACACTTGGGAACCAGTTTCTGAGGACAAGGATTCCTCGAAACAAGATTGTTAATCCCATGTGGAATGAGGATTTGATGTTTGTGGCAGCCGAACCATTTGAAGAGCACTTGATTCTTAGCGTTGATGATCGGATTGCACACAACAAGGATGAGGTCTTAGGCAGTGCAATTATTCCACTACCAAGTGTAGACAGGAGGCTCGACCATAGGCCAGTGCACAGCAGGTGGTATAATCTTGAGAAGCACGTAGTTGGGGATGGGGAGCAAAAGAAAAAAGACGTAAAGTTCTCTAGCCGTATTCATGTTAGGATTTGTTTGGATCATGTCGTGCCAAGAGACAGCAGTCTTGTCCTGCGTTGGTGCTGGCAATTGATGGATGGAACTGGCTATTTTGTCTGAGCTGGTAGTATTATGCGCTGTTCCAAACTTGAAATGCGTGGACAATTTTGTTGCGAGCTTCTTTCTTGTATGTTAATTTAAGTTTAGACTTTTAATTTGTTCTGGAGTTGGTGCCAAGTTGACCTATTATCTGTAGCATGATCTGTTACTGTCTGTGTGTGCTTGGACATGCATATATGGAGCTCATAGTTAGCATTTGCAAGCCAGTATGCGATGCTCCTTAATATATTTCCCCTTTCTATCATCATTGCATTCAGTCATCTGTGTTTGTATCATCTTGCCATCTGCATCTGTACCTTTATTCCTTGCCCAGCAAAATCCCATCGAGGTTTGTGGTCCAAAATGTTCACTTAAGTATTGACTTGAATCTCCTAGTACGAATTCCTAAAAAACGTTGACACCCTTGCATGTTTGGTGCATGGTGTGTATCCTTCCTTGCATCGAGTGAGTGATCAGATTGCTTTTAGTATGGGAGGCATTTTCCCTGCACTTCCTATGCTTTCTGGTAACAGCATGAGGATATAAGTATTGCAATTTGTATGTAAGACTGATTCAGGTCTGAATTTAAGTTTCGGCAAACTTGATTTCTTGTTTGAGTTTGGTGCACATGCTTATATTATAATAAAGTAATATCAAGATCAGGGTTATGTGTAGAAGCAACAAAGATAATATGTGTTAATTATATGCTGCACAAGATGTGCAAGTAGAAGCTCTTGTGACATTGACACCTAGGGGGTAATTTAAGAAGAATGTGAACTACTACTTGACTTCGAGTATTATTTACTATATTAATTGTCTTGGAGAGGAACTTGCTGTTTTATTCCAGCACTATAGTATCTGAGGAGTCAATGTCTTAGGATAAATGTTTATTCTTGGGCACCCCTTTTGCTGTCATAATGTCAGAGGGGAATAAAAATTGAGGACTGAAAGGACCCCAAGGAGAAAATTTTACTTTTATTGAGGCGACAAATGACCTGTGGAAACCTTTAAGACTCTAGAAATTGAATTGGAAGTGCAAATCTAATGCTTATGGAATTATTAAATTACTTGAATTTCAACACAACTTTATGACTAGTGACTTTTCTAATTTTACTTTCCCATATCCTTGTAAGCTAGTTTTATTTTTCTGAAATATGTTTTGTGCTCCATTTATAGGCTGATATATGTCTATTTTTGAATAATTTTTATATATGAGTTACAGGTTTTTTTAGAAGAGTTTGCGCCAAAATGAAGTTTACACTTGATGTTCACATGTACGCTTGCATCTAAATTCTAATAATCCTTTCATTTTAATTGTTACGGTTTTGAAGGTCACAAATCCTTCGCATATCTGACAACTATAGCTACTTTTTTTTTATTTATAAAAGTTGGTTTCTAGATATTCGCTTTTGCAAATCTAGCCTTCTCCCTGAACTTGATAGCTGTGGCAACGTTACAGCAGTTTGATAGGTCCTATCGAGATGGCAGAGCTTAGCAACACCTGCTGAGCAACTACATCTCGATAGGTTCTCGACCTACCGAGCAACCATGGCTCAGCAGGACGTAGTGCCAAGCTACTATGGCTCGGTAGGATATTAAGTGATTTAATTTAAACATGATTAGCACCAATTAAATAACATATTGCACGATCAGTATTAATCAAGCATGATTAATACTATTTAATGGCTGCCGTAGCTCGCCAGCTTCTTGTTAAGCTAAAAGAGTTCGGGAAGTATCTGTTAAGCTCAAGAATAAAGTTAGATTTATAAAGATGGACGTTTGCGGACCAAATGTTATGCGAAGGACTCGGTAGGTCATTTTAGTTCAATCAAAATAGTTCGATTTAATTACCTCCTGGCAGAACTGAAAAGTGACGAAAATTTGTACCTAACGGTTGCATCGAGGTGTTGTGGTAAGGGTATGGAAAACCGGCGGAGGCTCGATTCTGGTTTCTCGGTGAACGGGAAAAAGCCGGTTTTTCTTTTTCTTTTTAATATCTCGCAATTTTGAAAGTTCGTTTTTTCATATATGACTTTTGGGATATAAAGTATATGCAATGAGCTTATTGGTATCTAAGATGAATTTGAAAATGAGTTTAGGTGGATGATCTGGGTGAACCAAAATAGGGTACATACAAAAAACCAGTCTTACATATTTCCGGTAAAGAGCATATTTCTTACGAGGTAAAGAGCCCATGTATCAACATATTTCCACGAAGGGGCCGCGGATGCGGAAGGAGACGTGATCAGGGGAGTCCCAACAATAAAGACCATAGTGTGAGGTGTACGACCGGGGAGACCACCTCACCCACGATTGCCCCAGTATCACAGCACTCCATGAAAGCATAGCCAGAGAGCACATCTAGGACATGAGGGCACTAGTAGTGGCACATGTATAATAACTCCAGAGGTACCGCTCATCCAATCCCCATTGGCTGCCCAGCGAATCTAGGGTCCCGAGGCCGGGCCCCATAGGGTGATTAACACCATCACAGTTGGATCGTCCCTTGAGTTCCCCTCCAAGAGACAGTGGAGGGTCTACATGCTCCGGATCCACCATGTCATCACGTACCCAGCGCATATGATCCCGAAATGGGCCTGGGTTGACATCACCTTCAAGGTGGAGGATGCGTTAGGGATAGACTTCCCCCACCAAGACTCTCTGTAATTGAAACTAGCATCACGAGATGCAATGTGAGGCTGGTCTCAGTGGACAGAGGTAGCTTCGCAAATCTCTTGTTCGCCGACATTTCGACTAGATGGGTATCCCCAAAGCAGGTTGAGGCCACTAGGTACACCCCTATAAGGTTTCGACGGACAACAAGTCCACATGTTGTGGCAGATGTGCTCGAGGTAGCCTTCAAGCAAGGAATACAAAGTAGGTAGATAGTTATCAACTTTGATGCGGTGGACCTCCAATATCCTTGTAGGATCATATGGCACAATTAGAGGGGTGAATGATTGCCTTCGCTTTTTGATACCTGAAAAACAAATCTCAAACCAATAGAAAACAATTTAACTTTACCAGTTGTAGACTTCAATTGCAACACGCCCAATTGCTTGCACAATGGCTCGCTTGACCTTTTTGCTCGCACTAGATGAACGCTTTGATCACTCGGTGTTCGATCGCTCGCTTTGACCGCAGCTATGACCGCTTGCTACGACTACTCACTTGACCTCCTTCGCATGTAGTCGAACTCTCCCTCTGCTCAAAAGCTTTAATCGCTCAAACAAGAACATGCCGAAGACAACACCGTACTCGTATCACGCAAGATCGAGATGTGTTAGCATGCCGTCATCGAGAACACAGGAAAGACGATGCGTAGAAACCACGCCGTTCTCAACAAGGCGACATTGGCAGCGATTTCTTCATTTTGAGATCAGATCTGATATTTTACTTCTATATTATGTTTGTGGCTACAAAGCGTCCTCACGGCACCCCTAAAAACTCTAGCGCAAAAAACCTCCACAAAGCCATGGCTAAACCCTTTAGTCTCTACCTGCTTTTATATGCTAGAGCCCTAAGTCATGTTTGACTCAAACATGAACACAAAATCCTATCTCTTCCTCAAATCAAGGGACCTGAAACCATTCTAAACACGAGTCTTATTCAAACTCTCAATGTTCTTAGTTGTGGACTCCATCAACAACTCTTAACACAACACATGACGAAGCCTCTAGGATCACAACTCCTGTATCTTCATCACGCCTCATCAACTTTTGTGTTCAAGCCTCCAGGACCGCAACGCTCGTAGCTTCTCCATGCATCACCTCCTTTGATCTCCACGTGCTCTAGCATTAGCTCGACCATCTCGCATGACATCCTTAACTGTCTAGACCTTGAATCCCCCATCCTAGTCCCAGTCCTCCTCATCACCGACCATGATCATCTCCATGCTCACCTGCACATGCAAAGAATAAAGAATTGTTTTCCCAGCACAAGTTCTTTCCAACTTGATCAAAATCAGCACACATACTCAAACACACCTTGTCTATCCATAGACATGAACGAAACCATCCATGACCACCAACCAAGTCGTTCATGACCACACTTTCTATCACTATCCAAAAAATACCCTCAGACTACTCACTATGACCAATAGCACAACGAATACTCGAAAACAACAAGTACTCAGGAATTACCATCGCTTTGCTCAAAACACTTAGAAATAACAAGCATCGCTATTGACTACAGAACCATCAAGTACTGAATGCCGAGCACTGATCACTAAGTCTATGACTACCACCAATCACTGCATCATCGATTACTGAGTTCTGAGTATCACCAACAATTGCTATGACCAGATCAGTCAACCACTGATCCAACGTGAGTACTTTATGTACTTGAAGATAGCAAGAATTAAAGGACTCGTACCGACCATAAAGTCTACAAGTACAAACCATGAATCCTACGATAACTGATCGCAAAAGCCTTTGACTACCGATCACGAGGTCTACGACAGCCTATCGAAAAGTCTAAGACAACAACAGCAGACCGTAAAGTCTATGAGTACCAATCCCATAGTCTAAGATCACTAACCAGTAAAGTCTATGACTACTGACCAGAAAAATCTACGACTACTCATTACAAAGTCTTTGACTATCGAGTACCAGTAAAGTCACGATTATCGAGTATTGGCCAGTAAAGTTTATGACTATCGAGTATTGATCAGTAAAGTCATGACTATCGAATATCGACTAGTAAAGTTCATGACTATCGAGTACAACTAGTAAAGTCTATGGCTATCGACCGTTACTGCAGCTATGATCGGTTTGTTGGTTAAGATTGAAGCTTACCGATTATCTAGCGTGGTCATTCTACCGTGGTCAAAAAGGCCATAGTCGAAGGCTACCGTGGTCGAAGCCAGATGTGGTTGAAGTCAAACGTGGTCGAAGTTGAACATGGTCGAAGCTTGGCATGGTCGAAGTCTGACGTGGTCAAAATCTACAGTGCTCGACTTACCATGGTCGAAGCTGATGTTGTCGAAATGCCATGGTTGAAATACCGTGGTTGAAGCTTGACATGATTGAAATGCCATGGTTGACACCTCTCGTTCGAACTTGCTGATCGGACAAGCTACTTGAATGCCGTCCGATACGATACGGACATGACCAAAACCACTCGGAGCAATCAAACAACTCAGACCCGACTGAAACCACTCAGAGCAGACCAAACCACTCGGACCTGACAATCAAGCTCACAATCAAGCTAATCTTTTTAGATGAACATTGCAAAGTACTGTCTATAATCAATCTAGTCAAAGTATTCCATCATGTCATGCTCTACTATGAGTAAATATGATAAAGAGAGCTCTACTACTCATTTGATTTCAATGACTGGGTCTTGATATATTATTTGATAAGTATAATAAACAAAGCTTCCAAAATTTTAAACACCAAGCCCCCCAATAATAATCCCAAAGACAGCAACACACCTAACTCACTTCTCAACCAAGCACAAAGAGAAGAAACAAGTAATTAAGAGTGAAACGAGCAATCTAAAAAAAGAACTCAAAGAACCACTTGTAAAAGGCCAATTGTAGGATAACATCACCTTTCCCACATGGTCTAACCAGAAGATGAAACTCTTGGACGCCATCAAAGGGAGTGAAGAAATCACTCAAGCACACCTTATTCATCCCACGTTATCTGGTCTTACATCACAGAAAGTGTCGGTCTCATAGTACTGGAGTTAGTGAGACAAGATTTAGGAATCCAGAATTGAGCTACTTGACGAATAGGAGCAACAACATGCAATGATAAAAATTTAAGTGAAGAGTTAGCATCTATTAAATTCTAATTGGACAGTCGTTGAAAAGCTAGCTCAACCACAAGCGGTCTGACCTCCTTAGCAGAGCTGGTCTGACCATCGATCGGTCAGATCGCATGGACATCGCTAGTTGAGGATGATCCGATTGCCTATGTAAAGCTGGTTTGACTCCCGATCGATCTAGACGAGCAGTAAATTCTGGTCAAAAATGATCTAACCCCTTATGCAAAGCTGGTCTAGCTCCCGACTGGTCTAATCGCCAGAGACAAATGGTTGAAAATCTCTCGAGAATCTGGTTCGACCGTGGGATACAGCTGGTCGAAAATCTCGTTCAGGCACTTTGGTCCCACCATGAGAACCAGCTGGTCTGATCGCCCGAGATCGGTCTGACTACATCTGCAAGGCTGGTCTAACCCTCGACAATCTGATCAAGTAGAGGGCACTGGTCGAAACACTGGTCGTTGAAGCACTGGTCGAGATGTTGATCTGATCACACTGTTCCTACCATGAGAAAAGCCGATCTAATTGGTTGTGTTGCACAAACTCCCAACCCTACAGAAAGATGATTAGAGAGAGCAGAGCGACAGCCTACAGACGACTGGTTAGAGAGAGCAGAGCGACAGCCTACAGACGACTGGTTACAGAGAGCAAAGAGATAATAAGTTCTTGAATCTGCAGAAGACTAATTAGAGGAAGCAAAATGACAACAAGGGGATTGCACAGATCTCGTTCGAGAACGCTTTCTTAACTTATCTTTCTTTTCTTTCTTAGCTTTTCAAAAACAAAATTGAGCCAAATGACTATTTCTACCACAATGAGTGCATTGATAATTGACTTGATGAGTCGTCGTATCACTCGACTTCACATCACCCACTTTGGTAGAGGGGTTCTTTGCAACACTAGCAGATTTGAAGATAATCTATTTTGGTTCGGATTCTACTTCAAATTTCCCAAACTCAAGAAGCTTAACAATCTTAAGTGGATTATTCTTGGCATACTCAACAAAATTAAATCCTAGACCATGATTCTTCACACTTGTTTTTGATTTCTCTATGATCATATTCAGATTCTTCTTGCCAAAAGAAAACCTACCTAAGGTGTCCTTAAGATACTCAATTTCTTTAGCCATTGTGGGACATGATGTGCACTTAACCAGTTCATTCATTAAATTCTTAGAAGCACTAGACTTAGCCAATCTATCTTTTTCAGTAAACTCATTAAGTTGTCTAGTCAATACTTCTATTTCAATGTTAAGCTTATGATAGTTAGAGCGAGAAGGAGTCTTATGATAAAGTATTTATTGAATAGACTCCTGAGATGAGTTAAGTCTATCTTGAAGCAAATCACACTTTGAGCAAGCTTCAGATAGAGTAGAAGAACTAGACTTGAGCTTTTTAATTACATCATTGTCAAGTTTTAACTTTTTATCACAACAGTCGTGTGCCAATTTTAATTCATCAAGTTTATTAGTTATATTGCCAAATTGAGCCAAGTTTAATGCATTAATTTTCTAGTAGACTCCAACTTAGAATGTAAAACTTGACTGGACTCACAAGATTCATCATAAGGAATAGAAGGTCTAAGTCTATCAATTTCAGAATTTAAGCTCTCAACAACAAGATCATGATTTTTAGTTTTCTTTTTATACTTTTTGAGCTCCTATGTCAATCTAAGTATGACATGAGATAAATGTGTGTAAGAAGGTTTTATCTTATCATGATTACGGTAGAGGTCGTCATTGTCAAGCTCCTCACTTTTTGCCATAAAAAGCATCCTGTCAAGTCCTTCTTTGCTTTCTTGGCATTGCCCTTATCATTGTTTCTAGAATCATCATCCCTCAAATCAATCTCCTCAAGTGCTGAAATTATTTTGTTGGCCAGTCTACGATAATTGCTCTTCCTGTTAGATCAATCTTGACCTGAGTGCGATGAGTTGGTGCCTTGTCATCCTTGACCTCCTTGTTCCTTAGTTTGGGGTAATTTCTCTTGATGTGGTTTTGCTCACCACATTCATAGCATCTGATTGGACCTCCTTTCCACCTTGATCTGATGTTATTAATCGCCTTGGTCACCCTGTTGGAGAGAAGTAGAAGCTGTTCTTCTGGTATCTCCAGCGTCTCGCCCTCCTATGGCCATGGCACAACATCATCGCTAGTGAGCAGGCGGACGATCTTGCTAGACGAGATCTTGCTGTCATGCACGAGCAACTCCACTAATTCCTCCACAGAGACGGATGGGCTGAGAGTGTTTATGAACACACCGCTAAACATCTTGGATGTCTTTCATCGCTTGCCAACGGCGAAATCGCAGCGGTTGTCTTGATCGACACGGCTGCTTGATGGAGGGGATGAGTTGCTGTAGCCATGATGGTCACTTCCACGTGCTGTTGCAAGCGGCACAAGATCGACGACACGAGGATGACCAGAAAGGGGCTCGATGTTGAATGGATGATGCAACTAAAGAGATCGCATGAAGCAAAAAAAGCAAGAAAGAGAAAAGAAGCAAATAGTGCTAAAAAGGTGTTGCACCGGCGCTTAAGTACAAGATGCGACAGCGCCATTCAATGCCCGCACATCGGGCACAAGAATTAGCACCATTCAATGACCACACAAGTACTCCACACCGTAACTAGTGTGACGGCTTGTGTCACATGACAGGAAAACTAACCATCGCATGTGTTGACTAGTATCAAGGACCATGCAAGCTAGTGCACTCAACAATGATTTGGTGGGAATTCAAACAGACTGATAGACTATGATTCAATGGGCCGAAGGGACGGAGAGGACCAAATAACATTGAACATGGTTTTAACCCATGGAAATCGAGGCCCTTCTGAGAGACCATGTGGAGGTGTCCCCATGTTTGTGATGAGTAATTGACTCAGGTTTGAGTTCGGTTTGGTTGGTTCGCGCCATGACCGTGCATGGCACAGTTTGGTTTGGTTGGACCTAATCGAATGCGGTCGGACGTGCTTAGGACGCTTGTTTTCTTACTCGATCGGTTGTTCGGGCAATTTTGTGTTTGAATATGTTTTGTTGATGCTAATTATGGTTATACTGTTTCGAGCGATGCTATGTGACGGTTTGCTTGTCTGTGTGACTATAGGACTTCAGAGCTAGGTCATGGTGAGGCATGGGTGGACTAAGACTAGGCACAGGAGGTGTTGAGGTCCAGACGGTCGGAGACGTCGAAGATGATCGAGGCTGCTGAGGTGGTTGTAAGTTGGGAGACGAGGAACTGGAGCCGGAGCTACCAGAGGTGGACACGACGGGCAATGGTGAGGTGGACCGGGACTAGGCTCAGGGAGGAGCTGAGGTCCAAACGGTTAGGATGCCAGGTGTAGTCGTGCAAGGACAGGAAGCTTCTAGGAAGGTGCGACAGGGGCATTTCGGTAAAATACGCCAGGCTGCAAATCGGAAGCGGATTCGGTTGAAGATAACGGGTTGGAGATCCGTTAGTGGAAGGCAAAATAGAGAGGTTTCAGGCTTTGGAGTTGGCATGCTTTCCCTCCATCCTGATGAGAGCCCTTTGACCTCTTGCCTCATTTGTGTGTGGAGCAAGGAGGTGGAGTATGGTCTGCACTTCTTGAATTTCCTTTTGAGGGTGTGAGCTCCTCTATTTAGGGAATGGGAGAAGGCAGTGCATTGTAGGCATGAGAGCTTAAGCAGGAGAGTAGTGTTCTCAGTGTGTGTGTTCCTCTCGTGTGGTGCTCAGTATGTAAGCTCTTCTCAGTGGTGAGAATGAGATGAGAGGGTTGTAAAAGAACCATTTGTAATAGCCCATGTCTCTGAATCAATATGAAATGAATTGAGATTGAGATATTCCTTCTTTTGTGCCTCTCTGTGCTTTGCCTGTCTTTTGTGTTCTTGTGGTTTAGAGTTGGTTTCTTGATTGATTTGCTGCAAAATGGGTTAGCTTTGAACGGGGAATCATCTCAAAGCCATTTGGTTGATATATTCCTGAGAGCAATCACTTTAGCAACTCTGTTCTTTCCAAAAAATCCAGCTCGTGCTCTCTTCCCCTGTTTGCAAAAAACTAGGGTTTGGAGGCAGAGCACTTCCATGTTCCTGCTTTTCCTTCAAAAAGGTTGTTTGAATATTTGTGTTTTCGAGTCATGAGGTCACTGCTTAGCTGAATTCAAAAGTCCTTGGTCAAAGGATTGGAGAATCTCAAACAATTGCATTTTGTCTCTCTTTCTGGTTAGTGTTTGAGTTCTTGTCTCTTCAGGATGATTTCAGCCAAAGGCTTTGCTTATTTTCTTTTTTCAGCAGAGGTAGTGCTTGTTTGTATTCCTTGTATCCTTGAGGTCGATTTGCTGTTTGATTTGAAGACCTGATCATTCGGTCTGTGGGAAGCAGCAATCTTTATTTTATTTCTCTACTTTCTGGCTCAACCTCAGTATTTACTATTACTGCAAATTTTACTCTTTAGTTTGTTGTTTTGCAGGCTGTTTCAGTTTGTTTTCTGGAGTATTTTCCTTGCCGTGAGCTCTCTGTCTGCTTTCATTTAGTGCAGTCCGGTCCTGTGTTTTCAGTCAGTCTGCAGTGTCTCCTGTTTTCGTTTTCCCTGCCGAAAACTTTCAGTATGCAGCATGCATTTTCTGCTTGTTTTAGCTCTTAACTACTACCGAACTGCTCTTGTCTCTTCAGGTTTTTTATTTCGGCCAGCAGCTCTTCATTCTGTATTTTCGGCTGGAGTTTCTAGTTTGTTTTTTAGTCAATAGTACTTGTCCCTCTTCATTTGTTGCTGCTGTCCTCTGTCTGCGGTCGTTGTTTTGTTTTCCCAATCAAACCGGTTAGATCTAAAATGTACAGGTGGTTCAACCGGCCATTCACAGTCAGATATCATGGTGCAGTTTTCAGTCATGTTCCTCTGCAGTTTTTTGTTTGTGTTATTTCTGTTTTGCTTGTCTCCCTTGCCTGCAGTATTTGTCTTTAGTGTTTTTAGTCTCTTCGGCTCTGATTTTCTTTAGTTTGCAGTCAGCATGTCACTATCTCTTGTTCGCTACTACTACTTGCGCTGAATCCTCAATTCGATCAGCAGGTCTTTTCCTCATTTTCGGGCAGCCGAAGTATTTACTGTTGTGACTGCTTTTCGGTCTCTCTGCAGTTTGCTCTCAACCAAGCTTATAGATCAATCGAGTCGGAAATTGAGTTCTAAATACCTAATCTGATTTGTGCGATTTTTGTTTGCAGCATTTGGCCTTTTCAGTTTAGGCAAAGTATGTTATGATCTTTTGTTAGCCGAGTTTGATGTCTCTGCTCCTTAGAGAAGATTCTTTTGGTTTGGCCCTGCTTCTTTTGTGAGTTTCTTTGGTCATTCGGCAAAAATTGTTTTCGGCTTCCAGTGAACGAATTTCTTGCTTCATAGCTTCCATAGCTTTGGAGAAGAAATATGTGCATACTTTGGGGCGATTTTTGAAGGCACCATTCACCCCTTTCTGTTACCATATCCAATCCTACAATTGGTATCAGAGCCGGTTAGCTCTTTCTCGATAGATCTTAACCGGTCTGTTAGCCATGGCAACGGACAAGTATTCCACCAAGCCCCCGATCTTCGATGTGATCACTATTTCTTTTGGAAGAGTCGGATGGAGACCCACATTTAGGCTCAGAGCTATGCTATCTAGAGAAACGTCAGAACGCGATATGTTGTTCCTGCCGATGAGAACATAAATGTAGCGAACATGCCCGATGTTGAGGCAAATGCAAAGGCGAGGAACATCATAATCCAAGGTTTGAGCCGAAATGAGTTCGATTGCATTTCTCATCTCACGTCGGTCTACGACATTTGGGTGACCCTCGATGCTTACCATGAGGGCACCACCCAAATCAAGATGGTACGATAGGACAAGTATAAGCGAGATTACAACAAGTTTGAGATGCTCACTGGAGAGTCCTTTGATGAGTGCTTTGCGAGGTTTCACAAGATCTTGAGCAACCTCCGAGCGGACGGTCTCACATACCCCGACTCGGACAACGCTCATCAAATGCTTTCGGCTTTGGATTTGCGTGTTTGGGAGATGAAAGTGACCACCATTAAGGACATGACAGATCTTTCGACTTTGACTCTTGATGTGTTATATTCACGCCTCAAGACTCACGAGATTGACATTGTCTCTCGTAAATCGAAGTCTCAGTCGATGGCATTGGTCACTGATCCCAGTCTTGCCTCTGGATCTTCTGTTGACACTGTTTTAGGTTTCTCTCTTGCTGTTCTGTGTGAAATTGATGATGATCATCTAGAGCAGCTCACAGAAAACCAACTAGCCCTCTTAGCTAGAAAATTTTCTCATGCATACAAGAGGGTTAGGGAGAGAAAGAGAGGAGGGCCCGTGATTTGCTTCGAGTGTTGTGGCCCCAACCACATTCGGGCTAACTGCACCAAGTTGGAGAAGGGCAAAAACGACTACGGCGGCTCGAGTAAGAACGACTACACCAATAAGAACCGCAACAAGAAGCCCCCAGGCAAAGGGAAAAAGTTCCGCGACTTTGGCAAAGCCAAGAAGCTCTTCCACCGCGTCCTGATCGCCTTCGACGACATCGACCTCAGCGAGGTGGAGGGGTGGGGTGACGACGATGGGAAGGATGATCAAGGTCCCAAGGGCGGCGATGACTTTATCGGCATGTGCTTCATGGCACATGAGGGTGACATCAGCGACAGCGAGCTCTACTCTGACACCACACGATGATGGGAAGCAAAAAAAAAAAAACCAACCGCTAACTATTCAATGGTCTATAAGAAGTACATTTTTTTACATAGACAAATACAAAATTTTATCACTTTTTTGTGGCGATCATATCCCTTTCTAATTGGTATTCACAGTACTGTCTTGCAAAATTTACTATCATCACAGGTCAAATTAATATAATATATATAGTGAGCTTGGCAGAAACAACTTTGGGATGAAGATATCACAAATCTCCAAGGCCATGTAGGTATTTATGAAGCAACACTGTCCAAGAAAATATTTTGCTCAAAATTATTCAATCCTCCTCCTGAGTTATTCATGAATAGCAAAGTTTGCAATATAAGTTTTTGGAATATTGTCGAAGGGCATTGCTTATGTAATCATGCTATATATCTTCCAATGATCAACGTCCCCTATCTGATTGTCGTTCTATAGTATGTTTCATAAAGTTTTAGAATGTAGGATCGGAAATGGCAACAGAGGGGGGTGAATGATGCCTTCAAACCTCCCCAAGTATTCTAAAAAATTTTCTTCTTCGATCACTACAGAAGCTATGAAGACAGAAAAGGTTTGCTCACTGGAACCCAAACAACTGACCGATAAAATCAGAGCAGAGAAACAAAGCACCAAACCGACAAAAGTCTACTAAAAAGAGAGAATCAATTTAATTTGCAAAATGAAGATTAACCGGCAAAAGGGACTAAACTGGACTTGGCTGAAATCTGCACAAGGGACTAAAACAAAATGAAAGCAAAAACTGCAGAAAGAAACTGAAATGCACTTTGGCTGAAATCTGCACATTTGGCTGAAATCTGCACTTTGGCTGAAATCTGCACTCTGGCTGAAATCTGCACGTTGGTTGAAATCTGCACTTTTGCTAAAATATGCACAAGGGCTGAAATCTGCACTTGCGCTGAAATCTGCACAAGGGCTGAAATCTGCACTTTGGCTGAAATCTGCACTTTGGCTGAAATCTACACAAGGGTTGAAATTTGCACTTTGGCTGAGTAAAGTACAAAACAAACATTGCCTAAAACTAAAGAGACCAGCTGCTGCAAAACTGTTTAACCGAAGAATGAAAAGATCACAAGTTTCTGAATCTGAACCGAAAGACTAAAGCAGCAAAACGAAAATAGAAAATACTGAGCAGGAGGCTGCAGTCAGCCGAATACATTGAAACTGAACCTATACTTGTTGGCCGAGAGAAATTGCAGGCTGCAGACGGCTCAGCCGAAATTAGAAAGCAAAAACTGCAGAGAATTGAAGGGGCAGAAAACAGCAATTTCAGAACAGAAAAAATAACAAACTTAGAGCAGTTAGGAAGAAATAACTCGGCAGAAGTTCAGAATTTGTTTGACAGCCAGCTGACAATAGAAACTGCACCTGACAGAAGTAACTCTGAAGTAAATGCCCAGAAACAACCGAAAACAAGAGATATCATGAAAAATTGCTACTCTTCTCTGGACAAGTCAAAATAAGACTCGAACTAAATAGCAGCTGGCTCTCAAGAAAGAGAAAATTCAGACCAAGAAGGCAAAGAACCGAAATCTGGACATAAACTGAACTTTGAACCGAAAATGATTTTGATTTTCAAATTACTTGCCATTCTCCACTATTTTGCTCATCAACCTTTGAAATTCAGCTGGAAATCACCTCACAACTAAACAATACAAACCACATCACTTCTCACCAAGAATATCAAGGAACTCAACCTTCCCCGGACTCCAAACCCTAGCTGAGAGTAAACAGGGGAAGCATGCCACATAAAAAAGAAGAATATGCATTGAATCTGTCTTTTGCTCTGGGGAATGGATTGGCCAAGTGACCTTGAGGATATTCCCAGTTCAGAGCCAGATTATCTTGCATTTTCTCATTCACAAGCTCAACACAGAATAAGAACAGCAACAACACAGAGAGCAGAGAAGAACAGAACTGAGCTAAAACCACCAGAGAAACTCAAGAATCCATATCATCTCAAGCACAAGATTTCTCATATTGAATCACAGAGATGAATGATTACAAGTGTTACAACCATCTCACTACAGACCCATACACAATTGGAAATGAAGAAGTGTTTCTACAGCCAACACACTACATGCTTCCAACTGGGAAGAACACACGTAGGACACACTCCTTGCTTGCTTGCTTCCCCCTTCCTGCCTCTCCTCTTGACCTATATGAAGGCAGGAGCTCACACCAAAGAAGGAAATCAAGAAGTGGCAACCTACATCCACTCCCTCACCTCACACCCACATGAGGCAAAAGTCAAACACATGTAGAGAAGTGGAGGAAACTAGGATTGAGCCTTCCCTCCTGTAGTACCCAGATTTTACAATCCGGAATCTTCTGTGATTCCACCGCACTATTCCCTGGATCAGTAGATAGTGCTCACAGATTACAGTTCTGAATATCAAAGTACATATCATGCAGAAGCGTAAATATAATAGAAAACTTACTCATGGGCCGATTAGGCCAAAAACAATAAATTGCTGCAGCGGAAGAACGAAGCACACAGGTGGGACCTTCAGGACATGCCCACAGGCAGCCAACTGGAGGTTCGCGACCTAGCCATCGACATCTTTATCTTCTCTGCCAGCTTGTCCCATCTTGTTGCTGAGGCGCAGTGATTTGATTTCCTAAATTTGAATTTTGTCGCAAAAGCGAGTGTGAGCACTCCAACCTCGTGCTCCGCGAGCCAATACACAGAATGCAAATAAATAGTATGCATGGCTTATCAAGGAGAGGCTCGGGTTATTTTATTTGCTAAAAATCGCTTTTAGTAGCATGATTATTAAATCATAGTGTTATTAATTCTACCCAAACTTCACACGGCGATTGCTATATTGACTAATCCACCAAAGACACACTTCCCTTACTGATTGCTGTCTAAGACTCCAAACAGTGAGTGTCATCATTTAACTAATCCACCGATCTTATTCCTTCTATATTGATTACTATCTAATACTCTAAACTGAGAGCGACATCATTTAATTAATCCACCGATCATACACCCTCTATATAGTTTGCTGTCTAAAACACCAAACAGCGAATATCATCAATTATTCAATCCACCAATCAAATGCTGCCTAATCCTCAAACAGTGAGTATCATAATCTATATAATCCACCGAGCAATTACTGCCTAAAACTCTAAGCAACTAGTGACATTATTTATCTAATATCACTTATTTAATCCACCAATATCTTTTGTATTCTAAATTCCTAACAATCCAATCTTGAAATTTCTATTCATCCTCCCATGATTAATTAACACCATTGATTTTAAATCCACCGAAATCATTCATATTCAATCCTTTTTGTTATTGATCCAATACCATAAATTCATTCTTCTAATAATCAATCTCCATTATCTATCTCTACTAATTCACTAGTATACATCCACCCAGATTTTCATGGATCGAATCTACGATTCAATAGTATATATCCACCAAGTATATCATTGATCAGGATCACGATTCACTAATATCCATCCACCAAGAATATCATTGACCAAGTCTATACTACAAGCATTATTACCTTACCTCCAAATTCTTAAAAATCCGATTCACCCATCCAGTATCTGATCAAAGCCTATTAATCCCATTATCGCTAACCACTCCCAGGAATTAATCTAGCAACTACCTTTTCACTCCCCAATTCTCCAACAATCATTTAAATCATCTATATGACCTATATATATATATATATATATATATATATATATATATATATATATATATATATATATATATATATATATATATATATATATATATATATATATATATATATATATATATATATATATTCATTTTTGACTCCACCAATTTATTTCTCCCACAATTCTCAGTATCATTTCCTATTTATGATTGACATGATTCCACCAATATCTTAACTATATACATCCATCTCCTTTACTCACGACTCTATTTACCCTTTCCATATTTAATTTTGTAAGAATAGAAATGCCACTAATTGAAATACGATACATAAAATTTCTTGAGACCTAGCAGCTTTGGAACAAAACATAATGTTCAAAGAATATTAACATGATTTTTCATACATATGGTATCACACCATATGCCTAATATCACCATAATTTCTCCATACATATGGCATCACACTGTATAACATCTTTCAGCGTTATAGCCGCTTAACTTACCACTGGAACGACACCCAGGACAACTCAAATCAGGGCCTTTCACTGCCCTCCACTTTTTCCATTCCCACCCATAAAGTTTTTGAAATAGAACTATATCTGGTTAAGTTCCCATGTCCGCCCTTGACCGTGGGCACGGCTATTCGAATAGTTTAGACTCTGCAGAGTTTGTACACTTTCCCCACAAGAGACAATCAACTCGTTGCCCCACATGATGCCTTAGACATGTGGTTGAGCAGACCATCACAGTGACTTTTCAAAGTATCTAGTCCCTTTTATCATCTCACCTTATGGGCTTCTCCCACTTGCAGTGGGTCCCATCTATGCGCAGGATATTTCCCACAGCCACTAACGCAGCTCGGGCTTCTACTTCCCGCAACGTAGGACAGCTAGGAAACTTCACCCCCCACTAGTGTCCCTTCAGGCCCCCTTGCCATAGCGTAGCCCCATCAATCCCCTACCAGTGAGATGAGTCCGGGGATTTCGATAAATTTACTTAGCCAAGTTGTATTTTATAGACTTGTGGTTGTACTGTTTTACACAGGAGGTCATGACAAGATTCATTCCTTATTGGTATCTGGACGGTCTACCACTAACCCACTTTGTGCTTCCACCGCACCACACCCTCGAATCAATCCGCCCAGATAATTAGGCAAGTTGGGATTTTTGGGAGCATAAAATATCCATAACCAAATATACCAGTCATTTCCACCATGACTGCCCAAACCAACTTCTCATGATTAAAAACGACAATGATGTTTGGGGCATTTAGCGCCCCTGAGTATCTATGCAGTGCTAAGCATAGCATATAATTAGGGACTTATTTTTGAAATGTTACTATTATAATTTTGCTAGGGCGACAAGGTTCACACATTCAAATATTCCAAAGGAGGGGTAATATTATTCAAGGTAAACAATGGGCACATAACTAGAATATTAAATTAAACATGTATTTGCATATAAAATAACAGCATGCAATTTGATAATTTAAAACAAAGTAATTTGCAGAAAATGTAGGTTCAACATGATCAAAGTATTGACTCGCCTGGCGCGGTTTACCACGGTCTTGAGCCCACTCAAAGCCTTCTTATGTGATGGGCTTGAATTCCTGGTCTTTGTCTTTATCTGAGTCTGGATCCTACTTGATTCCCGAATTTTTTGTACGGATAATCCATTTTTTATTCGAAATTACATAAATATACCCGCGGGAAATTTTTTTACAAAAATAGGCTCCAGTCGCCGAATGGTTGGGCGACTGGAGCCTATCGCCCAACCAGACCGCGGCAGCTGGAGAGTCTACCAACCGTTGGGCAATTAACTCCAGTCACCCAACCATTCGGCGATTGCAAATAAGTCGCCCAACTGTTGGGCGACTGCATATCAGTCGCCCAACCGTTGGGCGACTGAGGGTGGATATAAGGCCGCACTCGGCCGCCGACCGACTCGTCCACTCTCTTCGGCGCGCAGAGAAAGAGAAAGAGAGGGAGAGGAGGAGAAGAGGGAGGGGAGAGAAAGAGAGGGAGAGGAGGAGAAGAGGGAGGGGAGAGAAAGAGAGGGAGAGGAGGAGAAGAGGGAGGGGAGAGGAGGAGAAGAGGAGAGGGAGTGCGCGATTTTTAGGTAATTTTTTGTGTTATATTTTTTGTTAGTGTAGAAAATTAGTTTAGAAATATAGTTAATGTAGATAATTTAGTTTAGAAATATAGTTAGTGTAGATAATTAGTGTAGATAATTAGTTTAGAAATATAGTTAGTGTAGATAATTAGCTTAGAAAATTAGTTAGTGTAGATAATTAGTGTCGATAATTTAGTGTAGAAAGATAGTTAGTGTAGATAATTTAGTGTAGAAAGATAGTTAGTGTAGAAAGATAGTTAGTGTAGATAATTAGTTTAGAAAATTAGTTTAGAAATATAGTTAGTGTAGATAATTAGTATAGATAATTAGTTTAGAAATATAGTTAGTGTAGATAATTAGTGTAGATAATTAGTGTCGATAATTTAGTGTAGAAAGATAGTTAGTGTAGATAATTAGTGTAGATAATTAGGGTAGATAATTTAGTTTAGAAAATGTAGTTTAGAAATTTAGTGTAGAAAATGTAGTTTAGAAAATTAGTTTAGAAATATAGTTAAAAAAATAGTTTAGAAAATGTAGTTTAGAAATTTAGTTTAGAAAATGTAGTGTAGAAAATTAGTTTACAAATATAGTTTACAAAAATAGTTTACAAAATGTAGTGTAGAAAATTTAATGTAGAAATTTAGATGTAGAAAGTTTAGTGTACAAATTTAGATATAGGAAATTTAATATTGAAATTATTGTATAAATTTAGATGTAGAAAATTTAATGTAGAAATTATTGTACAAATTTTGCAGGTATGACTCGTGCTGGACGTGCCTCCGAGTGGCGATCTGTGCTGTTGGACGAGCACGTGGACGCTCTCATCGCGCTTCCGTCTAGTGCCGCACCGGGAGCACGGACGAGCCGCCTCGGTGGGAGTGGTCCGGACACGCACACCTCGCGTGGCACGGGACTCGACCCTCGTTGGATCGCAGTTTGCACTACTCCATCGTTTAGTGCGATCGTAAGTTCATTCCGTGCTGACCTTCACTTTGTTTGCGGTGCGGGATGCGGGCTACTCCTCTTGCCGGATGGTGCAGGCCACGGACGAGATGCACCGTGGCGGGACGAGGGCGGGGCGAGGTGGGCGGGAGCGATCACGACGCTTCCCGCTCGACCGTTCCTCGCGGCGGCTTTGGTGGACCGTTGGCGGCCCGAGACGCACACTTTCCACCTCCCATTCGGGGAGATGACGCCGACCCTGGAGGATGTGTCCCTGCTCCTTGGCCTTCCGATCGCGGGAGACGCAGCCTTCCTACCGGAGGCCCCAGACGATCGGCGCGCGACCGCTTGGCGGTCGAGGTGTCGTTCCACGGGCCCTCGGACCACGTGTTCAGAGAGGCGCAGACCCATGGGCCGACGCTGAGGTGGCTCACACAGTACCGGGTACGTGGTTTTTTACATTCGATCGTGTCGTCGAACCGTTTATTTGTGGTATTACGTACTAATAAAAACTTGTTTGAATTCAGGTGGAGCGCATGGTTCCACAGGCAGACGATCACCAGGTGTCGCGCCACCTGGAGGCGTACGTGCTGTGGCTGTTTGGTTGGGTGCTTTTCACCACCAGCCACGGCAACTCGGTGGATGCGCGCCTTATCGCTTATGCGAGGGCGATCGCTGACGGCGAGCCCCACCAGGTCAGCTGGGGATCAGCCGTGCTTGCCGCGATGTACCACGCCCTATGCGATGCGTGCACGAGGATCAAGGCGAACTCGATCCCCACGCAGGGGGTGTGCGCCCCTCCTCCTACGTCGATGGCGCCACGCACGGGTACGCAGAGGTTCTTATATCGTGTTTATCCGAAGACGACATGCAACGCACTAACGTTATTAATATTGCGGTACTTACCGCAAAGACGGCGCTCTCGGCATCTCCCGAGCCCGGACGAAGTGGACCAGGTTTTTTCGTCTACACCGGAGTGGCATGGACACTTCTCCGACGTAGCACCGGAGGTTATCTCTGGCAATGCCCTCCCGGTGCACCGGAGAGCACACACCGAGGTGCGGTGACCGCCCCGCCCCGCGGGATAGACACCCTCCTCCTCGTTTTACTTTTCGGATCGTCCTAACCCGTTGCACCGAGGAGGCTAAGCGAGGCCGTATGGGAGGACGCGGCGCGGTGACGGGCACACCGGGGTGACTAGTGAGGCGACGCTGCAGATGCTATGTATTTATGCATGTAATGAAAAACATGCGGCATGTTACTCAGATTATAATATTAAGTTTATTTAAATTTACATAAGTCTATTATCTCTCTCCGCACATAAACTATCTCACTTAACAAAGTGTATGTATCGATCGTTCGTACTCAATCTTTCATGAAAAAATTTTAAAACTTTTGCACACCTACAATATACAATGAACATAAACTTTTATTACAACTTCACCGTATTTTTACCCGTTCAACGTTACAAAATTCACAAAATCTAAAACAAAACACGGGGCTACATGTAGTCGCCCTACGGGATGGCGATCGCATGCTAGTCGCTAACGAAGAGCGATCGCATGCTAGTCGCTCAACGGAAGAGCGATCGGATGTAGTCGCTCTACTGTGCAGCGAGACATATTGTGTCGCGGTCTGGTTGGGCGATAGGTTCCAGTCGCCCAACCATTCGGCGACTGGAGCCTATTTTTGTAAAAAATTTTCCCGCGGGTATATTTATGTAATTTTGAATAAAAAATGGATTATCCGTACAAAAATTCCCATAGATCTTCCGGACCCCACTTCTAATTACGCGACAAACAACTGAATCCAAATAAGAGCAAGTAACTCAAAAGATCCAATTAAATCCGAATAAACTCCATTTAGTGTTTATATGAGTTAATGGGTGATTCGGGTGATTTGAGGCAAGGCCGGTGGTAGTATATAATATCTTGATCTTTTTATTAATAATCCTTTTTTTTATTATTTTGGTATTTATCAAGAAAGTTCCATGAGTTAGGTTAGACCTAGGAATTGATGTGCGGGTTTACTGAGTATTATTTGGTTGAGTGCTGTTGTTCAGGGCTTACACCATATGCAGGGTATACAAATTTTAGCTTACCAAATTAATATTAAAGCCTGAGTTCTTAGCATTTTATGGTGTGATATTTTATGTACACTTTGTTGTCACTAGACATGATTTATTTTGGATTAGGATCCGTTTGTTCAGGGCCTAACTTGCCATATTTAGTTATGTCCATTATTACCAAATCTACACTAAAATTTAATTAATAGTACTATTGATAATTTGCCTATACTTTGGTAATCACTGGGCTTAGCTCTATTTAATTAGATTTATTTATCTAGGTAGAGATTTTTGTACGATGTAGTATTTCATTATTGCTATTTTAATAGGATACATCCTTGAGATTTATTAGGTGACAGCATGTTAAATATTGAACATATGTTTTAATTATGGTTAAGAGCATCTTTACTAAGTTTGGATATTTAGCCAAGGTGGTCTCTCTTTATCAATGCCTTAACTAATATGCCGGTTTAAGATAACTAATGAGAGCACAAATTTTTGCATATGTTAATCCATCATTAGCATTTTATGGAGGTCATTAATCATTGATTAATAGTATTAGCAGTAACCAGTTCTTGCTTGTTCATTAATTAAACTCATTTACCCCTAATAAATTTGGTATTACTCATTAATTAGTTTATAAATTTGCTCTACCGAATTTATCTTTTCTATTACTACTCCGCAAAAACATTAACTAAAATCCTAATCTAATATCACAGAGGGGAGTCGAACTCGAGCCGGCGGGGTGGAGCGAGCGTTGCTAGCCACCCGGCCACCCGGTCTTTCGTGACTCACCAGAGGAGCGATGGTAGTTAAGTTGAGGGGGGGGGGTGTCCCAACCAGAGGAGCTTGGGGGCGGCGGTCTGGCGGCGGCGTTGCCGGCGGGTGGCGGTCGGAGGGAAGCCGGGGTGTACCAAAATGGATCACCGGGGCGTGGGGTGCGAATGAAGTGGCGGCGGGACCGGGAGCGTCGAGGCGGGCCGGCGGCGTGCGGTGGCGGCGATTCGGAGAGGGACGTCGACGCCGGCGAAGTACGGCCGACGAGAAGCTTGGGGAAGGCCGGGGGCGAGTTCACGATGCTCTGGAGACGGTGTGGGCGAGAGGGATTGAGTTTTGGTCGCTTGAATCAACGGGGAGCTCCAGCAGCCAGAGTTGGGGAAGAAGCACGGCCGACGAACTACGGGGAACGAGAGTCTAATTGTGCACTGTGGGAGAGAGTAGAAGACATGGGGAAGGGTTTCACGGGCTCGGCGGTCCTTATAGTCGAGCGGATAGGGCTGGCATCGGGAGGTGCCCGCGCGGTCACTTCTGTGAACGGCGGGAGCAGCGGCGGACGCAGTGGAGGGACTGTTGCAGGGGTAGGGCATGAGTACCTGTGGCGCTCGAGGAGTGGTGGCAGCGAGCTCGAGCCGTGCGCTCGAGGAGACGGGTTGGCAGTGTAGGGGAGGAAAAAGAGGGCGCGGTGGCAGAGCTCCGCGCGGCGGACCGATGGGCGGAGACCGGTGGTCCGAGCGCGGGTGGGAGAGCGGGCTGGGCTACAGGGACAGGCGAGCGCGGGGCCGGGGCGCGAGGGAGCTGCGGCCCAGAGAGAGAGAGAGAGCGGAGTGCGGGGGAGGAAGAAGAACAGTGGCCGGTGGGGGGGCGTCTGGGCAGAGTGAGGAAAGGAGGCGGGGTTGGGCTGGGCCGACTCGGCCTAGTCTGACCCCCACCATTTTTCATTTTCTTTTTATTATTTTGTTTTATTTTGTTTTTGCTTTTATTACCAATTTCTTTTGCTATTACCTCCATTTGTACCTATATATTTCCATTTCCCATTTACTGGTTATTCCCCTAGATGCCTTATTCCTATTTTACATGGATATATATATATACACATGTGTATATATACATATCTATATATATAAATGTTGACCTTTTTAATTTGTTTGCCCCTTTGCTATTCATACCATTATTTTCATGGATAGGATTTTATGCTTAATTAAAACTCTCCCCTTATACTGGATCATCTTTTCAGATTTGAATTTAAAGTTTTGAGTTTCCTTTATTTACATATTCCCATGTATAGCATTACTAATATTGATTTTGTTTTTGGTCTTTCTTGAATTTCTTTAACTTTTGGGAGCTCAATCAAAATTTAAGAACACCATGAAAATCCAAACTCAAATATAATCTTTGACAAAATAACTCAAGGCTTCATATTTTCGAATTTAAAAATTCAGGATGTTACAAATCTACCCCCCTTAAATGAATCTCGACCCCGAGATTCCGGCAGAGTAGAAAGAATAGAGATGGGGTTATATTAGCTAGCAATGGGTTCCTGGGTGTTGCTCAACGTACAGTTCTTTAGCGTCACAGCGAGATGAAAATTTGCACAATAGGGGTTAGTACTGGAAGAAGTCAAAAGGGAAGAGGGAAACCTTATTCTTCTAGATGGGTCGTAGACTTCCAAATACTTGCTCCTTGACATTGTTGTCTTCATGCCTTCATAGAGTGGAATAGTCACATCGTCTATTGGGCCTATGGTGGTTGTAAAATTCACATTGGGAGGGGGGTGGGCAGTATTGGCCTATGCCCTAGGAGTACATGGTCTGAGGGATGCCGATGCGAAGATAGATACATTTATATGGTGGTCTTTTGTCCTTATCACTATAAGACTTCCGGTTATGCAAATCTTCATATACTGGTTCGATTAGCTCTGAGTCCAGGTTGTTGCTCCTCCAAAACTTACATCGTGGTAGTGCTTCGACATTCTTGTCTCTTAATGCTACCCCCCTTAAATAAATGACAATTGTCATTACTCATCTATTGTATTCTTAGCTATCTTGATCAACAACAGATTTGAGGAGCAATTCATGGGGCAAGGGTCTTGTCCTTTGCAGAAACAGGAGACCCTGCTCTGTGGGCCCTCTCCTGGCGGTGGTCTTCTTCATAGTGATGTAGTTTTTCTTAAATACTGGGAGGTTGAAAAGTCTTCGCTTCTCTTGATTGCCCTGATTTTTGGGTTACTTATTATTTCGTTCCTTTGGATCCGATGGGGTTTTCAGAGAAAGGAGAGAGGGAATAGCATGAGGTAAGGATAGAATCGTGGGGATACGGTAATCTAAACCCATTATAACTGTAAAAGAGTATATCCAGAGAGCTAGAGTGATACTGGGCCACACAAAATTTTAAAAGTAAGCTTTTTCCTGTGACTGCGAAATAGGGCGCCCGAGGGCAAGAAGACAGTGCACAGGAACCAATGAAAATCTTGCGACAATACAACGTCTACTCGAGGAGCACACATATGAGGGCGCACAGTTTGCCTCCATAGTCCGTTTGAAGCAGGACCACCTTATCTTCATGAACAACTTCAGCGTTCCTAACCTTAAATATTTGGAGTAAAGGTACGAGAGGAGGAACAAAACTTTCCTTTTCAAAATCAATAGAAAGAAGATGTAAGTATTTGGGGTAATTTGATTGACATTAGCATTCACTCTTGTATTATTATTTTGAATTCGGGATAAGAGAGTTCTAGAAGTAAAAATAGCTAAGGCAGCATTTGGATGAGAGAGAATCATCTAGGAGAGATAAGAATGAGCAATATAACTTATATTTTTGGGAATAATATTTTAAAGAAATATTTCTAGTCATGAAACTAACGGCCAAACTAACTAGGTCACGACCTGCAGTCGATATGCTCTGATCCATCCCTGTAGTACCCAGATTTTACAATCCGGAATCTCTGTGATTCCACCGCACTATTCCCTGGATCAGTAGATAATGCTCACATATTACAGTTCTGAATATCAAAGTACATATCATGCGGAAGCGTAAATATAATCACCTCAGTAGCCTCGATCATCTTCGGCGTCTCCGACCGTCTGGACCTCAACACCTCCTGTGCCTAGTCCTGGTCCTCCCACGCCTCAGCATGATCTAGCTCCGAAGTCCTGAAGTCACACAGACAAGCAAACCGTCATATAGCACTGCACGAAACAGCATAACCATAATTAGCATCAATAAAACATACTCAAACACGAAATAGCCCAAATGACTGATCGAGAACGAGAACAAGCGTCCTAAGCACGTCCAACCGCGTTCGACCAAGTCCAACCGAACTGGACCACGCCATGCACCGACTTGACGCAAACCAACCAAACCAAACTCAAACTTTCCAGAACACGAGTCAATTACTCATCACAAGCATGGGGACACCTCCACATGGTCTCTCAATCTCCCCCTTGATGAGTATATTGAAAAACACAGAAAAAGCGTAAAGTTGAATTTGTTTTGAAAGTCATACATGGTCTAAAAGAGAAGCAAAGAGATGCAAGACCATGTAGACAAGGGAGCAAAAACAGAAAGAGTAAGTTTTCCTCAAAAACTCCTAGTTTTTCCTTGAAATGGTGTTTTCTCCAATATTATTTCTCCCTCTTTTGGCAATAAAATCATCAAGAGGCAAGGAGGAACATATAGCATGATATGGATGAAGTGGCTGAATTTTATTCAATCTAAGCAATTAGAGCCATGAAGATTATCCAAATTGACCTTTAAAGTATTACACCAAGTCATAACGCATAAGAATACTATCTAGATCATGACAAGACATGTATAATCAAACTAAACCAAATAAGTCATAATCTGAAAATTAGTCGAATTTCTTAGCATGTCAAGTTATCCAAGAGTATAGTCTAGCTAAATGTATCCAAAGATGATGCAATCCATGTCAATAACCTAAATGGAACCAAGAAGCTAGAATTGAGTCATTTTAGAGTGCTACAAGTTCAAAAATGAATCATTTGTTCAAGTAATACTTGGTCTTTGTTGTAATGAAGCAAACTTAGCATAATTGACATAGTTTTATTTATAAAATCTCATGGTTGTTTCCAACCAGATCGTTTGTACAAACATGTGCTAGATCTCAAGCCTTATATGACCACTCCAAGAAATAAGCTTAAGAAGATGATCTTGGTCATCTAAAACTCCCCCTGAGTTTATGCCTAGTGTAATGGCAAACAGTCTCATGAGAAAAAATTGGTGAGATCAGTTCTTTCGCACAAAAGAGATCTTTTTGCTTTTACTGAATTTAGTTTGGGAACAAGAAGGTAATAATAACTCATGCTTCATAAAAGAACTAGCATAGCTCAAACTAAAGCTCAATAAAGATTCAAGACTCAACTCAGCCAATTTGACATGGCATGAATCATAAGAGGATAACTAAAGATAGACTAGTCTCAAGAGCTAACATGACATGATTTAATTCAAGTTGTGCAGTTTTAATCAACTTATCATGGTAAAGATTAGACAACACATATAAAGACATGATAAATCTAGCAAGTAAGCACAGATCATGGCAAGATGTAAAGCATCATAAACATGCCATAAAAGGATAATAGTCAAGGCTCCATGTAGATATATTACAATGCAGAATGTCATGAAAAGAAATCCAACTCCCCCTTAACAGTAGATGCACTTTTAGTTCAAGTTGAGTTATGTCAACATTAAGATCTAGAAAATCCCAAATGAACTCCCCCTGAACCAAAGGAATAAAGACGAGAAGCTGGCAAGAAAATCAGAAAAAGCAGTCCTTAAAGCATAGACAAGATATAGAGGATATTATGGCTCAGACTGACTCTTCTCTACCCCATATGACACTAGGACTATCAACTGGTCTTCTAACTCACTAGGGAGCAAACACGTTCCCTGTCTACCCAAGGGTGGCCCAACCTTTGCTAAAACCTATAAGAAGTGAGTGAGCTCAACCTAGTGAGAAGAGAAACAACTAATAAGCAGCATCCTAGAATCACAAGATGAGAGGAAGAAATCTAAGCAACTAGACAAGAGAACCACTCTAATCTATGCTAAGAGGACTAACCCAAATGTACCCAGATGCAATGCAGCAAAATGAGAACAGAAGCAAATAAACAAGATAAAGCATAAAGCACAAAACTCCCCCTCACAACAATCCATAAGGATAGACCACCCCAAGCTCTCCCCGCAAGGCTGAAAACCTAGAGCTATCAAGAAGTGGCAGCCTACATCCACTCCCTCACCTCACACCCACATGAGGCAAAAGTCAAACACATGTAGAGAAGTGGAGGGAACCAGGATTGAGCCTTCCCTCCTAACCCTAAACATCTGTTCCACTAACGGGTCTCCAACCCGTTATCTTCAACCGAATCCGCTTCCATTTTGCAGCCTTACGTATTTTACCGAAATGCCCCTGCTGCACCTTCCTGGAAGCTTCCTGTCCTCGCAAGACCGCACCCGGCATCCTGACCGTCTAGACCTCAGCTCCTCCCTGAGCCTAGTCCCGGTCCTCCTCGCCGTTGCCCGTCGTGTCCATCTCCGGCAGCTCCAGCTCCGGTTCCTCGTCTCCCGGCTCGCAACCACCTTAGTAGCCTCGATCATCTTCGGCGTCTCCGACCGTCTGGACCTCAACACCTCCTGTGCCTAGTCCCGCTCCTCCCACGCCTCACCATGATATAGCTCCGAAGTCCTGCAGTCACACAGACAAGCAAACCGTCACATAGCACCGCACGAAACAGCATAACCATCATTAGCATCAACAAAACATACTCAACACACGAAATAGCCCAAACGACCGATCGAGAAAGAGAACAAGCGTCCTAAGCATGTCCGACCGCGTTCGACCAAGTCCAACCGAACTGGACTACGCCATGCACCGACTTGGCGCGAACCAACCAAACCAAACTCAAACTTTCCAGAACACGAGTCAATTACTTATCACAAACATGTGGACACCTCCACATGGTCTCTCGCAGAAATAACAATTGATATGGAAAACTATGCATGTGAAGATATGTTGTTTAAATAATAATTTTGAACAATATGAGTTTCAGTAACTGCCTGGTATTAATGGTGAAGAGGGAAGAAGGGGATGGGCTTGTCGACAAAAACAAGCCAAGGCATTTCCAACATATCATTTTGAAAAGAAGTTATTTCTCTTAGTAGCATTGACCGGATTTTCCTTGATGTTAGACCATGTGGTTAGGTCTAGGATATTTTGGTGATGAATAATTGACAATGATTAATTTGTGATGAATAAGTGACAATATTGCTTAGCGTTATTATGTGAGGTGCGTGGTGTGTGTGGATTGATCTTGGTCAAGTTGGGATGAACTTGTGCCGAAAAAATGTTCTTTGGTCTTTGCATGTGCAGGTTGAGTATGGAGGTGATCATAGTCAGTGACGAGGTGGACCGGGACTAGGAGGGGTGATCCGAGGTTCAGACGGCCAAGGTGGTCACGAGATGGTTGAGCTCATGCTTGGGGCGCCTGGAAATCAAAGACAGATGATGCGTGTTGAAGCTACGGTGGTGCGCTCCAGAGGCTACGACACGAGACAAGATGGAATCTTGGAAAACCCGTGTTAGGAAGGGTTTCGGATCTCTTGAAAAATAGTGGGCCGAAAGCCTGGTGGAGATAAAAAGGCTTAGACATAGTTGGATGAGTTGTATTGATTTTGGATGTATAGTTTAAGGGGTTTTCATGTTCTGATAAATATTCGTGACCATATTCGTTTCAATTCGTATTTGCTCTGCATCTATATTTGATATTATTCATATTTGTGTTCGATAATCCTACACTTAATGTTTACGACCCATCTTTTGAGCACTTGCACGTGCCTATATACTGCGTACAGGTAACATCATAAAAAGGCAGGTCCCGTTCTATTCTGTTTCTCTAATAGTTTTTGACTTTTCATTCAGTTTGCTCTAATAGTTTTAAACTTTTACTGAAATGACGCTACAGTGGATACTACTTCCTCTATTCATAAATATAGGTCGTTTTTGATTTTTTATGGTTTCCAATACAAAACTTTGACCATGATTTATTATCATAATATAATAGCAAAATAGTAAAAATATATATTATGAAAGAATTTTGCAAGATAAATCCAATAGTATTATTTTCATTTGGTCAATCTATATACTTTAACATATATTAATGGTCAAATTTTGAAAAGCTTGATCGTACGGATCCCACGGCGATCTACAATTGTGGATAGAGGAAGTAGTTTTTTTGAGACATTCAATTAAAAGAAAATAAAAAAAAGAAAGAGAAAAAGAAAAATGCCATTATATCTTCACGGATAATGCAAAAGAAAAAAAAAGAAAAAGGTAGAAAAAAGAAAAAGGCTGCATTAAAAAGCTAACCTATTTCAAACGACTTTTAACTTTTGAAACTTAGAAGTCAAAAGCCAAAAACTATTTGAAACGACGCGTAAATTAACCAATGTTTACAGTTGAATGTTTTAACCTACTTAAAATCTCTCTATGAGGAACCAAATGTAGCTCGGTTGGTGGCATTGCTGTCGTGCAGGTCACCTACCTAGGTTCGAACCTAATGTGTTCCATTTTTGAAGGTACTATTTAGTGAATAGTACCCCCGAATACATACTTACATAGGTGTATTTAGTGGTTAAAGTACGTATCTATGCTTTGTGAGATCTCTTATCTCTGCTTTGTATTAGCATGTACATTAAACATACCTATATAGATGTGTGCATGGGGTGTAAGTGTGTGGCGTCAAGTGTGCCTCCTTATTGTTCTTGAAAAAAGCTGTCTGACCCTTGAAAGTCAGACGACTTTGCAGATATACGTTATAAATGCATCCCTATGACGCTTCTGCATGCATGCACAACCATAAAAGTGCATCAAAAGTACAAATCATGCATGCATAATACGATCATAGGCGGATACATTAATCAAAGACGGATGTACACCACTGAGAATTCATATGCATGAGCACATCGATCTCTAGCTACGTCCATTAATTGGGTTGCATCTATGCAGGTCATCAGGTCAATTATGTAAAGCCAAACTTCTATGGAAACCGTTTGAACATTAGTTTGAACTGTCTCAACTTTACACTCATTGCTCTCCTACGTACGTCCTACCTGTCAGCCTGCATCAGAGGTTTTTGCGTCGGTGTTAAATTTTTATCGGACCCAAGCGGTAAATTCAAAAAATCACGATTACCTGCATCAGGGATTTTGTATCGGTTTAAAATTTTTCCCAGACCCAAGCGGTCTAATTGAAAATTATGGTTACCGGAAATTTTTGTCTGATTCTTTTTAAAATTTGAATTTTTATTGATGGAAGAAAGAAAAAAAAAGGTGGCAGTTCTGAAGATTCGAACCTAGGACCTTCGGTAACTAAGGCGCATGCACACTTCCAGTTTGTTGTGCTTGTCAATTTCTTAAATATATAGATGAAAAATCAGGGACGGATGCGCCACCCGACAAGCAGTGTGGGACTTTGGTCTTCTAGCCAGCATCGAAGTAGCAGCAGGGGTGACTTCCCGAGCACTGGCAGACGCAGTGCAGCCGGCGGCGGCTGGGGCACCAAGGCTCCAACCAGGTTGAGCGCTGGGCCGACAGGCAGGGATGTGGCCCATACGATCATACAACATGGCTAGTAGGTTTGGCCCAACCTGGTGCCGTCTACATGACTCCA
Source organism: Dendrocalamus sinicus (assembly GCA_036346575.1). Lineage (NCBI taxonomy): Eukaryota > Viridiplantae > Streptophyta > Magnoliopsida > Poales > Poaceae > Dendrocalamus > Dendrocalamus sinicus. Next base: position 7,670,172 of record CM070667.1, read on the forward strand.
TTGGTAATTAGTCCATGATCCATCTCCATCCTGACCTCTCGAGAAGACAAGCACTCAAGCAGAGCACTGAGAGCGGCCACCCAATCAGTCACTCTCCTCCCCTAAGCCCCTAACCCTCCCCCTACTGCCTACTTGCTGCCTCCCTCTTGGTGCAGCAGCTGGGCTCCCGGCCCCCCTCTTAGTCAGATCGCCAAATCAACATGGCACTTCCCTCTCAGATCTCGTCTCGGCGCAGTGGCAAGGGGCCAATGTTCAGCACTTCAGCGAGCCGGCGAGGGGTGGCAAGGTGCTAAGGGTCTCCGTGTGCTGTGGCTGCTTTGCTCAGGTCAGGTCATTTCTCTGCTTGTTGAACTTGAGTACTTGACAAGTTTGGCTTAACTACTTAATAATTCAGATGTTTCATGTTTATGATGTACTGATGTCTGTACCTATGTGGAATTACCTCTGAATTGTTAGATGAGAGATGAGTTGTGTCTGTGCTATTCAGCTGTTGTGTCTTGTGACTGTGCCTTTGTGATGTTTGTGCCTACTTAAGAATTAAGTTTAACTGCTTAAGAATTAAAATGTAGATTTAGTACTTGAGTTGAAAGGATTTTGCAATGATGAACAAACTTATATGAGCTAAAGCTAGTAGACTATGAATTTATGTGGACTAAAATTGTGAACTATGAATTGTCAATTTTCAAAAATAAAGAGGTTTTTGGTTTATACGAAAAGCCTCGGAAATGACAGAACTTATGGAAGCACAAGTTTAACATAACCGCAAGCTCCACGGCAACAAGATGAAAGTCATGTGTATATGGATTTGTTCATGCTGAGCATCTCCAACAGTATGAGCTAGTTACTAGCTCTAAGACAACTTCTCCAATAGTACTAACTTTTAGCACATAGCTCATAACATAAATAGCCTCACATAACACTCTCACATAATCTTGGAATGTGTGTATGAGACTATCTCTTGATCAAGAGATAACTTTTCTCTCTCTTCTATTAAAATATGAAATAATATGCTTAGAGCTAGCTCATAAGTCACTATTGGAGATTCTCTTAGCTGTACTTATCTGTAACTGATGAAAACCATGCAAATCCAACTTTTTGACTGGCACAAATTTTTACTGGCCACGTTGGTAAGACCCTGCTCATTTCAGCTTGATCTTCTAGCTTTTAGTTTATTTCTCACTATTCATAAATTTCATCTTTTTCTAACTTTTTTTTGCTTTTTTTGAGCTTTTTTGCGGGTTCTTTTTCCCGTATTCGTTTGTATTGTTCGTGTTGGGTTAACCTATTTTTTTTTATTTTTAGATTTTTTAAAATTTAGTTAGGCTAAATAAGCCACCATCAGTTACAATACAATTTCAGCCAGCTACAGTAAAATTTCAGTTATAAATCATTTTTTTCAGTCCAATCGAGCGGCACCTAAATCTGGTAATCACCGGTTACCAGCCGATAAGAATTTCCCTGGCTTGCATTGATATGTTCCCTACAAATTTGATCTATAGTGGTTAAAAGTGAAGATCTGGTTTTCCCTATGTTGAAGATAGCTCCCGTCTAATGGGTTTGTACGGTCCTATTTATGTAATCGTTACGATTGGCAATACTTTCCTTAGTGAGTTTATCTTTTATCATGTGTTGGTTAATTGAGGACTTACGTCAAGAACCATGCATCTAGGTTATCTCAACATACTTCTGGCAATGAAATATATTCGCTAGGCACATAACGCTGTCAAATGTATACTCCATAACTTTTGTATCTACATTTGCAACAAAATTATTTGGCCCAAATTAAAGTTCCTATATCTATTACAAGTCAACTTATCTTTTGCGCGTACGACCCTTGCGTGAGTTGCTGATGGCACGGCCAAAGAGGGGTATAAAAGATTTACATGTGTTTGGTCTGTCTCAGGTTTTGACTTATCAATTTATGCTATAATAACTAAATTTTAAATATATGTTTTTTCAATATGAGATCTACAATAAATTATAGTAGACACTGCATTGAGTTTATATATATCATCAAAATTATATACGACTATTTTTCTCTATATACTATCTCTTGTGAATAATTAAAATTTAAAAATTATAAACCAAAAATCATAGTGTAAAAGAGTCCACCCTAAATTGGTAAATGATGCAAATTCCGTCTTTTCAGTCTTTTTTTAGAGTTAGTGGAAATTAAGTTAGGGTCCAAAATAATCATGGGCTGATGCAGCTGCATGAGCGTGGGCTGATGCAGCTGCATGAGCGTGGCCAGGCTGAGGTGGGAAGCTCCTCAGCCACGTTCCTCCTCAGCCTGGCTCCAGTTACTTTTTTGCATCAGCTCATACAGGCTCTCTCCTCCATGCAGCCAACCAAACACCATTTCCCTGCATGCGTTGGTGCGAACCACCTGCATGCAGGCAACCAAACAGGCCCATAGTGCATGATGAATGATGATGCATATAAAATGAGTATTTTCAGCCTCTCTATATACAATTATATCGTAAATGATACTATTAGAGGAGCGTTCAATTTAAAGATGGTTTATGGCATTTTTCATTGTAATTGGCTTATTTTTTCTGTCATTTTTGGAACTTATTTGGTAAATTAATTTAAAAAATTAAAAATAGAAAAAAAATAAATTAGTTCATCACGAATAATACGAAGGAACATGAGAAAAAGAAAAAAAACCCATAAAAATCTAAAAATGATGATATAAAAAATAGTAAAGTAAAAGTTAGAAAGCAGAAGTTAGCTGAAACGAGCGGAATGTTTCTGTTTCTGCAAATATATACGATTCCACCGCATATCTATAATCATTACGTGTGGTATATTTTCTAGATACGTGCCATAACTATTGAGACGTGTCGCATGTGAGACTCATGCGTACAACCTGTAGCAAAGGACCTGTGAGCTCTTCTCCCCGTCACATGCCTCTTCTTTGGGTCCACCTGGATTTGACATAATGAGTCAATATGGTGTGCCAAAAAATATGAGATCATATGGAGACGACTCTATATGTCTATGATGACGTGATGATTATTTTGATTGTTTTTATGCTTTGGTGTTAAAGTTTGAACCTGATTTTGTGTATTTTATTCTCTGATTTTTTGTTGTCTGGTAGACAACGATCTGATTGCTATGCAAATACGGTCTGACTGGTGGGTAGCGCGACCGGCTGAGGGAGGTGGTGCGACCAGCCGCGGAAGGTGGTCTAACTAGAGTTGCGATAGTACCGGCCCGTAGTTGACGGTAGCTATTTTCTAGGGAGGTATTCATTGAGTTGCGAGGAGTTTCTAAGAGCGTTGTGACCAGCCAAAGGTTGGCGATCCAACTGGAGTGGAGTAGAGCGGTCTGATCGGTATGGTTGCCGTAGTTAGCCAGGTTCCTTGTTACCGGGAGGAGTTAAGTCAATTTGCCATGGCATGATTGGCTGTGGGTTGGCAGTCATATCGACCTCTGGGAAGATGGGTGAGTTGAGTTAGTTTTGGTCATGTTAGTCTTGGTGGGAGTCTATGCAATTGTTAGTTATGACGGGAGTCTGTAGGATCGTATGGTATAATCAGAGGGGTTGAATGATTGCCTCCACTTTTTAACACCTGAAAAATAAAACTAAAAGCAGAAGAAAAATAATCTAAATTATCGGATGTAAATTACGACCGCAAGATGTCGGTTCACTCGCCTGTGTTCAATGAACACTTCGATCGTCCGACCGCTAAAAAGAGAAACTTTTTTGGAATAGATCCGATCTATTATTTCTGAGTCATAGATGTGGTTACAAAGTGCCCTCATGGTACTCCTAAAAGCTCTCTCGGCGAAAGCCTTCTAAAAAACCACACAAGTTTTCTCCTCAAAAGCCCTACCAAAACCACACGTTAGCACTTAACCTCTCCCTGCTTTTATAGGCTAACGTCCAAGCCGTGTCCACCTCAAACACGACCACACAACTCTATCTCTTCCTCAAATCAAGGGAACCAAAACGCTTCCTAACATGGGTTTTACCATACCTCTAAACCTTCCCATTACAGACTCCTTCCATAACGTCTCCAATCTCACCACGTGACGAAGCCTCTAGGACGCACCTCCTGTATCTCCATCACGCATCACCAACTCCCGTGTTGAAGCCTCCAGGACCGCACCTCCTGTAGCTTTTCCACACATCATCACATGCTATAGCGTGAGCCCGATCACCACATGTGACATCTCGACCACCTAGATGTCGAGACCCAAATATGCAAATCCAGACTCTCCTATGTATTCTGCACTAGTTCAGGATTACGCTAGTGCACATAGTATAACACAAAGATGAAATATCGACCATATCATGATTTACTAAGAAAAGACTCAAATATTATTAATTATCAGAGTTACGACCTTATGACCAATCTTACAATTAATAGCCTGAAAAACTTAAAGAAACTAGCAGCGGAAAAACAGAAATAAAGCGTAGTAGCCATTCGACATGCCCACAGGCAATCGACTAGAGAGCAAAGTCCTAATTTGCGAAGTCGTCGAAGTATCTTCCTTCAAGTAGCTCCTACTGATCTGGTCCTTCTTCCTCAACTGAGCAAATATGGACGAAGTCGTGAGTATATAGAGTACTCAGCAAGTCGTTTGTAACAAAGATGCAGCATAGTATGCAAGGCTTACCAACGGATGTCTGAAAGGTTGATTTTGGAGAAAACAACAATTTAAAGTAAATACAATAAATAGATTAAAAAGCAAACTTTGAAAATGATAATAAATAAGTAACCAAAGGAATTGACACCAACCACAAGTGAACTGATCCTTCATTCCAATGAATCACCCGCGAACCAAGATTCACGTAATGAATCACCAGTGAACTAACCATTCATGCCCCAACTTAACCCAACCAGGATTTTATGAAAACTCTACCCCTCATGTGAAATCACTGAGTATTATCCATAACCGAGGATACGACTATTCGAATACTTTTATACTTTGTAGAGGTTGTACAACTTTACCCACAAGATATGATAATCTCATAGTGCCACGCGATTGACACACTTCCTTTGGTGTGTGGCGGAGATACCATGACAAGGCCTTTACAATGTTCAATTTCAATCCAGTTCTGCCTCGCTAAGGTTTCGTTGTCGAGTAGGCTACCACCTAGTCAATAATTTCCCCCTCTTGCGCCAATGTAGAACCATGGCTCTGACCACACCACACTCATCCCAACGACGGAACCGAAATTGAAACATCCCAAATTAATTCGCCAGGTCCATCCCATACTGGACATGTGGTTGTACGGTAAGGTTCAAATCAATGATGTACAAAGTTAAGTCCTTGATTTACTCGGGCGAAACATCCACATTCAAATGTGCAAATTGCACCCCCTTTTCTGCACGATATTTGCCCAGGTGAAAACCAAGTTTGTATAACCAACACCAATGACACCCCAATGTCATGGTACACAAATTTTATCACTATGGTTACCACCACGTTCCAATATATCATTAAGTCAAAATTAATTAATTGATTACATGTGATGATAAACTCCACGTAACTACAGACATGGCTAAGCAATTTAAACGTACAATCCTGTGAGAACTAATATTACATTACGAGATAATTATCCATCCTATGGTGACAATAGAATCATGGCACTCAAATTATCAAGGATGAATTAACCAATTTGGACAATAACTACCAATACAAGGGTTTTATAATAAAAGTAGTGGTGCATTATAATTTAAAACAAAGTAATATATAATAGATTTGAAAACTAGGTTCAACACGATCAAAGAACATGGCTTGCCTTGGCCTTACTCAATTATTGGCTCTTGATCTTCCAATCTTGCTTCAGCTCCTTCGAACGCGTGATCTAATGAGAGAGAAAACGAAATAAAATAGAAAACAAATTCAAATAAAATTCAAATAAACTAAAAAAACTACTAAACTAGAACCAAAAGATAGAGCTCAATTTTATATGAATTTAGGAAAAAGAATCAGGTCAATCGGAGCTAGGATGAAGGAGAACGGGCTCTTGGAAAATCTAATCTGGAGAAAAAGGCTGAAAATCAGAAAAGCTATTGTACTATGGACTCGGCTCACGAAATAGGCAGCCTACAGTGGACTCGGCCCATGGAACAGTGCACCGGACGACTGGGCTTGCTAACTTGGCTGATTGGTTGACGTGGCATGACACGTCAGATTTAGGGCTGAGGTGGCGGCGCTGACGTGGCTCGGTCCACAGTCTACGGAACAGAGCAAGCTGACAGGTGGGCCTGGTTTGTCAGCGAGTTGATTTACGGTGGACTGAGTGCACCGAGGAGGTGAACCGACGCAGGCGTGCATGTGCGGGCTGAGCTGGCGACGGGCGGCGCGGACCAAGGCGCAGTCTGCGGCGCAGATCGAGGTGACGGCGACGATCGGCGGCATCGGTGAAGAAGAGAGAGACGGCGGTGACCGACTGGTGGAATCGGAACAGCGGGCGGGGTGCTCGCCGGCGGTGGCAGCTGGCTCGAATGTCGACCGACGAGCGGCAGAGCGGCGAGGTCGAAGACAGAAACGAAGATGGAGGCTCGGATGGCAGCAACGACGAAGGTGACGATCACTCTGACGAAGTCGATGAGAGAGGCGGTGGCTCGGGATGCAAAGAACGAGGGGGTGGGGCTCCTTTTTATACCCAAACGCTGAGGACTCCAGGACGGACACAGGCGCGGAGTTCGGGTCGGGCATGAACACCATGATGGAGATGACGCAGAAGGCGGCGGTGGAGTCCCAAGTGGAGATGACGACGAGAGCCAGATGATGAGCTGTACTAGGCGTCTCTGATGGTTGATGTGTGGCACAACGGGCGGCTAGGAAAGGTGCGGGTGGTGTCCATCGGATGGCTGGCCCGGGTGCCAGGTTTTCGACACGTGGCGAGGTGGGCAGGCTAGGCTGAGCGGCTGGGCTTGATGAACAATAATGGGCTAGGCCCATTACTTTTTAAAGATTTTTCCAGGTTTTTTCATTTTTAGAAATCCAAATAAATTCTTTTGAGCTCTAGAAAATAGTAAATAAATCCAGAAAAATCACAACAAATTTCAAAAAAATTCCTTAAGGCACAAGGAACCCAAATAAAATATTTTAAGCAAATGTTAATGTTTAATTTAGTCATATTAAGTCTTTTAATTAATAAAAATTCAATTTAAGCTTTTATTTAATCCAGAAAAATCCAAATGGTGAATTTTCTTTTAAAAGCTTCACAAAGGCTCTAAAAATTAGGATGTTACAAACTCCCCCCCTTAAACGGAATCTCGACCTCGAGATTTAGGCTTACTAAAGGAATAGGTTACCAAGTGCGACATTGGAGACGACGTTGTTGAAGCTTCCTCTTGCAACGCTCTGAGGTATCGAATTGCCATGAGCTGAAGATGTTCCGCTGCTTGCTCCTGGAGTCTTGGCAGGGGCACTTCCAATGTTGAAAAGAATTGGCATGATTGCTTGACGCTTCTGTGGACACTTGCGAGCAAAATGACCTAGATCTTGGCACTTGAAACAACTAAATGGAGTTGTAGAGCATCTTTCCCTCTGAGGCTGATTGCTGACATTGATAGGGCGCGGTCCTGAGATATCATAAAGAGGCATTGGAGCTGGAGTCCTGAAATTTGACTGTTGCGATACATGAGCTGGCTGGTATGTGTTGAATTTGGCTCTTTGTGACTGTTGCAACAGAACTCCTTGGTGAATCATCTTCTGCTTGCGAGACTCTTCCATCTCATGGCGAGATTCTTCAATAAGTATGGTCTTATCTAGCATGTTTTGAAAACTGGTATAATCATTGCCCATGACTTGAACTTTCAATATGGGTTTAAGTCCTCTCTTGAAGCGCTTTTGACGTGCACCATCAGTGGCAACATCTTCTGGGGCATAACGACTAACTGTGTAAACTTATTGAGATATTCACTCACTGACATGTTCCCTTGCTGTAGCTCACCAAATTCTTCCTTCTTCATTTCTAGCACTCCATCTAAGATATGGGCATGGCAGAAAGCTATGGTGAACTCTGTCCAGGTAATGTTCTCGGGGTCCTCATGCACGACACAGTAGTTCTCCCACCATTCTGATGCAGCACCTTCCAGTTGGTGAGCGGCATAGAGTACTTTTTCTCAATTGGTGCACTGAGTAATGTTTAGCTTCTTTTCCACTAAACAAATGCAATCATTTGCTTTTAAAGGCTCAGATGAATTGGAATAAGTTGGTGGTGTAGTCCTCATAAATTCTACAAATATGGATGACAGACGATTTGGCTGAGGTGCAACAGCTGCCTGATGCTATTTATTCATCATATTGGTTAAATTCTGCATCATCGTGTTCATGAGTTGAGTTTGAGCTGCCATGAACTGACTCAAAGTTGGATCCATTCCTGTTGGAACTGGCTGCTACCCTTGAGCTGGAGGATCTGATTCACTATTGCTAGGTTCTGAAGGCAATTGATTGTGTCTAGCTGAACTTCGTGTATCCACCATCTGACAAGATGACATCTAGGTTAATAAGGAAAGAGGGAATAGCAACGATAAGAGGTAAACTCGTCTAAGGGGGATAACTAATGGCAACCCTAAACTAAAACACTCACTTAGCTGAAGAGGCTAACAAAAGAAGCAATAAACTCCACAAAAAAGATTTTGACATGACTGAATCATAATGCTAGAAGCAAAACTGCAGCTCACATCACACACAATGGCAAATAAGAAGCAGAACGATCTACATGATGCTAAAAACTATAACAGGATTCAAATCTAATGGTTCCTACTCTTCACGGAAATCTTTAATCTTGTCCTGACATATTGGGAGCTTCCCTAATAAAAACTTCACAGCAAAGCTTGAAGAATTCCATGCTGACTTTGATTAAGGGCTCCTGAGACATCTATGGACATTATAGGGATAAGAAGTCAATTTAAGTCTTGAAAACAATATCTCAGAGGAGGCCAAGAGAAAGAATCCTAAGAGTGAGGTAAGAATCAAGAATTACTAGATAATCATTTGGTTGATTTGATTTAGAAAAAAATTTTTGAAAACTTTGCTAATGCGGCCATTCTAACTAGGGCTTCATCCTACAGTCGATATAGCTCTGATACCACCTCTGTCGAGACCCAAATATGCAAATCCAAACTCTCCTGTGTATTCTGCACCAGTCTAAAATCACGCTAGTGCACACAATATAAACAAAGATGAAATATCGACCATACCATGATTTAGTAAGAAAAGACTCAAATATTATTGATTATCAGAGTATCGATCATATGGCCAAGCTTACAATTAATAGCCTAAAAGGATTAAACAAACTAGTAGCGGAAAAACAGAAATAAAGCGTAGTAGCCATTCGACATGCCCACAGGCAATCGACTGGGAAGCAAAGTCCTAACCTGTGAAGTCGTCGAAGTACCTCCTTCAAGTAGCTCCTACTGATCTGGTCCTTCTTGCTCAACTGAGCAAATATAGACAAAACCATGAGTACATAGAGTACTCAGCAAGTTGTTTGTAACAAAGATGCAATATAGTATGTAAGGCTTACCAACGGATGACTTAAAGGTTAATTTTGCAGAAAGCAACAATTTAAAGTAAATACAATAAATAGATTCAAAGGCGAACTTTGAAAATGATAATAAATAAGTAACCAAAGGAATTGAGACCGACTACAAGTGAACTGACCCTTCACTGCAATGAATCACCTGCAAAGCAAGATTCACGTAATGAACCACCAGTGAATTAACCATTCACCCCCAACTTAACCCAACCAGGATTTTATGAAAACTCTACCCCTTGTGTGAAATCACCGAGTATTGTCCATAACCGAGGACACAACTATTCGAATACTTTTACACTCTATAGAGGTTGTACAACTTTACCCACAAGACATGATAATCTCATATTGCCACGCGATTGACACACTTTCTTTGGTGTGCGGCTACCACCTAGTCGATAATTTCCCCTTCTTGCGCCAATGTAGATCCATGGCTCCGACCACACCACAGTCATCCTAACGATGGAACCAAAATTGAAACATTCCAAATTAATCAGCTAGGTCCATCCCATACTGGACATGTGGTTGTACAGTAAGGCTCAGATTAATGACGCACAAAGTTAAGTCTTTAGATTTACCTGGGTGAAACATCCACATCCGAATATACAAATTGCACCCCTTTTTCTGGATGATCAGTCGCTTAGGTGAAAACCAAGTTTGTATGACCAACACCAATGACACCCCAATGTCATGGTACACAAATTTTAGCATTGTGGCTACCACCATGTTCCAATATATCATTAAGTCAAAATTAATTAATTGATCACATGTGATGATAAACTCAGCGTAACTACGGTATGGCTAAGCAATTCAAACGTACAACCCATGTGACGACTAATATTACATCACTAGATAATTACCCATCCTATGGTGATAATAGAATCATGGCACTCAAATTTGCAAGGAGGAGTTAACCAATTTGGACAATAACTACCAATACAAGGGTTTTATAATAAAGTAGCGATGCATTATAATTTAAAATAATGTAATACATAATAGATTTGAAAACTAGGTTCAACATGATTAAAGAACACGACTTACCTTGGCCTTGCTCAGTTAATGGCTCTTGATCTTCCAATCTTGCTTCAGTTCCTTCGAACGCGTGATCTAACGTGAGAGAAAACGAAATAAAACACAAAATAAATTCAAATAAAATTCAAATGATCTCCAAAACTTCCAAACCCAGAACCAAAAGATAGAGCTCAATTTTATATGAATTTAGGAAAAAGAATCAGGTCAATCGGAGAAAGGTTGAAGAAAAAGGCTAATATGTAGAAAAAGGCTGAAAATCCGAAAAGCTCCTGTGCTGTGGACTGGGTTCATGGAAAAGGCAGTCTACGGTGGAATCGGCTCATGGAACAGTGCACCGGATGACTGGGCTTGCTGACGTGGCAGACAGGCTAATGTGGCACTGATGTGGCGCGACACATCAGATCTAGGGCTAAGGTGGCAGCACTGAGGAGGCTCGGTCCACGCTCTACAAAATAGTGCAGGCTGACAGGTGGGCCTGGTTTGTCAACCGATGTGGACGCGCGTGTGCGGCTGAGCTGGTGGTGGGCAGCGCGGACCGAGGCGACGGGTGGGCAATCGGGCGACGACTGACGGCGGAAGGGAGAGACAGTGGCGACTGACCAGCGGAATTGGAACAGTGGGAGAGGTGCTCACCGATGGTGGTGGCTGGCTGGAACGGTGACCGACGAGTGGCAGGGCAGCGAGGTCGAAATCAGAAATGAAGACGGCGGCTCGGATGGCAGCAACGACGAAGGTGCCGATGACTCTGGCACACTCGATGAGAGAGGCGGCAACTCAGGATGCGAAGAACGAGGGGGCAAGGCTTGGTTTTATACCCAGTCGTCGAGGACTCCAGGATGGACATGGGTGCGGAGTTCGAGTCAGGCACGAACGCCAAGATGAAGACGACGTGGAAGGCGGCGGTGGAGTCCCGAATGGAGATGACGACAGAGCCTGACGATGAACAGTACCAGGTGTCTCCGATGGTTGACGATGGTGCAACGGGCCGAGCGGCTGGGCTGCATGAACAGTAGGGGCTAGGCCAGTTACTTTGATTTTTCCAGAGTTTTTGATTTTTAGAAATTCAAATAAATTCTTTTGAGCTCTAAAAAATAGCAAATAAATCCAAAAAATCCAAAAAATTCCTTGATACACAAGGAACCCAAATAAAATATTTTAAGCAAATGGTAATATTTATTTTAATCATATTAAATTCTTTTAATTAATAAAAATTTAAGCTTTTATTAAATCCAGAAAAATCTAAATGGTGAATTTTATTTTAAAAGCTTAAAAAAGGCTCTAAAAATCAGGATGTTACACTAGACAATAGATTACCCCATCCTAGTCCTGATCCTCCTCGTCACCGACTGTAATCGTTTTCACGCCTCCATGCGTCGTCCACCTTCGATCTCCATGTGCTCCAGCATGAGCCCGATCACCTCGCGTGATATCCCAACTGCCTGTACTTCAGATTACCCCCTCCTAGTCCCGAATCTTTTCGTCACCGACCATGATCGTCTTCATGCTCACCTACACATGCAAAAACTAAAGAAACTTTCTCCCGGCACAAGTTCTCCACAGCTTGACCGACATCAGCACACACACACACACATCACACCCTTATCTATCCATAGATAATGATGAGGACATACTTTCCATAGATACAACTGTGCCAACTCCACAACAAACTCAACAAACTAAAACTATGATACAAGGACTAATGACTCGAGTGCGACCACGTCAACTTAACCATCAGGTGAATGTGTTCCTAAATTTGCATACAAATATTTCAAAGAATGTCATACAACTTAATTCTTGTGATGATTTAATTGTACTTAGGAACCATGGGGAAGAACCACGTGAGCTCAAGTGTAAAAGTGGAACCGTCAAGCGTAATCCAAGTCCTGTTCGCGAGTTCGACTCAGGTTCGGCCTTTGTAATAGCGTCTACTTCAAATGGCCATAACTTTTGATCCAAAAGGCTTCTCGGGGCCCGTGAGTACTCGTTGGAAAGCTCTTGGAGTCTACTTTTAGATGGATTTGGTATTACCTCCAAACACTATACGAGCAGATCAGAAACTGCAAAACAAGTCACATCACTTTTCCAGTCCGAGTCAAAGTGGGCTGAGGGCCTTGTATCACCACTTAGGCTATTTGGGCTGGTACTGTTCACGTCGTACTATTTAGGTGAACAGTAACTATGAATAGTACCACACCCCTTTCCATTAGATAAGTGCGGCTTCCCCCTTCCCTATTTAAGGAGGTCGCACCCTTTAGTTTTATTCGGGTTTTTCTTAAGAGATTATTCTGCTTAGCAGTTTTACTGCATGTTCGGTTGAGGAACCCCAACTTATGAACTTAATCTTTATTCGTAATACAATTTTAGATTGCATCTTGAACTCTCTTGCTTGTGTTCTCGATTCGCTTGTAGGAGATAGCCTTCTTGGCGAGGTCAACCGTGTTTGGCACGGTTGATAACCAACGGAGCAGTGGTGTAGTGATTGCGAGGGGGTTCAATCTGTTTTAGTTCAGAGCCTTTGGATCATCAACGTCGAGTTCTCCACACTCGACTTATCAGTACCTTTCGGAAGATCGGGCCATCGTCACATTAGATAAGAACCAAATCAGTCACGAATACCAACCAGGTCGTCTATGACCATACATTCCGTTGCTTATCGTAATCAGCTCCAGACAACTTCTTACGACCGCTAGCTCAATGAGTACTTGAAAACCACAAGTACTCGGGAAATACTCTCACTCCGCCAAAAACACTTGGGAATAATAAGCATCACTACCGACTAAAACCATCAAGTAACGACTACCGAGTACTGATCACATACCACAAGTCTTCGACAACCGATCACCACACACTGACCAGCTAACCACTGGCCCAACATGAGTACTTGAGGTACTTGAAGATCATAAGAATGAAGCACTCGAACTGATAATGAGGTCTACGAGTACCAATCTGAAGCATATGACAACCGATCGCAAAGCCTTCGTCTAAACTCGAAAACAACGACAACAGACTAAAAAGTCTACGACTGTGAAAACAAGACAACGAAGTCTACAACTATAATAGTAGTCCACAAAGTCTACGACCATCGACTACAAAGCCTTCGACTATTGACCAGTAAATTCTATGACAATCGAGTATGACCAGTAAAGTCTATGACCATGAAAAATTACTATAGCTATGATTACCTTCAACGTCGTTCCGTCGTGGTCAAAGTTGAACACGATCGAAGCCAGATGTGGTCGAAGTCAAACGTAGTTGAAGCTGGACGTGGTCGAAGTCAAATGTGGTCAAAGCTGGACTAGATCAAGTCAGTCGTGGTCAGACTGCCGTAGTCAAGTTGCCATGGTCAAAGCCAAGTGTAGTCAAAAATAGACATGGTCGTTCTTCTGTAGTCGTGTTGTAGTGCTCGTACTGCCATGGTCGAAAGCCGCAGTGGTTGAAGTCTGTCGTGTCGAAGTTGGACGTGGTCATAAACATCTCTAAGTGGTCGTAAACATCAGCTGGGCCATCACTCTTTGAGGTCGAAGCTAGCTGTGCTATCCTCTGATGCCAATCGAGTGCCGTCCGATGTTCCAATGGCACTCGAAAGCCGTCTGATGTGCCAATGCTAGTTGGATACCATCTAATACTCCGTTGCTACTTGAAAACCGTCCGATGCAACTCAGACCCAATCGAACTAGTTTGAAACTACTTGAAATAGACCAAAACCACTCAGAGCAGATGAAAACCACTCGTACATGACTGAAACCACTCGTAGTAGACCAAAACCACTCGGAGCAACTAAAACCACTAGGAGCCAATGAAAACCACTCAGAGTAACTCAAAACTGAACGAGATCACTTGGATTCGAAACCTTTTGATTGCGATCGACTGATACATTTGCAAACACAAATTCAAAGCAATCCAAATGTCAATTATTCATCATTACTTTTAATCACGACCACCACATGTTCTAACAATCTCCCGCTTGATGAATACGTTGACAACACCGCAAACGCATCTGAGAGAATTTATGCAAAGAAAGTTTCAAAGCAAACCATGGTAGCAGCAAACCATTCAAAAACATCCCCTTTCTTAAGCAACTGAAAATTCTTCCCTTTTCTTCTAATTTCTCCCCCTTTGGCAATGTAATCATCAAGAAATTGAGAGAGAGAACTATTCTAAGAAGGTGCAATGACAGTAAATATCCAAAAGCTTTGTAGATTATCCAAGTCACTTTACATTAATTTAATAATTTAACCAAGCTATCTTTTTGAGTTGAGCTTCCTAGATCATATAAAGTCATACATCATATAGTAAGATCAAAACATGCCTTTTAGCATTATTAAGTGATTTATATCTATGATAGGCTTTTCAATAATGACCAAACTGATTAAAAAGAGCATAACGAGATATCACATCAAAAGTCAAAGCCTAAAAGTGAAGCAAACTTTAAGTATAGATGAGCTAGCAATCTCATATAGCAACCTATTGCTCCATACTCAATTCTTAGACCTGTGGCATGTTTGAAGCATACTTCTTTTCATGATAATATGCTTGAAGCATTTTTTTGATGGTGGTACGCTTTAAGCATACTTTTTTCACTTGTATAATTTTTGTGCGTTTTCTTTTGTTTGACCATGGCATACTTGAAGCATAATCTTTTCAATCCTTTTCAATTTTCATCTGATACCACATGTATGAACTCAATTTTATTTATAATAAGCCAACTTGAGTGAACAAACAAGATTGCAGTATGAAAAATACAAATCTCATAGCCAAGATTTAAAAGAAGACTCACAATCAAGCTATTCCTTTCAGATGAACATCACAAAGTGCTAGCTATAATCCATCTAAAGCATTCGGCCATGCTATATTTTAATTCAAGTATAGCAAATTCATTAGTACCAGTCATGAGCAAAGCTACATAGCATATGAGTAAATATGATAAAGAAACCTCTTCTACTCATTTAATTTCAAGGCTTGGACTTGATGAATTATATGACAGGTATAACAAATAAAGCTTCTAACACCACTTTAAATAACAAGCTCCTCCTCAGAATAATCCCCAAAGGAGCAACACACCCAACTCACTTCTCAACCGAGCACAAAGAAAAGAATCAAGTAGTTAAGAATGAGAACGAGCAATCTAAGAAGGAACTCAAAGACCACTTGAAAAAGATCACTTGTGAAAGGCCACTGGTAAAATAATATTATCTTTTCCATATGGTCTAACCATAAGATGAAACTCTTGAACGCCATCAAAGGAATGAAAAACCATTAATTATTCTAGTCAAGCAATGATGTAAAAGGCTGGAACCTACTCAAGCGCATGTTCTCCACCCCGCGTTAGCTGGTCTTATATTACAAAAAGCGTCAGTCTAATAGTACTGGAGTTAGTGAGATAAGCGTTAGGAACCCAGTACTGTGACACATGACGAATAAGAGCAACAACAGACACTGATAAAGATGTAAGTGAAGCATTAGCATCTGATAAATTTTGACCAGATGGTCATTGAGAAGCTCATTCGACCTTGGGGCAATCTGACCTCCTCAACTGAGCTAGTCTAACCACGGATTGGTAGGATCATATGGACTTCACTAACCAAAAATGATCTGTCTGCTTAAGTAAAGTTGGTCTAACCCTTGACTGGTCTAGCCAAGCAGAAGGCACTGGTCGAAACACTGGTCATTGAAACGTTGGTCGAAACTCTAGTCTGATCACACTGTTCTAACCATAAGAAAAGCTGGATTGACTAGTCTGACTGTCGACCGTTCTAATCAAGTAGAAAGCCCTGGTCAAAACACTAGTTCGACACAGGGTCATCCGACCATGGGGTGTTTGTCCATTGGGTGGTTTGACTACCGCATGAGCACTTGTGATACTTGAGGCTAATCTGACCATGTTGAAAATCTTAGTCTGATCGATCTTGTTGCAAAAACTCCCAAACCTGCAGATGATGGATTAGAGCAACAACTTGTAGATGATTGACTAGAGGGAGCAGAGCAACAAGAAAGAGCTTGGACAGGTCCCATTCGAGAACACTTTCTTAACTGTCTTTCTTCTCCTTTACTTTTCGAAAACAAAACTGAACCAGATGACCCACTCTACCACAGTGAGTGCATTGATACATAACTTGATGAGAAGTCATATCTGATGCCATCACAACACTCACTTTGGTAGAGGGGTCCGTTAGACCATGTGGATTGTTGTGATTAAAAATGATGATGAATAATTAACATTTGAATTACTTTGGAATTTGCGTTTGTAAAATTGTCAGGTGATCGCAGTCGATGATTTTGGGTTCAAGTGTTTCGACTAGTTATGAGTGGTTTTGACGATGTTTTGACTGGCTCCAAGTGGTTTTAATCAAGTTCGAGTTCGAGTACTTCAACCACGTCTAGTATACAACCACGGCAAACTTCGTCCATGAGTCATTTACGAAAACACATGGCTTTATGACCACGGTTGTTGTTTATGATCATGTAGACTTTACGACCATGATTGTATGACTATGTTCGGCTTCGACCATGCTTGACCTTGACCATGGCAATACGACTTCGACCACTGCAACATGACTTCGACCATGACAATTCGACTACGACAACGACGAATTGACCATTAAAGGTAATCATTGCTACAATACTTTTACATAGTCATAGCTTCAATTCTTTTGATAATTGTGGACTTTACTAGTCGTACTCGATAGTCATAGGATTTACTAGTTAATAGTTGGTGACTTGCAGTCGATGGACATAGGTTTTGCTGACTGCTCTTATAGTCGTATTTTTGTAGTCTTGTCAATAGTCCTAAACCAAGCAGTCTGCTACCGTTGTCTTCGGTAGTTGAAGGCTTTACAATCGGTCACCATAAGCTTCTTGGTTGGTACTCATAAAATTCATTGTCAAAACAAGTGCTTCACTCTTTATGATCTTCGAGTATTTTGAGTACTCGCGTTAGGCCAATAGGGTGTTTGGCTGGTGTTTGATGGAACAGTGTTGGTAATCGGTAGTCGGAGCAACTAGGTACTCGATGGTCGGTGAGTGATAGTCGTAAGTGTTGCAATCGGTTCTCAGTTTTGAGTACTTGTTGTGCTCAGTGGTCATGTTGAGTGGTCATAAGAGTGAGTTTCAGATAGCGATAGTTTTTTGTGGTCATAATTGGTGATCTGAGTCTATTTTCTGGACCAGGCTAACGATTGTGGATGGTGTTGTTCTTGTCTCTGGATGAACAAGGATGTTGTGAGTTGTTGTGCTTATGACGGTCAAGCTGGGAAGAGCTTGTGCCAGGAAAAATGTTTCTTTGGTCTTTACATGTGTAGGAAAGCATGGAGATGATCACGGTCGGTGACGAGGAGGACTGGGACTAGGATAGAGAGATCCGAGGTCCAGACGGTTGAGGATGTCACGTGAGGTGGTTGGGCTAACACTGGAGCACGTGGAGATCGATGATGGTGAAGCGAGACAGAGCTACAGGAGGGGACATCCTAGAGGCTTCGTTGCATGTTGAGTTTAGACTGTTATGGATGGAGTCTGTGTGCTGGAAGAGAAGAGTTGAACAAAACCCATATTAGAAAAGGGTTTTGGATCCCTTGATTTGAGGAAGAGGTTAGGTGCTGTGGTCGTGTTTGCATTGGACACGATTAGGGACGTTGGTCTATAAAAGCAAGGAGATGCTTAGGCTAACGAAACTATTCTTTACGACTTTCATCAAGGAAACTTTTAGGGGTGTCGTGAGGGCACTTTGTAGCCAAAAACTTGTTGCAGAAATAATAGATCAGATCTATTCCAAAAGAAGTTGTTTGGCATGATGTTTTTCTAAGCATCGTTCTTCTTGCTTCGTCGGCGGCGTGCTAACAGACTTTATCCTAGTGCGATCGAGCACATAGTTGTCTTCGGCTATTACTTATTTGAGTGAGTTTGACCACGTACGCAGTGGAAGTCAGATCGGGAATGGTTCTGTGGTAAGTTACCATTCTTTGATGGTACAAATTATCTCTACTGGAAAACTCACATGGAAGTCTTTGTACAAGCTCAAGGTAATGCAATTTGGCAAAAAGTTGAATCTATGTTTGAAGTACCTTCTGTCATTACCATCGAAAACACTGCTGACGTAGAGGCAAACACTAAGGCTAGAAATATTTTGTTGCAAGGTTTAAGTCGTAATGAGTTTGTTAGAATAGCACATCTTAAATTTGCAAATAAAATCTGGTCTACTCTAGCCAACTATCATGAAGGTTCAAAGTCTGTTAAGGGTGTGTGTCAAATCCAATTTAAGAAGGAGTACTCTAAATTCGAGATGAAACCTGGAGAATCGATAGATGCTTTATTCGATTGCTTCAATAAGATCGTTAGTGACTTGTAGTTTGTTGGTGTAGTCTATTCTGATTCTGATAGATTTTGAATTATCTAGATATATCTGTTTGGAATATTTTAGTCACTACCATAAATCATTCTATTAATATGGAGTCTCTCACCTTGAACAACCTGTATTCCAAGATGAAAATACATGAATTGATGTTTTGGCCAGGATTAACAAATCGAATTCTTTGGGCTTAGTGACTAACCAAGCTGATGACTCCTCTAGTTCCTTTGTTGCTTATTTTTCTGCATTATGCTCTTTTTCAGATGAACAATTAGAAGAGAGATTCCTGAAGAGCAGCTTGTACTTCTCTCCAATCGGGTGACAAAGGCAATCACTAATATAGGATTAAAGTGAAGAGGAGGTCCTGTAAGATGCTATGAATGTGGTGAGCTCAATCACATTAAGTCTAATTGTCCCAAACTAAAGAACAAGGTAGTCGATGATGATAAGGTACCAATTCGTCGACCACGGTTCAAGATGGCATCACGCAAGAAGCACAATTATCGCAAAGCAGCCAACAAAGTACTCTCAGCACTTGAGGAAATCGATTTGAGTGATGATGAATCTGCAAGTGATGAGGCAGTGGCAAGAAGGTCAAGGAGACATATTTCACAGGAATGTGCTTTATGGCAAGGAGTGAGGATCTCGACGATGATGATCTCTACAGTGATCCAGATGAGGTAAAACCTTCCTTATGATGAAGTTTGTGGAGTGAGGATCTCGATGATGATTTATCTCGTGCTATGCTTAGATTGATAGGAGAACTGAAGAAATATAAAAAGAAAACCAAAAATCATGATCTTGCTGTTGAAAATTTAAATTATGAAATTAGTAGACTTAGAGACTTAATTCCTAATGATGAAGTTTGTGAATCTTGTTAAGTCTTACATTCTGAGTTGGGGTCTACAAGGAAAATTAATGTGTCATCTTTGATTCAATTCAATGAATTAAAAGTGGCGCACAACTTGTGTGATGAAAATATAAGACTTGCAAGAGATGAAATACAGAAGCTCAAGTTTAATGCCTCTGTTCAATCTAAAATTTGCGTTAAGTGTGATCTACTTTAGGCTAGACTCAATTCAGCTCAGGTGTCAATTCAATAAATGCTTTATCATGAGACTTCCTACTGCTCTAACTGTTCGAAGCTTAACATTGAGATAGAAGCACTGACTAGACAACTCAATGATTTTGCTAAAAAGGAGAGATTAGCTCAGTCGAGTGTTTCTAAGGAAATTTTGAATGAATCAGTTAACTGCTCATCCTGTTCTTCTCTGACTAAGGAAGTCGAGTACCTTAAGAATATTTTAGAAAGGTTTTAATTTGGCAAGAAAAATTTGAACATGATTCTAGACAGGTTAAGAACTAGTGTGAAGAATCATGCTCTAGGATTTAATTTCGTTGAGCATGCTAGGAATAACCCTCCTAAAATATCCAAGGTACTTGAACCTGGCAAATTTGAAGTAGAATCAGAACCAAAATAAATTATTTTTAGATCTGCTGGCTTTGAAAAAGGAAACCTCAACAAATCAAGTGCTATTAATTCGACCGATATGACCACCCACCAAGTCAAGTATCAATGTATGTATTGTCAGAAAAATGGTCATCTGGCTCAATTCTGTTTTAGAAATGCAAAGAAAGAAAAAATGATAGGATAGAAAAACATTTCTGACTAGAAGCTTCCCATAGTCAAACCAGTACTATTGGATCAAGTGCTCGATCAGTCTGCTCACGTGGTCGGAACAGAGTGACTAAATGAGATTTTTGACAAAGTGGTATGTGCAGTCGGACCAACTTCACAACAAACCATCGACTAGTGTTCTCTGCTCGCTTAGACCAGTCAGGGGCCAAATCCATGCAATGTAGTCAGACAAGCTATTTTTGACCATTAACATCCATACGATACGACCAGTCAGCTGTTCGACCACATTCTTTGAGAAGGTCAGATTGCTTCGTTGCCTTTCAATGATCGACTGGTCAAAACTTGTCAAATGTTAATGCTTCACTAAAACCTTTATCAGTGCACATTTTTGCTCCTGTCCATCGAGTATTCAGTACTGGATACCTAAAACTTTGTTGACTAACCCCGGTACTAAGATAACCGGTGGCTATTTGTGATCTGTAGGCTCATCGCAAGAGGAAGGAGAACATCCAGTTCATTGACTCTGGCTACTCTCACCACATGACCGGAGATTCACATTGGTTCTCCCTCACTCGTGCCTCGAGTGATGAGATGATCACTTTTGGAGACTGTTGTGGCTACAGGCCAAATAGTGAAGAAGGGGACTGGTAGAAGAAGAAGATGAGAGCTAGATCTGTGGGAGAGTTGGTAAGAATGAGAGGAAGTCCCTCCTCCTGCCCCTCCTGGGGGTTTATATACATGAGTGGGGTAGAATAGGAAATCCCCATTCTACCCCTTAGTACTTACAAAGGATGAGGGTACAATGGTATATTGACATGAGTATATTCCTCTACACTATCGGGCCAATTACATATTAGGCTAGTTGCACGGCCCAGTCACGGGGGGTTGGGCTACCCCCACAACAGGACTCCCTCGACAGCAAGCGCAGAGGTCCCGATGGGCGCGCTGACGTGGCAAACTATCCCAGCCCCTCGTTCCCCTACACAAGCGCGAGGGTACCGACTGGTGAGCCAAAGCAACTAGTAGCTTGCAGCCCCCTGAGGCAATGCCTACGAAGAGGTCTGCGAAATCTGACTCCGGAGCTGGGTCGTCCAACCGAGACAACGCCCACAAGGCTGATAGGGAAGGCGTCGCCGCCCCACCGAGGCTATGCCTACAAGGCGGGCGGCAAGGCGCTGCTCCGAAACTGGGTCGTCTCGCCGAGGCAGTGCCTACAAGGCGGACGACGAAGTTCTACGCCGAAGCCGAGTCATCCTGCCGAGGCATGGCTACCAGGCGGACGGCGAAGTCGCGCCGCTCCGCCGAGGCGATGCCTACGAGGCGGGCGGTGAGGCGTTGCTCTGAAGCCGGGCCGTCTCACCAAGGCAGTGCCTACCAGGCAGACGACGAAGTTCTGCGCCGGAGCCGAACCGTCCCGCCGAGGCATGGCCTACCAGGCGGACGACAAAGTTGCGCCGCTTCGCCGAGGCGATGCCTACAAGGCGGGTGACGAGGCGCTGCTCCAAAGCTGGGTCGTCTCGCCGAGGCAGTGCCTACCAGGCGGACGACGAAGTTCTGTGCTGGAGCCGAGCTGTCCCACCGAGGCATGGCCTACCAGGCGGACGGCGAAGTCGCGCCACTCCGTCGAGGCGATGCCTACAAGGAGGGCAGCGAGGCGCTGCTCTGAAGCCGGGTCGTCTCGCCAAGGCAGTGCCTACCAGGTGGACGACGAAGTTCTGCGTCAGAGCCGAGCCGTCCCGCCGAGGCATGGCCTACCAGGCGGACGGCGAAGTCGGGCCGCTCCGTCGAGGCGATGCTTACAAGGCGGGCGGCGAGGCGCTGATCTGAAGCCGGGTCGTCTCGCCGAGGCAGTGCCTACCAGGCGGACGACGAAGTTCTGCGCCGGAGCTGAGCCGTCCTGCCGAGGCATGGCCTACCAGGTGGACGGCGTAGTAGCGCCGCTCCATCGAGGCGATGCCTACAAGGCGGGTGGCGAGACGCTGCTCCGAAGCCCAATCGTCTCGCCGAGGCAGTGCCTACCAGGTGGACGACGAAGTCCCACGACGGAGCCGAGCCGTCCCGCCGAGGCATTGCCTACTAGGCGGACGGTGAAGTCGCGCCGCTCCGCCGAGGCGATGCCTACAAGGTGGGCGGCAAAGTTGCTGCTCCGAAGCCGGGTCGTCTCGTCGAGGCAGTGCCTACCAGGCGGACGACGAAGTCGCGCGCCGGAGCCGAGCCGTCCCGTCGAGACGATGCCTACGAGGCGGACGACGCAGTCGAGCACCGGGGCGTGCCGTTTCGCCAAGGCGATGCCTGCAAGGCGAGCGGCGAAGTCCTGCGCCGGAGCCGCGCTGTCCCGCTGAGGCGATGCCTACAAGGCGGACGGCGGAGTCGAGTGCCGCAGATGTGCCATCCCGCCAAGGCGATGCTTGCAAGGCGGACGGCGGAGTCGAGCGCCGAAGACGTGCCATCCCGCCAAGGCGATGCCTACGAGGCAGACGGTGGAGTCGAGCGCCAAAGACGTACTGTCCCGCCGAGGCGATGCCTACCAGGCGGACGATGCAGTCGAGCGCCGAAGGCGTGTCGTCCCGCCGAGGCGATGTCTACGAGGTAGACGGCGGAGTCGAGCGCCGAAGGTGTGCCATCCCGCCGAGGCGATGCCTACGAGGAGGGCGGCGGAGTCCTACGCTGGGGCCCGGTCGCCCTGCGGAGAGCGGGCGCGAGATGCGTAGGCCGAGGGCACTACACACATTGGGGCAGGGTGGCGGAGCCGCCGTTCCCCTACCTTCAACAACTCGCGCCCGCGGAGGGCAGGTGCGAGCGGCGTAGGCCGAGGGCGCTACGCACGCCGAGGTAGGGAGGCGGAAACGTCGTTCCTCTACCGTAAAAAACTCGTGCCCGCGAAGGGCGGGCACGAGCAGCTTAGGCCGAGGGCGCTACGCACACGAAGGTAGGGAGGCGCAGCCACCGTTCCCCCACATTCAAAAACCCGTGCCCGCGGAGGGCAGGCGCGAGCGGCGTAGGCCGAGGGTGCTACGCGCACGAAGGTAGGGAGGCAGAGCCACCGTTCCCCCGCCTTCAAAAACTCGTGCCTACGGAGGGCGGGCGCGAGCGGCATAGGCCGAGGGCGCTACGCGCGCGAAGGCAGGGAGGCATGACTGCCGTTCCCCTACCTTCAAAAAGGGTGCCCGCAGAGAGCGGGCGCTTGAAGCGTAGGCCAAAGGCGCTACGCACGTAGAGGCAGGGAGGCGAAACTGCCGTTCCACTACCTTCAAAAAGGCGATGCACTCCCTGGTGTAACGCGCGCGAAGGCGCGATATCTAGGTGGTGCGCATGCGGAGGTAGGAAGGTGGAGACGTCGTTCCCCTACCTTCAAAAACTTGCGCCAGCCGAGGGCGGGCGCGAGCGACGTTGGCCAAGGGCACTACGGACGTGGAGGTAGATAGGCGGAGCCGCCATTCCCCTACCTTGAAAAACAGTGTCCGTAGAGAGCGGGCGCTTGCGGCGTAGGCTAAGGGCACTACGCACGCCGAGGCAAGGAGGCGACACCGCCGTTCCCCTACCTTCAAAAACAGTGCCTGCGGAGAGCGGGCGCTTGCGGCGTAGGCTAAGGGCGCTACGCACGTCGAGGCAGGGAGGCAACACTACCGTTCCCCTACCTTGAAAAAACAGTGCCCGCGGAGAGCGGGCGCTTGCGGCGTAGGCTGAGGGCCCTACGCACGCCGAGGTAGGGAGGCGGAGCCGCTGTTCCCCTACCTTCAAAAACAGTGCTCGCGGAGAGTGGGCACTTGCAGCGTTGGCCGAGGACGCTATGCACGCCGAGGCAAGGAGGCGACACCGCCGTTCCCCTAACTTCAAAAATAGTGCCCGCGGAGAGCGGGCGCTTGCGGCGTAGGCCGAGGACGCTACGCACGCCAAGGTAGGGAGGCGACAATGTCGTTCCCCTACCTTGAAAAAATAGTGCCCGTGGAGTGCAGGTGCTTGCGGCATAGGCTGAGGGCGCTACGCACACCGATGCAGGTAGCCGACACTGCCGTTCCCCTACCTTCAAAAACTTGGCGATGCACTCCCTGGTGCAACGCGCGCGAGGGCGCGATGTCCAAGTGGTGCGCCGCTTAAAGCGAGGCACTCCCTTGTGTCTCGGCCATGTCGCAATTTTTATACTTTGTAGAGTGCGTGGGAACGTTGTCCACATCTTATTTATACTCTGTAGAGTGCATGGGATCAACATCCATGCGTGCGTGGGATCCGCGTCTTGTTTATACTCAGTAGAGTGCGTAGGGACAACATCCGCATGTTATTTATACTCCGTAGAGTGCGTGGGGTCAACATCCACGTCTTATTTATACTCTGGAGAGTACGCATATGGACAACATCCATGCGTGCGCGGGATCCACGTCTTGTTTATACTCAATAGAGTGCGTAGGGACAACATCCGCATCTTATTTATACTCCGTAGAGTGCGTGCGGAGGTGGACCTCAACGCTACATCTTATTTATACTCCGTAGAGTGTGTGTGGAGGCGGACCTCGACGCTACGTCTTATTTGTACTCCGTAGAGTGCGCGCGGAGGCGTCCCCCCGCTGCGTCTTATTTATACTCTGTAGAGTGCGTGCGGAGGTGGACCTCGACACTACGTCTTATTTGTACTCCGTAGAGTGCGCACGGAGGCGTCCCCCCGCTGCGTCTTATTTATACTCTGTAGAGTGTGTGCGGAGGAGGCCCTCGACGCTACGTCTTATTTAGAGTCCGTAGACTGCGCGCAGGGGCAAGCCCCCGTGCGTTGCGGGCGGTTAAGGTGCGTGCGGAGGTGGACCTCGACGCTACGTCTTATTTATACTCCGTAGAGTGCGTGTGGAGGCGGACCTCGACGCTACGTCTTATTTAGAGTTCGTAGACTGCGCGCGGGGGCAAGCCCCCGCGCGTTGCGAGCGGTGAACGTGCGTGCGGAGGCGGACCTGGACGCTACGTCTTATTTATAATCCGTAGAGTGCGTGCGGAGGCGGATCATGACGCTACGTCTTATTTAGAGTCTGTAGACTGCGCGCGGGGGCAATCCCCCGCGCATTGCGGGCGGTGAAGGTGCGTGCGGAGGCGGACCTCGACGCTACGTCTTATTTATACTCCGTAGAGTACGCCGACGCTTGAGGCAATCGTGTGATTTAAATCAAAAACGAGGACCAAAACAGACGCATCAAATCAATGGCCGAAGACTTGCGACAACAAAACGCTCCAGAATGCAGTAACAGGAAAGCATTAGATGCTACGGGAGCCCAGAATAGGCCAAAACCGGAGACGCAAACATGACCAAATCAAATGCTCTTACACTGGAACTACAGACGCAATAAACAATATGCTGCATAACCGCTTCCTTAAAGCCATGCACGCAAGAAATGCAGCGGGAATTAGTAGAGCCTTGCAGGTACCCACATGCAGTACGTACCGGGCGGGACGGCTGCACGACGCTAGCGGAGGCCCCGTCGTGAGATGTGGCGCTCACAACCAACATAAGCAAGGTGGACACCGCTGCGCCTTCCTCCTGGTTTCTGGCGACGCACGTGCATGGCCTAGGTGTTGGACCGAAGTGGCGACAGGGGGGGTGAATGTCGACTCTTAAAAATTAAACTTTTTCCCCCAAAAGAACCTTCTCTCCAATAGTTATGAGAACTATGAAGAGAAGCTCAAATGCCTTCTGAACCTTCTAACTCAAAGGGGAGAACATATACATAACACAGCAGGGAAGAGGCACAGAAATCAAGATCAAAAACCAAAGGGAAGCAAAGAAGAAGAAAACAGGCCGGTCGATCAAGACAAAACAGGCGGTCGGGCCGGCAACATCGAGCGGTCAGATCACGACGCTAACCGGTCAGACCGCAGGTCCAACGGTGGTCAGACCGCTTATCGGGTTTCAAAGCAAGCAGTGAACTGAAATTTCAGAAAGCAAGTTCAGGATTTCACACTGCAATGGAGTTTGGGGCTTCTCTCTTAAATTTCCAGTCCCGAAATAAGAACTAACACCTAAATAACATGCAGAGCCTAGGGGAGCCAGAGAAACCAAGCTAAGATCAAGAAATCAAGGATTTGGGAAGAGATTGAAAGTATTCAGGGTGCAGCCCTAAACTTCAAATTCCCATCTAACCCTTGATCTTTTGGACATGAAACTTTGAGAAAATCTAAATAATAGCTTTAGGTCCCTAAATACCAAGTTTCATGCTGTCTCCCCAAGGGAATCAAGTAGCTCACAAAAAACCCTAGAAATGCCAAAATCCTGAAGAACTACAGAGAGGGGCACAAAAGAAACAAATTACTCAAGATTCACAAGGCCTTAGCACATGAGATTTTGCAATTAAGTTAGCAATAATATAAGAGCATGCCAGCAAGAATCTCAGGCTATTTTCTCAAGGGAAACAAGAAATCCATCAAAACCCTAGAAGAGGAAATGAAGAACAGAGGAAGGCAAACCACCAAATCTGAGATTAAACTTGATTTGCTCTAGGGAAAACTCGATCAAATGACCTTGAGGCACTATCCCAACATAGGGCAATCCATTTTGGGCCTTCCCAGCAAAAGACAACTCTAAACACAGAAAATCAAGAAATCACTAAAAAAGAGGAAACAAAGAACAAAGGGCACGAACAGGGAAAATAAACTTCAGATTTCCATTCCAAATCAAAGATGATTACAGAGGAGTCCCGATACGCATGGACATTAGAACAAGAGGAATGATTACAAGACTCTCAACTCATCCTCTCCCTCCCCAAGATCAAGAAAACCCACACTCTACATGGTTCTTGGAAGAACACACACAGGGAGGAGATGCTACGATGGAGACAACAACCTGCTGCCCTCAACCACTAAAGAGCAAAGGCAAAACAAACTCCCAAAGCCTCTTTTGACTCAAAAAACCCTAACTCTCTCCCAAAGCCATAAGGGGGCATGCAGCCACTCCCTCCTATTTATAGCCTTTGGCTAACGGGTCTCCACCCCGTTACGCCCGCTAGACCCGAACAGAACCGGCCTCCACTCGTGCAGCTTTGCATTTTTACCGAAATGCCCCTCCTGCACCTTCCGAGAAACTTCCGCGTTCCTTGTCGTCCACGACTCGCAACCATCTCGAGTTCACGCCGTCTTCGGCACACCTCGACCGTTCTGACCTCGGCACCACCTGTGCCTAGTCCGGTCCTCCGTGCCTCGCCACGAATCCGTCTCGACGTCCTGCAGCCATCACAAACAAGAAACACATCAAATAGCACCGCTCGATACATGAAAGCATAAATAGCATCAGTAAGTCATACTTACGCATAATAGAGTCCAAACCTGTCGAAACAGTAGAATATGCATCCTAAGTACCTTGACCAGGTTTGACCAAGTCCGACCGAGCCCGATTGCACCACGCAACGTCAAGGTCCGAACTAACCAAATCAAACTCGACTTTCCTAAATCGATGTCAATTACTCATCATACACACGGGATGACCTCCACATGGTCTCTCAATCTCCCCCTTGATGAGTATATTGACAAACCCAAAAAAGCTTGAAGTTGAGTTTGAGAAAGAAGTCAAACATGGTCCAAAGGAAGAAAATGATGCTAATGACCATGTCGACACAAGGAGCAAAAGAAAGAAGAAGTTTTCCTCAATGCTCCCAAAATGGCTTTTTCTCCGCTATTCTCCCCCTTTTGGCAATAAACACATCAAGGATGCAAAAGAGAGAATAAAGTCACAATAATGGATGAAATGGCTGAAGTTTGTTTATTTTAAGCATTTAGAGCCATGAAGATTATCCAAAATGACCATATGAGAATTACATCAAGCCATAAGTCATAAGTATGCTATCAAGATCATGACAATGTATATAGAGACAAGCTAAGCCAAATAAGTCATAATCTGAAATTTAATCGAATTTCTTAGCATGTCAAGTCAACCATGATTCTAGTCTAGCTAAAGGTATCCAAAGATGATGCAGGCCATGTCAATAAGCTAAGTGGAACCAAGAAGCTATTGTTGAGTCAATATAGAGTGCTACAAGTTCTAGAATGAGACATTTGTTCAAATACTTGTAATCTTTGTAATTTTAGCAAATTTAGCACAATTTACATGTTTTTCTTTAGAAATCTCATGATTGTTGCCAACCAGATTTTTGTTTTGTCATGTGCTAGATCTCAAGCGTTATGCGACCACTCCAAGCAAGAAGCTTAAGAAGATGGTCTTGGTCATCCAAAACTCCCCCTGAGTTCATGCCTTGTGCAATGGCAAGCCGTCTCATGAGAAAGAATTGGTGAGATCAGTTTTTTCACACAAAAGAGATCTTTTTGCATTCATAAATGGTTGTACTAACTTATGCAATATTAAGAACTAGCATAGCTCAAACTAAAGCTCAACAAAGATTCAAGACTCAACTCAGCCTATTTGACATGGCATGAATCATAAAAGGATAACTAAAGAAAGACTAGTCTCGAGAACTAACATGACAAGTTTCAATTCAAGTTAAGCAATTTTAACTAACTCATTATGACAAAAGCTAGTCTACACATATGAAGTCATGATCAATCTAGCAATGAAGCATAAATCATGGCAGGATATAAAGCGATGTAAACATGCCATGAAATGATAATAATCAAGGCTCCATGTAGTTATATTACAATGCGAAATGCTGAAATGCAAGAAAATCCAGCTCCCCCTCAACATTAGATGCCACTTTTAGTTCAATGTTGAGTTATGTCAATATTAAGTTGCAGAAGCTCCCAAGTGAACTCCCCCTGAACCAAAGCAATAAATCGAGAAGCTGGCAAAGAAAATCTGAAGGGGCAGTCCTTAAAGCATAGACAAGATATAGAGGAAACTATGGCTCAAACTAACTCTCATCTACCCCATATGACTCTAGGACTATCAACTGATCATCTAACACACTAAGGAGCAAACACGTACCCTGTCTACCCGAGGGTGGCCCGACCCTCGCTAGAACTTATAAGAAGTGAGTGAGCTCAACCTAGTGAGAAGAGAAACAGCTAATAAGCAGCATCCTAGAATCACAAGATAAGAGTAAGAAGTCTAAATAGCTAGACGTGAGAAACACTCTAATCTATGCTAGTAGAACTAACCCAAATGCACCCAAATGCAATGCAACAGAAAGGAGTAAGAGCATAATAAATAAGATAAAGCAGTAAAGCAAAACGCTCCCCCTCACAACAGTCTGTAAGGACAAACCACATGGTCTCGAAGGAAGTGATATCTGATATCAATATGCTTGGTCCGAGAATGCTGCACTGGGTTCTTAGCAATGTTAATCGCAGAAGTGTTATCACAAAAGAGTGGAACACTGTCGATAACTAACCCAAAGTCCCGCAGGTCGAGACCATCCAGCACTGCTCTGAGAACTAGCTGCAGCGGCGACGACTCGCCTCTGCGGTGGATGCAGGTAACACCGAAGCGCTTCCTCAAGAGCAGGAACGAGAGATGTGCCAATGAATTGGCAGTGCTGAAGTGCTCTTCCTATCTATCCTACAGCCAGCAAAGTCTGCATCCGAGTAGGCTCTCAAGGAAAGACAGGACAAGGAAGAGTACCAGATACCATAGTCTATGGTAGCTCGAAGGTACCGAAGGATGCGTTTCACCACCTAGCGGTGAGATACGCGAGGAGAAGCCTGAAAACGAGCACATAGACACACATCAAAGTGTATGTCCAGTCTCGAGGTAGTGAGGTACAAGAGGGAGCCAATCATGCTGCGATACTCCTTCTGATCAACCGGCTCACTGTCCTCATCTGGGTCAAGTGTGGCGGAAGATGTCATGGTAGTTGACACAGACTTACCATCACTCATGTCAAAGCGTCTCAGGAGGTCAAGAGTGTACTTGCCTTGATGCAAGAAAGTACCTTCCCGAGTCTACTTGATCTGGAAGCCAAGGAAGAAGGTCAACTCGCCCATCATGCTCATCTCAAACTCGGTGCTCATGACATCCGAGAACTGTGAGACGAGAGCATGGGAAGAGCCGCCAAAGATGATGTCATCCACATAAATCTGGACGAGCAGAAGATCAGTGCCATACCGGTGGATGAACAAGGTCTTGTCTACTTTACCCATATCAAAACCATGACTCAATAGGTAGGACTTAAGCCTCTCATACCAAGCTCTAGGGGCCTGCTTAAGTCCATACAAAGCTTTGGAAAGCTTGAAGACATGGTTTGGGTATTTGGGGTTCTCGAAACCTAGAGGCTGTCTCACATAGACCTCTTCCTCAATAAACCCATTGAGGAAGGCACTCTTGACGTCCATCTGGTAAAGCTTGAAACCCTTAGAAGCTGCAAAGGCAAGCAGGATTCTAATGGCTTCAAGTCTAGCTACAGGGGCAAAGGTCTCCTCAAAATCTAGACCCTCAACCGGGAGAAGCCCCGAGCTACCGGGCCTAGCCTTGTTTCAACAACCACCCCATCCTCATTCTGCTTGTTCTTGAACACCCACTTAGTCCCAATGATATTGTGACCTCGAGGGGGCTCAACAAGCGACCAGACCCTGTTCCTCTCGAAATTCTCTAACTCTTCATGCATGGCATTGACCCAAGACTCGTCAGATAGAGCATGACTAACATCCTTGGGCTCGAATGAGGCAACAAAGGCAGAATGGAGACAGAAATGTGACATGCCAGACTTTGAGCGTGTGACTCGCTCAAAGAGGTCTTCAATGATCTGCTCGGAAGGATGGTCTTTCTGAATATGTCTAGGAGGTCCAGGATGAGATGAAGAAGTGGCCTCTACCTCATGAGCTGATGAGGTAGGAACAGAGCCACTAGCTCCAGAGGAAGCAGAAGGCATGGGCTGATCTCCTCGAGGTGTAGTGGAAGAAGGCACCTTAAGGGGTGGATGAGAAATTGGATCGGGTAGACAACCCTCATCTCCATCGTCCTCATCATCCACAAAGATGGGCTCATACTGCTCTAAAGAACCTGAGATATCGGGCCTCGTCCCCGGACTGGCCTCGTCGAAGGTCACCTCACAGGTCTCTACCAACTTACTAGACTCGTAGTTCCAAACCCGATAAGCCCGCGAAGAAGTCGAGTAACCTAGAAAGATCCCATCACAAGAACGTGACTCGAACTTGTCTAGGTTCCCAGACTTCAGAATAAAGCACTTGCAACCAAACACACGAAAATGAGATACACTGGGCTTTCGCCCATATCTCAACTCATAAGAAGTGTGGTGCAAGTGTGCCCGAAGAAAAACTCAATTTGAAATATGGCACACGATAGCTATAGCCTCAGCCCAAAACTTCCGTGGTGTAGAGTACTCATCGAGCATCGTCCTGGCCATCTCAACCAAGGTACGGTTCTTCCTCTCCACGACGCCATTCTGCTGTGGGACGTGCGGAGAAGAGAACTGGTGCTCTACACCCGTCTCACCACAGAATCTCTCGAAGTAGAAATTCTTGAACTCCGTGCCATTGTCACTGCGGATCACTCGTAAGGCACCCGGAAGCTCAATAGAAAGCCTACTAAAAAGACCTCGAAAATGTGTAAATGTCTCATCCTTCGAGGCTAAGAAAAACACCCAAGAGTACCTCGAGAAGTCATCGACCACGACAAGGACATACCACTTCCCTCCTGCTGACTGCACTCGAGCTGGTCCAACTGTATCCATATGGAGTAGCTATCCTGGTGCATCGGTCATAGTAACTGTGACCGGAGGATGGGAAGCGACAACCATCTTGCCGTGTCGGTAAGGAGCACAAACTAGATCTTTGACCATCTTGAGTTTCGGCAAGCCACGAATGAGGTCATGGCCGCTAACTCGGGTCAAATGGTCAAATCCAATATGACCAAGTCTCCTATACCAGAAAGTGAGGTTGCGGGACTCAGAAGCAACTAAACACTTGAGAGGATCACCAGAAGACTCAGAAAAATCAGCACGAAAGATCCTCCCATAACGAGAAATCCCGCAAACCAGACTGCCCGAAGAATCAAGAATTTTGCAAGCATTTTCCTTAAAGCTCACCTCGAAACCGTCATCGGTAAGCTGAGAAACAGAAAGCAAATTATACTGCAGCTTACTTAACCAAGGCAACATCTTTCAGAATGAAAGAATCATTAACACGCACTGTACCTTTGGCGATGACGCGCCCAGATGAAGCATCTCTAAAGGTGATCGTCTCATCACCTGGAGCACGGGCAAGGGAAGAAAACCAAGGGGAGTCTCTGGTCATGTGTAGTGAACACCCAGAGTCTACGAGCCAAACCTTTCGCTTTTCTGCCCGGCGAACCTGAGTTAAACAGAGAGTAAAGTCTCAGTACTGGGGTAAATCAAGAGTGATTTTGGCACCCAATACTGAGTAACACATCGAGTAGAAGAAGTAGCCACACACGACTGACCTCTATCTACCCTACACTCTCTGTCACTCAACAAGCCAGAAGGTCTACCTGTAGACCAAAAGCTGTTGCTGGGTCCGACTGCTACGGGCGAGCGAGTCGGAGTACCAGCAACACGCTGAACACACCGCGGGTAGTCATCTCAATGGGGAAAACGAGATCTATCCTCAGAACGATGGAAGTCACGACCAAAGAGAGCATGAGGACGAAAACCAGAAAACTCAAAAAAACCAAGTCCTCGATGCTGCCCAAACCCATCAGCTGAAACAACCCTAGACCTCGTGTTGGTCTTAGGTGCACTCAAGGTCTGGTGCTGACCCTGAATACGCCTAAGAGACTCAACACGGTCTCTACGCGCGATCTTGGCGCGCCTGAAGCATCGATCGATCAGATGTCCATCCTTTTGACAGAAGGTGCAATGATACTTCACCTTCTGAGAGGTAGAAGTAGCATGATGAGGCTTCGCCTTCTGAGAGGCCGAAGCTACAGGTGGAATCACCTTGCTATCAGAAATCCCTTGGACAAAGCCCGCAGACTTAAATTGGACTTTCTCGGTCCTGAGCTCAGTCTCGATCACACCTGGTGCTATGGGTCTGAGCACGGCAGGTGGATGCTTCCTCATGTCCTCATAGAAATCATATCCTAGACCTTGATTAAATCTGCAAATTTTGGATTGGTCTAGAATAAGATTAAGGTTCTTCTTGCCTCCTACAAATCTCTCGAGAGTGTTCATAAGATACTGACATTCCCGAAAGAGAGAGGTGCAAGAAGAGCAGGGGGAAGAAGAGACAACAGAAGGTAAGGGAGCAGAAGAAGAACCAACAGTAGAGGAAAGAATGGCGTGTGCACGCACAGTCGACTCTGAGGGGACAGTCCTACTACTAGCCGGTTGGTTCACGTCGCTAAGCGTCTCCACCTTACCCTCATGCTTCTTCCCAACACACACAGTACAAGAAGATGGGCGCTTCTCTAGAAGGTCCTTAGTCAGCTTCACACATTTCTTATCCAAAGCAATCAAATCAGATTTTAGTTTGTTACAATTAATGCATGGTGAGCTAACAGGGTCCTTAGAAGCATGTTGAGCCAATTTGTTATTATTGTCAATCATCTCTTCAAACTGTTTGGAAACAGATTCAAGCTCAGCAGTCAATTTGGGATAATTAACACACGAAGCAATAGGCTCAAGAAGAAAAGCTTGTAGTTCAACAATTTTATGATCTGCCCATTTTAGGTTCATCTTCATATTATTGCAATTTTCACACGTCTCGGGCAGATCGAGCAACATGGTATAAAGACCTCTAAAAGCATTATCCTTATCCTCACATGAGGTGCAAGCAATAGTCTCAACAGTAGTAGATGAGGAAGGAGCTACCCTACTCATCTCAAGCTCAGCAAGAAGACTAATGTTCTCCACCTTAATCATGTCAAGCTCGGAGGACAAACTATCATGCGAGGTCCTTAATTTCTCCATGTCACCCAACAGAGCACAACATGTATCACAATCATCACGGGAGGGAGCAGATGTAAGTGAAGTAAGCTCAAACTCGCTACACCTAGCTCTAGATCTAGCATGGAATCTACATAGCTTAAGAAAAGCATCATTAAGCTCGTCGTAGGTGGGAGATACCTCGTCGGAGTCGGAGTACAGCTCGCTGTTGCTCAGTTCACCCTCAAGGGCCATGAAGCACATGCCCGAGAAGTCGTCGCCGCCCTTGGGTTCTTGCTCGTCCATTCCATCATTGTCGCTCCGCTCCTCCACCTCGCTGAGATCGAGGTCGTCGAAGGCGGTGAGGACGCGATGGAAGAGCTTCTTGGCTTTGCCAAGTTCGCGGAACTTCTTCTTGCCTTGTGCGTGAGCTGAGGGCTTCTTGTTGCGGTTCTTGTCGATGTAGTCGTTCTTGCTCGAACCGCCGTAGTCACCTTTGCCCTTCCCCAGCTTGGGGCAGTTCGCTCGAATGTGGTTGGGGCCACCACACTCGAAGCAGATCACGGGTCCTCCTCTCTTTCTGTCCCTCCTCCTCTTGTAAGCATGGGAGAATCTCCGAGCTAGGAGGGCTAACTGCTCATCCGCAAGCTGCTCTAATCGATCATCGGTTATGTCACGAGAGCAATAATCGAACAAAGACCAAAGCCGGCGGGATCGGTGACTAGGGCCATCGACTGTGACTTCGACTTGCGAGAGACAATGTCAATTTCGTGAGTCTTGAGGCGTGAGTACAGCGCATCAAGAGTAAAAGTCGAGAGGTCCGTGTTGTCCTTGATGGTAGTCACCTTCATCTCCCAAACACGAAGATCGAGTGCAGCGACAATCTGTCGAGCGTTATCCGAGTCGGGGTATGTGAGACCGACCGCTCGGAGGTTACTCAGAATCTTGTGAAAACGTGCAAAACACTCATCGAGGGACTCGCCAGCGAGCATTTCAAACTTGTTGCAATCTCACTTGAACTGGTCCTGTCGCACTGTCTTTATTTGGGTTGTGCCCTTATGGTAAGCATCGAGGGTCTCCCAAATATCGAAGGCGGACGAAAGATGAGATATGTGGTCAAACTCGCTACGACTCAGGCCCTGGATTATGATGTTCCTTGCCTTAGCGTTTGCCTCAACATCAGCCATATTCCCGGTGTTGATGTTCTCATCGGCAGGAACAACAAACTGGACCTTGACCTTACGCCAGATGGCATACCGCTGAGCTTGGATGTATGTCTCCATTCGGCTCTTCCAGAAGGGGTAATCGATGCCATCAAAGACGGGAGGCTTGGTCGAGTACTTGTCTGTTGCCATGGCTCTAGAGACCGGTTAAGATCTATGAAGAAGAGCTAACCGGCTCTGATACCAATTGTTGGACCGAAATGGCGACAGAGGGGGGTGAATGTCGACTCTTAAAAATTAAACTTTTCCCCCCAAAAGAACCTTCTCTCCAATAGTTATGAGAACTATGAAGAGAAGCTCAAATGCCTTCTGAACCTTCTAACTCACAGGGGAGAACAGATACATAACACAGCAGGGAAGAGGCACAGAAATCAAGATCAAAAACCAAAGGGAAGCAACAGCAGCAAAACAGGCCGGTCAGACCGCACAAAACAGGCCGGTCGGTGGACTGGGCTGGGCGATCGGCAACATCAGCAGCCGATCGGACGGCGCTCAACCGGTCGCATCAGCAGGTCCAATGGCGGTCAGACCGCTTGTCGGGTTTCAAAGCAGGCAGTGAACTGAAATTTCAGAAAGCAAGTTCAGGATTTCACACTGCAATGGAGTTTGGGGCTTCTCTCTTAAATTTCCAGTCCAGAAATATGAACTAACACCTAAATAACATGCAGAGCCTAGGGGAGCCAGAGAAACCAAGCTAAGAGCAAGAAATCAAGGATTTGGGAAGAGATTGAAAGTATTCAGGGTGCAGCCCTAAACTTCAAATTCCCATCTAACCCTTGATCTTTTGGACATGAAACTTTGAGGAAATCTAAATAATAGCTTCAGGTCCCTAAATACCAAGTTTCATGCTGTCTCCTCAAGGGAATCAAGGAGCTCACCAAAAACCCTAGAAATGCCAAAATCCTGAAGAACTACAGAGAGGGGCACACAAGAAACAAATTACTCAAGATTCACAAGGCCTTAGCACATGAGATTTTGCAATTAAGTTAGCAATAATATAAGAGCATGCCAGCAAGAATCTCAGGCTATTTCCTTAAGGGAAACAAGAAATCCATCAAAACCCTAGAAGAGGAAATGAAGAACAGAGGAAGGCAGAACACCAAATCTGAGATTAAACTTGATTTGCTCTTGGGAAAACTCGATCGAATGACCTTGAGGCACTATCCCAACATAGGGCAATCCATTTTGGGCCTTACCAGCAAAAGACAACTCAAAACGCAGAAAATCAAGAAATCACTAAAAAGAGGAAACAAAGAACAGAGGGCACGAACAGGGAAAATAAACTTCAGATGTCCATTCCAAATCAAAGATGATTACAGAGGAGTTCCGATACGCATGGACATTAGAACAAGAGGAATGATTACAAGACTCTCAACTCATCCTCTCCCTCTCCAAGATCAAGAAAACCCACACTCTACATGGTTCTTGGAAGAACACACACAGGGAGGAGATGCTACGATGGAGACAACAACCTGCTGCCCTCAACCACTAAAGAGCAAAGGCAAAACAAACTCCCAAAGCCTCTTTTGACTCAAGAAAACCCTAACTCTCTCCCAAAGCCATGAGGGGGCATGCAGCCACTCCCTCCTATTTATATCCTTTGGCTAACGGGTCTCCACCCCGTTACGCCCGCTAGACCCGAACGGAACCGGCCTCCACTCGTGCAGCTTTGCGTTTTTACCAAAACGCCCCTCCTGCACCTTTCGGGAAGCTTCCGCGTTCCTTGTCGTCCACGACTCGCAACCACCTCGAGTTCACGCCGTCTTCAGCACACCTCGACCGTTCTAACCTCGGCACCACCTGTGCCTAGTCCGGTACTCCGTGCCTCGCCACGACTCCGTCTCGACGTCCTGCAGCCATCACAAACAAGAAACACATCAAATAGCACCGCTCGATACATGAAAGCATAAATAGCATCAGTAAGTCATACTTACGCATAATAGAGTCCAAACCTGTCAAAACAGCAGAATATGCATCCTAAGTACCTTGACTAGGTTTGACCAAGTCCGACCGAGCCCGATTGCACCACGCAACGTCAAGGTCCGAACCAACCAAATCAAACTCGACTTTCCTAAATCGATGTCAATTACTCAGCATACACACGGGATGACCTCCACATGGTCTCTCACTGGGTGTTTGCAACATAGCCTGGGTGCACTCATGTGACGAATGATGTTGACACGCGAAGGCCCGAAGCGCCGCATGGAGGCCGGCGGAGTCTCACCCGATGTGCAAAGGCTTGACGCGCAGTGCCCGTGTGGCAGCTGGCGGAGTCTCATTGAGGACGAGCGAAGGCTCGACGAAGACTTCCTGGCACCGAGGCGAAGTGTCACGGGTAGGCCGGCGAAGTCGTCACGGAGTGGAGCGAAGGTCGGCATAGTCCTCCCAGTGGCGAGGTGAAGTGTTGTCGCGGCCAGCTCGATCTCTAGAAGAGCGAACGCGAAGCCAAAGTTGTTGTCACCCGGCTGGTGGGGTACCCGGAGGATCGGTGCCGTGAAGACGTAAGTCAGCGCGAGTGCAAGCGCGGCGGCGCCGCAGACGATCCAGGTGCAAATACCTTGCTAGCATGTCTGGGTGGTGGAGCACTTGATGCCTACGGGGGCCCGCGCGGAGTAGACCTCGCCGAAGACGTGCGAAGGCCCGAGGCGCTGCGCAGAGGCTGGCGGAGTCCCACCGCCGTTTTCGTGCGAAGGCCCAGAGCGCGGCGTGGAGTTCGGCGAAGGCTCGCCGAAGACGTGCGAAGGTCCGAGGCGTTGCACAGAGGCCGACAGAGTCCCACCGGACGTTGTCGTGCGAAGTCCTGGAGCGTGGCGTGGAGTTCGGCGAAGGCTCACCGAAGACGTGCGAAGGTCCGAGGCGCTGCACGGAGGCCGGCGGAGTCCCACCAAACATTAGCGTGCAGGGTCCTGGAGCGCGGTGTGGAGTTCGACGAAGGCTCACCGAAGACGTGCGAAGGTCCGAGCGCTACACGGAGGCCAGCGGAGGATCGGGCGGCCTCGTCGGAGTTGACTCCTCATGTGCAGCGTGGAAGCCGAAGCCGCCGACGCGGAGCCCAGCGGAGATCCGGCGTGGGCGACGAGCGCACGGAGGCGAAGTCCTGAGGCGCGGAGGCCGGAGGTGTGGCTCTACGCGGAGCCGAGTTTTTTTGGAGTGCCTGCATGGACGGATAGAAACTCGTGCACGCATGGAAGTATTTTACGTGAATGGTTTGCATGCATGGAGGTATTCACATGAATGGCTTGCATGCATAGAGGTATTTACGTGAATGGCTTTTTTGAGTGCATGCATGACGGAGCAGCAGCACGGGCCTGTTTGGTTTCCTGCATGAGTTGATGCAGCTGCATGAGCATGGCCAGGCTGAGTAGAGAAGGTCCTCAGCCGCGTTTCTCCTCAGCCTGGCTCCAGTTGATTTTTTGCATCCGCTTGTGCAGGCTCTCACCCCGATGCAGGCAACCAAACACCATCTCCCTGCATGCGCTGGTGCGAGCCACCCCGATGCAGGCAACCAAACAGCCCCAAACTGTACGCGAAGCTGGAGCACTTTGTCGACAGATGACGGTGGTAGCCGGGCGGAGTCCCGCGTGTCGACTCCGACGTTGCGCGAAGCCCAGGCACTTCGTCGCGAGGTCGTCCGCCTCTGGTGCTGCCGGAGACACTTGGGATTTGCGCTGCTTGGGTAGTGAACGACGAAGCACTTGACGTCCTTTCCTACATGTAGCACATGGCAAATACAAATATCTTGCATGGATGTTTGGATGGAGACTTCACGCTTAGTTCGCGGATGGATATTTCACGTCGTGTGGAGACTCAGCGTGGGGGCGTCGCGCGGAGAGGCTCGGCGCGGAGGCTCTGACGAGGTAGACGCAAGCTGCGACTCCACAACAGCCAGGCCAAGCGCTTCTTCAATCGCGCCCGAAGGTTGCGTCGTGGCTAGCATGGAGACCCCGATATTGCACTTTTGTTACTCAAGCAGTACTCAGCAATAGATGGTGGATTAATGGATCTATCAGATCCGCACAGAGACTCACATGCAGGATCAACGGATCTATCAGATCCGCATGGAGACTTGCATGCAGGATCAATGGATCTATCAGATCCGCACGGGGACTTACATGCAACAAAGCCTGATGAACGAGTTGAACTATTCAGAGATTGTCGGGACCCGGAGCAACAACTCTAGAACCCTCTGTGTTATTCGCACTATCCCAGGAAAAGCTAGTGCACACAGATTGAACAGTGATACATATCATGCATGATAACCAAACTTTATTATAAAGCAAAAGTACGGGCCTTATGGCCAAGATTACAATAAGGTGGCTTCATGGCCAAACATGAAATAAACAGCGGAAGGTAAATAAGAGGAGCAGCCCATCCCGCCTTCCCACAAGGCGAATTGGTGTAAGACGTGGCCTATTCGTCGCGATCCTCAACATAGTTGACATCGCCGTCCTCCGCAACATTGTTTATAGCAAGGTGAGCACATAAAGTACTCCACAAGTTACACCGGAGATATAATGATTTGATGCATGCATAAGGGGTTACAAAGAAAGGCATAATGTGGTTCATTTGCATAAACAGCATTAATGAATTAAATACAATAACGTAAGTGCAAAAGCTGAAGTTGATACAATATATAAAAACAAGATTTAACAAAATAATAACGTTAGTGCAGGCAACAACCTAACACTAACCTAACCACGGGTATCCCACCGGACCATCTTTCCAAAAGTTTCACAAATTTCCATAAACCAAATTTTATTAAAACAAGAATCTAATCCGTGAAAAACCATACTAAGCATGTCCTTGACCGTGGACACGGCTATCCAGATAGTTTGTTACTCTGCAGAGGTGTACAACTTTACCCACAAGACATGTTCTCTGTTTTGCCTTTGGATTACACACTTCCTTAGGTGTGCGGCCGAGAGATCATGATAAGGCTGTTCCAATGTTCCATTACCAAATTAGCTACGCCGCCACTAAGGTTTCACCACAACATGAATCCACATGTTGGAGCCCCTCTTGTGCCATGTGAGACTTCTCATGGCCTACGCCACGCCACATTCAGCCTATAGCGAAACTAAAATGGAACTTCACAAATTACTTAGCCAGATCTGTCCCATACCGGACTTGTGGTAGTGCGGTGTGACTTTGTAATAGTAGTTCACAGATCCGGTCCTTGATTTGACTTAGGCCTACCCCAAGATACCCCTTGTGCCCGGCGGTCAACATCGAGTCAACAAACTACGACGCATGCCGGCAAGCACCCACCACCATACCAATGCCTAAGTCTAAAACAGGTTTTATCCATTTTATTTTATCAAAATTTTATAGACCTTCTTGACTCACCAAAGTCAAGAATAGATTTTATAAACCAACATTTCGTGTGAAACCAATCTTCCCACCTAAATTAATCCAAGCATGGCTAAGCAATTCTATAAAATGTTCTAGTTAATACTAATGTACCAACTAGGCTTTCATCTATGGTGACAAGGTATGTTCGTTCAAATTCGAGATTGGCCATACAAAGGGAATTGGGTGTAACTAAAGTTTTAAGCACATTTGAACTAATTTGAATAAAAGTATGCATGCATATTAATTTAAAAACAACATAAATAATTTAAATTACTGGGATCAACATGGTCAAAGGTGTAACTTGCCTTGCTCAAAGTCTTGCTGCGATTCGTCGAAGAAATACTCTCCGGATTCGTCGTAATCTATACGCAAAGAACCAAAAGAAAATCAAACAAAATTCAAATAAAATCCAAAAATTCAAAAAGAGTCCAGAAATGGATAGTTTAGGATTTTAGAAAAATTTAGAAATTTGAACAAGTTAAATCGGAGTTAAAATGAAGAAGTTATGACCTTCGGAAGTTCTCATGACCATGGCAAACGTGATCGGGCGGAGCTACGACCACGGCAAATGCGATCGGGCGGAGCTACGACCATGTAGTCGACTTACGACCACATGGGAGGTTTACGACCATGCAGTCGACATACGACCACACGGAAGGTTTACGACTACTCAGGGAAAATTACGACTCACGCCACGCACCGGTCACGACTACGACTACACCGAGAACCACGACTTCGACTACGAGAGAACTTACGACTTCGATCACACGAGAACTTACGACTCGACTCACACGAAAACTTACGACTTCGACTACATAGAAAACCTACGACTTCGACTACCAGAGAACTTACGACTTCGACTACACAGAGAACTTACGACTTCGACTACACAGAAAACCTACGACTTCGACTACACAGAAAACCTACGACTTCGACTACACAGAGAACCTACGACTTCGACTACCAGAGAACTTACGACTTCGACTACACAGAGAACTTACGACTACGACTACACAGAGAACTTACGACTACGACTACACAGAAAACTTACGACTTCGAGGCCGAATACGACCACTCAAACAGGTTAACGGCTACCTAGTCATTTACGACCACATAGTCGCTACGACTACTCAGGCAGCTACGGCTACAGCTAAGACTTACGACTACACGGATCTACGACCACACGGAAGGGTGTTACCTTCGGAAACTGGTTGGCCGCGGGGTGGTCGGAGGGAATCAGGCAGAGTGGCCGGAGACGACGGATGGTCGTAGAGGTTGATTCACGAGTGGAGACGGTCGGTCGACGAAGAAGCGGCGGCGCCGAGTCTTCGGCAACAACGGGCTCCGATGGCGGCGTCGCTCGGCGGAGAGGGGAATGGTGGTCGCCGCGCTGGGGATCACGGCGCGTCGGCGAGGCGCGAAGAGACCAGGCGGCGCCAATTCCTCGCCGAGCCGCACGGCGGCGGGACGAGGAAGCACGGGTCGGGGCCGGTCGGTTCAGGCGGAGGGGAAAGAGGTGGCGCGCACGGAAGGCGAAGGAGGGATAACGGGCTCGGGAAGGAGCTTTATAGGGCAGGGACGGAGGTAAAGGGCTCGCGGAGTTAAGGACTTTAGAAACATCGCATAACGGCGAGAGGCTTTAAGCCGCGTAAAACGGACGGAGGTGGGCGGTTACTAGCGCGCGAGCTTAAGGGCCAATAATAGCCGGTTGCGGCCGAGGAAGGAGTAACCAAGCTTTTAAAGCTCGGATGGGGTGTTAATGGAGGCCAGTAGGTTGGGGAAGAAGGGAAGAAGGAAACTTCTAAATTTCTTTTTTTTTAATTTCCAGAAGTAAATTCTCAAGAGTTAAACAAAACTTAGGGAGGGTTAAGAAAAGAAAAGAAAATAAAATAAAATAAACTTTTTTTTGCTTTAATAAAATATTTTAAATACATTTTCTTGCTTTAGATTTTTAAATAAAATCCAGATAAATCCAAATAAACTCCAGAAAATCAATAGAAGGCAAAAAAAAATTTTGGGATGTTACAGAGATGCTCTACCTTTTCTTACCTTTAACGGCCTTTTTTTGTTCTTCAGCGTGCCAGGATGTATCCCAGCCTCGCCGTGGAGCAAATTTTCCTCGCAGTGGTGATTCTTGTTTTGCGCGACTTCTTGCCCAGTCCCCACGGACGGCGCCATCTGTTGTGGCTACAGGCCAAACAGTGAAGAAGGGGACTGGTAGAAGGAGAAGATGAGAGCTAGATCTGTGGGAGAGTTGGTAAGA
Source organism: Dendrocalamus sinicus (assembly GCA_036346575.1). Classification (NCBI taxonomy): domain Eukaryota; kingdom Viridiplantae; phylum Streptophyta; class Magnoliopsida; order Poales; family Poaceae; genus Dendrocalamus; species Dendrocalamus sinicus. Next base: position 7,713,290 of record CM070667.1, read on the forward strand.
ATGAGAGGATGTCCCTCCTCCTGCCCCTCCTAGTGGTTTATATACATGAGTGGGGTAGAATAGGAAATCCCCATTCTACCCCTTAGTACTTACAAAGGATGAGGGTACATTGGTATATTGACATGAGTATATTCCTCTACACTATCGGGCCAATTACATATTAGGCTAGTTGCACGGCCCAGTCACGGGGGGTTGGGCTACCCCCACAACAGAGACAATTCACAGGGACAAGTCAGTAAGTTAAGCTACAATCTACTTTCAATTTCACAGTTAGTAGGCGATAACCTTGAAGTGAATTTTAAAAAGAATTCTTGCTGTATCTTAGACTCTTCTGGTGATCTAGGTTGCAAAATTAGTTGAGTTGGTCGCTTGTTCAAGGGTGATTTTTTGTACTCAGCTTCCTCTGATCTTAGGTGTCTTATTTCTTCAACCCCCTAAGGATTTGTTCTTCTGGCATCGTAGATTAGGTCACATTGGCTTCGATTATCTAGCACGACTCAGTAAATTGAATCTGGTAAGAGGAATTTCTAGCCTTAAAGCTAAAAAGTTGATGGATCTATTCTGTTCACCGTGCCGTCATGGTAAGATGGTCGTTTCATCGCATCCCCCTCTCTCATAGGTATTGACTAATTCCCCAAGACACTATAGGTCCTTCTAGGGTGCAGTCCATGGGATGCGAATGGTATGTTCTTGTTATTGTTGATGATTACTCTAGATACTCCTGGGTGTACTTTTTGGCCTCTAAGGATGAAGCTTTCGGTCAATTTCGAGTGCTAGCTCTTAGTCTCTTTAATGAATTTCTAGGAGCACTTAGAGCAATTAGAAGCAACAATGGAACTGCTACCTTTTGTGCTAAAAAGGGCTTAGATCATCAATATTTATCAGCTCGGGTACCGCAACAGAACAGTGTTGTTGAACGCAAGAATAGAACTCTGGTCAAGATGGCTAGAACAATGCTAAATGAACACTCTACTCCTAGATTGTATTGGGCTGAAGCCGTTTTGGCTGCTTGCTATATTTCAAATAGGGTATTCTTGCGAGCTAAACTGCATAAGATGTCCTACGAGCTTTGCTTTGGTTGGACTCCTAGTGTTTCTCATCTGAGGGTGTTTGGTTGTTGTTGCTTCATTATTAAACATGGCAATCTTGACAAGTTTGAAACTAGATCTTCAGATGGCATCTTCCTGGGGTATGTAATTCACACTCAGGGTTATCGTGTACTCAACTTAGAATCTAATAAAATTGTTGAGACCTGTGAGGTCACTTTTGAAGAGGCTAGTCCTGGCACTAGACCTAACAATGCAGGTATACAGGCCCCTGATGCACTTGACGACATTTTTATGACTCCGATGACAACTACAACAACTATCAGGAGTTCCCGAGTTCTTCTACTACAACTACAGGTGCTACGTCTACTCTTATGACTATAGAGGCTACGACCGCTCCTACTACTGCAGATGCTACGACCACCTCTATGGCTACGGATGATATGAGTGCACCAACGATGACGGCTGTTATGACTACCTCAACGACCACGTCTACGACCGACCCGCAAGCTCCTCTGCACATTCAACGGCACCATCCCCCAAAACTAATGATTGGTGACATTCAAGAAAGGGTAACACATTTTAGATTTACTTCTCCTGACTCACATGCTTATTTTACTTTTGTTGCCTCTTTTGAGCGTAATAATGTAAGTCACGCTTTATCTAATGAGTCTTGGATTAATGCCTGCATGAAGAATTAGAAAATTTTGAGCATAATAAAGTCTGGACTTTAGTTGAACCTCCTCATGGACATAATGTGATTGGAACTAAATGGGTTTTTAAAAATAAACAAAGTGAGGATGGTGTTGTAGTTAGAAATAAGGCTAGACTAGTTGCTCAGGGGTTTACTCATGTGGAAGGTCTTGATTTTGGTGAAACTTTTACTCCTATTGCCAGATTAGAAGCTATTAGAATTCTCTTAGCATTTGTTGCATCTAAAGATTTTAAAATTGTATCAAATGGATGTTAAGAGTGCCTTTCTTAATGGCTTTATTGAGGAGAAAGTTTATGTTAAGCAACCTCCTGGTTTTGAAAATTCTAAATTTCCTAATCATGTATACAAATTGTCTAAAGTGTTGTATAGTTTGAAACAAGCTCCTAGAGCATGGTATGAAAGGCTCAAAACATATTTGTTAAAGAATAATTTTCAAATGGGCAAGGTAAAAAAACCTCTTTTCACACTTAGGCATGGCAATGATCTATTATTTGTTTAGATTTATGTGGATGATATCATCTTTGGTGGCTCCTCTCATGCTCTGGTTTTCAAGTTTTCAGATACTATGAGCAGGGAGTTTGAGATGTGTATGATGGGGGAGTTAATTTACTTCTTGGATTTACAAGTAAAACAGACTAAATAGGGTACGTTTGTTCATCAAACCAAGTACACAAAGGATCTACTTAGGCGTTTTGACATGGGAACTTGTAAACCTAGTTCTACACTAATGGAATCTACAACTATTCTTGATCCAGATGAAGAAGGTGAGGCGGTGGGCCAAAAAGAATTCGAAACATGATTGGGTCCCTATTTTACCTTACAACTTCGAGGCCAGATATACATTTTGTTGTGTGTTTATGCGCTCGATTTCAAGCTTCCCCACGTACATCCCATCATCAAGCTGTGAAAGGAATTTTTAGGTAATCGACTTTAGAGTTTAGACTTTTGTATTCTTCTTCATCTTGTCTTACCACGCGTGCATATTCAGATAGTGATTTTGCGGGTTGTAGGATTGACATACATGTCACTTTTTAGACATATCACTAGTTTCTTGGTCTTCTAGAAAACAATCATCTGTTGCACAATCCACTGCTGAAGCTGAATATGTAGCTACTGCTAGTTGTTCTCAAAGTTTATGGATTTCTGCTACACTCAGGGATTATGGGTTAGAATTGAGTAGTGTTCCACTTTATTGTGATAACACCAATGATATTAATATTGCTAAAAATCTAGTGCAACATTCTATGACTAAACATATTGATATATGCTTTCACTCTCTAAGAGACCATATGGAAAAGGGTGATGTTGTTCTACACGTTGTTGAGTCTGATTCTCAAGTTGCTAATATTTTCACCAAACCGCTTGACTCTTCTCATTTTGTTCAATTGTCGAGTGACTTAGGTGAAGGAACGCGCGTAGGCTACGATAGCAGAAAATAAAAAATTTCTACCGCGCACACCAGGACATCATGCTAAGGAGGGATCATAGATCGTTACCACTAGGCGCAGTGCAAATGAAGAAGAGTTGGAGAAGCCGATCCAACCACGCGCGCCGAGGTAGTAGTGGAAGTAGCCGATCGTCCCGAACAGATCGTCTCCTCCACGCGATCAACCACACCACGAGCAGATCCAATCGTAGTTTGTTGATGCCGATCAACGCCGCAACGAGCAGCGCCTCCACCGGTATCCACACGCCCGGGGTGGAACGCCGATCGCGAGTGTACCAAAGACTCGCGAGCGGCTAGGGTTTGGCTCGGGAGGTGGCGGCTAGGGTTTTGCTCATGAGGAACGAGCGTGTGTCCATCCTCACCCCACCTCCATATATATAGACCTCCTCACTTGGGCCTCGTGGACCGAGGCCCAATAGTGTGTCTATCCGGATCTCTATCCGAATTGAGCCCACATCCGAATCACATTCGAATTAGTGTTCCAACCCGTTAAGTGTGCGACCAGAGGTTCACGTATACTTGGTCGTGACCCGAAACGCCTTTCCGGTTACCACTGTTAATAGCGGCCTCTAGCAAGACATATTAACCCCAAAGTATACGTAAAGATCATATCGGCTGAACTCGTAATGTTCTCATGTACGAATCCCTTTGCCTCACGATATAGATTAAGCTCAAGGCGAGACTGTGTCATCCTCTTAATAGCTCAATCACTCTCTCGATTCCGTGATGGATTATAAACTTGTGATTGACTCCTCAATCACATTGGCATGGCCATGCACTTTCATAATCCATTACATCGAGGGCCCAGAGATATCTCTCCCATAAGGAGGGCAAATTCTATCTTGATCATTCACATCCCACTACATGTTTCACAACAAACCCGAAGACTACTTTTATGACTACCCGATTACGGAGTAGTGGTTAGTAGTCCCAAAATAGGCTACTACGCATGTTGGGAACCATGATGATCTCAAGTCTAAGGATTCTACATAAACACTACTTGAGACCAACTAATGACACATGGAATCTCTGCAGTGTCTCATGGCGGGTCTATCCAACATATGTTCACTAACACATGTCCATATTATTGATTTGGTATCACCATACCATGATCCATGAGACATGATCATCAATCAATACATATCTTGATCTTTGAATCATATTTGTTCCTCATATGATATATGATCGGGATCATTTAGAAATAGCAACATTTAAGCATTAAGAGTCTCATGAATAAGTCACATACTCATTGATCAATAATGATAATGTCTATTTCAAGGAACAAAGTAATGCATCATAAACATAGTATGTGATATATTCAACATCTCCATGTTGCCTCTAGGGCATATCACCAACATCTCCCACTTGCACTAGAGTCAACCATGTAGGTATCTAATACCCATTGCCCTAGTGTGAGCCTCATGCTTTGGTGGGAAGCGGCTTTGTCAACGGATCTGCAATGTTCAAATCTGTTTGTACTTTGCATATCTTCACATCTCTCTCCACAATCTCGCGGATGAGATGAAATCGCCGTAGAATGTGCTTGGACTTCAGTGCGATCTAGGCTCCTTGGCTTGCGCAATGGCCCCACTATTGTCACGATGAGGTCCATTGGGCTGGAGGCACTAGCCACCACACCAAGCTTAGAAACAAATTTCTTGATCCAAACGGCCTCTTTAGCGACTTGAAGCTGCTATGTACTCGCTTCGTTGTAGAATCAGCAACCGTCTCTGCTTGGAACTCTTCCACTCACCGCACCGCCATTCAGCAGAACACAAATCCAGTTGCGATCTAAAATCATCTTTGTCGGTTTGGAAGCTAGCATCGGTGTAACCATTTACAACGAGCTCTTCCTCACCCCATAGACGAGGAACACATCTTTAGTTCTTCTCAAGTACTTCAAGATGTTCTTTACGGCAATCCAGTGACTTTCACTGGATCGATCGTATCTACTTGTAGCACTTAAAGCATACGAGACATCCGGACGTGTACAAAGCATGGCATACATAATGGATCCCATAGCGAAGCATATGGAATCGCATTCATTTTATCCCGCTCATCGGTGTACTAGGACACCGACTCTTGCTAAGATTTATACCATGTGACATAGGTAGGAAGCCTTTCTTGGAATCTGCATGTTGAACCTTTTCAACACCTTGTCAATGTCACGTATCTTGGCTTAATCCAATTAGCCTTCTTGATCTATCCCTATAGATCTTGATGCCAGAATATATGCCGCCTCTCCTAAGTCTTTCATAGAGAAACTATTTTTCAATGAAGACTTAATGATTCGAGCATAGGAATGTCATTTCCGATCGGTAATATGTCATCCACATATAAGACCAGAACACGAGTGCGCTCCCACTAGCCTTTTGTAAACACAAGGCTCTTCTTCGTTCTTGATGAAACCAAACCCTTTGATTACTTCATCAAAATGAATGTTCCAACTCCGAGATGCTCGCTTTAATCCATAAATGGATCTTTGCAGCTTGCATATCTTTCGGTGATTGCGGATCGACAAAACCCATGGGCTGTGTCATGTACACATCCTCACTCAGATTTCCATTAAGGAAAGCTGTTTTGACATCCATTTGCCATATTTCATAGTCGAAATATGCAGCAATCGCTAGAATGATCCGAATAGACTTTAGCATTGCGACGGGCGAAAAAGTTTCATCATAATCAACACCTTGAATTTGTTTGAAATCTTTGGCCACCAATCGCGCTTTATAGATGTGAACATTTCCATCTATGTCTATCTTTTTCTTGAAAATCCATTTGCACTCAATGGTTTTAACACCATCAGGAGGATCAACCAAGTTCCAAACTTGATTACTGTGCATGGATTCAATTTCAGATCTCATGGCTTCAAGCCATTTCTCAGAGTCTGGTCCCACCATCGCTTCTTCATGGGTTTTAGGCTCATCGTTGTCTAACAACAATATGTCCCGTTGTTGAGTAGTCAAGAATATGTACCTCTCAGGTGCACGACGTGACCTCTCTGACCTACGTGGTGTCGGTGTGTCCACAACAGGTTCTTCAACGTTTGTTCATCTGTTGTGGTTACGTAGGAGCTGAAACGTTTTGGTGTTTCTCGAATTTCTTCAAGTTGCACCGTGCTCCCACTATCCCTTCTTGAGAGAAACTCTTTCTCTAAGAAGACACCATGCCAGGCGACAAACACTTTGCCTTCTCCTTGATTATAGAAGTAATATCCTTTTGTTTCCTTAGGATACCCGATAAAGAAGCATTTATCAGATTTAGGACTGAGCTTATCAGATTGTAAACGTTTTACATAAGCCTCACATCCCCAAATCTTAAGAAAAGACAAGCTAGGACGTTGTCTGTCCACATCTCATATGGTGTCTTTTCTATCGATTTTGATGGAACCTGTTTAGTGTGAAAGCGGGTGTTTCAAGAGCATACCCCAAAAGACAACGGAAGATCACTTTGGCTCATCATGGGCGCACCATATCTAATAAGGTGCGATTTCTCCGTTCGATACCCCATTCCATTGAGGTGTTCCTAGCGAGTCAATTGTGAAACAATTCCACAATCCTTCGGATGATTGCCAAACTCATGGCTCAAATACTCGCCTCCACGATCGGATCGTAGAAACTTGATTGTCTTGCCTAAATGATTTTGCACTTCATTTTGGAATTCTTTGAACTTTTCAAAGGATTCAGACTTATGCTTCATCGGTAGATATACCCATATCTACTAAAGTCATCGATAAAAGTTATGAAGTACTGAAAACCCCTCTCGGCTATTGAGCTCATTGGTCCACATACATCGAATGTACGAGTGCCAATAAGTCACTTGCCCGTTCACCTTGACCGTGAAAGGTGCCTTTGTCATCTTGCCAAGTAAACAAGATTCGCATGTCTCAAATGATTCAAAATCAAATGAGTGCAGAATACCATCTCTATGGAGCTTCTCCATGCGTTTCTCATTTATGTGACCTAGCGGCGGTGCCAAATAAACGTGGGATTTAAATCATTGAACGTTGCCTCTTTGCATTAATGTTATAGACCGGTGACTCTTCAAGAGTAAGAACATATAACCCATTCACCAATGGAGTATGACAATAGAACATATCTTTGAAATAAAGAGAACAACCATTGTTCACAGATCTAAAGTCATAACCTTCGCTTGCAAACATGAAGCGAAATAATGTTCTTGGAAAGAGATGGAACACAATAACAATTATTCAATTCCAAAACTAATCCGAAGGTAAAGACAATGGCATGGTGCCAACAAGCGACCATGAGAACTTTTGCTCCATTGCCAGCGAAGATCCACCGCTCCTCCTCAAACTTCTACTTCTTCTTAGCCCCGCAACGATTTGCAAGGTGAGCAACCGATCCGGTATCAAATACCCAAGAATCGGTGGATGAAGTAGCAAGATTGATTTCTATAACATTTATACCGGAGGAAGTCGTACTTCCTTCTTCTTCTCAAGATCCTCCAAGTACTTTGGGCGGTTCCTTTTCCAATGACCGATTGCTTACGTGAGTAACAATCTGCATTAGAGCAGCGCCCTTCTTGACTTGCTTGGCCTTAGAACTGCTCGCGATCTCATCAGAGCTAACTTTCTTTGACCGCGCCTTTCTTGACATTGGGCTTGCCCTTGCCTTCTGCATCATCATCACATGATTGCTGCTTTTCTTAATGCTTTCTCGCAGCTTTTAGCATCCCATGCAACTCGCCAAGGTCTTATCCATGTTGTTCATGTGATAGTTCAATATGAATGGCTCAAAGCTCGGGGAGCGGAGAATCACATCGTAGCCAACTCTTGGCTAAGGGAAAACCAAGCTTTTCGGACTCTCAATGTAGCCAATCATCTTAATCACATGAGGGTGACGGATTCCTTCGCAAGCTCGCACGCAAACAAGGACTTTGAAGTGTTGAACCTCTCAGCCCTTGCTTGGTTCTCAAACATACCACGCAACCCCACAATGATATTGTAGGCATCTGTGTTCTCATATTGCTTCAAGCTCGAGAGGACATTGTGGCAAGCATGAGACAGACTCACATCAAGGTAATCATTCGTTTGCTTCTCATAAGCTCTTCGTGCAGCCGCAGTGAGCATTATCGGGTAAGTCATCGGGATAATGAGACTCAAGGACATACTCCTTGCGCTCTTGCTTGAGAACAATTCTCAAGTTGCGATACCAATCCATAAAGTTCGTTCCATTGAGTTTTTCTTTCTCAAGAATAGATCGCAAATTAAAAGAACTGGATGCGGCATTAGTTGACATGATCTACAACAAAGAATATGCAAAGTTTAGCACTATGTTTATGTTCATCTTTTATTAAACTATTTAACAAAAGACTCCCACTATGTGTTTTGCAACAAAACTCCCTCTAAGTCACATAGTGGGTCAAGATCCTCATTTCACAAATTCCTAGTGAGCTTTGGCATCACGGCTAGAAAACTAGTGACATGGGTAAGCAACACCTTGCTAATCACATCTCTATGTGACTCTTGCTTGTTGGGTGACATCAATATGCCCCGGCCTGATGAGGACATCACTTCTATTGATATGAACACCCCTCTTACTGCTTCCATGAATGATGGGCAAGGTCCAATCACTCGGGCACGTGCTCGTCAACTCAACTATCAGGTAAACTCGTTTTTAGGAGTCAATAATATTTCCGCTGAGCATTCGATACTTCCTAAGACTTGTGATTTTCTTGTCCTTAGGAACCATGGAGAAGAACCACGCGAGCTCAAGTGTAGAAGTGGAACCGTCAAGCGCAAGCCAACTCATATTCGCGAGTTCGACTCAGATTCGGACTGCTGGACAGCGCCTACTTCAAATGACCATAACTTTTGATCTAGAAGGTTTCTCGGGGCCCGTGAGTACTCGTTGGAAAGATCTTGGAGTCTACTTTCAGATGAATCTGGTCTCACCTCGAAATTCCATCCGAGCCGATCAGAAACTGCAAAACAAGTGGCATCACTTTTCCAGTCCGAGTCAAAGTGGGCCTTGGGCCTTGTAATCACACTTAGACTATTTGGGCCTGCACTAATCATGGGTGTACTGTTCACGTGAACAGTACCCATGAATAGTACCACATCCCCTTTTGTTAGATAAGTGCGGCCTCCCCCACTCCTATTTAAGGAGGTCGCACCCCTTTAGTTTTCCTCGGGTTTTTCTTAAGAGTTTATTCTGCTTAGCAGTTTCACGCATGTTCGGTTTGAGGAACCCCAACTTGTGAACTTAAACATTATTCGCAATTTCAGATTGCATCTTTTACTCTCTTGCTTGTGTTCTCGATTCGCTACGGAGATAGCCTTCTTGGCGAGGTCAATCGTGTTCGCACGGTTGATAACCAACGAGCGATGGTGTAGTGATTGCGAGGGTTCGATCTGTTTTGGTCGGAGCCTTTGGATCATCAACGTCGAAATCTCCACAATCGACTTATCAGTACCTCTCGGAAGATCGGGCCATCGTCACATCAGTTGGTATCAGAGCAACGGTTGCCCGTGAGGTAATTCTTGTATCCCTAGTTAGTAGATTGGTTTTTATTTCCTATAGTCCAGAAAAAAAATTGCCCCACAAAAAGAGTTAATTTCCGCTGTCCAAACCCCGTTGTGCCTTTCAATCTGTTAGTTTTGGTTTGCTAAATTGAATTTGTGTCCGTCATAGTATTGTCTAGTTGCTGGTCATATCTTTGTTCCATTGAAAATCCAAACAAAAAAAAATTCCCCACCCCAAACCCTAATTTCCAATTTCGGCTGATCTTTCCTTCCTCTGCAGCCGCCACAAAAAACATCATATCTTTTGATTCCGAGATTATTTTTGAGTGGGACCACCGCCATTAGATTCACAATTTCCTTATCCATCTATCTGTAAAATTTCACGTCATTCCAGCCAGGAAGTTAAGAGATATGTGCGGTGAAAGTTGACCTAATTATCTGTTGTGAATCTGCAACAGTCAGCAGTTGTGATTTTTGTGGGAATTTCTGTGTTGGGATTCAGAAGTTGGCCCCAAAACAAAATCTGTAGAAAAAGCCGTCAGAAAACAGTAAAAAAAAGAATCAGTGAAAAAGAGGCATCTGACAAAAAGTTACGGCCGAATTACCAACGTGCTGTCCAGTGGACAGAAATCTGAAGTTTTCAGTTTTGGGTCAATCCTTGTGTTCTTCAATTCCAGTTTGAATTGGATTGAATTATCTTGTATTTACCACTCCTACACTTTGCCATACACTTATTCTTAGCCTTCTTCCATCCTTGGTTGATCAGCAACATAGGCTAAGTGCTAGATACGAACTATAATTCAATTCTATGCAATTCTGAAATGAACTGATTGTTCTCCATTGCTACCATATTGTGCCTTCCAAGCTACACCTACTCTTGATCAGAACAGGTTCCCTCTTGCAATCGTACCCACACTCGACACGGTGTCACGAACCAGCCACCGGTTGTACCACCTGCTACATTGGTAAGAACACTTGTAAGAGTGTGATAAGACGCTTGAGAGTGTGTGATTCTACTTCTCGCCACCTAGTAGTTGATAGGGATAATACCTTTGTGTTGTCTTTTGTTTGCTACTAACCATGGCAGGTGAGACGTCTGATGCGCAAGAGTGTGTTTTAAAGGGAGAGCTCATGACGCTTTTGGATGAACAACGCGCTGCCATTACTGATGACATCGATAGGAAGATGGATACAATGCAACTTTCCATCAATGAGAGCATTGCAACACTCACTACACGCCTTGAAAGAATGGTGAATCGCCACCAAACAATGGAGGCCAAGATCATGAGGAGGAGATGATAATGAGAGACAAAACCGTGGACGCCGGCGCTGCACGGCCACGACACCATCCTCATCGAACCGTCATGGTATGGGAGGTAACAATAATTTTCAGTATCACAATGCTCATGTTCATGATGACCCGTTTGCTAAAGTTAAATTTTCCATACCATCTTTTGCGGGTACCTATGATGCTGAAACTTATCTAGATTGGGAGATGACAGTTGAACAAAAATTTAATGCCCATCTAGTTCTGAAGTGCATAGAGTCGACAAGCTACTAGTGAATTTAAAGATTTTGCTATCATTTGGTGGACTCAAGTAGTTAATTCGCTTAGCCCCGATACATGGGATAGATTGAAGGTAGCTATGCGTGCTAGATTTGTTCCTCCTGCTTTTAAACGTGAAATGCGTAAGAAATTGTAGCGCTTAGACCAAGGTAATAGATCTGTTGAGGAATATTATCAAGAACTGCAAATAGGCATGCTGCGTTGTAATGTTGAAGAGGATGAGGAGGATAAGATGGCTCGTTTTTATGGGGGATTAAGGCGTGAAATTTAGGACATAATTGATTACAAAGAGTATAATGATATCAATAGATTGTTCCAGCTTGCTTATTTGGTAGAGAAAGAATTGCAGGGTAGACAACAAAGGACAAGGAGCAATTTTGGAGGTACGTCTACATCGAGACCAACACAGGAGCAACCCAAGACAGCCCCACCTCTTGTTTTTCGAGCTGCTGCCCCTCTCGTGAGTAGGCGCGTTCAGCAGCACTGCCACCACCATCACGAGCACCGAGGCGAGCAAATCTACTAGTGTGCAAGCACCAGCAAAGAGCTCTTCATCGGTTGCTTCCACGGGCGTCACGACGGGCATTGTGTGCCACCGTTGTAAAGGGATGGGCCACGTCATGAGAGATTGCCCAAGTCGGGCGTACATTGCGACGAGAAGATGGTGGTTATGTAAGTGCTAGTGATGTTGAGGATGAATATGCTCTTGCAGCTAACCTTGCAGGTGATGATGATGATCATGAGACAGATAGTGATGGTGAGGAGATTTTAGGTGCCGCTGCTACGGTGAGTTATAGAACCATAATTGTGCAGCGAGTACTGAGCACTCAAAGAGAGCAAGAGGAGAAGCTACAACGTCATAATTTATTTCAGATGTTCCTCATCATCAAGGATTGCCGTGTTCGTGTTATAATTGATGGCGGGAGCTGCAATAACTTGGTGGATTCAGGATTGGTCAAGAAGCTTGGCTTGACCACACGTGCGCATCCTCACCCATACCACATTCAGTGGTTCAACAACAGCGGAGCTTCCCTACCCAACCGTGCGCCATACCGAACCAACCCGGAGGAGACTAAGGAGATTGAGCGTCAAGTGCGAGACTTGCTTGACAAAGGGTACGTACGTGAGAGCCTTAGTCCATGTGCTGTTCCTGTACTTTTGGTTCCAAAGAAAGATGGGTCGTGGCGTATGTGTGTTGATTGTAGAGCTATTAATAATATTACCATTAGATACCGTCATCCTATTCCTAGGTTAGACGACATGCTTGATGAATTAAGTGGCTCTACAATGTTTTCTAAAGTTGACTTGCGTAGTGGATACCACCAAATTAGAATGAAACTTGGAGATGAATGGAAGACGGCATTTAAAACTAAGTTCGGGTTATATGAGTGGCTAGTGATGCCTTTTGGTTTAACTAATGCCCCTAGCACTTTCATGAGATTAATGAACGAGGTTTTACGTGCTTTCATTGGTAAGTTTGTGGTAGTTTACTTTGATGATATATTGATTTACAGCAAGTCACTAGATGAACATCTTGAACACTTACGTGCTGTTTTTGTTGCTTTGAGAGATGCACGTTTGTTTGGTAACCTCGAAAAGTGCACCTTTGCACCGATCGAGTTTGTTTTCTTGGCTATGTTGTTACTCCGCAGGAATTGAGGTTGATCAAGCCAAGATCATCGCTATCCGAGTTGGCCGCCTCCTAAAGCGGTCACACAAGTGCGGAGTTTTCTCGGGCTCGCTGGTTTCTATCGGCGTTTTGTTCGGGATTTCAGCACCTCGCTGCACCATTGAATGAGCTTACAAAGAAGGGTGTTCCTTTTACTTGGGCCACCAATCATCAACAAGCTTTCAACACTCTCAAAGATAAGTTAACACATGCCCCTTTGCTTCAACTTCCTGATTTCAGCAAGACTTTTGAATTAGAATGTGATGCTAGTGGCATAGGTCTTGGGGTGTGTTAATGCAAGAAGGAAAACCTGTTGCTTACTTTAGTGAAAAGTTAAGTGGTCCTAGTTTGAACTATTCTACCTATGATAAAGAATTATATGTTCTAGTTCGAACTTTGGAAACATGGCAGCATTATTTATGGCCCAAAGAGTTTGTAATACATTCGATCATGAATCCTTGAAACATATTCAAGTCAAACCAACCTGAACCGTAGACATGCTAAGTGGATTGAGTTTATTGAATCTTTTCCTATGTCATTAAATATAAAAGGGAAAGAAAATGTGATAGCCGATGCGTTGTCTAGGAGATATACCATGCTTTCACAACTTGATTTCAAAATCTTTGGGTTAGAGACAATAAAGGAGCAATATGTGCATGATGCTGATTTTAAAGACGTGTTGCTAAATTGTCAAGAGGGAAAGGGTTGGAATAAATTTGTTGTGCATGATGGTTTCATATACCGTGCTGGCAAGCTATGCATTCCTATTGGCTCCGTTCGTCTTTTGTTGTTACAGGAGGCGCATGGAGGAGGATTGATGGGCCACTTCAGCGTGAAGAAGACTGAGGACATTCTGTTCCACCATTTTTATTGGCCAAAGATGAGGCGTGACGTCGAACGCTTCATTTCTCGCTGCACCACGTGCCAAAAAGCTAAGTCACGACTTAATCCTCATGGTTTATACATGCCTCTTCCTGTTCCAAGCGTACCTTGGGAAGATATTTCTATGGACTTTGTTTTAGGGCTTCCTAGGACAAAGAAGGGGAGGGATAGTATTTTTGTTGTCGTGGATAGATTCTCTAAGATGGCTCATTTTATACCATATCATAAAAGTGATGATGCTACACATGTTGCTGATTTGTTCTTTAAGGAAATCGTTCGCTTGCATGGTATTCCGAATACGATAGTTTCAGATCGTGATGCTAAATTTCTTAGTCATTTTGGAGAACCTTGTGGGAAAGTTGGGAACTAAACTGTTATTTTCCACTACTGTCATCCCCAAACTGATGGACAAACCGAGGTAGTCAATAGAACATTGTCTACTATGCTTAGGGCTGTGCTTAAAAGAACTTAAAAATGTGGGAGGAATGTTTGCCTCATGTGGAATTTGCTTATAATCGTTCGATGCATTCTACCACGAAGAAATGCCCTTTTGAAATTGTTTATGGTTTCATACCTCGTGCACCTATCGACTTGTTGCCTCTTCGGCTTCGAAAAAGTAAATTGTGATGCGCAACAACGTGCTGATTTCATACGTAAGATGCATGAGACAACTAAAGAGAACATTGAGATTATGAATGCTAAATATAAAGTTGCTGGTAGTCAAGGACGCAAGCATATTACTTTTGAACCGGGTGATCTTGTGTGGTTACACTTGCGTAAAGAACGATTTCCTGAATTGAGAAAGTCTAAACTCATGCCTCGTGCAGATGGTCCTTTTAGAGTGCTTGAACGTATTAATGATAATGCATATAAGTTAGACTTGCCTGCAGATTTTGGGGTTAGCCCCACCTTTAACATTGCAGATTTGCGACCTTGCTTGGGCGTGGAAGATGAGCTTGAGTCGAGGATGACTCCAATTCAAGAAGGGGAGGATGATGAGGACATCACTTCTATTGATATGAACACCCCTCTTACTGCTTCCATGAATGATGGGCAAGGTCCAATCACTCGGGCACGTGCTCGTCAACTCAACTATCAGGTAAACTCGTTTTTAGGAGTCAATAATATTTCCGCTGAGCATTCGATACTTCCTAAGACTTGTGATTTTCTTGTCCTTAGGAACCATGGAGACGAAACCACGCGAGCTCAAGTGTAGAAGTGGAACCGTCAAGCGCAAGCCAACTCATATTCGTGAGTTCGACTCAGATTCGGACTGCTGGACAGCGCCTACTTCAAATGACCATAACTTTTGATCTAGAAGGTTTCTCGGGGCCCGTGAGTACTCGTTGGAAAGATCTTGGAGTCTACTTTCAGATGAATCTGGTCTCACCTCGAAATTCCATCCGAGGCGATCAGAAACTGCAAAACAAGTGGCATCACTTTTCCAGTCCGAGTCAAAGTGGGCCTTGGGCCTTGTAATCACACTTAGACTATTTGGGCCTGCACTAATCATGGGTGTACTGTTCACGTGAACAGTACCCGTGAATAGTACCACATGCCCTTTTGTTAGATAAGTGCGGCCTCCCCCACTCCTATTTAAGGAGGTCGCACCCCTTTAGTTTTCCTCGGGTTTTTCTTAAGAGTTTATTCTGCTTAGCAGTTTCGCCGCATGTTCGGTTTGAGGAACCCCAACTTGTGAACTTAAACATTATTCGCAATTTCAGATTGCATCTTTTACTCTCTTGCTTGTGTTCTCGATTCGCTTGCAGGAGATAGCCTTCTTAGCGAGGTCAATCGTGTTCGCACGGTTGATAACCAACGGAGCAGTGGTGTAGTGATTGCGAGGGGTTCGATCTGTTTTGGTCAGAGCCTTTGGATCATCAACGTCGAGATCTCCACAATCGACTTATCAGTACCTCTCGGAAGATCGGGCCATCGTCACATCACGGCCCCAACCTATGCCCCAAGGTCCAAAACTGTTTTGATAACCTTGTTAAGTAAACCAAATGCTTCCGCATGTAGATGTCCGACATCTACCCCAAATAATGATGATAATCGACGGCACTCTACTTTGGTAGACCTACCATGCGGTGATCATTATCTTTTGGTGCAACATATGGAAGGGCATGAACACCTAATTTTATGAGGGATTCTATCCTACCAAAGCAACATATCACAAAAACATTGCATAAGAATAAGATAGATAATATCACGATAAACACATTTAAGCGTGAAGTAGTATGGCCCAAAAATGGTGATCTCCATCTCCATGTAGGTGTAGACGATCTCCATCCTCCACATCACTCCTTTAGGCCACCATGCTTGAAAGCTTGTAACCTCAAAACTAGGCTACTATCTATAATAGCTAGAAATTGAAGATTACAAAGATAGATTCAAGCATTAAGGTCGACACGCAGGTCGTTAAATACAATATAGACAGCTAACAATAGCTGAAATAATCATGACACGCAGGCCATGAACGAATGTTACATGCATCACATACATCTCATACATTCCAATAAGATATAGGGCCATACCATTCACATCATTCTCTGCAAAAACAAGTTAGACGTAGAATCATATTCTACCTAACGATGTGAACCCATGACGCTATACAAGGTGGGTACCCTACGAAATTTACAGATCCAATCTATGAAATCGCAATGGAAAAACTATTCGGCACAACCGCCTTATGCCGATCCGAGACATTCTCTAGGAAGCTAGTTTTCCACCGGGCGAGGCCATCGATCCGTAACCTACTAGTATTCGACATAACCACCTTATGCCGATCCGAGACATTCTCTAGGACACTAGTTTTTTTATTGGCCCGAGGCTATCGATTCATATCCTACTAGTATTCGACATAACCACCTTATGCCGATCCGAGACAATCTCGGGGCACTAGTAGTAATACAATCTGCGCCTCATCTAACCCCGATTCACCGATTGATCTCATCAACCCGTGCTACCATCGATTCATCACATGAACCGATTGATCTAGACTGTAATAGATCCAATCTACTACAACCGCATATCAACATATGCGCTGATCCAGATCGCAAACTAAGCAAGATGGCTCGATACCATGAAGGAAGCGCGTGAGGCTACGATAGCGAAAATAAAAATTTCTACCGCGCACACCGGGACATCATGCCGAGGATCATAGATCGTTACCACTAGACAGCAATGCAGCGTGAAGAAGAGTTGGAGAAGCCGATCCAACCACGCGCGTCGAGGTAGTAGTGGAAGTAGCCGATCGTCCCGAACAGATCGTCTCCTCCACGCGATCAACCACACCACGAGCAGATCCAATCGTAGTTTGTTGATGCCGATCAACGCCGCAACGAGCAGCGCTCCACCGGTATCCACACGCCCGGGTGGGCGCCGATCGCGAGTGTACCGCACTCGCGAGCGGCTAGGGTTTGGCTCGGGAGGTGGCGGCTAGGGTTTTGCTCGTGAGGAGCGAGCGTGTGTCCATCCTCAGCCCCACCTCCATATATATAGACCTCCTCACTTGGGCCTCGTGGACCGAGGCCCAATAGTGTGTCTATCCGGATCTCTATCCGAATTGAGCCCACATCCGAATCACATTCGAATTAGTGTTCCAACCCGTTAAGTGTGCGACCCTGTAGGTTCACGTATACTTGGTCGTGACCCGGAAACGCCTTTCCGGTTACCCTGTTAATAGCGGCCTCTAGCAAGACATATTAACCCCAAAGTATACGTAAAGATCATATCGGTGAACTCGTAATGTTCTCATGTACGAATCCCTTTGCCTCACGATATAGATTAAGCTCAAGGCGAGACTGTGTCATCCTCTTAATAGCTCAATCACTCTCTCGATTCCGTGATGGATTATAAACTTGTGATTGACTCCTCAATCACATTGGCATGGCCATGCACTTTCATAATCCATTACATCGAGGGCCCGAGATATCTCTCCCATAAGGAGGGCAAATTCTATCTTGATCATTCACATCCCACTACATGTTTCACAAGCAAACCCGAAGACTACTTTTATGACTACCCATTCACGGAGTAGTGGTTAGTAGTCCCAAAATAGGCTACTACGCATGTTGGGAACCATGATGATCTCAAGTCTAAGGATTCTACATAAACACTACTTGAGACCAACTAATGACACATGGAATCTCTGCAGTGTCTCATGGCGGGTCTATCCAACATATGTTCACTAACACATGTCCATATTATTGATTTGGTATCACCATACCATGATCCATGAGACATGATCATCAATCAATACATATGCTGATCTTTGAATCATATTTGTTCCTCATATGATATATGATCAGGGATCATTTAGAAATAGCAACATTTAAGCATTAAGAGTCTCATGAATAAGTCACATACTCGTTGATCAATAATGATAATGTCTATTTCAAGGAACAAAGTAATGCATCATAAACATAGTATGTGATATATTCAACATCTCCATGTTGCCTCTAGGGCATATCACCAACATTAGGTGTGTAGGATCGGAAATGGCAACAGAGGGGGGGGTGAATGGGGCCTTCAAAAATTGCCCCAAAGTATCCACATACTTCTTCTCCGATAGCTATAGAAGCTATGAAGAAGAGTAAATTTGCTCATTGGAAGCCAAGAACAATTTTGTTGAAAACTGAAAAGACTAAGAAATCAAAGGCTTCAAAGTAAAACCGGAGCAGCTGACCAAAAATAGGGAGTACATAAATTACTACAAAGAAACAAACACAGTGAAATTCGGAAGCTTCAGACGCAAGATAGAGATGGCCAAAAACCTGAAAAGATCACACTCTGCATACTCACTAGACTGAAGTATAGATGAAACAGCTGAAAACACAAAAGCTGTAGAGAAAACATGACTGAAATCTGCACACAGAGAACAACCAAAACTTGAGAGGGTGTGATTACTGCAGTCAACCGAAACTGCACACAAACTAAAAATGGCGCAGAACACTGCAGACCGAAAAAGCATAAAACGAAACCTGCAGAAACTCGAAGCTGAAATCGGCAGCAGAAATGACACTACACAGTAAATACAGAAGAGGGACTGAGAGACAGAGTAATTGCCGATTTTTACTGCTCAACATAGGCCGAAGAGATCAGAGAATTAAACCAAATAGCCGACCTGACTCAAGAGGTGAAATGGAAGAACAAACCGGCAGAGAATTAAGAAGACTAGAAAGCAAATGGTTGGCTGCAGATCAGAACCAAAATTAACAGAACCAGACCAAAAATACTTAGCAGTAGAAAGATAGAAACTGAACTGGCTTGGCTAAAAAACTGCAATACTCAGCAAAATCTGAAGGTCTCGGCTGGGAACTGCAGTGTTTCGGCTGAAAATAGCAGAGAAGAAAAACTAAAATGCACAGGACTGAAGTTGCTGCTGAAAAACCGAGAGGCAGAGATGAAAACAGTAGGAAGACAAAATCCAACATAGTTCTTGATTCTTAGGTCCTATGCTCATGAAACTTTGAAATCAGGTAAGAAATGGTCTCAGAATGAAGGAACCATAGCTCAAAAAAAATCTTTAAATGCCACACACTTGAGCACAACAATGCTCTGCCTTCAAAACCCTAGTTTTTGCAAACAGGGGAAGTGAGCCGCAAATGAATACACATTGAGTTTTGAGTTTTGCTCTTAGGAATAGTTTGGTCAAATGACCTTGGGACTAATTTCCTGCACAGAGCAAAAAGGATTCATCTCCTCAAGCAAAAGAATCAACTCAAACACAATACACACAGGGAAGAACAGAGACCACCAAGAAAGAAGAACTGAGGCAGAAACTCCTGAGGAGAGCAAGAATCCATAACAACCCAAACATAAGGTCTCCCAAATGAATTCATTATCATGAATGATTACATGATTGAGTGTCTACCCCATTCCATACAGACCCATACGCAATTGTAAAACAAGAGGTGTTTTCCAACTCCCTACAGAACAACTCACTAAGCAAACACACTCGCAGGAGCACCACAGTCTTACTGCTTGCTTCCTTTGCATCTGCACACTGCCTCCCCTCTCCACATAAAGAGTGAGCTCACACCCCATATGGAAAATCAAGAAAGGTCAGCCAACATCCACTCCAACCTCACACACACACACATGAGGCAAAAGTCAAACTCTCTCACAACTCAAGAAATGGAGGGAACCATCCACTCCACTCAGGCTTGAGTCAAATCTCCAAATTGCCCCTCAAGCACCTTCCCGGAAGCTTCCCGCAATCGGCACCCTGACCGTCTGAACCTCGACTCCTCCCTGAGTCTAGTCCTGGTCCGCTCCGCTGCACACGACCGCACCCGGCATCATGACCGTCTGGACCTCAACTCGTCCCTGAGCCTAGTCCCAGTCCTCCTCCCGTTGCCCGTCATGTCCAACTCTGGTAGCTCCAGCTCCAGTTCCTTGTTTCCCGACTCGCAACCACCTCAGCAACCTCGATCATCTTCGGCGTCTCCAACTGTCTAGACCTCAACACCTCCTGTGCCTAGTCCCGGTCCTCCCGCATCTCACCATGACCTAGCTCTGAAGTCCTGTAGTCACACAGACAAGCAAACCGTCACATAGCACCGCTCGAAACAGCATAACCATCATTAGCATCAATGAAATATACTCAAACACAAAATAGCCCGAACGACCGATCGAGAAAAAGAACAAATGTCCTAAACACGTCCGGCCGCGATCGACCGGGTCCAACCGAACCAGACCGTGCCATGCACTGACTTGGCGCGAACCAACCAAATCAAACTCAAACTTTCCAAAACACGAGTCAATTACTCATCACAAACATGGGGATACCTCCACATGGTCTCTCAAGGTGTAATGCATCATATGGGATTATTCTGGGAGGAGTTTGGCAGTTAAAATTCAAAAGCTTTGTTTATTATACATGTTCAATAATTTGTCGAGTCCAAGCCATTGAAAACAAATGAGTTATAGAGCTTTCTTTATCATATTCACTCATATGTTGTCTAGCTGTGGTCGAGACTGATGTTATTTAACTTGCTACAATTGGTCTAAAGCATGACATGGTAAAACACCTTGACTGGATTGATTATAGATAGTACATTGTGATGTTTATTTAAAAGGATTAGCATGATTTTGAGTCTTATTTTAATTCTTGGCTATGAGGTTGGTACGTTTCATATCGCAACCTCTTCATGATCACTCATGTCGGCATGTTATACAAAGAAAAGTGCACAAATAAAAAGATGCATATTTCAAGCATGCCATGGTCAATTGTTTTAAAAAAAAGCAAAAAACTATACAAGTGAAAAGAAGTATGCTTCAAGCATGCCACCATTTAAAATAAGAAAAAAATACTTCAAAGCATGACATCAAGAAAAGAAGTATGCTACAAGCATGCCACATGCCTAAGACTCAAGTGTAAAATAATAGGTGGCTACATGTGACGGCTAACTCGCTCAGACATAAAATCTGCCTCAGTTTTAGGTTTTGACTTTTCGTTGTGATATCTCATTGTGCTCTTTATAATTGGTTTAGTCATTGTTGAGATGCCTATCATTGATATAAATTGATTTATTGAGATAAAAGACTGTTTGGATCTTGCTATATGACATATGACTCTATATGATCTAGGTAGCTCTATTCTAATAGATGGCTTGGTTAAATTATTAAATCAATGCAAACTGACTTGGATAATTTACAAAACTTCTAGATAATTACTTTTCTAAGTTCTCTTTTAAAATTATTCCCAATTTTGAGCCCTTGATGATTTCATTGCCAAAGGGGGAGAAAAGTAGAAGGAAGGGGGAGATTTGCTCTGGAAGTCGTTCTCTGGGTTGGTTCTCATTTGGTTGTGTGGTCGGTTGTCTCAGATCGCAAATTCCTTCTCGCAATGTCTTTCATTTGAGTATTTTTCTAAGTGTTGTCAATGTATTCATCAAGGGGGAGATTGTTAGACCATGTGGAGGATCATGGTTAAAAATGATGATGAATAATTAACATTTGAATTGCCTTGAAATTTGCATTTTTAAATTGTCAAGTGATCGCAGTTGAAGATTTTGGGTTCAAGTGTTTCGACTAGTTTCGAGTGGTTTTGATGATGTTTCGACTGGATGGTCGTGGAGCGATAGTCGTTAGTGCTGCAATCAGTTCTTGGTTTCAAGTATTTGTTGTGCTCAGTGGTCGTGCTGAGTAGTCGTAAGAGTGAGTTTCGAATAGCGATAGTTTTTTTGCGGTCATAATCGGTGATCTGATACTGTTTTCTAGATAGTGTTGAGATGATTAGTCATGTACGACCAGGTTGTTGATCGTGGATGGTGTTGTTCTTGTCTCTGGATGAACAAGGATGTTGTGAGTTGTTGTGCTTATGACGGTCAAGCTGGGAAGAGCTTGTGCCGGGAAAAGCATTTCTTGGTCTTTGCATGTGTAGGAGAGCATGGAGATGATCATGGTCAATGACGTGGAGGGCCAGGACTAGGATAGGGAGATCTAAGGACTAGACAGTTGAGGATGTCATGTGAGGTGGTTGTGCTAATGTAGGAGTACGTGGAAATCGATGATGGTGAAGCGAGACAGAGCTACAGGAGGGGATATCCTGGAGGCTTCGTTGCGTGTTGAGTTGTACTATTACGGATGGAGTCTGTGTGCTGGAAGAGGAGAGCTTGAACAAAACCCGTGTTAGGAAAGGGTTTCAGGACCCTTGATTTGAGGAAGAGATTATGTGCTATGTTAATGTTTGAATTGGACACGATTGGGGACGTTGGTCTGTAAAAGCAGGGAGAGGCTTAGGCTAACGAAACTAATCTTTAGGGATTTTGTCGAGGAAGTTTTTAGGGGTGCTGTGAGGGAACTTTGTAGCCAAAAACTTGTTGCAAATAATACATCAATTCCAAAAGAAGTTGTTGGTGGATGTCTTTCTAAGCATCGTTCTTCTTGCGTCGTTGGTGGCGTGCTAACAGACTTCGTCCTAGTGCGATCGAGCGTGCAGTTGTCTTCGACTAGTACTTGTTTGAGTGAGTTCAACCACATATGTGACTGAATTCTGCGAGTGTCGTTCGAGTCGTTGTTGTTGAACACGAAGAGATCAAACGTGCGATCGAACGAATAGCACATTCGATCGACTGATGAGCACATCCGTGTGATGAGTAATCATTGAGCGGTCAAGCGGAAGAGGTGGAGGCAATCATTCACCCCCTCTGATAGCACCACATGATCCTACAGGATCCTTTACTGTGCCAGCAGATTCAAACACAATTTGTTTTGGTTAAAATTCTATCTCAGTCTTTCCTGGTTCATGAAACTTAACAACCTTAAGAGGATTATTCTTGGCATGCTGAACAAAATTAAATCCTAGACCATGTTTTTTCACACTTGTTTTTGAATAATCTAGAATCATATTCAAGTTCTTCTTGCCAAAAGAAAACCTCTCTAAAGTGTTATTAAGATACTCATATTTGTTTAGCCAAAACAGGACAGGTTGTGCATTTACCAGAATCATTCACTAAATTCTTAGAAGCACTATACCAAGCTAATTTCTCCTTTTCAGCAAAATCACTAAGTTGACTAGTCAAAACTTCTATTCAATGTTAAGTTTAGAATACTTAGAGCAAGAGAGAGTCTCATGATAAAGCATTTATTGAATTGACTCCTGAAAAGAAAATTAAGCCTAGCCTAAAGAAAATCACACTTAGAACATGCTATAGTAGAATTAGATTTTGAGTTTTTTAATTTCATCATTTGCAAGTCTTAAATTTTTATCACAAAGTCATGTGCCGCATTTAATTCTTCAAGTTTAGCAGTTACATCACTAAGTTAAACCAGTTTTGATGCATTAATTGACCTAGCAATTTCCAACTCAGAATGTAAAACTAGACAAAACTCACAGGAATCTTCTTTAGGAATAGAAGCTTTAAGTCTATTAATCTCAAAATTCAAGCTTTTGACAACAAAATTTTGTTTCAATTTCTTTTTAGTGTTTTTCAGTTCCATAGCAAGTCTAACTTTACCATCTTCAAGCTGATCATATGGCGATCTTACCTCATCAGGATTGTTGTAGCTGTCATCACTGTTGTTGTTTGCCATGAAGTAAATGCCCGTGAAGTCGTTGATGCTCTTCTTGGACAACCATAAGGACATATTTTGAACAAAACTATTTTCAGAGTCTTCTATATCCAGTCTTATTCACGCTTTCACTTAACTATTCTTTTATCAAAACTGGTTTACTAACTTCTTCTCTTTTCAAAATTGTAGATGAACGAACTCCCCAGCAAAAGTCATCCACAGAATCCTAGCCGGGCACTTAGTTGACTATCTTTGGAATCTTTTTTAGGAGTTGGACTTCAAGGCACGCCTTGTCTACTAGGGATACTTGCGCACATATGGAGATTAAGAACGTTGGAAAGTAGAAGTTCTGATCTTTGCTGATGAGGGAGATGAAGTAGCATGTCACACGTTTCATGCCCCTTAACCACGGGATACCTTCTTCAGTGGTATCCAAGATGTAGCCCGTGAAGCGATCCACTAGATGATAGAGATACACACACTAGAGCTATGATGCACCTCATTCCACTACTATCCTAGCAAATTTCCTATCAACTGTAGTAGCATGTTCGCCCCTACAGAATATGAGAGTAACCCAAGGTTCATTAGTCAGGTGCAGTATGCCAAGTCCTTGGACTATGTGTACCAAACCACCTTGGATGAGTTGAGCTCCGTGGCATAGAGGATTTGTGCAGCATAAGAAGAGTTGGCCAAGTACCACATCAAGAATAAGGGTTCGTCCAACATGGGGAATAATTTTCATCTGCCATATAAGAAGCGCCGCGCTGGGATGAGTAGTAGTAGTACCAGTCTATAGAAACCATAAGTCTAAGTCTAAGTTATAGAACGATACTTGTGAGTTGTTATTCAATAAGGAGTTTTGTTTGGCTATTATTCGAGTTTTATTGCTTCTTTGTGCTTTGTTGTGGGGATGTTACCAAGACCTTCTCCTAGCTGTGTCTTTCTTATCTCCTAACCTAGAAGAATTCATCAAATGGTTAACACAAGGAGGAATGTCAACGACAACACCAACATCAGAGCTCAAGAAAGTCAGTTCGCTCCCATCCCTCTGCCTCTGCCAGTAGCTGGACCCGACTGGGCTTAGTTGATGGAAAAATCAAAATCAGTTGATTCAACTATCAGATCAAACCATCAAACAACCCAACTAAACATGTTCCTCAGCCGCTAGCTCAAGTTCCTCAAACTAGGTTGTCAGAATTTTTGAGGATAAGGTGCTTGACCTTCTCAAGCAGTGCAGATCCAATGGATGCTAATGATTGGCTCCGTGCAATTGGCAAGAAGTAGGATATTCTGCAATGCATTGATCGAGAAAGGTCTTGTTTGCTTCGCACCAGTTGAATGGACCTATATCTCAGTGGTGGGATACCTTCACCACCTTTCATGCCAACCCACATGCCATTTCCTGGAACGAGTTTGTGCAGAGTTTCCACAAAGCTCATATTCCAACTGCCACCATTACTCTAAAAAAGGAGTTCAGGGCTCTACGATAGAGCCTAAATGACAACATTTCTATACAGTTGATATCTAGCGACTATGTAGACTTCCATCAATTTGTTAGCAAGGCCATTTGTCAAGAAGGCAAGTTTGTAGAGATGAAAAACTGGAAAATAAGGATGGCCACTCAAAAGGTTCACCCTAGATGTTTTCCTAAGACCCATCGTAGTCCACTGTTGACCGACAAATTCAGGCCATAGTCCAACAACTACAAGCCACAGTTAATCAACTTTAGGCCAGTAGCCAGTCATCCATCCTTCCAAGTCAACCACCCCAAACCTTAGGTAGCTTCTATTCCTTCTGCTGGTGGTCAAGTGTAGAAGAGCACCACCACATCAAATGGAGTGACTTGCTTCTATTGTAAGGAAACAAGACATTTTGCAAAGTCTTGCCCCAAGAAGCTCCAGGCAGTAGCAAATGCCAGTGTAGCTCCAAGCAGCAGTCAATGCAAGTGCATCTGGAAGCCAGAATCAGGGACAATAGTTTAAGAAGCCAGAGAACCTTGCTAAAGGACATGTGAGCCACATCACTACTGAAGAAGCTTAGGCTAAACTGAACATCATATTGGATATGTTTCTATTAAACTCAGTACCAGCTTTAGTTTTTTATTTTGAAGCTTCCTATTCATTTATTTTCTAAGACTTTTGCAGTTAAGAATAGGTTGGGTATGGTTCCTCTTAGCAATCCTGTGATAGTTCACTCCCCTAGAGCAGAGATGAGAGCAAGGACCTTGTGACCAAAAGTTGAGTTGCTCATAGATGGCACCCGATTCCTAGCATACCTTATGGTATTAGAATCTCAGGGTTTGGATGTAATTTTTGGAATGAACTGGTTAGCTAAGAGCAATGGTCAAATAAATTATGCTACCCAATCAATTACTCTCACCAATGACCAAGGAGTAGAAGTGATCTTCACCCCTAAAATTCCTGAAAAAGGAGTGTGTTCTTAATCATCTTCAAGTATTAGATGAAGTACTAGTTGTGAGGTAATACCCAGATGTATTTCCAAAGAACTTATAGAGAATGCCATTAGATAGGGAAATCGAGTTTGTGATTGACCTAGTCCCCGGCATCGCTACTATATCCAAAGACCATACCGTATGCCAGCTAATGAGTTAGTTGATTTGAAGAAGCAGATTAAGGAATTGGAGGATAAATGATATGTCTGCCCAAGCTCTTGACCTTGGGGAGCACTTGTTTTCTTTATCAAGAAGAAAGATGGTAGTATGACAATGTGCGTGGACTATAGAGTACTCAATGAAGTTACCATCAAAAACAAGTACCTATTGCCTAGGATCGATGACCTGTTTGATCAGTTGAAGGGATCTAGCATCTTCTCCAAAATAGACTTGAGGTCAGGGTACACCAGTTGAAGATCTGTGCCAAAGACATCTCCAAGACTGCATTCTCCACTCGTTATGGATAGTATGAGTTCACTGTCATGTCTTTTGGACTGACAAATGCACCTGCTTATTTCATGACAATGATGTATAGTGTATTCATGGAGTAACTTGATAAGTTTGTAGTAATTTTCATAGATGACATTCTTATCTACTCCAAGAATAAACAAGATCATATGAATCATCTCAGGATAATTCTAAAAAAACTTAGAGGGTATCAGTTTTATGCCAAATTCAGCAAGTGTGTGTTTTGGCTAAAAATGGTAGTTTCCTTGGTCACATTGCGACGGCAGAAGGAATTGTAGTGGATCCCTCCAAGATTGAGGCAGTAATGGACTGGATATAACCCATGTCAGTAACCGAGGTTAGAAGTTTCCTTGGACTTGCTGGTTACTATCAACGCTTTATAGCTGGATTCTCAAAGTTAGCAAAGCCAATGACTTAGCTTTTAAAGAAGGATAAGATGTTTGAATGGACAAAAGTATGTGAGTAGAGTTTTTAGACAATTAAGAAAAAACTAGTCCCAACACCAATTCTTGTTTTGCCAGATGTGCATAAGGATTTTGAGGTTTTTTTGTTATGCCTCCTGACAAGGTTTGGGATGTGTCTTAATGCAAGAAGGCAAGGTGGTAACCTATGTATCTCATCAGTTAAGACCACACTAGTGTAATCACCCCACCCATGATTTAGAATTAGCAGCCATAGTGCATGTCTTGAAGATCTAGTGACACTATCTCATTGATAATCACTGTAAAGTTTACACGGATCATAAGAGTTTGAAATATATCTTCACCTAAGTAGAACTCAACCTAAGGCAGAGGAGATGGTTAGAGTTAATCAAAGATTATGATATTGGAATTCACTACAATCCAGACAAAGCAAATTTGTTGTAGATGCTTTGAGCGAGAAGCCCTATGCAAGTAGTGCTCTATCAGGAGAGTATCAAACTCGACTCCAGGAGGGAATTGCATGTCTAAGTCTAAATCTAATAGATCACGGTGTTCTCCTAGCTTTAGAGATTCAATCTGCTCTACCTGACCAGATTAAGGTAGCATAAAAAGTTGATGATGATATTCAGGAAATAAGGAAGAATATGAGAAGAGACAAAGCCCTAGGATTCTGTGAAGATGAGCATGGAATTGTTTGGTTTGAAAACCGCATCTATGTACCTAGTGATCAAAACATCAAGAATATGATTCTGCGAGAAGCCTATGAAACTTAGTACCTAGGACATACCAAGATGTACCAAGATCTTAGAGAAAGGTACTGGTGGGTCAGCATGAAAAGAGAGATTGCCGAGTTTGTTGAAACTTATGACACTTGCCAGAAGGTCAAGGCAGAACATCAGAAACCTACCGGGCTTCTGCAACCCTTGCCAATACCAGAATAGAAGTGGGAAGAAATTGGTATGGATTTCATAATCCAACTTCTGAGAACTCAATTTGGTTATGATTCAATTTGGGTGGTAATAGACCAGTTGACTAAAGTAGCTCATTTCATACCTATCAAGACCACTTATTCTGGAAGTAAGTTAGCGGAGCTATATATATCAAGAATTGTGTGCTTGTATGGAGTCCCAAAAAGATATTATTAGATTGAGGTAGCCAGTTCACTTCCAGATTTTGGCAGAAACTTTATGAGGAATTAGGCAATAAGCTTAATTTCAATACAACTTACCATCCCTAGATGGATGGCCAAATAGAACAAGTTAATCAAGTGCTAGAGGATATGTTGAGAGCTTGTGCTCTAGATTTTGGCATTAGTTGGGATTTTTCATTACCCTACGCTGAGTTCTCATACAACAACAATTATCAGGCTAGTCTACAGATGGCACCTTTAGAAGCATTGTATGGTAGGAAGTGTAGAACTCCTTTACTTTGGGAACAACCAAGAGAATTTCAAGATGCTGGACCCAACCTACTTCAAGATGTTGAAGACAAAGTAAGAAAATTCAAAGATAGATTGAGAATAGCCCAATCTCGATAGAAAAGTTATGCCAATAATCATCATTTGGACTTAACCTTTAAAGTTGGAGACTACGTTTATCTCAGAGTATCTCCGCTCAGAGGACTCAAAAGATTTCAAACTAGAGGGAAGCTTGCACCAAGATTTTAGACCAGAGGGAAGCTAAGACATATGTAACACATTGTGCACATCTAAAAGTTCAGGTAGCAGTTCTAATTGGTATGCTACTTTTCCTTTTTCTTGCAACTATTAAGTATGGTCCATGTATCTTACTGCCAATTTTCCTCGAACATGGAAGTGACAGGTACCCCGGAGTGGCGTGACTTTCAAGTACACAAAACAATTTGGCTCAAAACTTGGCTTTCAATGTCGACGGTCAGTATAGCTTTTCTGTCTAGACTGGGCTTCTTTTAATTGGGTCCTAATTAATTGAACTCATTCTTCGGCTTCTTTTACCACTACAGGACCAAACACTTGTTTCTCTCCTTTAACACCCCAGCTTAACAAAAATACAAGATGTCACCTACAACTATTATCTCTACCAATTTAAACCAATAAGCAGGTGTTACTATTAACTATATTTCAAAAATAAACATTCAACGTGATAGTAAACATAAATTTCAGCAATACTATAAACCATAAACTGACCTTGATATGAACCAATAAATACCAAGATGAAACATCACCAAGACTAAATTGAGTAAAGCATCAAACAACAACATTATAAACTATAAAGACTAAGGGAAACCATAAATGTCTAAAAATGCTATGGAAACTATTAAACTGTTCATGGCCATAAAATGGTAAGTTGCTAAGTAAAGTGAAGAGCTACAATGTGCAATGTTCCATGTTCTACTTCCCCCAATGCATGTTGCCTTCAACATTTACCTAAAAACAACAAAAAAGTAAGGGTGAGTCCATGACTCAGCAAGTACAAAGCGGAATAATATGCAAGGCATCATCTTATTAGCAATACATAATCATTTATCATAATTCAATTCCTCATATTCATTCTCATCAATTTCCATTCACATATATCATTATCTCAAATCACTTTTGACTTTTCATGAATGCTATGCAAAACTTGTGCACATGTCTCAACTCTTTTTCTACATGTACTGATATAGCTCAGTGTTCACCCATCGATGACACATCCTCGCCCTATCCTTTTTCATACAGGGTCGCCCTGTCCTTTTTCATACAGGGTCTTATCTCCACTCCTGTGGAGTGCCTACCAAAAGTTGCCCTATCCTTTTTCATACAGGGTCTTATCTCCACTACTGTGGAGTGCCTACCAAACTAGATCTTTGCAATTTAGACTCTCGCCCTATCCTTTTTCCTGCAGGGTCTCACCTCCACTCCCGTGGTATGCCATGTTTATCTTTCTTCAATTAATTAGCAGCATTAAATAATTGACAACAACATCATTTTAGCCATAAACAACATCATCATAATTCTACCATAAGCATCATCATTCAAGCCAATTCATGTGAATCATCATGGCAAGTATTTATTTAATCATATCAACAAGTTTTAAATACCTGAATACCATTCTACCATGCACTTACCTCTTTAGTTGCGACGGTTGGTTTGATTAGGAGATGACAATACACCTGACGATACTCCTTCCATGCAAAGAACGGCAAGCCCACAATCTCTCTCTTAGTTTTCTTTTCTTTCCCCTCCTAATCCTTTACACCGTTGTCCTTCTCATCTCCTCGATTTCTCCCTAGTTTTTTTCTTTCACACTATAGCCTCGCTACCACCATCGGCAGTGCAGCAACCATGCAAAAATCACTGCAACAAAAATATTGCAGCATGAAGAAG
The DNA here is from genome assembly GCA_036346575.1 of Dendrocalamus sinicus. NCBI lineage: Eukaryota > Viridiplantae > Streptophyta > Magnoliopsida > Poales > Poaceae > Dendrocalamus > Dendrocalamus sinicus. The sequence goes on from CM070667.1 coordinate 7,743,811, forward strand.
TATTGTAGCCAAGTACTGTAGCATACACGAATACTATAGTAGAGCTACTGTAGCATTTGGTGCTAGTGTTGATTGGCGCATGCATTGGCGATGGTCTGCTTCAGTGCCTGCGTGTGGGGAGAATTTGGCATAGGGATGAAACAACAGCACATGGCGATGGCCCACTGGATGTGGGCGACGTGAGCTATGGCATGGGTGAGGTGGCGAGTTGGCACACAACAGGTGGCGAGTGGTGGCTGAGTGCTTCTGGCGACTACTCATGGATGGCAATGCCTGGCGTGCGCAGCCAATGGAATTTCTAACTGAGTCCTGGTGTGGGTAGATGATGGCGCAAGATGAGTGAAAATAGGAAAAGGTTCTAGGGTTTTCTAATTTTTCCAATCCCATGACCCCTTTTATCATGGTACCAGTCTGACTCAATCTCTAACTCCCTCATGTGACCCGTTCTAGGAAACAACTCCTTTCTAAAAATTCCAAGGCATCCCATTTCACGTACACATAAGTCCTTAAGAGGGCTATTTCCAAAATATTACATTCTACCCCCATAACAAAATTCGACCTTGAATTCTACACCTCAAGATTCTACCTGCAACTTTAACTCTCCAACTCATACCTACGATAAATACTTGGGATGCATAAACACTCTGCCTTGAAGCAAATAGATTGAAGTGCACAGGACATCTGAAGTCCCCACAATACTTTTGTGCACAATCGAAAGCACCATGTCCTTCAACATCTCCATGCCTCAAGCAAAGAGTTACTCACACCCCCTTGATAAGGAAACCCACTTCTAAAAACACTCTACTTCGAAATCAACCATTCTTGGAAGAGAATAACATGTGACACAGCGAGATCACTACAATTTGCAAGGAGCAACCCTTTGGCAAAAGAAGCAAATAAACACTCATCAAACTGACTCTCTTCCAAAACGAACTTGTTCCGAAAACGAAGGACTCACAATGAAAACCCTCAGCTTCCAAATAAACCATTGCAATAAAGACCACATAAGCCAAAGGTGACACTACTTAAATTCCCAAATTAATAGCTTTTTTCTTACAAGGAAATGACCTCAAATTCCAATATAAAACCAATTCACTTCGCCAATAAACATTCGATATAAACACATAAAATAGTCAAGAACCGGATGAGTGGCTCATTACCCTAGCAAAACACACTCCACTCAACTTTAAGAAATAAAAATTAGTCTTAAACCATGGGATTCCAAATCCTCACAAGCCACACTACTTAGTTCTCTTAACTTGGCAACCTCTAGATTACGCACAATCCTAAAGCAACCACACCAACCTACAAAAGCTCTACTAATCCACAAAATGATCTAATCAACTCCTCTACAAAAGAAATATATGTGCGGATAATTTCAAGTGAACTAAATTATAGGTTGGATAATCACCTTGAGGAACCTGGCGCACGCACATACACCATGCCCAAATGAATCTGACCAATGATTATCACAATTCCTAGAGTCATGTTGTTCTCCTACTTCCACACATAATATGGTCAATTATAATTCTAGACTAAAGCACAAAATCAAATTCCATCTCTTACCCATAGATTGGGACAACCTTCTATCAAGATTGTAACCATAAATAATCTAGAAATTCTCAATCTCGAAAACCACCAAAGTATTTATCCATTACTCTTAGTAACTCCAACGGCAATGACTCCTACAATCTAGTTTTGATGTAACTGGTAGGGAAATCCTCAAATCTGTTGACTAACAAATTTTGGCAATCCAAATAGACTCAATCATTAAAACACCAAATTTTTGAAAAATTCTAACTCCAAGAGAGATACTAAAAATCAAATCACATCATATAATAATTCAGCAATCCTCATCATTCAAGTAATTACCAGATCGATTAATTACTTCACCAATATTAAAATATCATTAAACAACACCATCCAATTTGTCTACCAGATCCAGCAATTTTACACAATCACAACCTTCTACCGAATGGATCAAAATTCTGAACTTTTGATAACCCCAAATAATCCATAATATGTACAAACATATCATTATTCACTATTTAGTAGAAATTCTACTAGCAACTACAATATGACCAATTTGCTTCAAGATAACCATTGTATGAAATCAATTTCTCTAAGAGTTATGGTATAACAACAAATCATCCCCCTATACACTTCAAATAACTTGGTACTCCATGCCTTATAAGATGGTATACTTGGTTACTACTTGACAGTTGCCACTATAAATCCTAAAGGACTTTACAACACAAATTAGCTATTTCCTTTACAACAAGAAGATAAGAGGCAATAAAAACAAGTTTAGAAGACTAGAAGAACTGGCAGAAAGAAAAACCCCAAGGAAATAATTAAATATCAAGGCATATCTTTTTTTTAAAGATGAAATTTCATAAACCTCTTATAACCATGGGAATTATCCAACACTTTACTAAAGTTACTTTTGATGCAAAATAGAATAGGATACAACTTCCTCATAAGTCATAAAGTCCAAAAGCTCATAGGTTCCAAAAAACTCCAAAATAATTCATTTAGATAATACTTTCAAAGACGATCAAATTCTTCCCCTTTCAAAAGAATTAACACTATCCTCAACATGCCTTACCAACAAGCTTGATGTCATCAATTTACTAAAACTCTTAACAAATATCATTAGAATCTACCATTTCCTCATAAAACTCACCAGAATTCACTGAATGGCTTCATACTATTTTATCATCTCACCCTCAAATCGAAAGTCCACCCAAACTTCATAACATTATTATAATAACCACTTTATCTAGAAGATATCTAGTGCATAAATCAAAATGTTCTACTAAATTTCTGTTATGAACCAATAACTATCATCTAGCACTTTCACAAGTACACAAATATGAGACACTTATTAAAATCTAACAATTCGACTCTCTAGTGATTCTTAACATCAAATCCTAGCACATAATAATTGCACTCCAATAATTTTTTTGTTAACAATTGGCTTTGTCGTGAAATCTAATTACCATCCCACTTCTATTTGCAATCGCATGGACATGTGCAATCACAATTCAACTATTCCAACTTGCATAATCCCACTAAAACTTCAATACTCATAATCTTATATCAATTAAAGTCTCTCATGACACTACAATAAATTTTATCCTATCACTCTAACTAGAATAACCATCCAAAACTCCTCCCATATAAATTCCATATCCACTTATATTCATAAATTTCAAGCCCTTTGTACACAATTTTAACAATTAATCATATTAATAAATAAATCTAGCAATTTATTATGGTCAGTAAATATCCATATAAGAGACATTTCTATGAGTAATATCCACCAAAGCAATAATTCAACATCTTCCTAACTTATTCATCTCAAACGATTAGATTAATCCATTGAGACCCAAATAATTCAATGTATCCAATAAAATTTGGCAAATTAAATAATATTAATGATCACCCATCAATACCTCACTCTCCTTTATAATTCATGTATTCCTATTAGGAATGAGTATACTCTTAGTCACTATTCACCGTTTATCTACTGTCGAGACCCGAATATACAAATTCGGACTCTACTGTGTACTCTGCACTAGTCCAGGATCACGCTAGTGCACACAGCGTAAACAAAGATAAATATCATCCACATCACGATATTCTAAAGGAAATCCAAATTATATTAATAACCAACAGAGTACGACCTTATGGCCAAGCTTACAATTATTAGCCTGAAGGGCTTTAAAGAAACTAGCAGCGGAAATCCAAAATTAAGCGTAGTAGCCACTCGACATGCCCACAGGCAATCGACTGGGGAGCGAAGTCCTAATCCGTGAAGTCCTCGTAGTAGCCTCCTTCTAGCAACTCCTGCTGATCTGGTCCCTCCTCCTCAACTGAGCAACATGGGCATAAAGCCGTGAGTACATTGGTACTCAACAAGTCGCTTGTAACAAATGAATGCAATATAATATGCAAAGCTTAACAATGGATGGTGAAAGGTTAGTTTTGCATAAAACAGCAATTTAGAGTAAATATGATAAATAGATTGAAAAGCAAATTTGACAACAGACACTAAGTAAATAAATCAAAGGAATTGAGTAGACCACAAGTGAACTAACCATTCACTTCCCATCTCAAGCCAACCAAAATTTCATAAAGACTCTACCCCTCGTGTGAAATCACCGAGCATTGTCCATGACCGAGGACACGGCTATTCGAATAGTTTTACACTCTGCAGAGGTTGCACAACTGTACCCACACGATGTGATTAGCCTCAGCTTAAGGAAATCACAACAAGGCTTTTACAATGGTCCATCTCCACCTGATCCCACTCGCTAAGGATTCGCCGTCGAGTAGGGTAACCCCCTAGTCGATAATTGCCCCCTCTTGCGCCACACAACATCAGTAGTAAAACCAAAGTAGAGACTTCTCAAATTATTATGCCAGGTCTATCCCATACTAGACATGTGGTTTGCACGATTAAGCTCAGATCAATGGCGCACAAAGTTAAGTCCTTAACAATTACCCAGGCGAAGCATCCACATCCCAATGTGCATCCAGCACCCCCTTTACTGCACGATCATTCGCCCAAGTGAAAGCCAAGTTTGTATAACCAATGCCCATGACACTACCCATGTCATGACATACAAATTTTATAACTGTGGCTAACCACCACGTTCAAGTAAACCATTAAGTCAGGATTAATTAACCACATGCGATGACAGATCCCAGCGAACTAATAATAAGCAGGCTAAGCAGTTGAACGTAACCCCATGTGACAATTATTATTTTATCACTAAATAATTCCCAATCCTAAGGTGTCAATGGATTCATGGCAATCAAGTTATCATGGAGGGATTTAACCAATTAGGAGTATAACTACCAATTACGAGGTTTTATTAACAAATAGCCATGCATGATAATTTGAAACAAAATAATACATAATAGATTGAAAACTGGGTTCAACATGATCAAAGAATACGACTTGCCTTGGCCTTGCTCAGATGAGGGCTCTTGGTCTTCAAATCCAACTTCCGCTCCCTCGAACACGCGATCTAACGAGAGAGAAAACGAGACGAAAAGAGAAAATAAATTCAAATAAAATTCAAATGAACTCCAAAAACTTTCAAACCTGAACCAAAAGGTAGAGCTCAATTTTAGATGAATTTAGAAAAAAGAACGGGGTCAATCGGAGCTAGGATGAGGGAGAACGGGCTCTTGGAAAATTGGATTTTCTGACAATCGGGAAAATTGGAAAAGTGCACCGTGCTGTGGACCGGGCGCACGGGAGGCTGAGTCTACGGTGAACCCGGCGCACGAAGCATGCTGCGGGCGGCGGGCCGACGCGGCGACTAGGGTGAGGTGGCGGTGGCGTGGCGACACGCAAGCGTTAGGGCCGGCGTGGCCGGCTTGCGTGGCGGCTCGGGAGCACAGCGGCGGGCGACGGACGGCGTGGTGCGGCGCGTGGGACGATCCGGCCGCCGCCCAGATCGCTCACGGGCTCACGGCTCGGCCGACGGGCGGGACCCACAAGGCAGCGGCACGGCTCACATGGACCGGCGCGACGGAAGGGACGCGGGCGCGGCGTCGGTCTTGCGACGTGCGCGTGCACGGCGCGAGGCGGCGCGCCGAGGCGGCGCGGCGGCGGCGCGTGCCCGGCGGCGGCGGCGGCGCGGGGCGGCGGCGGCGGCGGCGGCGACGGTGACGGCGGCGGCGAGGTGGCGGGACGACGACGGCGGCGGGCTCACCGGCGGTGGCGAACGGCAGACGGGCGCGGCGGCGGCTCTGGCGACGACGGCCGCGCAAAAGATGACGAGGGCAGCGGCTGGCGCGGCTCCGGCGGCGGCGGCGCGAGCGGCTCGGGATGCGAAGCCGAGGGGCGGCGGCTTTTACACGGACCGAGGTGTCCGCGACGGACGCAGCGGCGGCGGCGAGTCCGGCTCGAGACGGGTAGACGAGTCCGGTCGGGACGACCGACAGTGGGCCCCACCGCCGGTGGCGCGGTGAGCAGCGGCGGGATGCGGGGCGCGGCGCTGGCGCAGCGGATGACGCCACGTGGCGATCATCGGGAGGCCAAAGCGGGCGCGCGGCGCGGATGCTCGACGCAGGCACGCGCGCGCGCGCTGAATTTGGCGAGCCGAGGCGGGTTGGGCGGTGGTGGGTTTCGCCCATCGGCGGTTGGGGAATTTTGGTATTTTTCTTTTCATAAATTCATTTAAATCCTTTGAGCTCTAGAAAATAGCAAATAAATCCAGAAAAATCCAGAAAAAAAATCCAATAAATTCCTTGAGACACAAGGAACTCAAATAAAATAACTTTGGCAAATGTTCATGTTCAGATTATTCATATTAAATCCTTTTAATTCATAAAATTTCATTTAAGCTTTAATTAATTTCAGAAAAAAAATTCAAATGGTGAATTTTATTTTAAAAGCTTCAAAAATACTCTGAAAATCAGGATGTTACATCTACTCTAAGGCATCATCAAATTTAATATATATCTCTTCGAAAGATGTTATTTGAAATCAATTGTACACCATGTCATCTACAACATTTGGCATCCCATACCTTATCACCTAATTCCTATGATTACCACAGCTCATCCAAACATCGAAAAGACATCTCAAAAGGATTTAAATACTCTTCTTCATAAATGGACATTTAACTTCAATCACTCAAAATATTTAAAAAGAACCACAAAGGTTTAAACTTTCCTCGGGATAATGAACTTGCAAAAGACATTTTTCATTACCCACAACATCAAGTAAGTAAACAAATTATAATCCCCAATAAAATGGCAAAACTTCCATAAAAAAGATGACCTTGCAACTCAACAACTTTTGTAAGTACCAAAAATTCTTAGCATTTGGAAAACATCAATTTCTTCATGAAATCGAAATGGTGAATGAAAACACATTACCTACACTATCAATAACCCACAATAAAACTCATGGAAAGAATATTACTCACTAATCCAACAAAGACGACCAATAGAAACTTATCCCTGATCATTTGTAACCAAGGTCATCCAAGAAAATTTCATCGTTAATCATACACCACACATGATGGCACAGTCTGGCCATGCCCATAGCCACAACCACGTCCTCTATCCCTCGGCATCCCTATTCAACTCAATTAACTAATTATCCAATACAAACATAGGCAACAACTCATCACATTTATAAACAACTATATAAGCCAACGTAAGCGTGAATGCAATGCACGACCCAATCCCATCCTATTGTGCACTAGTGTGTCAAATTTATGTTTAAATTAATTATCTTAAGTCAAAAATTCAGCATTAAGTTTTCTAAGTTATTTTATTATTAGGATTATTAGTTTAATCAAATTACCAAGCCTATGTTAAATTTAGTTGATTAATCAAGTAAGTTATTAGTTTGTTTACAACAGAACTAACACCTACTGTGATACCAACTGTAGCACCCTAGCTTAACAAAATCCCAAGATATCACTTACAACTACTACCGCTACCAATTTTAACTAATAAGTAGGTATTACTATCAACTAGATTTCAAAAATAAACATGCAACTTGACAGTAAACATATATTTCAGTAATACTATAAACCATAAACTGACCTAGATATGAACCAATAAATACCAAGACAAAACATAACCAAGACTAAATTGAGTAAAGCATTAAACAACAACATTATAAGCTATAAAGACTAAGGGAAACCATAAATTGTCTAACAATCATATGAAAAATACTAAATTTTTCATAGCCATAAGTGATAAGTTGCTTTGTGAAGTGAAGAGCTACAATGTGCAATGTTCCATGTTCTACTTCCCCCAATGCATGTCGCCTACAGCGTTCACCTAAAACAATAAATAAGGGTGAGTCCACGACTTAGCAAGTACAAGTAGAACAATAAGCGAGGTATCATCTTATTAGCAATTTATAATCATTTATCATAACTTAGTTTCTCATATTCATTCTCATCCATTTCCATTCACATATCTCATTATCTCAAATCACTTTTCACTTTTCTTGAATGCTATGCAAAACTCATGCACATGTCTCAACTCTTTTTTTATATATACTGGTATAGCTCAGTATCCACCCATCGATGACACACCCTCGCTCTATCCTTTTTCATAAAAGGTCGCCCTATCATTTTTCATATAGGGTATCATCTCCACTACTGTGGAGTGCCTACCGAAGTAGGTCTATGCAACTTGAACTCTCACCTTGTCCTTTTTCATACAGGGTCTCACCTCCACCCCCGTGGAATGTCTATAGAAGTAGGTTTTTGCAACACTGATGCTCACATGCAATACCATGTTTATCTAACTAGTAGCATTAAACAATTAACAACACATCATTTTAGTCATAAACAACATCATCATAATTCCACCACAAGCATCATCATTCTACCATAAACTTGTGAGCATTCTAAAAACAAGTCAATTCATGTGAATCATAATGGTAAGTATTTATTTAAGCATATCAACAAGTTTTAAATACCCAAATAATATTCTACTATGCACTTGCCTCTTTAGTTGCGATGATTGGTTTGATTAGGAGATGACAATACACTCGGCTATACTCCTCCCAAGCAAAGAATGGCAAGCCCACAATCTCTCTCTTACTTTTTCTTCTCTCCCTCCTAATCTTTTCCACCGCTGCCCTTCTCTTCTCCTTGATTTCTCTATATTTTTCTTTTGCACTACAGCCTTGCAACCACCATCGACAGTGCATCAAGCACGCGAAATCACTGTAGTAGAAATACTGCAACACACAAAGCACTGTAGCATGCATGAATACTGTAGCAGAGCCATTGTAGCCTTCAGTGTGGCGTTTGCGATGGTCTGCTGGGCACGAGCGAGGTGGCGAGCAGTAGGTGGCGGGCAGTGGCCTAGTGCTGCTAGTGACTACTCATGGATGGCAACGCCTGGCGTGTGCAGACGATGGAATTTTGAACTGAGTTCTGGCATGGGTAGATGACAGTGCAAGATGAGAAAAATTGGAAAAGGTTTCTAGGGTTTTCTAGGTTTTGGTTTTTCCTCTCCCCACAACCCGTTTATTAGGGTACCAGTTAGACTCAATCTCTAACTCCCTCACACGACTTGTTCTAGGAAACAACTCCTCTCTAAAAATTTCAAGGCATCACATTTTTACGTACTTCTTTTTTGCTATTTACGTATAGGTCCTTAAGAGGGCTATTTCTGGAATATTACATCTTTGGTCTCAGACCAGTTTAGAAGTGTCCTATATTTCCTTCCGTACAAGGCTTCAAAATGTGACATTTGCAAGCTTACTTGGTAGCTATTATTATAGAAAAACTTGACATGCAGTAGACACTTTCCCAACTCAGACTGTAAATCAAATGTCAAGTTCAATGATGCCCAATTTATTACCACAAGCAATTCACCAAAAAATTATGATCTCATGACAATTCTAATTTCTAACTCCAACCCATCATATCTGAAATTAGCTCACAAACTCCTTGATATACTGATCAAAATATCACTAGTCCAATTCTAAGCAATACTCCATTATCATTTATTCAATACACGATATGCACTGTAGGAATCAAATTTGAACATCCTTCAAACATATGCTCAATATTAACCATACACATGCTTATAACTCACCCTTATAGTCCCACTGATTTCAAATATAATTCACATCCCAACCATCATATAACACCCTGGCTTAATAAAAGCGCAAAATGTCACCCAAACCTACAACAACTACAAATTTAAACCATTAATTCAATATTAACAATAGATATACTTAAGTAACTTCTCAACAAACCATGAACATATAAATTTCAGCCATATGGAAATCAGTAAATGACATTAAGATGAACCAACTGGCAATAATATGAATCAATAATAAATGCAATTAAAAAAACCTAACAAGTAGCAACTAGATAAAACCATTAAGTGCTAAAGAGAACTCATTATTCATCTAAGGAATTCATGGATAGCAAGATCTATTTCTAGTAATAAAAAATGATCACTAAGTGGCAAAAGAGCTATTAAGTGCAATGTCAACTTGTGCTACTTCCCACCCATACATGTCGTCAACAACAAAGTAATGGTGAGTTCACGACTTAACAAATACAAAGCAGAATAATAAATGAGGTGTCACCATATTAACAATTCATACTCATTTATCATTAAGTCAATTTCACGTAATCATTTTCATCAGTTTCCATTCATATATCTCATTATCTCAATTCACTTTTCACTTTCCATAAATGCAATGTCATGTTCATGCAATGTAACACCCATTGATATTCACTCTGGCCTACACTCTTTTGTGTGGAGACAAATTGCCCATCCTTTTTTATACAGTGACCTCACTGCCCATATCTTACATATGGAGACCTCATCCCACTCCCGTGGGTCTCATATTTCTATCATGAATGCTCAACATGTAATGCAATAATTATATTTTTCTTTAGTTCATTTTCAATATTAAACAAGTGATATAATCATTATCCCACCATAGTTCTTGTCATCATTATCATCTTATCATAAGCATGAGAGCAATATAAAGTAGGCATGTTCATATGAATAGTCAGGGTAAGGATTCATTTAATCACAATTTCAAGCACTTGAATACTATTCTAAAATGCACTTGCCCTTTTAGTTGTTATGACCAGTTTGATTTGGAGATGACAACATACCCGACATTACTCCTTCTACAGCAATTACCCATCCTCAATACAGGACACAGAAATACAAGGTAACAAATAAATGATAACGCTCCTACACGCTTTCCAAATCCGCAACTTTCTCCTTTTACTGGACAATTAACCCCACTCTCTCGGCACAAAAAAATCATAACTTTCAATTCTCATAACAAAATATAGCAAATCATACCTGTTCTAGAATCTATACAAAATTTTCTACAATTTCCTAGTTGGTCAAATATCCAGATTAAATAATCTAAACCCCTGTTTTTAACCCAGAAGATAGATTTGTCATCTTCTAGACATCAGAATTAGTAATTCCATATCATTTAATATACACATGCAAATACATTGAAATATGACATTTTAAGAAACTACAGGAAATTATCTACCACTTTCTAGTTATACAAAAAAATTAGTTCTGCCATTAAATTAGTCAAACTAATAATTTTCCATAACTAGTTCAGCAGCAACCCGGTTCTGGATAGTAGTCTTTCAAAATTTATAACTTCTATTCTACTTATCCAACATTCATGTTATTAGACTCTATGGAAAGAGAATAAAATTGTCTACAACTCTCTAGTTACTGACTATACCTAATTCAATCTTCTTAATGGCTTAAACCATAAAAACTGTAGCATCACTCGATTGTAATGACCTGCAAGACAGTAGACTTACAAAGATCATATCTTACAATCTAACCAATATAATGTAGTGATATTAAGCTTGTTGGAAATATTACATATTTATCTACAACTCTTTAGTACACCAACTCTCCAAATTGAGCTTTCAAGTTCCTCAAAAATTGTTTAGATCTAAACTACATGAAACAAGAAAAACCTAGCAGTCCTAAATGAGAATTAACATGATCCACGGGGCTAGTCACACCCTAATTACCAGGTTAATTCATACAAAAGCTTTTCTACAGGACATAGTGAAAGTATAAGAGGATTACCCATATATCAAAGAATATTTAATGAAGAAAACACACGAATTCCTCTCCTCCTTCACAATCTCCTCCTTGCCTCCCCATGTATCTCCTAGGGTGGCCATGGCCAAGCCCTAGGAAAAAGAAGAAGTCCTATAGAGGTGCATCCTACGGGGGAATGTGGCAACTGTCCATTAGGGGGAGAGAGGTAGCCCTAGGGAAATCTGGATACAACTTCTTATAGTGCAAGGCTTAGATAAGTTAGCCCATCCAGCCCTTATAGCTCAAATTAATTATTAGAGTCAATTTGACTACTATTATTATTATTACTATTACTATTACTATTATTATTATTATTAGTCATATTTGTCATAGATTTAGGACATTACAAACTAATTAGGGTTTAAGGTTATAAATAATTAGCCTACTAATATCCAATTAGACCCAAATAGCATCAAGTATTTAATTAAAATTTTTGGGGTATTACACATCAATGGTAACATCCAAATTCACAACTACAAGTAATCCTCCAAGGTAAAATCATATGGCTAGATAGTCAACTCAATTACCTAGGATAAAACTTAAGAATCATGGGTAAAAATCCAACATCTCATTATTAAGTATCACCCAACTAAATCAATCCGCTGAGTCAATTCTCTTTCGGTTACAAGAACTTTCAGTCTCATCTTTAAATTCCAATTTCAACACATTCTTTGTTAAACCACATTACCTTTAATTCATCCATATATTCTCGCAAATTGATCTATAATCCACCATTCTATATGGCCTCAAAATTACACACATCATACATCAACCGAGCATTGCTCATTCAAGTATTTCCACGTTACTCCAATTTTAGGTAGGTCATCCACCATGATAGCATTACGCTATAATCATGGTATCCACCAAATATTTGTCATATTTCAACTCTCCATAGATTGATAGTATCCCCATTATTTCAAGACTCAAATGTGGTTGCTACCATGTTCATCCAATCCACCAATATATTACACAATCATATTTCCATATCTACCAATTAAAACTCTAGTGTCATCAATTTGAAGTTCTCTTACTTCAATGCTTAAAACTTCAAAAGTAGAAATTAATCGATCAACCTAAGGAGCAATCATAACCTCCACTAATTTCCACCGATATCAATTATTCTGCCGAATACTATAATCCAATTGACCACACAATTATGTCTCATATGGAAGCTCTAGAAATCAAATTGAATCTACCGATTTAATCAATTAGTTGATCCGCCAATAAATTATCAAAATTTTAGACAATTTCCATTTTGATCTCTCCATAACCACACAAGTAATCCTAAGATAATTTAGGTCAAGCCACACTACACCAAACTAAAATCCAATCTATTCAAGATTCAAATCCATGATTCAACCCACATATTCATTCATATCAAGACCTATTTCCTTCAATTTTCTCATAGTGAACAGTTCCATAATCTTAATCCTCACCACAATTGCACTCCATAGACCTTAATTGATAATTGTCTTGCATCAAGTAATCATTCAACCAAAACTGTATACAATTTAAAATCAAAGTATATGTCCCAGACATATCCTCTCTTTCACATTCATGAACAACATTAAATCCTAAGAAGAGCACAATCTAAAATTCTATGTGTTATGGTTACAGACCAAACAGAGAAAGAGAGTATCGTAGTGGAGAGTTAGGTGAGCAAGTGCTTAGGGTTTCCCCCATGGCCGGTATCGTATATATATCCACATGGGGAGTGTTTTTACAATAGTGCCCTTACATTTGAGTATTCCCTTAGGGGCACTTATGTCATTATACATGTCCCATTTTGGGCCTTACAATCCTTCTAACAGGCCTGCTGGGCTTAGGTGGGGGCCACTCCTACAACAGGAGCCTATCATGGTGAAGGGCTTCATGGGCTGAAGCCATGCTGCCGAGCCCTTTGGCCCCTCTATCCCTGCAGCCTGTGAGCTTCCCTAATCGCTTGATGGAGCCTATTGCTTGGTGTAGTATTCATCCCGCCGCGAAGGTACAATGCCGAGTGAGTTGACAAAGTTGTCCTTGCTCTGGGGTCCTCCAGCCGTGGGGTCGTAGTCGGAGTCGAAGTTGGAGCCTGGAGCGGGGCGGGATTGGGCACCTTCGGCGGGCCTACTGGCGAAGTGTGGCCACGACCTGGTTGCCCAGGCCCCCCTTGACCGCAGGTTGGTTGGGCGGCGGAGTCGAAGCCAGGGCGGAGACAAACCTTGCTCGCTCCGTGGTAGTGTGCTTTAATGGCAGCGAGAATCGTGCCGACCTCTGAATTGTCAGGAGCAAGCTGCTACAGCCGTACGCGATATCCTGGCAAGGGGGTATATGCGGCGGGCCGTGATTGGCGTGTCGTGGCCTGCCAGTGGTCGCTGGGCCCTGGTCATGTCCCAAAAGTGCGACGCGTGGCGAGATGCGTCGATCGGTTTGCATCCGCGCTTCTTTGCCGGTGGCGGCTGCGTTCCTCGATCGCGAGAACCGGACCACCAAGCGACTGCCAGTTGCAGTCCCATCGATTGGGATGTTGCCGGTTGATGTTCCGTCAGCCTGGTGACTCCCTACTGGGCGAGGGCAGGTATAAATACGTCGGTATCACGACTTGTTGTGTCCCCATCCCTAGTTGCTATCTTGCTTCTGTGCGCGGTTATCTTCTCACGAGTAGGCCTACTTTTGTTCATCTGCGTTTGATGATTGCGTCTACTGACGGTGACATCAGCGAGCGTTGATGAACAAAAGGCGTCCTGGTTGTGAGAACACGTCAAAGCTTGCTGTGGGCCGGCAGTTGCGCACCCTGGCTGTGTTGGGTGCGGGGGTTGTACCCCTATTGGCCAGGGTCGGGACGTTGCGCCAGCTCTGGGGTCGCAGTGGCTTCCCGCGCCGTTGTGCGGGCTTAGGGGCGCGAACCTGTGGCAGCGTAGCGAGGTGTCCCCTCGCGGGGATGGGCCCGAGACCGAAGCCGGGGTCTCACTGCTAAAGCGGAAACTCCGTCGGAGTTGTTGAGATTGACTGGCCGCTACTGCCTTGCTGGTCTCGAGAGTCGCGCTGACACGCGCCGGAAGATCGCTACGCCATGCGACCTGTACTTATCCCTTGGGGGAGCAGACACGTGGCGGTGCGCTATTGGTGCGTCGTGCGGTGTCAGGCGTTTGCACAACTACGGTCGTGGGGCGACCACGACGCCTCGGCTTCGATCGTGGGGAGGCGGATGGTTCGCCTCCCGTTGGTTACGCTTACCGGCGGTGCTGGAGGTGAAAGGGCTTTAAATACCCCCTGCGGCACCACCTCTGCGCCTCCTTCGTACGCTTCTTGGTCCTTCTTCCCATCTCCTGCTCTTCCTGGCTTCCTTGCTACCGCGCTGCCCCCGCCGTTGCCCAGGTCCCGGATAGCGATGGCGCGCGGTGAAGAAGTCGCCTAGGCGGTTGGTGACACCGTCGTCTCCCGCCGGTCCTCGCTGCTCGAGGTGGAGTACACACTCGAGGAGTGTGGTTCGATGGCGGTAGACAAATGGTGGTTGGCGACAGATAAGATGGAGGGTCCAGGCTCCCGCGTCTTGGCCCTCACGCTTGTGATGGAGAAGACAATCCGCACGCTGCTACGCGAGGGGAAGCTGTCGGACCGCCGGGAGGTGCGACTGCCTGCCAACAACGAGACCGAGCCGCGGCTAGAGAAGTCGGAGGTGATCATCTTCATCGCTTACTTTGAAGTCGGGCTCCGTATCCTGGCCGCCATGATCGTCGGCGACGTTCTGCGGACCTTCGGATTGGAGCAGGCACAGTTGACTCCGAACGCGCTAGCTCGCCTTGCTGTGTACAGTTGGGCCCTATGTACCGAGGCTTGCTGGCCCAGTGCGTCGATGTTCGCATTCCTCCACGATGCGCGGTGCCAACCGAAGGAGCGAAAAGACGGGATGTTTTCCAACTTCGGCAGTGTCAACTTCGTCCCGCGGTTGTCATGCGGGAAGATCTTCCCTGCCAACTCAATCCGGGCGAAGTGGGAGCCGAACTGGATGAGGCGGTGGTTTTACCACTGTGTGGCGAGCGGTAGCGGCCTTGAATTTTCGGGCGGGCCGATGGCGTTTAACACCACGCTCGGCGTACCAATCGACGCCGAGGACAAGCGAAGGGCACGAAGGCTCGTGGGGATCGCCGCCCGCTTCAACATGCGCGACCTCGCCGAGGAGTTTGTCATGTATGGCGTGGCACCACTTGCCCATGAATGGCGCCTCCCGGCTGGGAAACTTCGGGGCGACAATGTCTGCCCGTCCGTGTCTTCGCTACCAGCGCCCTACGGCCTTTGTAAGTCTCGGCCATGTCCTGTTTGCCGTTTTTGCCCATTGTACCATGTGTAACCTTGCCCCTTGTCGCGTGTAGGAATTCGCCTAGAGGACGCGGAGCATGCGGTGAGCGTGTTCCTTGGGCCATATACGGCCGGGTAGCACGACTTGCGCACAACTGCAACCGTAGAGGCGGAGCTGGGGTGGATAAACCGCGTGTGTGAGGCCCTGGGTATTCGCGTGCCAGAGCGCGCCCCTCCAGCCCCGAGCTAGCCTCGACATCGGGATGACGGTGCCAAAGGGAAAAAGGTGCCGTCTCGCGGGAAGGCTCGGGCTTCTGCAGCTGCGCCCGGCGTGGTGGCTGCCGTCGCTCCCGTTGACGCGGCAGATGTTGAGTTCGATTCGGCGAAGTATGCCGATTCGGACCTGGAGACTGACGCGGATGACGAAGGCGAGGGGTCTCTGGGTGGCGCCGGGGACCGAGAATGTGCCATGGACGATCGGGAGGGGGAAGCTTCGTCGCCCGCGATGGTCGCTGAGGTGGGGCTAACATCCGCTGGCGACACCGGGGCGGAGTCCTTACCCATGGCGACAACAATGTCGGAGCTGGCCTTTATGGGGGTTAGCAGAATGGAGCTTACGCCCACGCTGGTTGCCGAGGTGGAGCTGCCCCCCGCGAAGGTTACTAGAGTGGGGGCCCCGCCCACAAGCGTTGCTGCTGTGGAGCCCCCTCCTGCGGCAATTACTGAGGCGGGGTCCTTGCCATCTTCTCCCAAGGCGAAGCGGCCACGCCTACGATCCCCTCCTCACCGGACTTCAAGGGGGTTCGCCGTGGCGGCCAGTGTTGGGAGCTTGTAGGACTCTGACTCCGACGCCGAAGCCCCCAGGTCCAGCATCCCCCCGGCCCCTTCCCGGGACGTGGCGGCCGGGGCGCGGGAGCTGCTGGTGTTGGACTCCGACATGGAGACTCCCTGACCCCTAGAGCCGACGTCATCCGAGGGTGCGGGCATCCCTGTTATCCCATCCGAGGCTGGGGGACAACCCAGCAAAGTCCACCGGTTGCCACCGAGGGTAGGCTATCTTGGACGTAGCTTGGTATAGCTTTGCATTGCTCTCGTACTACTAACCGGTATGCCTCCTTTCAGCGGCACTCATCCCGGAGGACGGGTGATCTTCAGGGCACAGGGACGTTCCTTTGAGAGGGGCGTCCGACGCTCCCGAAATTGCTGTCGCGGACACCACGTGCCCAAGCTTAGCAGACTTCGCCCCTCCACCGGAGGTGCTGGGAGCATGGCGCGAGGTTACGAGTGACGCGGCCGCAAGTATTGATCAGCAGGCGTTCCTAGCCTATGGGGCGGAGCGCCTTGGAGACGCACTGGAGGTGTCAGGAGTGAGAGTAGGTATCTAACATTGTAACTATGTGTGGCCTTTAGAAGTTTGCTGACCATTTTACCGCATGCACTCGCCCCGCCTGCATTGCAGGCGGTTCACGCCCGCGAGCGGGCGCTACGAGGCGGCTACGGCCACCAAGAGGCTCGACGCACCGAGGGGACTGCGCAGCATATCGGCCAGCGCCGCAGAGGCTGACCTCCGAAGCCCTGCAGTGGGATCCCCGAGGGGCCCAACCGGCTTCGGGGGTTCCCCATCTAGTCGAAGGCCGCCGTGAACAAGATATTCGCGGAGCTTCCTCCGTCGACCAGGACACGCCTAACGTCGCATCCTGCGATGGCGACCTGGACGACCAGGGGATCTTGGTGGGGGAACTCCACACCCTCAGTGCCAGCGGGCGTGAAGGTGACCTCATGTTGCGCCCATTCTGGTGGTGCCTACGCCGGGTATGCCACCACGTGGTGTAGCCTCCTTGCATAGGCCTTCTGCTGCCGCGCCGAGGTGAACTCCAGCGAGGAGCCCCTAGAGATGATGTTTATGACCCTGCGCTGGGCTCCCTCTGGGGCTTGCAGCTGCAGGAGACCCTCCCGAGGTTGCTGCACATGAGCCTGGATCCGCAGGTGGCCCTCCTAGGGCTACATCCCTTGCTCCTGGACCCACATGGGGTCTTCCAGGGGTTGCTGGACATGAGCCACGATGGGCGGGCGCGCCTCAAGGTTTTTGTCCCTGGTGATGCTTTGCCGAAGTGCTGCAATGGTGGTGCACGCACGCGTATTGTGTCTGCCACGACCATGGAGCTCGCACCACTGCCCGTGGTGCTGGTCGTCGTATTCTCCGCGGGCTTTATCATCACGGCCTCGACCGCGCCCCCGCCCCCGGCCCTGGCGTCCCCTGCCGCCGCTGCCGGTGGGGGTGTTATCTTCGGAGCCACCCTCGATGTTGAAGACATAACGGCCTCTCCGAGACTTCTGCTGGCCGCGTTTGGACTTGTCGCCCAACGAGTCCTTGTGCTGGGCAACCTTGCACTCGGAGGTGTCCTTCGATGGCTCCGACTTACGCTTACCTCTCAGAGAGGCTTCCTTTGGCGAGCCCTCCGCCTGATTGGTGTCGGAGTCATCACCCTGTCGCCGCCGCGCGTCCTCTTCCGCTCTGGCGTACTCTTCCATCTTGTCGAAGAGCTTCGCCACCGTCTTGATTGGCTTCCGCGCACTGTATTCGGCCAGCGGCCTTGGGCGAAGACCCTGTATTACTGCATTGATGATGATTGTTTCGTTGACATCCTTGACCTGGCAGCGTACCTCCGCGAAGCGCTTGAAGTAGTCCCGGAGCTTCTCCGAGGGTTTCTACTTGACTGCGAAGAGTTGATCCGCGTCGATGCGCTCGACGTAGTTCTCCTGGAAATTATTGTAGAGCCGGTCGCGGATCTGCTCCCACGCGTAGATGGAATTTGGCTCGATGGTGAAGAACCACGAGAGCGCCACCCCC
Organism: Dendrocalamus sinicus; assembly: GCA_036346575.1. Taxonomy (NCBI): domain Eukaryota; kingdom Viridiplantae; phylum Streptophyta; class Magnoliopsida; order Poales; family Poaceae; genus Dendrocalamus; species Dendrocalamus sinicus. Next base: position 7,762,559 of record CM070667.1, read on the forward strand.
TGCAATGCGAGGGGGAGCCCTTTTGCCTTCATGGTGTCGTCTCCGCAGGCGCCTTCGATGGCGGTCTCGTACACACGCACGAACTCCCATGGGTCTGTGCCACCTTTGTACGACTCGATGGCGCTCGAGAACATGAAGTCCTCCAGCCATACCGCCTGCTGCAGGCCTGCGGAGAGTGGGGACTCCGGGTCCACGCGTTGCAGCGCGACGCGGCTAGACGTGGGGGTGTCGCAGCTGTCCGCCCTCTCTGGCATGGGCTCCGGCGCGATTACCAGCGGAGTCTACTGCCTCCGAGCCTCTTGCATATCCCGCACGGCCCCGCGGAGATCCGCTAACTCCCGCTGGAACACACTGAGGGCCGCCAGCAGGGCATTCTCCATCGCAGGTGTGGCCAGGGCAACCGGTGCACCTGGTTGATGAACTCTGGAGTCGATGATGAGGCCTGCGTTGCTGCCGGGACCGCTCGCCACCTCCGCACCCGGTGGGGAGATGGCAGCCACACCAACGTGGGTGCCGGCGTTACCGCTCCCGACCACCCGGTCGGTGCTGCCGATGATTGCCGCCGTGCCCGCGGTGGAGTCACCCGTCACATGCGGGGCGGTGCCGACAGTCTAGCAGCGGCGGCGGGGTCGACCGTCGCGGCAGCGGTGGCGTGGTCGACCGTCGCGGCGGCAGTGGCGGGATCGACTGTCGTGGCAGCAGTGCCGGGGTCGACCATCGCACCGTGGACGCCGATGTTCGTGACCATCGCGTTCATGTCACCGTCCACGCTTGCAGCTGCGACACCGAATCCCTGGTGTTGACGCGAGCCTCCACGCGCCCGCCTTCTTCTTCTTAGACGCCGACGATGAAGCTTTCTTCGGTGCCATCTTCGGATCTTGAGGCTTACTCTTGTCCTCCCCACGGACGGCGCCAACTGTTGTGGTTACAGACCAAACAGAGAGAGAGAGTATCGTAGTGGAGAGTTAGGTGAGCAAGTGCTTAGGGTTTCCCCCATGGCCGGTATCGTATATATATATATATCCACATGGGGAGTGTTTTTACAATAGTGCCCTTACATTTGAGTATTCCCTCAAGGGCAGTTATGTCATTATACATGTCCCATTTTGGGCCTTACAATCCTTCTAACAGGCCTGCTGGGCTTAGGTGGAGGGCCACCCCTACAACACTATTGAAAGCCCCAAATGTTAGTATATCATGATTGCATTGTACCAATCCAATTATCTTTCATAACCACCGAAATCTTCGAAGATTTATATTTTCACATCCTAAAAGATGAAATCAATCCACCACACACAAACTGTATAGAGTGAAAATCGATCGACATCTCTTTTGCCAGCTTTTAATAATCATCATTTGCTACAAATCCCATATTGGCACCATTCAAAATTGTTACCTCAGACCATGAAGGTGATACACAATAAATATCTTCTCTTTATCCATTAACTAGGAAGTTTTAACTAGAGACAACTTGCTCTAGGATCGGTGGTTCTCATTGGTCAAAACCTCTTTGGGAAAACAATAGGCACTAGATTTGTTTAGGCACATTTTACTTCCTTATCCTTTTTTGCTATCACTTAAATTGCTCCTTGTGAAAGGGCTGATACTTCCAAGAAGAGGTGAGAGGATATAACACAAGGTAAGTAGGAGGGTGAAGGATGTGGTACTTGGTGTAATTTGCAAAACACAACAACCAACTCAAGATAAATGAATAAATAAACCGTAGGGACAGCACACAATTAATTTAATATGTTGATAGGTTTTTGCATGGTTTGTGAAATACAACCCCACAAGCAAATAGGTAAACCATATAGCACGTAAGCAGCATAATATAACCATAGCATTGCAGCGTCAACTTGCCTAAATTCATCACAGAAGGGCACACAACTCACATGTACTAGTATCTACAAGTGAGCTCTAGTAACCGAGCCATAAGGGTCTAGTCTTAATGATATTAATCTTCTCGGCAGAGTCGGCTCTTGAGGGCAGTGAGATCCATCGCCTATACAACTCTTTCCTTCAGACTTGAGCACACATAGAAGGTCTTCTCCCATCTGCGTGGTGCAAGCATATCTCCCGACCACATGTGCTTACGTCAGCTTGTTTTGTAGACCAGTTGCATCTCGGCTTTGGGTTTTGCTACAGGAAATTTGCCTAACCATCTACTAAGTTGTAGGTGAGGAAAGTATTAGGAAATGAGGTTGATAAAATTAAATGAAGACATGAGTAGTGAGAAGAAAGATAAGGGAAGCAAGGGTTTAGGTAAGATGGAAATGCTAAGAGAATGTAAGGACAGCAATAGCACTTATATTTTCCACAATCCCTTTTATAACTTTGAAATTAAGTTTTGAAAAATAGACATTCTTAATCTATCAGCCATTTCTTACTATGGTTAAACCTACAGTCAGTATGGCTCTGATACCAATATTGTCAAGACCTAAAATTTGCAATCCTAACCCTTATGTGTTTACCGTACTAGTCCTATGATTAGTAGTTAGTACATACATTCAATATCCTTAGTATCACATCCATACACACATGAATAAAAGGGTAGCATATAATAATAAACATTCGAACATAGGCTTATACAACTAAGCTTTTGATAAAAAATAGCCAACCAACTAAATAGTTCACATAATAAGTATACAGCAGTGGAATAGCGATAAATGAGACAAAATTTTCAGCAAGCATGCCATGGCCCACCACAGGCAATTGACTAGAGTTAAACCTTAGCAAATGACATTGTCTTGTCAATACCCATGGCATGAAAGTAACCGATCTAGAGACCTGCTTCTTGCTCTGACAGTACTCAACAAGCAATTGTGAATACAAAAATTTTTTATGCAAGACTTTACAGCAAAGTTGCATAGTATTCAAGGTTGTGTCAAAAGAGATGGCTATTTTGTCAAGTTTTCCATATTTACATAAAGCAAGCTTTCATTTGCAATATAGAGTAGTAGATTGCAATCATAAGTTGTAAAAGCATTCGACATTTGATACAAAGTAACAAGTAGGTAACATAAGTATAAACCACAAATGAATCTTCTATAGCCATGAGCAATGACATTCACATACTCGTAAAAGTGGATACGTCTCACTCCCAACCAAGTTTTCAAAATATAAGACTAGCTTTAGCGATATCACTAAGCTTTGCCCATAATTGGGGGCATGACTATTCAAATAGATTTTACACTCTGTAGAGATTGTACACTATTGTAGGGGTGGCCCCCACCTAAGCCCAACCGGCCTGCTTAGAGGGTTGTAAGGCCCAGAATGGGACATGTGTAATGACATAAATGTCCCTGAAAGGGATGATTGAGTGTAAGGGTACAATTGTAAGGGCACCCCCATGTGGATATATATATATATATATATATATATATATATATATATATATATATATATATATATATATATATATATCACATACTAGCCATGGGGAAACCCTAAGCACTTGCTCACCTAACTCTCCACTATCATACTTTCTCTCTCTCTCTCTCTCTCTCTCTCTCTCTCTCTGTTTGGTCTGTAGCCACAACATACACCTTTACCCACAAGACATAATCAACTCCCCATGTCGACCATGACTCGTGATACACAAGGTACCCGATAAGAGTGATCTTAACAAGGCCTTTAAATTGCTCGACTCTAACCTTGCTGCACTTGATGAATTTTTTCTCCTAAGAGTTAGAACATTGAACCCTGAGGAATCCACCCTTGTGTCAACAGTTTTGGCCCCATACATGACTATGATAGGAACACCTTGAGCCACCTATTCAAACTCTCCCACAACTCTGATCTACCGCAAGTGCAAGATTAAAATCGAACAACTTATTACACCAGGGCCTTTCATAAAGGCACATGTGGTTCTATGATAGGCTTAAAAACACATAAGTTCACGGTCCTTATCGACTTGGGCGAGATTCTCCAACAATCAATCACTACATGCAAATTTCCTCTCACACCACAAGTTATATAAATATCTTGCCAAGTCAAAATAATAGTTTTTTAGTTTTGTTTTCTAAGTATCAAGGGTGACCATACTGGTCCAACAACATAACCAACCCTATATTTTGAAGGTGTATCAAACCCATCATCTAATATATCGATAAACTATGTATGGCTAAGCAACTATATCTTGTACTTATTCTAAAATTACACAATTAATCATAGAAGATGTGGATATCATTACTAAGGTTGCAACAGTTGGTATAGAAACTTTTCAAGGTGGAATCAATGCAACAATCGGTATAACTATCAACCTTATCAACATAGCGATTTTACAAAAAAATACGCGCATGCATAATAGTTGGAGCAAACAAAAATACATAACATTGAATTATAGGATCAACATGGTCAAAGGAGGGTTCTCGCCTTGCTTGTTGAACTCTTGTTCTTGCTCTAGCTCGTCGATGAAAATTTTTGAAGCATTGGTATTTAATCGATAAAAGCCACATAACAGAAATAAGAGCCAAATAAATTCAAACAAAAAATTTCAAATATTTTTACATAATATAAAAGATCATGATTTTATAAAATTTTATAGACAAAAATTATTCAATTTAGAGTTCATATGAAAAAGTTATAAGCTATTGAATTTGGTTCGGTTTGCAAAATACTGAAAATGAAAACAATGTGCATGATTTTGATTTTGATTTTAATTTTAATTTTTAAAGGAAATCCTAGATTTATTGTGTCATTAGACTGACAGGTGGGGCTAACTCATCAGGATTTTATTTTATTTTTCCAAAATGACTGACAGGTGGAGTCCATGTGTTAGTGGCTCTTTACATAAAACTGGTTTAAATTATAAAATTGCCATTTAACTTGTTTGGGCCCGCATGTCATAGACTCATAACTTTAAACAAGTTTAATTAGTGCTAATCTAATCTCACCCCACCTAGGGCCCACTGCTTAGAGAGAGGGAATAGGGGAGGTTGACTGCATTGGAGGCCAAGCTCATTGCCGAGGTCACCAACGGTGAGGGGCTGTGGAAAGGTCTTGAAAAATGGCAAGATGGAATGGTCGGGTCACGGCGAAGCTACTAGTGGCAACAATGACCGAAGAGATGGAAGGAGGTGGTGTTGTAGTGGTGGAAAGTAGCAGTAGTGAGCAGAGCTCCACGGAGTTGGGCAATAGAGTAAGGAAGACTTCATGTGGGGCATGGGTAGGTAAAGGTTCTAGGGGCAAAGGCAATGCATGTGGGTGTGGCTCAAGGACCAATTGTTGCAGGAGCTTCACTGGTGCCATACTACCGTAGTGGCTCCATGGACAACTACAAAGAAGTCTTGGCTATGAGCATAAAACCTCAAATCTAAAGAGCGTGCTAGCACGAGGAGGCTACTAGGAGCTCACCAGAGGATTTGGCAGCCATAAAGAGGGGTTGACGCGGTTGGTCAGTGGTGAACTAGGATGGTAGCGATGAGTTCCACATCGACGACTCACTACGATGAAGGATAGGCTAGTAGCATGGATGAGTTAGCTTCCTCACTAGCTGGAGATGGTCGGAGAGCAAATAATTGGTTTGAAACTCACCAGGGAGAGAAAGGCTAGTAGTGGTGGTTTTGGCCAAAGTTGTGGACGATGACGTAGTCTCGGTGGTTCACTGCAAGAATCAAGAAATTTATTAGGGGTTTTTTTTAAGAGGAGAACATATGGTTCACTTTGACATAGATGGCAAGATCAGGGCTCATGAAAGCGAAGGTGAAGGGGATAAAATGGATTTGGTGGAAGGCACTTTCGCAGGGTGAAAGCAGGAAAAGGGAAGGCGGCTCTGCTGGGATGGTGTGTGGGTTGGAGTTGGGCTATAACAATGATGGGCCAGGCCAACAGGGGAACATTCAGCACACAGATGAAGATGAATTTAAATTTATTTTCTAATTGATTTAATCACTAAATTCAAGTTTTAATTTTTACCAACTCTAAAATTTATGAAAATTTTTGGAGAGGCACATTAGAATAATTAGAGCCCAAACAATTATGTATAGGATCTAGCCAAGTTTTAATAAGTTTTACAAAATCATTTTTAGCTACTGAAAAATGGGAAACATTTTAAGAAAATGCTAAAAATTCTAAAAAAATTCCCAAAAATGCATACATGATGATTTTGGAAATAATCATATAGGTTTTGGAAATTTTGGGATGTTACATTCCTTTTCCATGCATGCTTTCATAGTTAGAGCCGTGGAGAGCTATGCTATCGTTCCCTTCTTCCTCTCCGACAGTAGCGCCCATTCTAGGCCGCCGTATACTCCCCATTACAATGAACCTTAATCTTTATTTTTTGCATTGTTTCATGACGCTGAGTGCCAATTGTAGTTTTCCCTCATTCAAATTCCTACAGTGAGCCTTTGAAACCATGCATCTTCTTCATCTCCGGCCACCATCACCATTCTTGCCGATTTCTCCCTGTTCTAGTGAGTTTCGACCGATTCTTTTCATCTTTGCCATCCTCCACTTGCATGTAAGCTAATGCACACCTTTTCATAGCATTTCCCTCCCCGTGGTTCATTGTCACCATGAAGTTTCCACTACCATCCCTGTTAGCCATTGTTCCACCACCTCTGATAGTCTTCGCTGTAACACCCCAACTCAACAATGAGCCCAGAATGTCACTACTACCTTTCGCATTAATAAATTAAAATGTATGTAACAAAAATTTCAACAAAATATCTTAACCATGCTTCCACAAGACAATTACTTAAACCCAAGTATAATAAATAATGAAAGAACAAGGATAAACAATGGGCACAAATATAACCTTGGAACCCTATGCCCAAGCACACTCAAGACTATGCACCTGAGAACACTTGAGACCACGCACTCGAGAACACTTGGAACCATGCGCCTGGGAGCCATCTTACCATTGACGATGACAATAAAGAAATTAACATTAACTAAGATAAAGCAATTATCAACTTTAACCAACAGTACTTGAGTTGATGATAAACCATGCTAATATTATTATGTTCTAGGAAAACTCACTAACTAAACTCTAAAGTTTGCATGAATGATCTTTGCAATATTTAAGGAACATATTTAAGTGTGATAAGTGAAACAACTATGATGCATGTGTGATCATGAGTTGTTCCGCGCCGATGCATGTCATCTTCATCAGTCACCTAAAATAGCAACAAAAGCAAGAGTGAGTTCACGACTCAACAAGCACATAATAAAACAACAGCATCAACAAGACATAAACAATGTCAGTATCCATACATCTTTTTTCATCTTTTGTTTTCATTAATTCAATGCAATGCCATGTCCATATGCACCTTTTAAGCTCATACCGGTGTAGCTGAGGGAATACCTATCGATGTACACCCTCTACCTCCATCCCGTGGAGGTACCTACCAAAGTAGGTCTTTTCCTCCATCCCATGGAGGTACATATCAAAGTAGGTCTTTCCCAAAAGCGCTTCGAACTAGTCATATAATTTCTTCACTAACCTAGCTCATGCACTCTAGACTAGTCATACGACTTACTCACCGACCTGGCTCATATTTAGTTTTCATGATGTGAATGCAAGTGATGTAATATTTTTCAATAATCATTTACCATATATCAATACTGCTAAGTAACCATCAATACCATGTACACATCATCATCATTCACATCATATTGAACAAGAATCAAGTAAATATAGCATGACAATTAAATATAGATAACCAAGAGTAAGAATAAACAACCGTCTATTGTTCTACCATTCACTTGCCTCTTTAACCATAGGGGACGGATTGATGTGAAGTCAACATCAACCTCGAAGTTACTCCTCCTCCTCCTATAGTAAATATCTCATCTCAACAAGATGCCACAATAGTATAAAATATCAAACAAAATAACATCGATCCTACGCACTTCCCGGTCTAAATAACCCCCTTCACCGGACAATCCCCTACACTATCACGATGATCAAAATACTATGACTTGTGGCTCTAAGACCCTAATATAGGAAACCATATACTTTCCAGAAATTACACAAAATTTTTCATGCTTTCCTAGTTTGCCAAAATTCTAATTAATCCATTTAAGCCCTTGTTTTTAAAACTAAAGTCCATTCTATTGTATTGCTGGATAGCCATCTTGACAATTTTATATCTTTTATATACTATACCAAACACAATAAAGCATACCACTTATGGAAACTATGAAAAATTATCCTCTAGTTATTAACACAATTTAATTCGGCCATCTACTAGCCACAAAGATCATATTACTATGACTATGTCTAGTAGTCACCAAGTTTTGGGTAGTAGCCATGCTGATGCCATAATTTATACAGTGTTCTTGCACTCTATAGAAATCTTAAGATATTATCTACAATATTCATAATTTGAAAAAACTATGAAACAGAATGTAACCATCTCAAAACTTAATCGCAATACAAGACAACCCACTTTAATGAATCTCAGCATCAAATACTCACTCCCAATGCTACCCATCTTCTTTGTCCAGAACAAACATGATATCAAAACCAATATATAAAGCCTTAACAATAGGTAAACAAGGTCTAGGATGTTTTACCTACAACCCAAAGGTTCGTCGGAATGACAAAACTAGCACAGACGTGGAAGCACTTCCCTCCTCCTCTCCCTTCCTTCTTATTCATTCCCTTCTCTTCCCTGGCCAATTAGTCCCCCCCTTTCTTCCTTCCCCTTCCTTCGTTTTTGTCTTTCCTCCTTCTTCCTTGGTAGGCCTCTTCTCCCCTTGCCACTGCTCTCCCTTCCCCTTGTCAGCTCTACCATGGTAGCAAAAACCTTGCCGCAGCAGTCAAAACCCTTGCCACTACATCCCTCAGCAGCAGAGGTGGTAGGGCAATGGTGGTGAGCAAGTGGCATGGCACAGTGAGGGTGGCAGTGGCTATGGTGGCTAGGGCATGGGCGGTTGGGCATAGGGCAGTAGCAGCTAAGGTTATGCGGGCACCCCTACCCCCTCTCCTTATAGGCCTGGCCCGGACCCCTGTCGGTCATGGCAACCGTGACCGACTCGATCATAGTGGCTGAATGCCCCTCTCTATTTCATTTTCCTTAACTCTTTTTTCGTATTCACACTTAGGTCCCTAGGAAGGGTATATGTAGAATATTACATTCACCTCTGCCAATGACTATGATGAGCTCCTGGTAGTTCCCTAGACCTAATGCACTAGCTAGATTTTAAGTTAAGCTCCTTTTGCCTAAACTTCGCCTTAGCCACCCATGGTGCCGCCATGGCTAGGTTCGCCGGCATGACTCCGGTGACACTTCGTCCCTGTGCCAAGCCTACTAGCATCGTGTTAGCCTCCATATTCTAGAGTGCTAAATTTATTCTGTGGAAGCTATCGTAGCTGTATCTGCCTCGTTGCTCTTCGCTTTCGCACTGCCAAGCTTTGTCATCTCGAGCACCACCATCACTACCCGTAGCTTCGACATGACCTCGCCATTCCATTTGCCATTTCTTGAGTGTGCACTATCGCTGCTCCACCACCGGTGAGCTCGGTAATGAGCTTGGCCATAGTCGCCGTCGACCTCCTCTGCTCTATCACTGTCAGATGGGGTACACCTGTCAGGTGACCCTAAGATGTGCCTAAACTGGGTTTAGTGCTAAGCAGCCACTCACTTGTGGGCCCGACTCATTTAAATCATTTTAAAAATCTAAAAATAATGAGAACACCTTTAGTTCAATTGTAGTATGTTTTCCCCCTAGGTTAGTGCATTTCACAAATACACTTTTGACATTACCCTCTCAGTGCAGTGCCTTCTCCTCTCTTTTTCTGGAATTTATTTCTTAACAGATTTCAATTAGATCGTTCTCCCTCATGCGACCTCTGATTCGAGTGATTGTTGTCTCTAATTTTTCTAAAATCATGAAATTTCATAATCTATAAAAATATTTGAATTCCTCTCTGTAAATTTATTTGGCTCCGATTTGTGTTATTTAGCTTTTACCAACAAGATACCAACATCCCAGATATCTCCAAATTTGAGCCTGAGCAAGACCAAGTGTACAGCACACAAGGTAAGCACCTCATTTGACCATATTGATCCAATAATTCATAGTTATGTATGTTGTGTTTCAAAACTATAATGCATGCACATAATTTTGATAAAATTGCTATGTTGGTATGGTTGGTAGTTATATCCAATTGTGCATTGACCCTACCTTGTTAAAATGGATATCCTCACTGTTGTCACCTTAGTAATACTATCCATTGTTGCTATAATGATTTTTGGAATTTTTAGTTGGTATGAATTAGTTGATGCTTAGCCATGTTTACCGGTACTAGATTTGCTAGGTTTGGAAAAACTTGTTAAATTGGTTAAAAATGGAAAATACTTTTAAGAAGGTTCAGAGGAGGTACCTTTGTTATTTTGGTTAACAAATAAAACTAAAATCTTGTTTTAGACTTACATGAGTTTATGTTGAGACCAGTGTAGGTACACGAGACTTTAGTTGTAGTTGTCTCACCCAGGTAGCTAAGAACCGGACCTATAATGTAGTTTGACCCAAGATATTAGTGCAAACCTAATGTGACTTATATGGAAAGGCTCTATCATAATAAGTTACCATGTTATAACAATGAACCGCAAGTCATAGTTGATAGGTTGATTTGTGGGCTAGTGCGGATACGGTAGAGTATTTGCATGTTCATAGGGGCTTAGCAAGGACTGTTAAGATTACAAACACAAAGTATTACTTCTTAGGATTTTGAAGAGCTCTCAATATCTTAAGGTATCATAGCATGGTTTATTGTTAGAACCAGTAATATAATGACTTTGTCATGAACTCTCAAATCAGGTACCTTTGGTATCATGTGACATGGTTGACATGGTAGATGTTTATGTCATGTGGGTAATATTGTGTAACCTCTGTAGAGGGTAAATCTATTCAAATAGTCATGTCCTCAGTGATGGATGACTTGGTGAATTCTCCACCTTAGTAGTTTTATGTTTTGCAATATGGTTCATGGAATGCATTGATAGGGCTTCCATGCATAACTTGTTTGGTGGAAGGTTTTTGCTGTTGTTTTATATTTCATGGAAGCAAGCTACTTGTTTAAATTATGCTATTTATGCTCTAGTATTATTTGTTTATCAATGTCAAATGCTCTTACACTTGCCGAATGCAATCTATTACTCTTTATTACAAATGGAAACTCGCTTTGTGTAAATGAAACTAGTTAGGACAGCCACCTTTGTTTTTTGCTTGCATACTATATAATCCTTGATTAAAGTTTGAGGAGTACAATTTATTCTTATGATTGCTTGTTGGATGAATTCAGAGGATGTGTTGAAGACCCGTTATTGGGATAACTTTATGCATTGGGTTTCAGTGATGATGATGCCAATTTCTAATGTTTAACCCAGTCGGTTGCCTATTGTTGGGTTGACACATACTTGCTGGAATTTATCTTACTTTTATCATTTGTTCCACTGCAAACTTTATGTTATGTGAACTATTTGGTCGGATGGCCATTTTATTTTATAACTAGTCATGTGTGGCTTAATTTTGGTCGTTAGTTATATCATGCTACTCTGTTTTGTTTACTTATGTATGGATGTGATATAAATGTTGTTGTAGGTATGTGCTAGGCACTAATCATGAAACTAGCATGGTAAATACATGTGGATTTGAAATACAAATTTTGAGTCGCAACCCAGTGTGACACAGTGGGGTGAGCGGTTTGGATATGGCAGGTGCGGCAGGCATGCCATGTCATGGTTCCAATACAGTTGCGCAACAGTGGCTCGAGTCTTGCATCCCTCTCCTTCCTCTTTTCTTCCCTCTTTCTCCTCGCTCTGTCCTCAATCGTCTAGATCAGGGATGGCTTCTTGTGATGTGGTGGTTTTTTTTCTCAGTTAATTGTCTCTATTTTTCCTAAGTTTAGCTCCTTTTGTTCAGTGTCCCAAGGAATCTTCAAGTTTTGTTCTTGTGATGTTATCATTCTCATGTAATGTTCAAATGTTCATATTTTTCCAATTTTTCAGTTGTACTATGCTCGTTTGAGCAGAGAGGAAAAGCAGAAAATGAAATGCCCCAAAAGAGTAATATAACTTTCTCCAAAATACTAAATTTGTTCATCGCTTTTTTGTGTAACAATTTGTGCAGAAATGGTGTTCTGAGATAAATATTTTGCCCAACTATGTCCCTATTTACTTGAGAGAGCAGTTGACTATTCCCACTTTTTTTCTCCAAGCAAAGGAAATAAAAAGTGGATCAATATTTTTGTTTTGGAATAATTCTACTTTACATGTGAACTATTATGAAAGCCTAGAAATCAACCCCCAACTATGAAACTAGATGTTTGACACCCTCAAATTCATAATACCATTCACTTTACCCCTAAGACCAAAACCACACTGGTTTCGCTGACGTATCTACGCTAGTTTTCATGTCATCAAATTTCACCACCTCATCAGCCAAATCACCACCTCCCTTTGGTTTCTGGTCATCTTCTTTGTGCCCAGTCCTCGCCGCTGTTGGAGCCAATTTGCCTCTAAGATTCGTTGCCTTCAATAAGCTTCCATCGTCCTTGACCTCACCTTGAAGTTCGCCGTGTTGCATTCTACCTAGTACTCACCTTCCTGTTGCTAGAGGTCCCTTTCCTCGTCGTCACTGCCATTGTGTGTGACCATGCTAGCCACCTTGGGCCGCCTCCCCACGCCCTATGGCCTCCTTGGGCTTGCCATGCCCCGAATGTTCTATTTTGGTCACCGCTGCCCTATTGCTGGCGAATTCCATCCATCTCAAATTAACACCCCAATTCCATCCATCCATCTTCGTGGAGTCCACGGTCAAATCAACACCCAATTCCATCCATCTCAAATTTCTTGAAATTACAACCTCCATTCCGACTATTACATTGATTCAGCACAAAAAAGCAAACTAAACCAAGAAAACAACAAAAGAACAACAAGCAGGAGCAAGGATTGGATTCACATAACTATGGACTGGAGGACTTGCCGCTACCAACTCATCATTGACCTTCTCTGCTGCCCCCATACTCTGCCTCCAGGTCTAGACAGAGCTTGCGCTTAGGGAGGATGTTGAGAGCATTCAAAGCTTGGGAGCGACGCCTCATAGTGGTGCAGCGCCTCCGCCTCCTCCTCACCCCCGTTGTGGCACACAATCTACACCGCCTTTCTTGACTTCATCCGCCCGCTTATGTGCCAAGCTTCTGTTGTTGAGGCCAAGCTCAGGCCACGCTAAGAACATGCGGGAGGTGTGGCACACGGTAGAGGCGGCCGACGGAGGGACACAAAGAGGTGAAAGCAAAGGCGAGGGGCGTGTGGCGAAGGTGGAGGGGTACAAGGAAGTGAAGGCGAACACAGAGGGCATGAGGAGACGCCGTGAGGGATGAGATATGGGAGAGGGAGAGAGAGGAGGAAGATGGGGGGAGAAGAGGGATCCTATTGATTAGGCCCTACTGCCATATGTGAACTATTGTCACGTATGCGCCACGTCAGTTGAAAACCGGTGTAGAATGGCCTTAAGAGGGTAAGTTATCCGGTTTAACCTTAAGGGGTTAGTTACCCGATTTTATAGTGCAGATTAAATTTTAAACAAACATAATAATTAAAAGGTCAAATAAACTTATTCTGTTGGAAATATGGGCAATATTTTAATTCCAAATTTTACTAGGAGACAAACACAATAAACTAGTGATGCAAAGCTTACTACTAGCAACAGGCTACTCATCATATTTCAGAATATACTCAAGAAAATGTAGTAACTAAGTCGTACGTGCGCGCGAATGACTTACTTGTTAGCCTGATGAAGAACAGAAGCGCGCGAGCTTGACGCATCTGAGAACATAGATGTCGCAGATGCGTTGAGCGGTCGCGCAGATGCGCTGCCGAAACCTTATTGCCGCCCGTGCGGTACTCTGCGCAACGGTTCGGAGATAGCCGCTCTCCCTCCTTCCAGTGCGCGGAAGAAAGGTCGACGAGGTTCGATAAAGACAAAGACAAACAAAGACAACAGAGCATAAAGTAGGGAAGAATGGTGGTGCAAAATTCTCTCTCTTTTCTGGACATCTCCAGGCCCTTTTAAAGCGCTGCGATTACTACTCACTAGTAATCGCTGCGTTTTAACAGAATTATGCATCGTAATCGCCTCATCAAATCACAAATTAAGCAGTGTAAATTCACTTGTAACTGCCTCATTCAAATGTTTAAATCTCATTCAAACAGAGAGAGTGAGGTGCATGGTTCAGCAAAAATAAAGATGGACTTGGTCTGCCAAGTGGCGCGCCACATCACGGCACGATCGCGCGTCGCAAGTCACAAGTCACACGATTTTCGCGCGAAAATACGCGAATACGCGCGCGCGTGTGACTAGACAGAACCATCCTCATACCATCTCCCACCAATTCCAAAGCAACAAGTAAACATATGACAAAGATATTGTGCTGAAGTACTGTTAATATACCAGTCTTTTAGTGTAACTCCCGTATGGTTGAACTTGCACCTAGAATGACAAGATTCATCTTCTCACAGCTGATGAATGGACTATGCCTTGAATTCATAGCTTTTCGTGATCATATTTCACTTGAAATCTCAACTAGTACTAGGCTGCCAATGAACCACGTCTAAACGGAGCGTTATATGGTCATGCTCCCTTATCTCCTCATGAGCTTTCTAGAGAATGCCCGTTCTCGTGAACTGTGACCACATAGTTAAGCTCAAGTAGGTGTATTCTTTCTAGGTATCTTGCAGGCTAATACCTTTTCCTTATTTGGACAACAGAATACATTAAGGCTTTATGCTAACCTTCCATACAGTCGAAAGTACATTTTTTTTAAGACATGGGTACAATAAATATGTACTCTCTTGTTATAACATCAATTTGTTTTTCCCATTGCCTAAGTCACGGGATCTCCGATCAAGAAGGTATGGGTTACCATTGTGATGTAACTTAAATGGACCTCATTCCCATGTCCATAGATGCAACGGAAATCGCTTTCCGTTCTAAACCCTTTGTAAAAGGGTCTGCCAGATTTTTCTCAGTGTGAATATAGTTCACAGCAATCACTCCGGAGCTTCTCAGTTTTCTGACAGATTTAAGCCTACGCTTCACATGTCTAGAGGACTTCATATTATCCTTTGTACTTGTGACTTTCGCCAACACTGTTTGATTATCACAGTACATCAGGATTGCAGGTATTGGTTTCTCAACCAATGGCAAGTCCAAAGAAGCTCTCTCAGCCATTCAGCCTCAACTGTGGTGTATCAAGTGCTACAAGTTCTGCTTCCATGGTTGGCATCGTCAATATGGTCTGTTTGCAAGACCTCCATGAAACTGCAGCACCAGCTAAAGTGAATACATAACCACTTGTAGTTTTGGTCTCATCTGCATCAGAGATCCAATTGGAGTCACTGTATCCTTCCAATACAGAAGGGCGTCCAGTATAATGTATTCCAAAAGATGTTGTGCCTCTCAAGTAGCGCAACACTCTTTCAAGTGCCTCCCAATGATCATCTCCTGGGTTAGAAGTAAACCGACTTAATTTGCTCACAGCAAATGAAATGTCAGGTCTTGTGGCACCAGCTAAATACATAAGTGACCCAATAATTTGTGAATATCTTAATTGATCTTTTCCTAACCCCTGATTCTTTCGAAGCTTAATGCTCGCATCATAGGGTGTTGGTGAAACTTTACAGTTTTCAAAACCAAACCAGCTTAATATTTTCTCAGCATAATGGGATTGATTCAATGTAATCCCATCCTTGCTTTTGATCAATTTAATATTCAGAATGACATCTGCCTCTCCCAAGTCTTTCATATCAAAATACCGAGATAAGAAAGATTTGACCTTGTCAATTATGGCAGTGTTTGTTCCAAATATAAGTATGTCATCTACATACAGACATAAGATCACTCCTTGACCCCCACCATAACGATAGTACACACATTTATCAGCTTCATTCACAACAAAGCCAGCAGATGTTAAAGTTTTGTCAAACTTCTTGTGCCATTGTTTTGGTGCTTGTTTTAGGCCATACAAAGATTTCAATAATTTGCATACTTTATTTTCCTGTCCAGAAATCACAAAACCATCCGGTTGATCCATATAGATTTCTTCCTCCAACTCTCCATTAAGGAAAGCTGTCTTCACGTCCATTTGATGAACATGTAGACCATAGGAAGATGCTAACGCAAGGAGCACTCTGATGGTAGTTAGTCTGGCGACAGGAGAATAGGTATCAAAGAAATCTTCTCCCTCTCTCTAGGTGTAACCCTTGGCCACAAGCCTTGCCTTGTACTTCTTAATAGTTCCATCAGGCCTTAGTTTCTTTTTAAAGATCCACTTACATTCTACAGGTTTACACCCGATAGGATGATCTGTGATCTCCCAAGTCCCATTAGCCATGATAGAGTCCAACTCGCTATGGATTGCCTCTTTACAATACTCATCATCAGGAGATGCATAAGCCTCCGAAAGACTCTTTGGCACATCATCCACGAGGTATACAATAAAGTCGTCACCAAAGGTTTTCTCAGCCCTTTGTCTCTTGCTCCTGCGAGGAGCTTCTGCGACTAGATTGTTATCCTCCTCAGAGATATCACATAATGGTTCAGAAATGGTGGGAAGTTCAAAAGTTTGATTATTGTCACTTTCAATATTATCAGTTGGAACATTCTCTGTTCGTGAAGTACTGCCTGCTGTTCTCATAGGAAAGATATTCTCAAAGAATGAAACATCTCTAGACTCCATTATTGTATTAGCAATAATCTCAGGAGTTTCTGATTTAACTACTAAAAATCTATGGGCCGTGCTATTTTGAGCATATCCTAGAAAAATACAATCGACTGTTTTTGGTCCAAGTTTTCTCTTTTTCTGCAATGGTATATTGACTTTTGCCAAATACCCCCAAGTTCGCAAAAAATTAACATTAGGTTTTCTCCCCTTCCATCCCTCATACGGAGTAATCTCACTCTTTTTAGTGATTACTCTATTTATGATGAAAGTTGTTGTTAGAATAGCTTCCCCTCACCATGCCTTAGGCATACTGGCACTCTCTAACATGGCACTAACCAAGTCTGTTAGTGTCCGATTTTTCCTCTCAGCTACCCCGTTTGATTGGGGTGAATATGGTGGTGTAAATTCATGGACTATTCCATGCTCATAACAGAATTGGGAGAATTCATGAGAGACATACTATCCTCCACGATCAGACCTCAATCTTTTTATTTTCTTTTCTAGTTGGTTCTCAACCTCGGCCTTATAAGTTTTAAAGTAGTTTAAAGCTTCATCTTTAGTTTTCAGCAAATACACGTAGCAGTAGCGTGTTGCATCATCAATAAAAGTTAGAAAATATCTTTTGCCTCCTTTTGTCAATAATCCATTCATTTCACACAAATCTGAATGAATAAGATCTAAAAGTGCCAAGTTCTTTTCATCCTCTAATCCCTTAAAGGGTTTTCGAGATTGCTTTGCTTGCACACATGACTGGCATTTTGATCCTTTGATAATTTCACATTTTGGAATTAAATCTAATCTGGACATTCTAGCAATAGTATCAAAACCAATATGACAGAAACGAGAATGCCGAATATTTGCCTCACATTTATTTAAACCAGTTGCAATATTCAGATTATAACAAGACTCTAAAATGCTTAGGCAGAACAAGCCTCCGCTCTCATAGCCTTTACCAAAAATTTTCCGAACTTAGCTATTACAACTTTATTTGACTCAAAAACTAGCTTATAACCGTCCCTGCATAGGAGAGAACCACTAGCGAGGTTCTTCTTTATTGTAGGAGCAAGCTGCACGTTCTTCAAGTGGACAATCTTCCCTGAAGTAAGTTTCAGATCCACCGTGCCAACACCAAGAACAGAAGCATGTGACCCGTTTTCCGTTAGGACGGAGGAAGCCCCTGCTGCCTGATAAGAAGAAAACAAGGAAATATCAGAACATACGTGAACATTAGCTTCAGTATCAACCCACCAATCAGTGGATTGACATACTGACAAGACAACAGGTGAATTACCATACCCTCCTGAAGTCGAGGCCTCGCCTATGATCACGTTAACACCCTTCTTCTTAGGCTGTTCACCATCTCTGATCTTGCGGAAATGACAGTCCTTCGCCATGTGACCGTTTTTTCCGCACACAAAGCAGGTGATGTCCTTCAAATCCTTTTTCTCAATTTTCTTCTTAAAGCTAGTTGTCTTGTTCAGTTTGTTGGATTTGTACTTCTTAGCAACAGTCTTTTTCTGTATAACATTGCATTGTTCTGGCCAGATGTGCTAGGTGCATCTTTTGCTCTTGCCTTTTCTTCCACATCGAGGGCTGCAATGAGATCCTCAACAGAAATCTCTTCCCTCTTATGTTTCAAGCTAGTAGCAAAATCTCGCCAAGAGACAGGGAGTTTAGCAACGATGCCCGCAGCCACAAATTTTGGAGGCAACACACAACCCAGGTGCGTAATCTCACCGACTAGTAGCTGGAGGTCATGAGCTTGTCCAACTATGGACTTAGCCTCATCCATGCTAAAGTCGAAAAATTGCTCACATATATAGAACCAGCGACCTGCCTCTACCTCTGCATATTTGTGCTCTAGTGCATCCCACAACTCTGTGGCGGACTTGTAGTCCATGTACACATCATAGAACTGATCTGCCAGAACAGTCAGAATGCAGCCAAGAGCAGTATTGTTCGCATTTTCAAAATGCATGTACTGCTCAATCGTAAATGGATACTGCGGGTGGATAACCCACCACAACCCCAAAGACATGAGCCAAAACCTGGCTCTAGTCTGCCATCTACGAAAATTCTGACCAGAAAACCTCTCAGATTTCATTGCATCAGAAGCACTAGCCATTGCTGTATTGCAACAAAATTCGCAATAAGGTTTCTGGATTGTTGGAAATATGGGCAATATTTTAATTCCAAATTTTACTAGGAGACAAACACAATAAACTAGTGATGCAAAGCTTACTACTAGCAGCAGGCTACTCATCATATTTCAGAATATACTCAAGAAAATGTAGTAACTAAGTCGTACGTGCGTGCGAACGACTTACTTGTTAGCCTGATGAAGAACAGGAAGCCGTGCAGGCTTGACACAGTGTAGAACGTAGATGTCGCAGTGCAGTGAGCGGTCGCGCAGATGCGCTGCCCAGAAACCTTATTGCCGCCCCGTGCAGGTACTCTCTGCGGCAACGGTTCGGAGATAGCCGCTCTCCCTCCTTCTAGGTGCACGCCGGGAAGAAAGGTCGACGAGGTTCAGACAGCACAGCACAAACAACACAACAGAGCAGAAAGTAGGGGAAGAATGGTGGTGCAAAATTCTCTCTCTTTTCCTGGACGTCTCCAGGCCCTTTTAAGGGCGCTGCAGTTACTACTCACTAGTAACTGCTGCGTTTTAAACAGAATTATGCACTGGTAACTGCCTCATCAAATCACAAATTAAGCAGTGTAAATTCACTTGTAACTACCTCATTCAAATGTTTAAATCTCATTCAAACAGAGAGAGTGAGGTGCATGGTTCAGCAAAAATAAAGATGGACTTGGTCTGCCAAGTGGCGCGCCACATCACGGCACGATCGCGCGTTGCAAGTCACAAGTCACCCGATTTTCGCGCAAAAATACGCGAATACGCGCGCGCGTGTGACTAGACAGAACCATCCTCATACCATCTCTTTCCATATTGAAGGAGTGGGGAGGACTCCACCTTATAAATCGATCTTACTCACTCTGCCTTAGCAATATAGTACTAAACCATCATACTTTAGAATTAAGGAAATAGACTAAATTAAATAGGCCAATTTCTAACATATTGCATCTGTTTTCTACTCTCTTACACGTTGGAGTTGGACCATTATATATGAGCTAGACCCACATGTCGTACGAGTATAGAACCTATTTTCTCCCTGTCTCTCCCGATTCAAATGAGCAATCATCTCTTCTCCCTCTGTTACATGCCTCTGCTCTGGGCCCACCTGGATTTGACATAATTAGCCCATACGGTGTGAGTAAAAAGATAAAAAAAAAAGAGAATACATAATAACACATGGCTGGCGCCGTATCTGTACGCGGAAATCTCGATGCAACGTGGGTGGGCAGATGGAATAGGAGCATGTACTCATACTCATATGAGCAAAAAGGTTTTCCCTTGTCTCTGTATACATGTTACAATAAAATATGTTCATTGCAAATATTATGCTGTTAATGGATACATAAGGTACCGCTTGGTTGACTAAAATAAATCGGTTTATGATTAAAATTATACTATAACTGACTGAAATTATACTGTAACTGATGGTGGCTTATTTGGCGTAACTAAATTTAAAAAATTAAAAAGGAAAAACATGTTAGCTCATCACGGACAACGCAAACGAATACGGAAAAAAAGAACTGAAAAAAAGCCAAAAAAGCTAAAAAAAAAAGAAATTTAGGAATAGTGAAAAATAAGCCAAAAGCTTAAACTGAAATTTTGTATCTATATCTGCAGCAAAATCATTTGAGCCAAATTAAAGTTCCTTTACCTGTTAAAATACCTATCTTTCGAGGATACGTTATAGCTCGTAATAATATGTCATAAATAGAATACATATGTAACAACCGTAATGATACGGCAAGGGGCGCACAAAGCCTGATGAAAAAGGCAGATGCATATATATGAAGAATTGGTGTATGTCTGTACACATGGTACTATTGAATGTATTGGACATGTAATTAGCTAATCAGTACTATCTGCCATACTTATGCGTAAGTTTGTCTTTTATTATGTGTTGGTTAATCGAGGATTTATGTCAAGAACCATGCATCTGGGTTGCCTCGATATACATTTTACAATGAAATATATTTACTAGGCACGCAACGCTATGAAATGGATACACCATAACTTCTGTATCTATATTTGCAACAAAATTATTTGGCTTAAATGAAAGTTCCTACATAAGTGATGGGTCAACCAATGTTTTGAGCATAGGACCCTTGCGCTTAGGTCTAGCTCATTTCGACTTAAACTTCTGGCTTCTGGTTTTTTTCACTATTTTCCTAAATTTCGTCTTTTTATGGTTTTTTAGCTTTTTTGAGTTTTTTTGCCGTTCTTTTTTCCCATATTCATTTGTGTTGTCTGTGATGGGCTAACCTGTTTTTTATTTTTAAATTTAGTTACGCTAAATAAACCATCATTAGCTACAGTGTGATTTCAACCAGTTATAGTGTAATTTCAACCATAAGTTAGTTTATTTCAGTCTAACCGAGCGGCACCTTAATTTGTGTCATGAGTTGCGGATTTGGCACTCCTAACAAGAAGTGTAAAACACAAAAGTTGCAAAGGATAGAATTTTGATACTTTTTGTATTGTCCAAGATTTATTGTAAATTAAGTTAGGTCCAGAGAATCTTAGCAAATTTCAACTCAGGAAAATTTCCACCATAATCCAAGGAAATTCAACTCAATTCTCATGGATTTCATCTCAATTTTCAGAGGAAATTCAGCTTGATCTGAAAAATATCGATGTCAAATAGTTTATTGGTTAGTTAAGGCTAAGGGTGGCGAATTCCCCACCTATAGAGGTGGTAAGCTCGGCCAACCGAGTGAGACTTGAGGAGCATCATGACATGATCTCGTCAGGCCTCATGGAGTCAGTGCACACGGCAGTGGTGCGGTGTGTGTATGGGGTGGAGCTGGGGAGCGACAACGGCGTGGGCAAGGAGGAGCTTGGTGCGCACAACGAGGAGTGTGGCTGTGGTGTCGGGATTGAGTCAAACAAGAGAGTGGGAGTGAGGGGAGAAGAGACTGAGAGGGGTAGAGGTGAGTGGGAGAGAGATTGTCTACGCGTCCCGATCTCACGCCTAGGACTAGACACATGTTGCACCATGAGATCTAGTGCGGGGCGACCATAGATTATGAAATATATGCCTTATTTACCTAAATGCCCATAGTCAGACATATGGTAGGCTTTCCTCTTCGCAAACTTCCAATTAATAGAGGGAATGTGCTTCTATGTTTTTTTTAAAGTGATTTGCATAACTTTTAAAACAGAACTGAATGATGGATAGTAATTACTTATCTTTTTGTGTGCTTTGAGATTAGTGCCATTTTTGTTAGAGTGGAAAGTATGAAAGCACTACTCTTAATAGAGACTAGAAGGGCTTCCAATTCATAGAGACTAGTATTTGCCCAACCCCTTTGTCTCTCTCTTTCTTAAAAGTCTTCTCTCAAGTTCTTGGTCAAAAGATGAGGGGAGAAGGGAGGAGATTTTAGGTGACATCCAAACGAAAAGCAGCTGTCCTTTCTTTATAGCTTTGGTGCCAAGAATAAAAGAAGGGTGCAAACAGAAGTCGGTTTTGCCATTATTGACAGATTTTGTATCCTTTTGCTGGAGATGTGCATAGCGTAAAGAGAGAGAGAGAGAGAGAGAGAGAGAGAGAGAGAGAGAGAGAGAGAGAGAGAGCCCAGGTGGAGGATGGTCAAGGCCTTCATAAGGGCTTCATGGGGGACTCCAGAGAGGAAGATCACCACCACCATCACCAACCCTCAGAGCTCCCACTCGGTTTCCGGAGCGCCTCACCGCCGACGATGATTGCCTCTTCCTCCATGTAAGTTATACAAGATATATGTTGCATATGTTAGCTATGTAGCAATCGAGTTCCTTTTCTTTTCACTTTTTGAGAGCTCTTGTGTGTCCGTTGAGAAGAAAAACAGTATTGCTTGTTTCTATAGAATAGGAATTTGGTAACTCCTTGCTGATCTTTTAGTTCTCTCTCACCCTTTTGTCGCTTGTCGTAGAAGGAACTGAAATATGGAGTATCCTGTTGATTTGCTCTGGTATGGGAAAGAGATTGTTTCTTCTGTCATAGAGGTTTCGCCATCAGTACCTTGCGTCTTATGGAATTTGGGTTTTTTAATGCTTGCTAAAATTCAACCATGGGCATACAGGAGAGGAATTAGAGAAAGACAGTAATCTCTCAATGGGAAAAATCTATCGGTTTGCAAATTTTGTCACCGAATTTTTTGGATTTTTATCGGATGAAAATTTTTAATTTCTTAGATAAAAATTAGGTGAATCCAAAATTTTTGACCGGTTTAAAATTTTATCGAAGCCCACCGATAACCGCTGGTTTCCGGTAAAATTTCGGCCATATATTTTTTTCCTGATCCCTCGTCATGGAGCACCCTATCAAGTAGTTTATTGGTTAGTTAGGGATCATGGAAATAGGTTAGGGGCTGAGATAAGGGAAGAGGACAGCAATTTACCAAATACTAGGATATAATTCTTTTCCTTGTATCTTTCTACAAGTTGCTGGATCAAAACATTTTTAATGGATTTCACACACCGACTCTTCTATCTGCTCCATTAAAGAAAAGTTGTGCTCCTAGTTGCTTTCTAATGTATATAACTACTGATTCTTGCTTATTTCATTCTCCAATTTCCTTTCTAGAAGCAAGGAATCGACAAGCTACGACATGGCGGAATTCGATCAAGCTTCAATTTTTCTCTACCTAGATGGTCATGACCAACCGTCGATTCAAGAACAACGACGTACGTTATCGCAAAAACCTATGTCCCTTTTCTCCTCAAAATACATTGATGATGCATCTGTGAGTAACTTTTTTCCTTTTTATACACCAAAGGTATGACCCCTTTTCCATGGATATGTGTTTGCCACATATATGCCCGGCCAGTTCTTATGTCTAATTCTTTTTCTGTCCCATGTGTTTTCTTTCTTCGGATTTGGTATTTCTCCCTGTGTGAAGAGTGTGACATGTAACAGACTCTGATGATGACCCTCTTTGCAAGAACTTGAACTAAAAGAAGCTATAAATATTCCTTCTTTACATTTCTCCTCCATTCCTTTCCATTTGCACCTTCTCGTGTACTCTATTGGATTGTAGCCTCAGAAGCATCCATGAAGTGTTGCTATACTAGTACTGCCTCTGTCTATCCCCTCTCTCACCGTGCATCCGTGTGTGTGTGTGTGAAGCACATAGACATATTTAATTATGAAGCACCTTTTCAAGCACGAATCAATGTGAATTCCATAAGCTAATTAATTTCCAGTACATATTTTCTCACATAACCATCCCTCTCTCCCCCCCCCCCCCCCCTCTACATGCATGTAACTTCGAAGTGCTGCACCCTTAGCTTGACATGACTGAACGCTTACCCACAGTACATGTTAATCGCATGCTTGCAGAAACTCTGAACATCTTCCCTTCCCAGCCCATGCATGTCGCAGAGCCAATTCCTGCTGCAAAGGTACGTACGTAGCCACACAACTATATGCATGGACCATGCATCGAAACCCCATTATACAACCAAAAGCAACCGAACGGTTCGATTTCTGTCTTTACATGACCTGATGATCGGTGCATGTGGTCTTCTGAGTTATGATGTACTTGATGTTGTATGTAGAGTGGTGGCGTAGTCATGGCCATGCTTCCTAATGGCAACCAGCAGGTGCCTTCTCCCAAAGTGCCTGATCAGCAAGGTGGCCAAAAGATCACTGCTGCTACTCTTGGACCCACAGTACCTTTGCCTAACTCTGCCAAGGAGAACAAGAGTAGGCTCGTTAAGGTATGCATCTGTGTGTGCGTGTGGATTTTCTCTCTCACTCTCTCTCTCTGTGGATTTTCATTCTGTAACCGGCAATTGAATATCGATCTCATTCTTCCTCTCTCTAGGGTTAGATACATACATATCTCTCTTTCTCTCTCATCTTTTGAATGAACCGAAAAAATGTGGCTTGCAGAAGGAAGGAACCAGCAGTGGGAAGGGTGCAACATCTAGTCCAGAGAGAGAAGGAAGGAAAACACTAGACCCTAAGGTGAGTGATTCTTAATAAGGTCTTGCAACAACTCAAAGCAATTAAGGGCGGTGAGCAGTCACTGTCTACAGGCTACACATAACTTTTGAATTGTGTGTATGTGTGTATGTGCATGTTGCAGACACTGAGGAGGCTTGCCCAGAATAGAGAAGCAGCCAGGAAAAGTAGGCTTAGGAAGAAGGTGAGTCAACTAGAAACTGCACTACTTAAAGAAAGAAATTATATCTATATATATATAAATTTGTGTATATTTCCAGAAACATACAGTACATGTGGCTAAGTCAAACATATCTCTTAACCATATATATATATATATATATATATATATATATATATATATATATATATATATATATATATATATATATATATATATATATATATATATATATATATATATATATATATATATATATATATATATATATATATATACATGTTGTTCATTTTAGTCAACTATTGTTTTGCTAAATAAAGTCCCAGTGTGGCAGTGTCTAGCAGTGTTTTGAAAACCAGTTTTAAAATTTTACCAGGGATCAATAACACTGATATGACCGATAATCAGATAAATTTGGAGGATTTTGGGCCAAAATTTTCAAATCAAAATTTGAATTAAAAAATCAGCTAAAAATGGTAAAAATCGACCAAAAAACAGTTGAAAATATCATCAGAAATTTTTGAAAACAAATTTTGGCAAAATTTTTTCTATATTTGATAAAATTCATGGAAAAAATTTTTTTGGAGCCGGTTTGAAATTTTATAGAGGGTCCAATACAGCCGATAAAACCGATAATCGGCTGATTATCAGAAACCATGGTGTCTGGTGGAATTTAAGAATTTTGTGTTGTAGCAAATTTTGGCTCTGTCCTTGGGACTTATGTGCTCAAGGATATACTTTATTTTCCTTTCTCCTGAATTTGACAAACCATCTAAAGAATAATATCACTTTCCAAAAGTAAAATCTCATTTCTTTTTCCTATATGAAATATGAGTTATACTTAAGTACCCCAAAGAATTGTTTGGCATACCATCTATTAATTGTTGGCCAGTTGATTATGACCACGCTGATGGTTACGACCACTCAGCTGGTTACAACCATGCTAATGGTTATGACCACTCTCTGTTGGTTATGACCACTCCGGTACTCATACGTTCTTCAATCGTAAATCGTTTACGACCACTCCTTCCTTGGTGTTACGACCAGCACGTTCTCATAACGACCACACCTTCGCTGCTATGTACGTGCTCGTAGACTTCGACCACAAACACCTCTGCTCGTACCCTTCAACTGCAAACACTAGTGCCTTCGACCATGACCACTCAGCAACAACACGAAAACCAAGTCGATATTTCGGAGCACCAAAGCACTCTGCTTTTCTGTATTTCTTCTTCTCCTCTAGATCACATCTGACCGCTCTTTCTCGATCTTTTCTGATCGCTCTTGTTGGCGTTTTCTTCTCGACTTACATTTTTTACAAATCTACCTCCCTCTACTTATATACTCAGTACATTAACTAAGACATAGAGACAACTAAAACACAGATGAACTGTCTTATACAATCACACGGGCTCAAACACGTATACGGACTCGACTCATCTAAGGCCCTGTTTGGCACAGCTTCACCAACAGCTTCATGAGCGGTTGTGAGCTGTTTTTTGCCAAACACCCTTTTTACAAACAGCTTCATGGGTGAAGCTCCTTTTTTTGTGCTCTCACAAAGGAATGGGGAGAGGTGAAGATGAAAAAGTAGCTTTTCACAGCTCTCTCTCTCAGGCCCGCAGTTCTAGGAACCCACTGCCCCTCTGGTTCACCAAAATTACACGCATTTGCCACTAGTCCATCCCGATCACCTCTCCCATTCACGAAACATAAACAAGGCACTAATATTGCTTCTAATGATTTTAATTTTTTTATTATTTTTTATTTTAATGGTTTAATTCATACTCATTAAATATATTATTTTTAATTCATATGACCATATACAACACATACAACTCCAAATGTTAGAACAAGTTAGGTAGACAGGGGCATCTTGGACAATTGTCCTCTCTCAGCCATGCATGAAGCTGTTGGTGAAGCTATTTTGCCAAACAGTTTTCCAAAACAGATTTAGCTTCATCGGTGAAGCTACTCGTGAAGTTGAAACAAAGAAAAACAACTTCACTAGCGAAGTTGAGCTGTGCCAAACGGGGCCTAAGTAACAAAGGAAACAAGATTATTTCCAACATTAATTGTTTCAGTTCTGCATGAGTAGATATAAGAAATCTGGACCGATTAACTGGCAGAAATCTTTGTTTAATGTGAAGATCCTTATTGTATCCAGTCAACTCTTTTATACGTGCGCTATTAAGAATATGCGCGAATCAGTAATGTCAAAAGTTAAAATTAAATGTGCATTTATTCCATATGCTTATAGTCAACTCTTTTACCATGTGTCTTGATGCATGCATTATTCTCTTCGTTCTTCAGGCTTACATCCAACAGTTGGAGTCAAGTAGGATTAGGCTAAGCCTGCTTGAACAACAGGTTCAAACAACAAGAGTACAGGTAAAAGGGCATGTTTATTTTAACTCTCCCAGCATTATCTTGGAGAGGGAACTTACTGCGTTATATTCTGCAAATATTTTTCATGTCCTGCATATGCAAGTCCTGACAAGTGACAAGTGACAACTACTATAATGTTCAGGGTGTCTTGTTGGGTACTGGAGATCAGCACCAACTGGGCCTTCCTTCTGCATCTTCAGCTGGTAATGAGACACCAATTCATCCCTTAGTTGTACAATTACTCAATTGCGTTAGTTCTTAATTTTGATCTTTCTCTAGTTTAACATTATTTTAGTAATGAATACTATTTTAACTACTCCATATGATGAGCAGCCGGGATGTTTGATCTGGAGTATGGGAGGTGGGTTGAAGAACACAGCAAGCTGACGTTCCAGCTTAGGGCTGCGTTGAATGAGCACATGCCGGACAACCACCTGCAGGTGCTCCTCAATGGCGCGGTGGCGCAGCACAACGAGTTGCTGAACCTCAAGGGTGCCATTGCCAGGGCTGACATCTTCCATCTCTTGTGCGGAGTGTGGGCGAGCCCAGCTGAACGTTGTTTCCTTTGGTTAGGTGGATTTCGCCCCTCGGAGGTTATCAAGGTATGTATATGATCACAAAATTCATCTACAAAACCAATGGATATAGACATGTAGTATGCATCATATACATATTTAGTAGCAGATTAAGGCCCTGTTTGCGAGGGCATGCCGTTTACAGCGAAGTTGCCAAAAGCTCAAGCCATTTCGAACAGTTGAACAGTGTGAGGCTCAATTGACTTTCCAAAGAAGTTTATTTTCTTTTCCAGCTTCTATGAGCACGGTTTATGAAAGGCTTGATTGGAAAGGTAAGCTTGATGTGCAACGGTTCGTGATGTGTGTTCCGATTAGAAAATGTTGTGAAAACGTTGGTACGTACAGCATCTTTGGAGGTACACATATACTACTTTTAGATAAGGATGCATTCATGCAAGTTAACAATTCGAAATAAGCAATGAAATCAGACAACAGAAAGATACACTGAGAAAATTATACTATAATAGTTGGAATGGACGCTACGATGCTTAGAATTGTCGATGCACGATTGTGGTGGGTTCATTTGGTTGGTCCTCGTATTATCTATCCATGAAAAAGCATCTCCCTTTTTCATACAAAATTAATCAATAATCCCCTCAAAGATTCTTGCTTTCTTGTTAGTCATTGTTTAATGAAACCTAACCTAATGCACAACCATTGTTTACTTATTCAAGAGCCCAACTACTCGATCCTAGCCATGTCATCTACACAAGCCTGCAGGTCAGTGCAATACAAATACAGTAATTTGAGTTTTTTTTTTATCTATAAGACCATAATGTTCATCTCCCTTGATCACTTCAGTCAAGAAACATGCCGGTCCAAACCTACTACTATATATCCAGCCTTGGGTTGACCCTTCGTGCCTTCGCGTTATCTAGTTGATTTAGTTAATTATCGATTTCATGACGTTGCAAGATAATTCTAGATTTTTATGCAAAAGAGTTCTATACGTCTGGTGAAGAACGCCAATTATAAGGCATCTGATTGCTCAGGACCAATTTAATTTTCACTATATCCCTTCTATATATGACCTAATAACAGAGGCCTTGACTCCTTTAAGTCTCCGAAGGGAACCATGCATATATGTTAGGTCGTCTAAGTAAAACTAATGTCAAGTGTTAGATTGAGCGACTTCCACCTCTTTTCCATCGGAATGAACTTTCAAACCCCTTGTCTTATTTTGCTGTTGTAATCTGTACCAACTCCAAGATTTGAAAAGCTTATATGCTCCAAAGCAACTTTCCCCCAATTTACTTTACCAACAATTCCAGAGGTCTCTTAATTGATTTCGGGATTTAAAAAGCTTTGCTAATGTGGTAGGAGGTCCAAGCACTTGATGGAATAGTTAAAAAGTTGAGAGAAAAAAACATGGCTTTTGGTTTCATGCATTGTTGAGACACAGAGAATTGATTGGGGAGTAGGTAATTGGACAGAAACAGGTATGGGAGAGGTTAGATTTGTGATGGGGATGGTTTCCCAAATAATGGATGATCCCCAGGGGTTTGGTCCCTCTTCCTTTCGTTTATTCTACCAAGAATTCATTGCGTTGTCTTTCTAGAAGGTATATGTCCCATATTGAAATTAGGGATACACAAAAAGGAATTGCACATCTCTTAATTAAGATAGAAGACGGGATTCAAACCGTGATCTCAACCACTGCGCTTTTGTGCTTTACCATCACGGCGCACAGTATTTCCCTGTTTGTCTGATGGGCATTGAGCTAAATAAAAAAAAACTATTTTTATTTGCTTTCCTATGAATAAGGTCATTTTTCATGACAAGGGAATTTGAGATTAAAATAATACACGCATATCTATTGTAATAATTAATATAATGAGGAGTTCCTCAATATTCCATCAAAGAAAATTTCACAAATATCAAGATACGCAGTTTATTTTGTTGGTTAGTGCAAATCAGCCCTTCATCTGTCTAATATTTTGTTTAAAAATTGTGCAGTTTTCACAAATATTCGACCACGTCCATGCATGCATGTTAGATGAAAACGTCATGTATGGTTTTCTCACATATTTAATGGCGGTTCCAGGGATTCATTGGCCTTCCTTTTGCTTATTATATTAAAAAAGTAACAAACTGCCTTGATCTTCTAGAAGGTATACGTATATATATCCTAGAAGTTTTCATAATTTGATGTGAGAAGATCACGTGAAACAAGATTCTCAAAAAGAAAACATCACGTGAATTTGCATGTCTTGTCATGTGGACTTTTCGGCATATTTATGTTTTGAGCTTACTGAGTACACATTTCAGATGGAATGTGCAAATCATACTGATTAAATGTTTTCTGCACACACTTCTCCGCCTTGACATATGTGCATCGACCATTTTCGTACGTACACAGACAATTTCTGGCAAACAAGCTAGCTAGCTAGCTGCTGAAAAAATTAGCTATAAAAAAATGTACGAATGTTTTAGGAAATCCACTTATTATGTGGATTCCCATTTTTCTTTTACAATATAAAAGGTGTCTCCACTTTCTTATGATCTTCTCCTGAATATATGGCAGCAGATAATGCATATCCACACTACTACAGAAAACAGTATTTCAAACGGTTCAGAAACGTCATCACAGACGGTTTTCTGAACCATCTGAATTTATAGGTCAGTGATAATGGAAGGTTATCACAGACGATTTTCGAACCGTCTGTGGTGTAAATATCACAGACGATTTTTAATTAAAAACTGTCTGTGATATATCAATATCACAGACGGTTTTTGAGTAAAACCGTCTGTGATTATCAGATATCACAGACGGTTTTTACTCAAAACCGTCTGTGATATTCCTTTGAACCCCTAAATCTATTTCTGTTTATTATGTGGATTCCCATTTTTCTTTTACAATATAAAAGGTATCTCCACTTTCTTATGATCTTCTCCTGAATATATGGCAGCACATAATGCATGTCCAGTTCAAAATGTTCTCAAATGGGACTATCATTATAGTAGTAGTTTACCAGATGGATGACTAATAATTTCCTTTTTGCTTTATGATTCTTCGCCTACTATTCAGGAGATAGCAGAAAACCGAAAGTGTAAACATATCAGCAATGGAATTTCTTTTGTATTATAAAGGTGCACAAAATACCTGTTAGACATGCATGGTTTGATCCCGCTTTCTACCTCAAACAAAAATCTGCATAGTAACTAAAATTGATTAACTACAAAATCCGGTAACCATTGGTTGATGTATTGAACTTCTTAAACACAGTTTTGGCCGTTGATTTTTTTTACCTCAAATTCAATAAAAACTGTCAACAAAAAATTCTCACCAATGGTTGATGTATTGAACTTCTTAAACACAGTTTTGGCCGCTGATTTTTTTTCCCGTAACTTCAAACTTGCAACTTAATATATATGTATTTTTTTTTAATTACGACTGTGTGCATATATTCATGTGACTATGGGATCGATCGATTGAGCATTTGCTTGGATGCTGCACGCATGAATGCAGGTAATGCTGAAGCACGTGGAGCCGCTGTCGGAGGGTCAGCTCCTGGGCATCTACAACCTTCAGCAGTCGTTGCAGGAGACGGAGGACGCGCTCAACCACGGCATGGAAACATTCCTGCAGTCCCTCTCCGACACCGTTGCTGCCCCCGAGGTCCCCGGCAGCAGCTTCATCGACCACATGTCCCTCGCCATGAACAAGATCGACTCCATGGAGGGCATCGTTAGGCAGGTAATTTATTTGTTTGACGCATTACTTTTGTCAATTATATATATATATATATATATATATATAGAGAGAGAGAGAGAGAGAGAGGAAGACTCTTTTCTACTCTCAGGTGTAATTACACCTTATATCTATCTCACAATTTAGGAAGTATTTTGCGTAACGGAGCGTATGTACATATAGTATACAAGCATTTAAGACTATCTAAGTGGTATGAACAATTTTTCAGAAGTAGTATGTACATTTTTTTTCGACATACTCTTTTTTTATGTGCGTATATGAAGGTATTTACAAAATACGCTAAAAATTATAAACTCTCTTACAAGTTTTTCGTGTGGTTCACATTGGAGTATCTTATAATTAGTATACAGGTATATCTAAAGTGATAAAGGAGTATTTCAAGTTTGTTTAGGTGGTATATTAGAAGTAGGTGTAATTACACCCGGATGTAAAAAGTATTTTTTCTATACACATCTATACACACATATAATACCACTTCTGTGTGATCAAGGTTTGAACTGACGGCCATCAATTACTAGTCAGACTGGCGAGGCACGCCAGTAGTCTAGACATAGGTTATCCATCTCTCTCTATTTATACTAATTGGAGGCTCCTCCAGATCCCCCACATAATCCGATGGGTAAAAAGGTTAAAATTACCACATTGATGTAAAATATGCAGAAATTCTGACAGTAATCCAGAAAAAAAATCATCAAGACAATATATTTTCCATGGCAATATAATATACGGCCAAGATTTAGTATCAATATGCCACACATATGTCTTTTTAACTTATGACATTTGTGTTTGTGTGGAACAACTATTCATGCACTTGTGGGTATATAGAGATACATTGTGTTAAAATTTGCAAAAAATAATATGTGGTATATAGAGATATATAGTATTAAAATTTTAGATATACAGTATTCAAATTTTAAAGTAAAACTATACATTATATATTGTGATTTAAAAAATTAAAATTATGCTTTTATATTTAAAAATTCCAAATTTGGAACTATTTTCCTCCTGTTTTTTAGAATTAAGTTACACCAATCCAAATTCAACATTAAAATTGTGCAATCACAAATTATGTAGTTTCAGACTAAATATACAAAAAAAAGTATTATAAAAAATCATGTAGCCTGTGTGGGTGTATGGGTTGATACCTAGTTATCCTAAATCATAAACGGAAATGCTATACAACACTGCTACAAAATTTTGGGATTTTAATCGAATTTCTTACCCTTGGATGGGTTTGAAGATTCGTGTACCACCACCTTCATCTTCGTCTCTAGCGATCTTCGGCGAGCATTTTATGGTTGGGGTTCATTGAGTTAGGGTTAGGGTTCACCTACACCGGACTTTAGAGGGGGAGGGGTGGCAGAAGCGATGGTGGTGCTGTCGACTGCTAGCAAGAAAGAGGGTGGTGGTTGGCGGTAGCAACTCGGCAGTGTGTTCTGAAATGGCGAGTTAGGTTGTGTGGTGGGAGGTGGTGTGAGGTAGTGGATCCAATGGTGGTGAGCCGCTAGAGACAGGGAATTGAAGAAGGAGGGATGGCGATGAGAGGTGGTGGTGCAGCGGTGGATGAGGAGGAGGGAGGCGCCAGTAGTAGTGGGGGCGACGACTGCAAGGCAACATGTGGTGGCGGTGAGGTGGGGGTGTGGTGTGGCATGGGTGAGGGATATGGAGGGTTGGGGATAGGGTTAGGGGTGGGCAAGGATTTGAGGGCTGAGTGGTCATCCAATTTGAATTCAATGGTTCAAAAACTTTTTACTGAAATTTGTGCATTTTTTTGTTGAGTGATATATAGTAACTCCCTTCGTAAATTTTAGCAAATTGTAACATCTATGGGAGAGTTACTGGGGAAAGAAACTAGAACACCACGGTTGCCAACTGGTTTAATCTATTGGCATACTGGTGTTCGCCGCGCGCGCATATTTGCATCTATGGCGGTGCTTCAGTCCTTTTAGTCAAACTTGTGAAACACTTGCGCACCTTGCCTAAATGGACCTGGTATATATATAGTAAGTTTTGGGCTAACCCTGTAGGTATGAACCATGTGTGGTAACAGAACTCCAAGTGAATTATTATATGACCATTTACCCTAATTTACCTCAAGTGGGGTATATATATATAAGCCGGAGGCGTTATGCAACCCAATCGGGTTGCATATTTGGGACCCATCAAGAGACCATAGGATCCAACATGAACGGCCAGCATCATCCAAGAGTCATCACCTCATCATCATGGTTGTTGAGACTTGAGAGTACGGTCCAAAGGCAGAATGTTTGATACCTAGACACAACAACGTAGCCAAGGCAATGTCAAGTCAAACACACTGTAGAGGACCGACCCTAGAGCGGTTGGCTCTGCTTGCCGTGGTGCAGCCAGCCTACTCGGGCTCAAATTCGGAGCGCCTTATTTTTCGTACGATATCATTTACATAAAAAAATCCCTTCAGATATTGCTTATATGAATAGTGTTCTCAATGAACATCCAGGTAGGTGCTTTTAACTGTAAAACGTATGTCCGCGTTTTGTGACTCTTGGATCCCTTCTCATCTCCCTACAAACATGTGCATTAAATATATCCATATGAATATATAATATTATGTATGTACGTAAGTAAGTACGCCTTTATTGTACTCACTAAAACAGTTAAAGCACACTGTATGTGCGTACTATACATGCATGATTACACACAAGCAAATTAATTAGGAAGAAGCCCATCCACACGTGTGCACTACACGCTGCACACACAGACAAGAGAATATAACAAGATGCATGAGTGAGTCACGAAGCTAGCCAAAACTAATATACATCTCGTCTATGTATCTTTTTCTTATTTTTTTTCACCATCTTTTAAAAATCATTTTTAGTTACTATTAATTATTTTTAGTTAAAAACTATCAGTCACAGCAAAAAAACCATTAGCTATAGCCAATATAAACAGACCAAGTTAGGACAGCATGGTCACGACAAATTAATGTGCCGAGAGAAGATCAGCAATTGAAATGAGTCCAACATATTTTATTTGCCACTTCATGATCACCTACAATAGTTGATTGCTTATGTATGAGATGCAAGAATGTTTCCAATTAATGGGCCTAGATTAATTGTTGTTCACGAAGTCTTTGCACTGGGCTTGCACCCCAAACAGGGAATTAATACTAATTGAATTTGTCCCTCATTCTTTTTCTTTTCATTTGACAAACAGAAGTGCTCTGCACGAGCAATTCACAAATCCACTTTGCAAAATTGTTATGAGCAGCCACTGAAAATGGGCCCGATTGAATTGCACCTTCTAATGCTCATTAGTAGCAGACATCCCTAAATTGCTAGAAAATTCGTAAATTGATTTGTTCGTACAAATAACACCTTTATAACTTCAATAAAATTGACAAATGCCTTTGATTAATCATGGAATAGTTGGCAACGATCCGTACATTCACTAATTAAGAGCTGGTGCAACTGCCCCTTCTCCCTTGTGTTGCCACATTGCTTCCTCTCAATATATATAGAAGTTATTTCACCTTATTCAACAATTCCTGTGTAACATCTATGCTTTGGTTGCTGCGTGCACTTGATATGATTAAGTACAAATTGATGCATATATATCACAGAAGCATCAGGTTGTGAAGCTAACTACTAAGTTTCTGACAAAGTTGACATTTTTTTGTCAAATACTCATGATTGTGCAAATGTCTCTTTGCTTCTACTACTGCAGGCAGATGGCCTGAGGCAGCAGACCCTGCACAAGCTGCACCACATGCTGACCACCAGACAGGCCGCCATGTGCTTCGTGGCGATCGCTGACTACTTCCACCGCCTCCGTGCGCTCAGCACGCTGTGGGTTGCAAGGCCGAGGCAGGACGGGCCGACGATGTAGAATTGTTTCAAAGAAAAAAAAAAGAAGAGGAACAGCAACAATGTTTGCAAGATTTAACCTAATTAAGAACTAGTTGGGGTGCTTTGAACTGGGAGCGCACTGGAAGAGAGGTGTATGTGGGAGTGAGCTCTCTTCAGATGTGTAAATTGCAACTTTGTAAGGTGTACATACAGTACTGCTAGGTGCTAGAGAAGAATAGAAGTAGGGTACAGTGGAGACTTAATTTAAACTTTCTTTTTGTTCCTAACATATTTTCACCAATTGTTGGATTTAAGTTCACCTAGAGCACCATTCATTTGGATAGTCTTTGTAATGTTTGCTGGTAGCAAAATCTTATCATAATATAAGTTGATTGATTATCTTGTTGAATGGTTAATTAATTTTATAGGGGGGAAAGGAAAAATCTCTATTTGAACAATTTTTTTTATATAAAAACAAATTGCTAGGCTACACTCTAAACTCACGTTGCTGAGTCAACAGGTTAGTCGTGCCACGGTGCTAGCTAAGGCCTAAAAATCTAATTGATTTTTCATTCATATGCGTCGACCGTGCAAGGATCCACTTAGATACTCTAGAACACCTACATTTTCTTAAGAACCTTTTCATCCTTATGCATCAATTGCAAATTTGCATTTGCATCAGCCTTGTGCATGGAGCACAAATTCATGAGACTGAAAAGAATATCTGTGTGTTCCGTGAATACACAATTTTGCTGGAGGAGGCTAGCTTAACACTTGTTTTGAAAAACTATATATATAAGTAGATTGCAGAACAACTATTCTTTGGATAGCTACAGTCCACCAGAACTGCGCTCACACTAGAGCACAACTTCAGTAGAAAGAACATTTCAGAAATTAGCAAAAATATTTTGAGGAGTGTTAGAAATTAATTTCAGTAAACATAGTTTTCATAAAAATGATCCAATTACACCACAATTACAAAAAGACCCTTGGACCAACATTTTTGCAAAAGAGCCCTTAATAATTATAAAATTGCACATAGACCGAAATTGGTAAGTAAGAATCACCACAGTAAATTTCAGATTTTACCAAAATAGAATTAGTCATTCAACCTCTTCTTAATGCATGCCTAACACCTTTGGACAAATTACAAACCATGCCATCCATTGTGAAATGACCAAAATAGCCAAAATGACAAGTGTCCAATGATGTGTCAAGCCTCCACAAAATTCTGAAATTTCTAATGAAAATACAAATCATTTTCACCAACCAACCTTGAAGAAATTAAAACTCATGCCATGAATTAGGAAAAACCTAAATTCCCTTTCTGCCAAGTCATGTCGTGAGGTGTCAAGCACCATAAATTGCATGACTTCCCAATGCAACCACACTTTTCATTGATGCATCCAATAAGCCATCTATAAATAGCACTCTAGGACATCAAGCCTCCGGTTAGGAACCCTAACTTGGTGGCCTTATCCTTCTACTTCTTTCCTTTCTATTCTTCTTTCACTACTACAGAAAGGCTAATAGTAGACGGCAAATCACAGACGGTTTTGTAAAACCGTCTGTAATGTAAACTATTACAGACGGTTTTAATTTGAAGGCCGTCTGTGGTATTTGTGGCGGGAAAAAGGAGTATCACAGACGGTTCTTACTGCTGAACCGTCTGTGATACTGGAATATCACAGACGGTTTTTATTAAAAAACTGTCTGTGATAATCTGGGATTATCACAGACGGTGTTGTGTCGACTATCACAGCCAGTTGTTGTTAAGAACCGTCTGGGAATATTCACAGACGGTTTTTCACAAGAACCGGCTGTGATGTCCCTTTGTCTGTCATAATCTAGATCAGAGGTTAATATATAAGTACACATTGCTTATAATAACTTAAATACAGAACTACTGAGACAAGAGGTCACAAATTAAAGGCAAATTTATTAATTTCAATTAGAGGCAAATTTATTACAAAAGTCGCATTGTAAAGAGTTTCCCAGTTGTATTCTTTTGGGCTTCGTAGCTTCTTCTTCAACTTGGGGACTTGGAGGATCAACCGCTAAATTCTCGAACGCCGTTAAGATTGCCCTTGTCCTCGGCACTTCCTCGTGCAGCTGGGCAAATGATCGCACATCCATAATGTCGTGCAGGATAGCATGAAAAGATTCCTCGAATCTGCCGTTTCGCTTGATCGGCAAGGCTATCCATCGATCTCGCAATGCGTGTAGAGCTTCTTCCGCATTGCGCACATTGTGGAGAAGAACCGGGTGAGGGCTGTTTCCCTTTCTTGAGCGGCGGCGAGACGCCTCCGTCGGGCGGAGGATCAGTCAAGCCGACGGATGCAAGAAAGTCGGGAAGGAGAGCAGGCGGTGCGGAGAAGCTGCTCAGATGCAAATTGCTGGCGCGCTGTGTAAGGTTCGGCTGAACAATTCGTGATGAGCAGATGAGAGGAAGGAGATGATCACAAGAACGATAGTAGAAGCCATGTTGTATTGTATATTGTATTGTACGTGCGTAGAAGAGACTGGATTAGGAGCGCATATTTAACCTTTAGCACAAACGGTTCGTATACCCAAACATTAATGATATAGACGCCGTATAATGATCGAGAGGCGTTAATTAGACGATCGAAACACGGCGTTACGGCATCGAAACACGCGCGGCGTTCGGTATGAAGCTTATCACGAGCGGTTTTTATAAAAACCGTGCGTGATAATTATTATCACTGACGGTTTTTAGTTAAAACCGTGCGTGATAATGACTACAACATTTATTGCATTGCCGGACCGCATCGTCTTCATTTCGATCCAGATCTAGCCATCACTGCGCACTTTTTCACTCGGGAGGAAGCTAGAGTGATTTGAGCCGATTAATTTGGTGGGAAGAGGCGAGATTGAGCTTTGAATTTAAGATTCAGACTTTCTGGTTCTTGTAGATATGGTTAGTAATGAAATTTATTTATTTTTAATTGCATTACAATTTAGGTGTAAGTAATCCATGAGTGGTTATTGAAGATGGTTAATTAATTTGCAAAATTGTTGGTTATATAATAGCTATTGTGTTTGTAATATGAATTGAGCTAGGAAATTAAGTCTCAATATAATAAATGTGGCCGGTATATATGTAGTTATAATTAGTTATTCTAGATTTTAATACTAAGTTGTTATATATGTACGTAACGTAGGACCGAAGTTGGATGTATGCCGCGAGCCGTGTGAGTGAAGAGTACATTAGTTGCTTAGCCCTAATGCCATGGCACCAATATAGCTTCGGTCAAGGCAAGGGTGGAGCAAGAGGAGTTAAGGATCAATGAAGAGGAAGAAACGGAGCTCCCCAACCATCACTAGGCATCAACTTATTAGGAAACTCAAGGTTTATGATACCCACCATTCCCATCCTTCTCCATTCCTATTGCAGTTTATCACTTGAGAATATTACTGAAGTTTACAAGTGTTGATTGAGGACAATATTGGGAAGCAAGGAAACCCACGTTTCGTCTTTGCCATTTGGCCAAGCTCAAAGTTTGCATCACGTGCCTATCCACATTGATTACTAATGCATTTTGTAGTATCCTGAACGTCGTTTCGGCGTGGGTTTTAAAATAATCGTGGAGTCGCCTAGGGTTTCGGTAAAGCGCGGGAAGAAACAAAAAAATAAATAAATTGTGGGATAGCATGAAATTAAAAAAAGAAATGGAAATTTTTATAATTAAAAAAACATTTTAGGGAGAGAGGGCTTGCCACCTTGGGCCAAAGGGCCCAAGGGGGTGGCCACACCCCCTCCCACTTACCCTAGCCGCCCCTCCCCCTTACCCTGGCCACACCCCCTCCTTCTCCCTCTTTCCCACAGCCGCCACCCACTTTCTTCCCCATTGTGCGCCACTTTCTCCCCCTCCTCCATTGCTGTCCCTTGGTGCTTGGAGAAAACAAGAAGGAAGGAGAAACAAGGAAGGAAGGAGAAGAAAGCAAGGAAGGAGAAGAAGAGGGGTGATCCCAAGGGGATCCCCTAGGTAACTCTCCCTCATCCCAAATCCTTCTGATCTTTCTGTAATTAGAGTTCTTAGCCTAAGAATTGGTGGGGATTAGCAATTAGATTCTCCGATTAGGGAATTCCTGCTGTCTGCCTGTAGATCAATTCGCGTAGTGCGACTGTTTGTGCAGTTTAGACCTACGAAACGATTTTTCCTGCAGGTCTGCCTAAAAGGAAAATTGTAGAGGACGTCGAGGCCCATCTACTGTATTTTTTCCAGAATTGTTTGGTCACTGGATTTGGCGTAGAAGGGTCGGGAACCTCGTTGTCCGTCAGGGGTACAGACTGGGGCAGATTGTTGTTCAGGTGTGAATTAGGGGTAGTAGATGATTTTTATGTTTTTGGTCACAATTGATAAAAATGTAGGGAATTCAGTAATCTAACTACTGTATATAAATCACAATTTTTAGAGCCTGTCACTTTGGTTGGGATGCGTTAGAATCTTGCTGCCCAGATTGCCAGAACAGAGAACGTCCTCTGTTTTGCTCATTAAGTTACACCTTGCTAGGAACAAAATAAAAATATGTGATCTACATGAAAAGTGAAGGTATTTAAGTGAGGAATTCAGACATATATCTTCACTGGTAGGCAAGTAATTGTAGCGGTTGTGCTACGGTTTAATTCGTTATTCTTACTACTTGCAATCTATATGATTCTCGTATTTTGAAGTAATATGTCATGGTTGCTTTATTTATAAATGAGGTTGTAGTGGCAAAATAAGAACCGATTGCTATGTTTTGGATGACTTGTTGTAGTCATGTGATAGTTGCTATATGTGCCAAATGTGGAACATGGATATAAATTCATGGTGGATATGTTGATATTTCCTTGAGGTTAAATTCATGTTAATTATGTTGATGCCCTTTGAGGTTGGAGATCTTGTGGTTTATGGTTATCATATCATTCATAACATGTCATAACATTTGCATTGTGGATGTCGCCGCTTATAGCCACGACCGTACCGTTACAGCATCGTACATTGCTGTATTACAATTCACACGCTTACCTTGTTGGGTAAGTGTGCAGTGGAGCATAGCATGCATATGCATTTAATTGTGGAAGGAGGAATTGCATTCATATGCCGATGGTTTTAAAACCATATGAGGCAGGACTCGTGGTAGTCCTTGTGGTTTAATGAACGAGGAAGTAGAATGTGGTTGTGGTCATATAATGACATAAATGTTGATGTAGCTTTGTTTGTTGTTTGGATAACCTGTTGAACAATTTACTTGCTGAGATTTTATCTCACCCTTGTTGTTTCCCCCCTACAGGTGATTCTTGAGCATACATGGGATGGGTAGAGCAGCACCACAATAATGCACTTGGTTCATCAATTCATGTTGTAATAAAGTCGAGAGGATTCTAGCTAATTGACTAGCTATTCGTGGATGTTTATTTTTATTTAATAATGTTGAACTTGTGGACTATTCTTTTTGTTAAACTGTTAGAGGATGTTTTAATTGTTGAATTTGATATTATTATCTTGGTCTTCCTTAGTTGATTATGTTTCCGCTTAGTTCGTCATGGTTGAAAATTGTTGTCGGTTTAAATTATCTTGTAAATTTGGCTAGCTGTAGAGTGGTTTAGTGGCATCCCAAGGTAATGTGGGTCCTGGGGTGTTACAGTTGGTATCAGGGCCTAGGCTTTAGGTTCTAGGAGAAATAAGAAAAAAGACACACTTGCACATGTAGGATGGGGAAGGGTTTCCATATCAAGCATATACCTTGTTGAATTCTTTGAATTATTGCTTGTGCCTTAATTGCCTGATGATGATGTCTTTGCTTGATTGTGGTTTGTGGTGGCTGCAGGAATGCCACCTAAGGGTAGTGGCTGTGGCCGTGCGGCTACGCCAGAGCGCGACCATGGTTGAGAAGCCGAGGATACTCGGCCGGTGGGTGTGTCAGGATGGTGTTGGGCGCAGTGAGGGCCATGCAGCAAGAGCTGAAGGCGTTGAAGTAGGGGCAGCGGCCCCTGGTGCTGGTGCTGCTCCAGAGCCTGAGGTTGCGGCAGCTGGAGTGGTTAGCGGCATCTCGCTTCGTGAGTGGGTAGGGTTGAGGCTGGACAGCTTTGACGGGGCGGCCACTCTAGTGCAGGCCACTGACTGGTTGTCCTATGTGGAGGACAAGATGGAGGCGTTTGAGGTGGTTGCCTCCGATCGCGTGCGCTTCTCGGCGCAGCTCCTAAAGGGAGGGATCATATCTGGTGGAAGGGGGTGCAGTCTGCTCGCACGGCTGCACATGGACCGCTGTCATGGGCGGAGTTCGTCCAGCAGTTCGAGAGGAGGTCCTACCCAGAGACCTTTCTAGACAAGATGAAAATCGACCTGAGCAAGTACACTGTAATACCCCAAAAGTGATTCGAGAGTTAATCGATTAATTGGAGGGAAGGACTATATAGAAAAGAGTTAAATAGGGATTTTTAGAGGGGGAATTTCTGAAAATCCTGTCAACTTGGGCCTGGGCCTTGGCCCAAGAGGTGGCTGGCCAAAAAGGGGGGAAGGCACCCCTCCCCCAAACCCTAGCTGCCACCCCCTTCTCCCCTCTCCTCTCCCCTTGTGGCCGCCTCCTCCCTACCCTTGCGCCCCCTCCAGCAGCCCTTCTCCCTCCCCTCTCCTCCATTGAAGCCCCTACCGGTGAAAAAGATCTCCATTCGCTGCCGGTCGTGCGGAGGAAGGAGATCAATCGCAGCGAGGCAATTGGATCCGGAGGAAGGGAAGAGGAAGGGAAAAAGGGGAAAAGGAGAAGAGAAGGAGTTTGTGGGGCGTTCATTGTAATCTACATCAGTTTGTCAAGGGTAATCCCCGTTGTTCCCCAAGTAGATGCATTTTTTAATAGTTGTTGCAATATCGATATTCTGGGATGTCTGGACAGTTTGTGTTAGACGGCTATTTTGGGGTAGTTTCGTGGGGATTCAGATCTGGAATTCTCCTATAGAGTTGTAGAGGACGTCGTTATCTTTCCGTGAAGTGCTAGAATGCGTCATTCGGACCTTTGTAGCAGAAGTTATGATTTTTCTAGTAGGACTGTTCCGCAGATCGGGAGTTTTCTGTCAGGTTTTGGTAGATTGGATTGGGCAATTAGAAAACGGGAGAATCAGAGGATCTCCATATTATTAAAGTTGTAGATAATTGTCTTAGCATTCCAGGAAGGTCAAGAAATCATGATTGGACACTCGTGCTGAAAGTTATGGCATTTTTAGTGCTCTGTCCAGAGGACCCGACGTGAAATTGATGTTTTAGAAAATTGGATGGTGCGGGTGGAAGATGGCCGAATCAGGGAGGCTCACCAACTAGGTTTAGTTAGATAATTTAATTATCTTTCCAGCAAGTCTAAGAACACCATAATCGAACTCCTGTACCAATAGATATGAATTTTTGAAATTGACTGTCCACAGAGGTAGGCGGGATGACCTGTAGGATTTGGGAATTGGAAAAGTTAGACGAATTTATTAGTTCGTGATTGTTTTTATTTGGGCAAAGGTCCGCTACTGTTATCTTAGCAAATATTATAATTACTATTCAGGTGGAGGACGGATCCCAGGCGCAACACCTTCTGCACGTCCCTCGTTTTCTCGCGGTTAAGGCAAGTATAATGATGGTTTAAAAATTGATAGTGTGGAATGCCGATGTTTGATCTATAATATGAATATATGTGTTCATGGTTGTGGTAAGGATGTATTGGTGCTGTTTATGGGTGATTGCAATTTACAGTGTTCATGAGTATTTCTGGTGCATGGATAATGTGAATGCAAGATTTATTTATTTGAGACATTCACGAATATGCATCATGTTGATCTATTGAAGTCTTGGTCACGAGATGACTAAGCGCCGAGGTCCCCGTCATGTTGATGACATGACGGGCTAAAGGTCCATATACTTGTGGAGTATAGGCAATTGGTCCCTGTACCAGATGGTACAGGCATGGGTGTGCATCGACGGA
The DNA here is from genome assembly GCA_036346575.1 of Dendrocalamus sinicus. Classification (NCBI taxonomy): domain Eukaryota; kingdom Viridiplantae; phylum Streptophyta; class Magnoliopsida; order Poales; family Poaceae; genus Dendrocalamus; species Dendrocalamus sinicus. The sequence goes on from CM070667.1 coordinate 7,805,945, forward strand.
TGCACACTTTGCATTACCGGTAAAATGCAAATGAGAAAGAGATAAAGAGATTTTTGATCATCTTGCATAGCATGGATTATTGATATGGTTGATGGATAAATGTGTGAAGTGATGTTCATGAATGTTCTTGTTACTATCTATTATATTTGCTGAGTCGTTGGACTCACTCTTGTTGTTGTTGTTTTTTTAGGAACCGTTATGAGGTCGGCATGCATGGGGAGGGGAAGGAATAAACTTGTTGCACTTGCACGTTCCACCCATAATGGAAATAAAGGGAGAAAAATTAAATATAAGACGCAAGGACTGTTTAAGTACCATTTGACTATTACCCTTGGATTTTAATTGTAATAAGAGTTTAGAATAGTTATGATGCTCATGTTCTCCCTCTAGGTATTATATCCATGAATGGTTTAGTGATCTTTAATCTATTTTCTTAGCATTGAACTTATTACTTGAGGATTGTCTATTATAATTGATACTGGTTGTGAAATCTCCGATTTAGATAGATAAACAAAGGAGGCTTTGCCGAAATTTTGTATAACGGAATTAGTTAATATTGCTTTACTTCTAGTTGGGTAGCATTCCAGGTCATTGTTTGGCTGGGGTGTTACATACACTCAAGACAAGCAGTCTGTTGCATAGTATAAGGTGGGCTTCAACCAGATAGTCCGCTTTGTCCCACATGTGGCTTGGGATGATGCCGAGAAGGCCAAGCAGTTTTGTTAGGGGCTTAAGCCTTCGATTCGCCACCTGCTGGGTGCTTTTCTGATCACGGACTTCCGTACCCTGGTGGAGCAGGCCTTGGGGATCGAGATGCAGCAGGTATACACGGAGGACACCCGCAAGGCCTCTAGAGGAGATCAGGCTTGAGGTCAGAGCGAGAGGAGGGGCCACACTAGGGGCCCTGCGCATAAGAAGGCAAAGGGTCGTCGTCACCAGCCCTACCATGGTAGTACGGGGCAAACCAGCTCTACTGGAGGGAGCTCTCTGCAGTATCGTGCCACGTCGAAGCCCGGGCTAAGCTTGGTGTGTTTTCACTGTGGGGGAGCAACTGCTCTTGGAAGGGGCAGTGTTCTATCTGTGGCCAGAACCACAAGGACGTGGTGTGCAGGCAGAATCCCAAAGGGAAGCTGCAGTGGGAGCTAGTGCCTACACCTCCAGTGGGATCTACCCACCCTGACGGCACCGTACAGATGATGGCTGCGGCTCCTGCTCCGCAGTTCTTGCTCGCAGTTTCTACACCGCATTGCCTGCCGGCGCCTTCAGCACCTTAGTCGACTGTTTTGGCACTCCCACCTGGAGGATACTGGGTTCAGCAGCCTGCTACACCTTCGACGCCAGTACCCCAATGGACTTCTGCATCGACCTACCCAGGCGCGGGAGGTCCTTCTTCTTCAACTGTTCCTGCGGCGTATTCCATGCCCGCGTCTGATGGCAGGGATCATGGAGATGTGGTGGCAGGTACCTTATCGGTTGATTCTTTCGATGCCTATGTACTTTTCGACTCAGGAGCTAGCTTCTCTATTGTTTTGGAGGTTTTTGTCGAGCAGGCAGGGCTTTCAGTGCAGCTGGTCGGGAGGGCAGTGGTGGTTAGTTCTCCTAATGGGCTTATCTCCAGTTCCCGTCTTTGCCCTGGTTGTGCGGTGGTTCTGGCGGATGAGGAGTTCGTGGCGAACTTGGTGGTTATACCCCTGAAGTCTTTCGATGTGATCCTTTTCATGGATTGGCTCACGCGGTATCAGGCTGTTATCTCTTGTTTTTGGAAGGCAGTCACCTTGCAGTCTCTGTCTGGGCGTGAAGTTGTCTTCCGGCCTACAGTTGGACTGTAGAACTGGGGGCAGTCGGACAGCACCTCTATCCCATAACTAGGAACTAGCCCCAAGCCAAAACAAAAAAATGGTACAATCTCTAAAATGCATATCCAAATGATATTGAAACTTTGCACACACCTTGATGAAGATCTTAGGAACCTAATCTATCTATAGATCGCATGGATCTTAGCTGACATTCCAACCTTTTCTCAAGACAAGCAAGGTTACACCAAAATTGGGCAAAACTCAAGAACTTGATATATGACTTTCTCATGGGTTGAAGATAGTCAAGATGGTCATAGATGATTTCCCACATATCACAGCAAGCAAGAGCACCCATAGATTTGAGGTCAAAACCATAGGAACAAGATATCACCAGATGGGCACCAAACGGAGACAAATCGAGCAACCTTCAAGATCTTGCTATAGCTAGTCCCTAGATAGATAGAATATGATCCTCATGAGGTATCTCGATTACTTACACATCTTTGGAACCTAGTAAGATCAAGAGGAAATGAGAGAGGGCAAAACACCAACCAAAATAAGTGCAAATCAATAAAAGCAAGAACAAACTATGTAGGATAAAAAAGATTGATCTATTATAACTTATAGATTAAGGTTTTATAATCACTCCACCATAGAGAATAGAGTTCTCATGAAAGCACTCAACCAAAACTTCCGCCATAATAAATCAATCCACATCTAACACTAATAGATACTATCTGTTAGCACAACTGGGGAACTCGTTAACCCTACACACACTAGGTTTTACACTCATACATGACTTACGCATGCTTCTCAAAGTGCATAAGTCGAAACCTGCTAAGGAACAAGCTTTCCATCTACTTGGCCTCCTTAGTGTCTCCTTGACTTAAACCACTCTCCCAATGTCCTCCAAGCGCTATAGTTTTGGTCCCATTGTTGTTTCTATTATTTTGGCTTCCCCAACAAAACACTCATTTTTGACAGTGGACCTCACCTCTTCCGTGAGCCTAGTCCATGGTTATCTCCTTTGCAAGCAATCTCCATGCCAGCAATGTGAACAATGTGTAGGTTCACCAATGGCTCATGCATCGGCAATCTCTCCATGTCGGTTCCCCCTGACCACACCTCACTTGCACCAACCACACCATTTGATGAATCGTTGCTTCAGCCTTCTCTTCAACATCCCTATTCTTCCCTATGCCTTGCTTGAGCTTAACCATGCATCTAAACTTCCTTGATCATAGCTCAGCTCATCCTCGCGCCTAGTCTAGGTCCATGCTATTGACCATAGTTGCCTAAATTCTTGTTGGATTCGTTCATGAATAATAGCTAGCTTATGGTAAATGACAATTATGTGTAAGAGTGTACGCACATATAATGGCTACCTTGGAGAGCATTAATCTAATTTAACATTAATTTATTATATACGTAGCATAGATGGATCAAACCTGGATGTACGTTGAGAATTGTGTGAGTGAAGAGCACATCGATTGCGTGTCTATGTCGGGACCCCGGATTTCCGAACCCGGACCCTCTGTGTATTACTGCACTAGTCCCAGATCAAAGCTAGTGCACACAGTTAAACAGAAATGAATACATAACCAGCAACGCTTTATTACAATATTAAAGAGTACAGACCGAAAGGTCTCATTATTACAATTGAGGTTTCAAGACCTCGCACACACGAAACACAGCGGAAGCAAAAGATAAACTCAGTGAAGACCCATCAATACGCCACAGGCAATTGACTGGGGAAACGCGACATAGAACTCCTGAAATCCTTCGTCGAAGCCACCAGCGAAGTAGTCGTAGTCTCCTTCTTGGGCTTCGTATTCCTCTGCTTTTTATGTTTGAGTGTAGCATGTGAGTACATAAAGTACTCCGCAAGTCTTGAGAAAAATGCAATAGATGCAAGGCTTGACAAAGGAAGGCTATATGGTTCTTTTGCACAAAGCAATATTTTACTTTCAACTACTACTAATTATTTTTGAAGGCATCAATTTAATAAAGTAATTGTTTTAACAGAACTAACATTAACTTTCTAGTGAAGGTTCCAACTACCAACACTAGCTAACCAATTTGATCAAGTTTAAATCTGCGGGTTCCATCCACCTCTCTGCTCCAACCGCCAGATACCCTTCCGAGAGTTCCTCCACTCTCGGAATACAAAACTTTGATTTTAAAACCAAAACCAGAAATCTACCATGTGAATGCATTCCTTGCCCGCCCTTGACCGTGGGCACGGCTATTCGAATAGTTTGACACTCTGCAGAGGTTGTACAACTTTACCCACAAGAGATAATTTATCCTAAAAGTCAACACGCTTCCTTTGGCATGAGACCGGATAAAATATCACAAAGCCTTTACCTTACTCTAATCTAGCTAGATACCACCACGAGGTTTCACCGCAGTAGGCTAACCGCCGAACCAGAAGCCCCTCTTGCGCCATATGAGTACAGAGAAATCCCTATCCTCACTTGTGAATAACCGGTTCATCCCGGCACCCACTTTCCATGGTGGCACCTAAACTAGACTATCATAAGTTAGTCACCTAGGTCGTACCCATATAGACTTGTGGTTGTACGGTAGTGCTCATGCGGACAAACACAAGCGTCGGTCCTTAGTTGACTAGGGTGGAACATACACTTTACAAGATCTCGTGCTTCTGCACCAATCCAAACCAACCATCCACCACTAATCTAAACCAATTTCCACATTTCATTTTATTTTAAAAGAACAGTGGCAACTCCAATTACCACTAAATTTGTAAACACAAGGGTATTACAATAAATCATAATTTCCCATTTTCAAGATTTCAAGAATATTACATAGCATGACTGAGCATTAAACTACCAGTCTAATATCCACAAATAATTATGATACTCTCATTATTGAGACAAAGGAATTTCTAGGGTTACAGAGGTACATGGCATTCAAATTCAAGTGAGGGCATAACAAGGTTGGATATAACTAATGCCTTAAGATTTGAACTAATATTTTATATAAATAGCAATGCACATAATTTAAAATAATTAAAATATTTCAAAATCATAGGTTCAAGATGATCAAAGGAGACTTGCCTTGCTCGGAGACTTGATGTTGCGAATCGTCAAAATCGAACTCTCCGGATTAGTCGTAGTCTACACGCGAAGAACCAAACAAAATAAATTCAAATAAAACCCAATTAAAATCCAAAAATTATAAAATATATAATGACGGATAGATTACGATTTTAGATGAATTTAGGAGAAAGAATCAACAGATTCGGAGTTCGTATGAGGGAGAACAAATATCTGAAAGTTTGGACATCACATGAAATGATAACAACATTCGAGAATTACTTTTTGAACAGTACGGTGTCGGTTGGCTACAAAATGGCTGGCGAATGGGCAAAATGGAATGCTGGCAATGAGGTGAAGGTGGTGACATAGGTATGGCGGCGAGTAACGGCGGCAATCACCGGCGGTGGGGGGAAAACGGCAGTGACGGCGTGGTAGCGACAACGGCAGGTTGGAGACCGGGTATGGAACATGGAGATGTAAGGTGAGCGTGGGGTAGTACATGGCATGGTGAAGTTAGGAAAATTATTGGCTAAGCTGAAAATTAATCGGAGACGATACAATTGACGTTTGAATGACGATAGTGGAGAAACAGGAAAAACTTGATATCTTAGTGCTCGGTGGAGCGAATCCAAAACCATTTGAAAAGGTAGCTACCTGAGATGGTTTGGCACGATATGACGCGAACGGATTGGGGGGGGAAAACACCAACGGATAGATGGGGACACGAGATGCCATTGGCGGCCATGGCGAGGTGTCGGAGGCGAAATTTTGTGGAGGCTTTTTGGGGAAAAGGAAGGAAGCACGGCATAGAACGCAGTGAGGCAATCTAAGAAAAAATTACGGCATGGGCTAAGGCTTACCGGAGGCGACGAATCGACGTCGGGAATCACAAACGGCCATTTTCGCGAAAAGCTCAATTCCTGACAATTGGCTCCACGAAAAATTAAACAAAATGGTAGAAAAATTTCTTAGAGGCTAGGACACAATATGACGCGAACAAAAATCGAAGCGCTTACCAAAAAGGGGTGTACGCGCGAAGGTACAATTTTAATGCCTGGGCCTGACAAGGTCGACGAGGACTCGGGGGATCTTCAGATGATGGCGATGGAAGCACGATGTAGAACGCGTCGAGGCAAACTCAACGGTGCAAGCGGCTCGGCCAAAGGACATCAGATGGCGGCGAAACACGGCGAAGAAGACTTTTGGTGACCATCGGGTTGACATCGGTGTCCGGGCAAACGGAGAGGAGCTAGCGGGTGAGGTTTGCGGCGAAATGAAGAGGAGAATGTAGGGAACACAATGCTCACCTCGGTTATGGCGGAACATGCACGGTCGGCTCGCAGCGAGGAGAGAAGTGACGGCGCAATTTTGCCACGGTGCTCCGGCGATGTTCCGGCGAAGCTCCAGCGAAGGCGAGGGGAGCACCACGTAGAACGCGCAAAGGCGAAGCCAATGGTGTGGCCAAATGTGGCCGGACTCCACTGTAGGTGGCGCAAATGGCCAAAGAACGCCGTTTTGTTGGCGAGAGAAAAATGCCGATTGCGGTGAGGAAGAAGGGAGAGAGCCCTTGAGATTTCAGAGGCTTGGTTAGGATGAGGAGAGGCACCCAGTGCTCCCTTTTATAGGCACAGAGGTGGACCGGATCGGGAGATCCGCGAGTGAATGTCTTTTGGTGCCATGGCATATTCCCGCAAAATTGGTGCATGAAATTGGGGGCCAAGGCCGGGAATGGAAAGCTCTTGATGAGAGGATTCAAATACATCTTGTTGCGCAAGAAATAGTTGAGAAAATCAAAAGCTCTTGAAGCTTCAAAATCCTGCTCATGGCGCTGCGCGCTCCCGTCTGGAGAACGAAGCGGCCATTGGAAGATGAATAGTAAGGAGAGAGAAAATCATAATAAAAAATAATACAAGCATTGAAAGTTTGAGAGGAGAGAAAAAGAATAAACTGATTTTCTGGAGTTATTTTTGAATTGAAAAATCAAATTATGATGTCATCGAGGGAAATGATTTTGAGAGGAATTATTTTTCTAGGGGAAAGGGATTTATATGTCAGGGTGATATCAGCAAGGATTTCGGTTTAGAGTCCGTTTTGGAAAATAGGAGATAAAAGGCAAACGGATGAACGAAATGGAAAGAGGTCAATTGGGATGGATTCGTTGCGTGATTTGGCACAACTTTCCTTTTGGGAGGATATTGAAATAATGTCCGGATTGGAAGTTATGAAGAGAGAGGAAAAGGAAGGAAACTGTACAGAGCGAGAGATCGATCGAGCGCGCTGGAGAAGACGCATGGTACTGTTCATTCTCTCTCCTCTTTTTTTTTGGAAATTTAAAATTGAGCTCAAACAAACTCCGAAAAATCCAAGAAAATGCAAAAAAATTCCTTGTGACATGAGGAACACAAATAAAATATTTTTAACAAATATTAATGTTTAATTTAATCATATTAATTCTTTTTAATTAATAAAAATTTCAATTAAGCTTTAATTAATTCCAGAAAAATCCAAATGGTGAATTTTATTTTAAAAGCTTCAAAAAGGCTCTGAAAATCAGGATGTTACAGTCTACTTTTAGAAGAGGTACCGAGTAGGATATGTTGAAGAAGGGGATGAAATTATGTAATGTCTTTGTATTAATTGCGAGAATCTTAAGATGTTTACCAATTCAGCCTAGATAGAAGCACACATGATTTGAAGGGTTTCAAAAAGGGGTATACATGTTGGAGCAGTCACGGTGAAGAGCATACTATACATCAAGGTAGTAAAATCATCGAGGAAGACAACGATATACTGGATATTGATTGTTCTTTCAATGAGGATAGCTTACATGATGATAATCTAGATTAGATGTTGCACGATGCAAAAGGGAACTATAGTGAGAGAGAGTTTGGTTAATTCAAAGGCTTGATGGAGGACTTAGAGAAACCATTGTTCTAGGTTGTAAGGTGAAATACACAAAGTTGTCATCTGTGCGTGAACTACTGAAGTTGAAGGTAAGAAATGGTTAGTGCGACAAGAGTTGACTGTGTTGTTAGGTCTCTAAGCGAACATGCTGTCGGAGGAACACGTGTTGCCCAAAACCTTTGTTGGACCCTGGAGCAACAACTTCGAAACCCTCTGTGTAAATCGCACTAGTCCAGGAACAGCTAGTTCACCCACTAGAATAAAGAACATATCAAGCACAAAAGACCATCTATATTAAATAAAAGAGTATGGCCTTATGGCTAAGTCTTACATCAATACTCATTGGCAACAATAATAAAGGTAATTAACTATGGAAGCAAACTGATAAAAGCAAAGCCCAAGCCTGCCCACAGGCAAATGACAATAAGACGCAGCCTACTCGTCCAGATCTTCACTGTAGTCGAAGTCATCTTTCTCTGTGTGGAGATAGCAAGGTGAGTACAAACTTGTACTCCAAAAGTCACATGGAATATGCAACATAATGATAAAGGCGACAAAGGAAGACATATATGGTTATTTGAGCATAAAACGGTATTTAAAGAAATACAGTACATAGATTGAAATTGCTAAATTTAATATAGTAAATAAAAAACAGTAATTGTAAATGAAATTAGTACCGTTAGTGCAGGCTCTGACTAAACACTAATCTAACCACGAGCATCCCACCCGGACCATCTTTTCCAAAAAAACATTTCGTATGGATTTCATCTATCCACACGGCTCCAATCACTCATGGATTCCATCCATCCATAAGCTTTCAATTTCTCATGGATTCCATCCATCCATAAGGTTTTCAAAAACCATTTTGAAAAACAAAGTCTAATCCGTGAAAAACTTTACTCAGCATACCCATGACAGTGGGCACGACTATGCAGGATAGTTTATACACTCTGCAGAGGTTCTACAGCTTTACCCACAAGACATGATCTCATATTGCCACGCGATTAACACACCTCCTTAGGTGTGCGATGGAGAGATCATAACAAGGCCTTTACAATGCAAAGCATTCAACCTGGCCAAGCCAACACTAAGGTTTTAGCCAGGACTATCCCATACCAGCCTTGTGGTAGTACGATAGGGCTTTACAATAGTAGCTCACAGACCGGTCCTTAATTGACTTAGGCTCAACCACATGCCCCCTGTGCCTGACAATCAACATTGTGTCACCGAACAACAATGCATGCCTGCACCCACCATCTAACAATTAGCCTAAGTCTAAATCAGATTTTACATTTTATTTCAAAATATTTTATAATCCTTCTTGATTCAACGAAGTCAAGAATATATTTGAAAAGCTTATCATTTTATGTTAAAAGGTATCCCAAAATAAAGATTATTTCTAAGCAGGTCTAAGCATTTGATATAAGATTCTCTAGTCCATACTAGTATACTAACTAGAGTTTTATTCTAGGGTAACAAGGTATAATGTTGCACAAGATCAAAGGTGTCAATAACAATTGGGGATTAACTAAGTTTAAAACTGGAATTGAAATATTTGAATAAACATATGCATGCAATATAATTTAAAACAAGATAATTTTATTTGCAAACTAGGATCAATATGATCAAGGTGTGTGACTTACCTTACTCTTCAGTTGGGTGCAAATCGTTGTCGAGGAATTCTCCCGAATCGTACTTCTACACGTGATAGATGGATAGATTGGAATTTTTGATGAATTTAGGATTTTGAACGGGTTCAATCGGAGTTAGGACGAAGGAGAATGGGCTTCGGAAGTTTAAAATCATAGAAAAAGAAAAAGGCTGATTTTCTGGAATTATCTTTCTATTGAAAAAGGGATTTATGATGACAACCCTAGGAATTTCTTTTCAACTGAATTATTTTTCTACTGGAAAATCGAATTTACGATGTTAGCATGACGTCAGCCCTGGGTTAATTCTTGGCAAGGGGCTGACTATGGGCCCTGGTCTATGGACTAGGTCCACGGTCCACGGGGAGGCTGAGGTGGCAGGGGTGATTATGTGGTGCTAACGGGCGGGGAGGCACTGAGGTTGCATGCCACTAGGCTGCCACGCAGCTGCCATACTAGCACGGTGATGACGTGGCCGTCCGGCCGGAGGTGGCGCTCGGGTCCAGGAGCTTGCTGGCGCTCGGCAGCGGCCAGCGAGGGGTGGAGGAGGGAGAGGAGAGTGTGCCAACTCAAGGGTGGGCTCGAGTCTTACCGTAGGCGGCCGGAGGTAAGTCGGCAGCGAGCGAAAAGTGGCGATGGCGGGGTGCTCCAGTGCGGTGGCGGTGTGGTGCTCAGGAGAGGGAGAAGAGGGGGAGCGAGGTGGTGCAGATGGAGAGGATGCTGAGGGCGTATTTGTAGGGGCTAGGGAGGGTGGAGTCAGCGTGGATTGCTCATCGCCGGAGTTAGCGTGGGGTAGCAGCGATTGCGGCGAGATTAAGGGTGGGCGCGGGAGGAGGGAGATTCGGCGGGGGTTGAGGGGGGTTGTTGCGAGCCGCTCGGGGAAGGAGATAGAGGAGAAAAGGGGGAGATCTGGTGGGCGAGGTGGCAGCGGAAATGGCGGCGGTGATTTCGGCGGTCGGGCATGGGAGGAAGAAGGGGGCGACACTGACAGGCGGGCCCCGTGTGCATTGAGAGAGAGAGGGAGGGAGGTGCGGGCGGCGGGGATGGCGCCACGTGGCCTAGAGGGAAATCCGGCGACCGAGAGGAGAGGGAGGCGGCGGACGGGGGAGATGGGCCGGGAGGTGGCGTGGCTCAATCTGGGCCCACCATTTGTCGGCCCAGGAGGGAGGGAGGGATATTGTAATTTCTTTTTCACTTTTGTTTTCCCAGAAAAGCCCAGAAAGTCAAAAACGCCCAGGAAAATACCAAATAAATTCCAAAATTTCTAAAACAATTCATAGAAATTCTAGGAACAATTTTGGACTTAAATAAAATGTTTACAACATAATTTGGTATTATATTTTTATATTTAAAATACTTTTTAATTTCAAAATAGATTTGAAAACTCCAGAAAAAGCAGACAAATCCAAAATAAACCCAAATAATTAATTTAAATTAGGAACTTTACGAAAAATCAAATATCCTTTTATTTAATAATATTCTTAGTTTCTTTTACTTAAATTACTTTTCAAATCCAGCTTTTTTTCTTAAAGCAGAAAATCAGGGCAAACAAAAAACATTTAGGCAACAAAACACTTATTTTTATTTTTAAACCAAATTAATTTAATTTAGTAAATTTTTTCCATAAAATGAAATAAATAGCTGGGCTGTTACGACCTTGTACCAAGACAAAAAGGTTCTCTATCCCCCGGGAATGGACGTAGAAAGAATATATGCATATCCAAATGACTGTATCATACACCATAAAGAGTATGTAAACATGCATGTATGTCTGGTATGCAAAGCATCCCGATAGAAACATAAAAATCATTCTGTTGATGGTGAGAGCATCAAGGTAAAGTAAGAACCTCCTACTAAGGTATTGTGGTATCTGCCTGTAATTCTTCGTTTGAAGCATTTATTTGTGAACTGAAAGAAGGCAACATTGTTGTGTTGGCACTTGGAGGAGCGTAAGAAAAATAGAAAGCTAAGACACCCTACTGATTCTACACAGTGGAGGAACTTCAATAGAATGTTTATAGACTTTGGTGCGGAACTGAGAAATATAATATTTGGGTTTAGTATAGATGGAATGAACCTTTTTGGTAACATGGGTAACCGATATAGCACTTGGCCTGTGAATATATGTATCTACAACCTTCCTCCTTAGATGTGTATGAAGCAAAAGTATATTTTGATGTCACTACTTTTCTAAGGGCCGCAGCAACTTGAGAACGATATTGATGTGTACCTAGCACCATTACTGAATGATCTTGTAATACTGTGGAAGGGAGGGGTGCAGGTAAGAGATGCGAATAAATGAGAGAACTTCACTCTATGTGCTATGTTGTTCTGCACCATCAATAATTTTTTGGCCCTTGGTAACCTGTTGGGATTGAGTACAAAAGGAGCCAAAGTCTGTCCTCACCACTTAGATGATACCAAGAGTGTTGTGGTTCAACAACTCATGCAAAAATATGTACATGCATCACCGTAGGTTCCTTCCCAAGTATTTCTCATATCATAAGATAAAGAAACAATTCGATAGAAAGAAGGAGGACTATTCAGCTCCATGGCTTTTAGAGAGAAAGAGGTCTATGATATAGTTAAGGATATCGATGTTGTGCTTAGAAAGGGACATAAATTGAGGACTCGTCAAAAGAAATTCTAGAAGAAGAGATCAATTTTTTGGGACTTATCTTATTAGGAGCACTTAGAAGTTCGCCATTGCATCATCATAAGGGGAGGCTGGAGGGTATCGGGACCATTAGAAGAAAAGCAATCACTCCCAATCTGGATAAATATGCTCAAGCTTATTACACGGTTTTGCAACACATGACCAAAGTATCCTCATACATTAATAAGCACAAAGACATGTTATGCCAAGAGAATCGAAGCTGGTTGGAGGTTTGGATCACGAGAGAACACAACAATCGGTTCAACGAATGGTTAAAGGTGTGATTCACTGGGAGGTCATCAAGTGATGATATGCAGTGATGGCTGGAAAAAGAACCAAAATTTACAATGGTGACATGGCAATGATACGATATAAATAGATACATATTTTATATGACAGCTCAGAATAGGAAGAGTACATTCTAGAACTACGGTGTTTGCATAGATGCATTTCACAAGTAGTTCAATACTGTTGGGCCAAATGTAATGAAACATGGGTTGAGCTCCTACCATGGGTTCATAGAAGAGATTTAGGAGCTCAACTACATTCTTTTTAAGATTTCTTTATTTTAGTGTCGTTAGGTCCAACTTTCACAGGGTGTGATGGTCGACAAGTACGGTATCATTATTGTGGACCTCAAATGTGTCTGATACAAAGATAAATCATTCGTACTCACTAAGCAAGTTGTTCAAGTTTTTTATGTAACAGACCCAGCAAATACAAACCGCCACATAGTTCTTCATAGAAAAAGAAGAATTGTTGGATTGAGAATGTCGTGGATGACAAAGAGTATAATCAATTTGACGAGTTGCCTCCATTTGGAGTTGGCATCAGGCCCGAGAAAGAACCCAGTGAGGAAGCTAGCTATATGCACGTCGATCATCATGAAGGACTATTTTTAAAAGGAAATAGCCAAGTGAAATTTTGAGTTGTAATTCACTTATCTATCACTTGTATGTACTCTGCTTGCTTGTTTTCAGATAGCATGGCTAACATTTCCTGAGGCTACCCAAAAAATAGAAAAACAATTAGCTATACAAAGAACTATTATAGACGGTTTCTAATACAAAACTCTTTATGATACACCATCAAAAATAGTTTTTTGTATTGGCCATCTGTGATATGTCGGATATCTATGTTGTGACTTGCATAGATGGTTATATGTAAAAACCGTCTATGATAAAATTCTTCTATATATATAGGTACTTAGGGCAAAAACCTAACTCACTACTCCTACACACACTTAGGTTTTCTCAACACATCTGCACTTTCTCAGCTTCCTTCGCCATTGGATCGGTTCTGCTTAGCTTCCTTCGCTGCCTCTGGCCTCTACCACCTCCCTCTAGCTCTCTCCAGCATCTTGCTACTCCTCTTGCCACCGATTCACCACCGCCACCAATCATCGGTATGTTGCCTCCCGTGACGTCTTGAATTCATGGCTCCACCCACCCGCACTGCCCCCAAACTGTCCAATTTTGCCTATGATTAGTTGCTCCACCATGTAGGTTGGTGGAGGCGATGGCGGTGCTGCCTCATAGAGGCTTATCCACTAGTGACCACACCGGCGTGATGAGCAGCTCCTTCTCACTTGGTGATCGATCGGTTCACTACACTATAATTTTTGTTCGATTAAGGTGGTAAGGGTTTGATCGGTAGAAAATTAGCAATCGAAGTTAGTTGATTGGAAAGGGAATGTGGAGCAAGAAAGCCACTATTGATATCTATTTTCTGGACTTATTTCTGGTATATTCAAATTTTTGTTGATCGCTAACATATATCTATAGTAAATTGTTTCCATGGGTGTTAGTCAATAATATAATAATGTGAAATGGTTTCAAAATGAAATTTTGACTAGTAAAGCAGATACGTAACCAAGATTTATAACAATATGTAGCGGGCTTATAGCCTTCTCCTCATCTCCTGTTGGTTACAACATAGATACAATGATAATAGAGTGCAGCTGACACTTGAGAGCAATAAAATTTTATTATGATATTCAATTTGTGTTTTATATACCCTATACTGAAATGCAATTTGAATGCTTCATAGATAGCAACTAAGCGATATAGCATCCACATAGTCTTCTAGCCTTTCCTCCAAATGTGCTAGCTTCCCAAAAAATTCTGAACCAAAGCTACTCTACATCACCGTTGGTGATGTAGACCCCATTATTGTGGAAGCTAGTCTACATCACTGTCGGAGTAGCTGCGCATCCACACACCAATCTAACCAAAGCAACGTCTGACTTCCAGTCAACAAAATCTAGGTAATGTATATCACTGGAGTGCTCCAAAGATAGACCTCTAGGACACCTTAGCTAATTGTGTATCATTTTGTAGGAGCCACGCCCTACAAGCTCCAAGTGAGGCTGGTTGGGTTCATTCCTATTGAGGCTGGGTGGGAGATGGTGTTTCCATGCTAGGAAGGGATAGTGCTACATAGTGCCTAGCTGGCGCAGGGTTATGCCAAGGTCTAGGTGGAGATGGTACATGTCTATTTCATGGTCGTCCCACTATAGATGCCCCCGAACGAAGACATCATAACACTAGGGGATGTTGTGCACATTTTTGTCTAATGGCCCAAGAAGGACATCGCCCTAGACCCAGCAGTGCCACGATCTCCACATGACCATGCCTCTCCAACAGAACCCTCGATGACTCCACCTCAACCTCCGCTTCAAAAGGCCGTCGTATCGATTCATGTAGAGACAACACTGAAGAAACAAGAAAAGCATGCCAAGTCATCTTCCCAGAAGATGTATCATAGGAGAGGCACTAAGACCAAATCAAAGAAGATTAAGGCATATCACAACCCTGGACATTCTCCCTCGGAATGCTGTTTGTCCCTAACACACTATTACTGCGCCTTGCAATGGGTTGTAGGAGTTTGCATGCCTGGTATATGCAAAGGACTAACAAGTGGAGGACAAACTGACCTACTAGATTCACTGTCAGATACACAGAGAGGCATTTCCTCCACGACCAGGGATTCTTCGTCATGGGCTTCGATGACTTGCTCAAACTGTTCAACCTCAATGCCCCACTTCTACGATGTTGGAATACTAATAAATATCATAACTCATTGCTTATGTATAGATACATGATGTAGAAAATCTAATGATCATAAGAATTGTTAGGTTTCCTCGACTCACAATTGATCTCTGAGCAATGCATCATCCAAGATGCATCCTACGTCAAGAATTACATAACGATTGGATTGCTTGCTCAGGACAACAAGGACTACATACTGATGCCCTGCAAACAGGGGGTAAAAGCTTCACTAGTTGCTATACAAATTTCATTTGTACATTATACATAACACGAACTTTGGTTTAATGGCTCTGGCAACATACATGAGTAGGTGACACCAGATCCTTATAGTCATTGTACCAAAGTGGAATAAAGTAATATATCTTGATTCCCTACTCAAGAACGACCACGACTTCACCCTTATGCAACAAAACACTCAACAGGTATGCTCATTTCCTCCATACATAACTCTATTGTAGTCTTTCCTTCATTTGCAATGGCCGAGGATAACTTTTTAGAATCACGTAAATCGTTCAGCGCATAGGTTTCTAGGGGAGGGAGATATAAGGAATCGAGCACCACACTTCAACATAGTACATGATTTTTGGTACTCGCTACAACACAATAATCCTATATCATACTTTGCAATAATGTATGTCGAACTTACTATATCTATGTATATAATTCTATTTTATAGTGCCACTAGCAGCTACAAGGCATCTATGTGCATTCTATATTTGTCGTCATATGCAGGAAATCATGAGTGCTAAGACAAATGATCCAGGGGTTGTCAATCTTGCAATAATTATTTCTTAATTATCAATTTAAATATATATGCTTACTACTTTACTCCTCCTAGCAACAAGGCATGACAATCAAATCAAGTACATTTGATCTAAATGAACTCTCGGACATTCGAGTATGGCTCTCCACCTTCTATATAACAGAGGTCATTGACTCAAAAGGAGAGTTTCACTTCGGCGACATTGATTAATACATGTTCAAACATTTGATTCAATTGTAATTCACTTTGAGTTGTAATTCGATTGTAACTCTAATGACAATACATGAACATTCTTTTGTAATAGATTTTGAGTTGTAACTCACTTTAAGCTGTAATTCATTTATCTATCATTTATCTATAATCTACTTCCTTGTTTTTAGAGGGCAACGTTAGCATTTCCTATGCTAACCAAAAACAAAAAATTTTAGCTATACAAAAAACTATCACAGACAGTTTCTAACACAAAACATCTATGACACGTACACCATCACAGATGGTTTTTTGTACTAGCCATATGTGATATGTTGGATATCACAGACGGTTATTTTAAAAATCATCTGTGTTGTGACTTATCATAGACGGTTTGGGAGCCGTCTGTGATAATCACTTGTTATCACTAACACAATAAATTAAACGGTTTAGAAACCATCTCTGATGAGAGTTAATAAACCGTCTGTGATGACCCTATGTGTGGTAGTGACCAAGAAAACACCTCTCTGGAAAAAAACTAGCCACCAACTAAAAACCGGTCACATCGCACCGGTGGTCCAACAGCCACCCAAACTCCGGCCACCCTAGTCACACCGCCCTAGTCTGACAGCAACTTTGATAACCTACAAACTCTCGCAAATTCAAATTTCAACTCGAGACAATTGCCAATTGTCCAACACAAATAAACTAAGGATATTCTCATCATGGTTCTACAACTTGATATATAGAAGTTGGTCATATATTAGTTCTTGCTAGGGTTCCAAATGTCAATGATAATTGTCAATTGATTTTAGGATTTATAATACAAAATGATTTATAATACTACTATTTCAATGCTAAGAAAACAACAAGAAAAAACATAAGGGAAAATGCCTTACGAAAATCCTCTAGGAAACATGTCTGTTACAATCTCCTGGCCGATGGTGTAACACCCTAGCCTGACATGAGCCCAAAATGTCACCACCAACTCCATCCCTTCCCAAATTAAACCATCTTTCACTACTAATAACATCAATACAATAACCAAACTTTCACAAAACAATAAATTAAGCATAAACAAGATGATAATGAATAAAGCAAACCTTAACATTGAATTGAAGCAATAATAATAACAAACAAAATAATCCAATAATTGAAACTAACCATTGATACTTTATTTGATTGCAACCAAACCAACAACTCTATGTTCTAAAGGAACTAATTTAACCAATAGCAAGAGTTTGCATAAACTAAATTATTGAAGATGAATGATTATATTAATGTGATAAATAAGTAATACCGGTGCATGAACTGATTTTGAGTTGCTCCCTTCCCATGCATGACTTCTTCAATGTTTACCTAAAACAACAACATAAGTAAGGGTGAATCCATGATTTAGCATGTACATAATAAAACAATAAATGGTATTAAAAACATGTCACCAGTATTCATGTCAATTTACAACTATCACATTTTTATATATCTTTTCATTAATACCATGCACATATCTCATCTCTTTTATCTTTTCATGAATGTAATGCATATGTCTCATCCTCTCTTTTGCTTATACGGTACAGTGGAGTGTAACACTCATCGGTGTCCACTTAATCCTGACCTCTTTCATGCGGGGATCTCAAGCCCGTCCCATTTCATACAGAGACCTCATTTCCACTCACATGGAGTGCCTAACAAATTAGGTCTTACTCTACCCATTCCTGTTGGTCACCCACACAAAGTAGGCTCTAGAGTACCACACAGGCCACCTCTTTCTATCATGAATGTTCATTATGCAAATGCAATTATTGTCTCAACATTAATTGTTTATCAACATTAATCATTTATCATCATCACTATTTAATACATCATCATATAAGTGTAGGATCCCGGAGCAGCAACTCTGAAACTCTCTGTGTTAATTGCACTAGTCCAGAATTAACTAGTGCACACAGTGGATAACAAAGACAAATATCATGCATAATGACCAACTTTATTTAACTGAATATGGGCCTGACAGCCAAAGTTTACATCCACGGCACATAAACCAAAATTAAATATAAGCAACAGAAGGAAAAAATGAAGTGGAAGAAGCCCACTGAGCCTGCCCACAGGCAAACGACAGTAAGACGCGGCCTATACGTCCGGATCCTCACTAAAGTCGAAGTAGTCCTCTGGCAACAGAATTAAGCAAGGTGAGCACATAAAATGTACTCCGCAAGTTACATGGGAAAATGCACAATAATGCAAGGCTGACAAGTGAAGGAATATAAGGTTATTTGAGCATAAAACATCATTTAAGAAATACAGTAAATAGATTGAAATTGCTAAATTTAATACAATAGGTAAAAAACCTATCCACAGGCATCCCACTCGGACAATCTTTTCTAAAAAGATATCATATGGATTCCATCCATCCATACACTTTTTTAATCTCTCATGGATTCCATCCATCTAAAAGGTTTTCATAAACCATTTTGAAAAACAAAGTCTAATCCATGAAAAACTTTACTCAGCTTGCCCATGACCGTGGGCACGGCTATCCAGGATAGATTATACACTCTCCAGAGGTTGTATAGCTTTACCCACAAGACATGATCATCTCATATTGCCACGCGATTAACACACTTCCTTAGGTGTGCGGTGGAGATATCATGAAGAAGCATTTACAATGCAAAACCTTCAATCTGACCAAGCCAACACTAAGGTTTCACCACAACTTGAATCCACAAGTTGGAGCCCCTCTTGAGCCGAGCGAGACTTCTCATGACCTACACTATGCTCACTTTCAACCTACAGCGAGACTCAGATTGGGACCTACAAATTAATCAGCCAAGACTTCCCATACCAGCCTTTTGGTAGTATGATAGGGCTTTGCAATAGTAACTCACAGACCGGTCCTTAATTTGACTTTGGCTCAAACCACATCCCCCTTGTGCCTGGCAATCAACATTGTGTCACCAAACAACAATGCATGCCAGCAAGCACGCACCACTTGACCATTTGCCTTAGTCTAAACTAATTTTTATATTTTGTTTTGAAATAATTTATAGACTTTCTTGACTCACCGAAGTCAATAGTACATTTAAAAAACTTATCATTTTATGTGAAAAAGGTTATCCCAAAACAAAATTATGTCTAAGTAGGTCTAAGTATTTGATACAAAAATTCTCTAGTCCGTACTAGTGTACTAATCAGAGTTTTATTCTAGGATGACGAAATATCTGGGAATCAATGTCAAAAGAGGTATTTACAAGTAGGCAATAACTAAGTTTAAAACTAAATTGAAACACATTGAATAAAAATATACATACAAAATAATTTAAAACAACATAATTTTATTTGCAAATTGGGATCAAAATGATCAAGGAGTGTAGCTTGCCTTGCTCCATGATTGGTGAGAATTATCGTTGAAGAATTTCTCTGAATCGTCGCAGTCTACACGTGAAAATAATCCACCAAACTCAAATAAAATTCAAGTAAACTCCAAATATTTAAAAAGAGTTTATAAATGGGTAGATTAGGATTTTAGAGGAATTTAGAAATTTGAACAAGCACGATCAAAGTTAAGATGAAGGAGAACGGGCTTCTGAAAGTTTGAAAAGAGAGAAAAAGAAGAATTCAAATTTTTGGAATTATTTTTCTATGGAAAAAGGAATTTATGATGTCAAGGTGACGTCAGGAAGAGAAATGAATTTTTGGCCGATTTATCTTTCAGCAAAAAAGGATTTTATTCATTGACAGGTGGGACCGACTTTGGTGGACTAGGTCTATGGACGAGGAAGGTAGCTGAGGTGGCAAGGAGACGGCGTGGTGCTTGCAAGGCTTGCTGATGCTGAGGTGGTGCACACGCGACGCAATGTGTTGACCAAGGCACCTACCACTAACGTGGCATGGCTGGCGTGGCGGCACTCTGGGCCCGAGGGCTCACTGTAGCTCCGGTGGACGGCGGTGGCCAGCAAATAGGGCAAAAGAGAGAGGGGAGCGAGGGGAGTTCGACAACACCTTGCGTGAAGCCAAGGGCGCAACGAAGGTGGCCAACGATGAAGAGGCAAAGGCAGCAAAGCGAGGATGTCGACAGCGAGGGTTCTCTAGCAGTAGATTCTCTCGGGGAAGAGCCAGAGGACGATTGCACGGGCACGACAAAGATGAAGGTGGTGGCGGCGAGGTGAGGAGCAGTCTGAGGTGGTGGTAATTCCTCACCAAAGCTTCGTTAGTGCCGAGAGAGAGGACGAGTGGTGCGAGGGCACTTGGGCGCAGAAGAGCGGCAAAGGAGGGGAGGACGAGGTGCGGGGGTGATGAGAGAGAGAGCTCGTGGAGGGTTTTGTAGGGGTAGGGGAGGAGTAACAGCTGGCGGTTTAACTTGCCAGAGTTAAGAGTGAAAAGAAACAGTGCAGCGGTGGTTAACAGACTTTAAATAGAGGGGAAATGGGCGGAGGTGAGTGGGGAGTAAAGAGGGGCACTCGGGGGACAATAATGGTGAGAAGAAACGGATGGAGGCGAAGAAACGAAGCTCGGGTGTGGACGACAATGGCGGCGGCGCGAGGAAGAAGAATGAAGGAAGAAGGGTGGTGCGTTCCACGCATCAGCGAGAGAGAAGAGAAAGGGAGAGAGGCAGACGGACAGATGCCAGCCACGAGGCGCAAGGAAGGGATCAGAACCGTCAGATTAAAACGAAGGGGTAAGTGAGAGTGTGTGGTTGAGATCAAATCGGGTGGGGAAGATTGGATCCAGGAGCGACGGCCGAGGAGAGAGGTTCGGTTTAAAATTAGATTTAGATTTTCAGGAACTCTCAAAAACACTTAGAAAATAGGAAATAAAATCTAAAAATTCTAGAAAAATTCATAGAAATTCCTGGAGATTTTTTAGACTTACAAAAATATTCCCAACTTAAAGTTGGTCTTTTAACTTTTAAAAAATACTTTTTAGCTTTGAAATTCATTTTTTAAAAAACCAAAAAACATAGAAAATCCACATAAAAGCCAAATGCTTTAAAATAATTAATTTTAAATAGCATTTTTTATAGAAATTCAAAATATATTTTACTTAATAATATTTTTAGGTTTTTAATTAAATTACTTTTCAAAAACAAGGCCTTGTTTTAAAAAAAGCAAAAAAAATTAGGGCAAATCAAATTCAAAACTCAGGCAACCAAAATACTTATTTTATTTTAAATTAAATTAAATTAAATATTATTTCTTCTAAAATTTTTGAAATAAATAGCTAGGCTGTTACTTAAGCATAATAGAAAACAAGTGTAAACATATAAACTAGCATGTTAAGTAGTTTATTAACATAAAACAGCAAGTGCTACAACCCGTGTTACCATCCTACCAAGCACTTGTCTTTTCTAACCATGAGGTATGGATTGATGCTAAGATGATAGCACCCTCGAAGTTACTCCTCCTACAATAAATACCAGTCTCAACAAAATACCACAATAGTTCACAAACATAAAAAATACACAATGTCGCTTTTACTTTACATGTTTCCGATCTAATAATCCTTCTTTACTAGGCAGTCTTCCCCTGTTGTCCCGATAATAAAAATAACATAACTCTTGACTCCCAAGCCCTAACATGGTAAACTATATAAGTTTTTGAAATCTATACAAAATTTTCTACACTTTCTTAGTTAGCAACAAACCCTGATTAATCTACTTATCCCCTCATTTTTTAACCCCGAAGATAGTTCAGTTATCTTACAGGACAGCAGACATAACAATTTTATATATATTTATTTACTAGTCCAAACATAATAAATCATACCACTTATGAAATCTACAGAAAATTATCTACTTTTATTTAGTTATTCTCCTAATTTAATTCGGCCATCTAGTAGGCCTAAACTGCAGATTACCATGACTACATCCAGAAGCGACCAATTTCTGGACAGCAATGTACCCGAGGCCATAACTTCTAAACCACCCAACCAAAACCCGTGTTCTTGCACTCTATGTAAACCTTCAACAATTGTCTACAACTTTCATATTATGCAAAGTTATGAAACAGGGTGTATCTATCCCAAAACTCGCCCACAAGATAGAACAACAAACCCTAATGGACAACAATACCTATGACTCATCTCTAACACCTCCCTTCCTTCCTAACTAGAATTTAGCACGATTTGAACCAATCTACCATGGCCTAAAACAGGGAAACAAAATCTTGGACATTATACCTACAACCCAAAGTCCCGCCGGAACAACAAAAACCAACATGCACATGGAATTCTCCTTCCTTCCTCCTCTTTCATTTCTTCTCCTTCCCTAGCAGGCTCCTCTCTTCTTCCTCCTTCTTTCCTCGACTTAACTTCTCCTCCTGGCCGGTGTGCGGCAGCAGCATAGCAACAGCCAGCGCGGCAGGGCGTGGTAGGCTACAGCGGCACGCTACAGGGCGGCACAACAAGGCTTCAGGGGGGTGGTAGCTAGGGTTTCTCTTCCCCATACCCCTTCCTTTAAAAGCCTAGCCCAAACCCCCAACTCACCACGTATGACTCGGTCCAACTGAATTGAACTCCTCCCCCTTTTCCAACTAAACTGAACTCCTCCCCCCTTTTCTCCCTGTATTCCATTTTCCTTAGATCCTTTTCCAAATTCACGAACGGGCCCTTAGGAGGGTTGGTTTCAGAATATTACAGCTGGATTCCATGATGTTAGCTGGAACCAATAGTTTAATCCTTCGTTCTTGCAATTATTGTTGCTTTTGTATTCTTGAAGTTAGAATATAGTCTAGAATATATTGTTACAATAGGTGGCATATAGATCAAAAGATTGGCCCTCCACTTAATATTACTACGGTTCAATGAATCCTAATTTGATCCATCCATAGTTTAGGACATGACTAAAACCTTTTTAAAACTTTTTTTGACCATAAGAAATCCAATGATATAATACTTACATGTGCATAAT
Organism: Dendrocalamus sinicus; assembly: GCA_036346575.1. Lineage (NCBI taxonomy): Eukaryota > Viridiplantae > Streptophyta > Magnoliopsida > Poales > Poaceae > Dendrocalamus > Dendrocalamus sinicus. The sequence goes on from CM070667.1 coordinate 7,828,918, forward strand.
GTTCAATTTAGTTATTTGTCCTAGGCTCCTATCTTGCATATTTCAGTTGAAGTTAAACAATTTAAACAACAGTCAACTAACAGGTTCATAATTTTTTTAAAAAAAAAACTGACCAGAAGCTACCTATGCACTGCATTTTCGGTTTTTTATGAAATTATCTACTTTTCCGTGTACACATCATTTTCCATGATTTTCAAAAAAATTCTTTGTTTTCTCTCTTTTCTCCTATCTATCTTCACACACAAGCTCATCTCTCTCCTTTCACATCGCTCCCTTGTCCAGGTCCCCTCTCTTTTTTCCCCTGCCATCACTGTCTGTGCTCCCCGTCTTCCTCTATTTGTCGCTCCTGTCGCTCTCTCTTCACTCCCTTTCCTTGCCCCAACAAAAGAAACTAGATTGATTCAAAATGAAAAAAGTATATCATAAATTCTTCTTAGATAGTGACCATAGTGTTATCAATCTTTGTCATTGATGTCTTTGGAATTTATCAACCACATCCAGTGTCCTACAGACAACCTTGAACCTTTTCAAGCATGAAGAGTTCAGGAAATTAAAACTAGGCTGGCATTCACAAAATGTGGGAGGCAAAGATGAGTGATAACATGTTTAGCTGTTACTACTATTATTAATTTATTATTACTGTTAAAATAAGTACGTTGATAGGGACCATGTTTACATTGAAATCTGGAAACTCCCACTTTCTTTGGGAGAAAAAGGATGAGAAATTCCACAACAGTTGTTATTTGGTGGGTTGTGATTACATTGGTACAAGTACAACTAATCTCGGTTAGATTAGATCAGTGCACTACATTTGATCTAACATATGGAAATTATTACAATAATTAGTAGAGAAAGGATCTATACCACAAGTTTGGTGTTTGGTGTCTCCGAAATACTACTATGAAGTCAGATTAATGTTCATACTACTGTATAGGGGATGTAAATCTTTATAGCTAAATATTTTAAGAAAATAACTGAAGTGCTGTTTTATAGGTATATCGGTATATGTTTAGTTACACATGTTTTTTGATTGTCCAAAGAAGAATGATGAAACAAGGTATATCGGTATATGTTTAGTTACACATGTTTTTAGGGGAAAAAAGCATGTTTAAACACAAAGGGTGGCAAGCCTCTCTTACGATCTACATAAAGGAAATCAAATAGATCGATGGTACCTACAATATAATTCGAGTTACCATCGATCTACATAAAGGAAAGATTTCCGTAATCTGTACTTAGATAATTTTAGATAATGTAATGTTACCGCTAGAACTTAAATGAAAAGGAGATGTTGCATGAAAATATTCAGATGGATGTATCAAACAATAAAATAGATCTTCCCAAGGCCTATATTAAAAAGAGGAATGTCAGATCTCATACTCATTGCCTCTACTGCAGTAGGATCACTATCAGCATAAGCAGCGAGTTCTTCCTGAAATTAGGACACAGTTGTTGAGCTGCAGATGGCACTAATAAAAACTAAAAAAGAGAATAAAGAATGTAAATGCACCTTTAGCTTCTTATGGTGTAGCTCTACAGACTTCAACTCCTCCAGAGCAGCTTCTCTCTCGTCCTAGGGCAATAAATGAGAGTTGGATCTACATGCTTGTTGTAAAGCTCTGTAGAAGAAATGCGTAACAACTTACACATACCGGCGGCGACGGCGGCAGGACCCACTGCGGTGATTTCGGATATAAAGAATTGTCCGTCATATGCTGTAGAATTAATCATGAAAATAATTATATCACTTTTATATTTATGATCTTTTAAATAAATATTATTATATTTCTTAAATGAATTATCATTTATAAAGATTGGCAAATATGTGACTTATTGGTGAATCCCTTTATTTGTTATATGATATCATTCCAAAAGGATCCATAGTCATATATCACTAATCGGAACACTAATGACTTATAGATCAACACATATATTGATTGCTAACTATGTTTCACCAATCATAGATATGGGAATATGAAATTAATAATGTAGACATATGTTAGAGAACATGGTTTTGAATTGACTCACCTTATGACATTCTTGAGAATGTTATGTCTTATGTGTCATCATTTGGTCTCAATTAATAATGATGTATAATCCTTAAAACTTGAGATCAACATAGTTTTCTACATGTGTAATAGTACACTTAGAGGTTGCCAATCGCTACACGGTAGCTGAATAGTTATAACGGTAGCTTTGGGTATACTATAAAACATGTGGAGGAAAGTGACTAATCGGATATAAGATTTGCTCCTCCTAGATAACAGAAGATATATCTCTGTTCCCCTCAATATGGTTGGATAAAGAAAGTGCATGTCCATGTTACGAGTGGTCGAAGAGTCGACTGCATAAAGTTATCCATAGCTAGATCAGGAAAGGATTTAACAGTCCATGGATGACACATTTCTCAGCTAGAGTTTGATCGGATATCGTGAGACAAAAAGGAAAATACGTGAACAGGATGATAAGTCTGACCGGATACAAACTGGTCGTATGAAGATACTGTGTCGGGACCGGATTTTCAAATCCGAACCCTCTGTGTATTACTGCACTAGTCCCAGATCAAAACTAGTGGACACAATCAAACGGTGATAATTACATAACTATCAACACTTTATTATAATAGAAAAGAGTACAGGCCTTATGGCCACTTTATTACTACTAAGGTTATAAGACCTCTCAAACTTATGAAACACAGCGGAAGCAAATTAAAACCCTAACGATGATCCATCAATACGCCATAGACAATTGACTGGAGAAGCACAACCTAGTATTCCAGGAAGCCTTCATTGAATCCACACAAGAAGTAGTTGTAATATTCTTCTTGAGCTTTATAATCCTCTGAGAGTTGTTTTGAGTGTAGCATGTGAGTACATAAACTACTCCGCAAGTCTTGGAAAAAATGCAGTAGATGCAAGGCTTAATAAAGAAGGATAATATGGTTATTTTGTACAAAGCAGCATTATATTTTAAATACCATAATAAATTCTCAAAAGCATCAATTTAACAAAGTAATTGCAATAACTGAAACTAAATAAATTTTCTAGTGAAGGTTCCAACCACCAATACTAGTAAATAGGGTATAACCGCCAAGGTTTAAGATTACGGGTTCCATCCACCTGCACTGGCTCTATTGCTAGGACATACTCCTAAGAGTTCCACCACTCCCGAGTTCCCAAAATTTGTACTTTGAAACCAAAACTAAAGATCTACCATGTGAAAGCGCACATCGTCTGCCTTTGACTGTGGGCACGGCTATTCGAATAGTTTTACACTCTACGGAGGTTGTACAACTTTACCCACAAGAGATAAGTCATCTTAATGGCCAACATACTTCCTTAGGCATGAGACCCAGATAATTTATCACAAATCCTTTATCTCACTCCAATCTAGCTAGACACCACTTACTGAGGTTTCACCGCTGAAGAGTTATATCCACCACAGTCAGATGTCGCCTTTTGCGCCATATGAGTACAGTAAATCCCTGTGCCTCACTGTAGTAAACTAGTAAATCCCTGGCACCCACTTACCACTGGTGATATCTAAACTAAATCTTTGTGAGTTATTCGGCTAGGTTGTACCCATTTATACTTGTGGTTGTACGGTAGTGCTCAGTTTGGACAATCACAAACGTCGGTCCTTAATTGACTCAGGCGACACATTCACAATACAAGTTCTTGTGCTGAATCTGCACCAGCCCAATCTTACCATCCGCCCAAATCTAAAACCAATTCTCGCCATCTTATTTTATTTTAACAAACATCAGCAATACCTATTTCCACTGAATTACTTGAATAAAAAGATTAAAGCAAACAATATCAATTTTCACCCGAAGGGTTATACTGACCGACTAGCTTGTCTAAGAAATTACTACCATTCTAAAATTAACAAATATCATAATAATCCCGTACTGAGACAAAGAAAGCTTAGGATGGCAAAGGTGCATAGTTGACAAAGGTACATGAGGGCATAACAATTATCGTTTTAACTAATATCCTTAAAACAGAAGTTATCATTTTTATGTAACATAGCAATGTATTTAAATATGAAATAATAAAAGGATTTTAGAAAACATAGGTACAAGATGATCAAAGGAGACTTGCCTTGTTGCACATTGTCTGGACCTTCCTGCTACGGATCGGAAAACTCTTCTACGACGTTGGGTCTACGCTCAAAACAAGAAACCCAAATAAATAAAGAAACACAAACAAAGTCACAAACATACAAAATATATACTGGAAGGAGGTTTATGATTTTACATGAATTTAGAAATTTGAACGGGTTCAAACAGAGCTAGGATGAGGAAATACAGGCTTTTGGAAGTGCTTTTGCCATTGTCGGAGGTGGTCAGCTCTACAGAGAGTGGTCGAAAGTTACCGAGTGGTCGAAAGGCTATGGTACCAATCGAAAGTTGAAGGTTAAATGTGGTTGAACGGCTCTACGTGGTCTTGGCCACCGAGTGGTCGAAAAAAGCTTAATAGCTGGTCAGAAGTTTGGATAAGGGTGGTAATGATCGAAAATGGCAGTGATTGAAGGCTTAGAGTGACAGTGGTCAAAAGCTTAGAGCAAGAAGTGACAGCAGTTGCAACAGCAAGCAGTCAGAGGTGACTGTAGTCGAAAGTGACTATGGCCGAAATGATCGGAGGGTCTGGAAAGGTTGGAGAGATCAAACGGTTCGAAGTAGTTGAAGGAATGGGACGGTGCGGAGTGGTCGAAAGAATCGATCGGCTTGGAGCGGTTGAAGGAATCGGTCGGTTCGGGTGGTCGAAGGAATTAGATGGTTTAGGGAGGTCGGAGTGATCGAATGGCTTGGAGGGGTCAAAGTCAGTGGCTACCGTAGTCGAAGGAATACGAACAGAGCTGGGGTACCTCGGCACAGCCTTTGGGTGGTCAAAAATCGGAAACTCTATAGTGTGGTCGGTGGGGTTATAAATTATACGTGGTTAGAGTAGTTATAGTGGGTAGATCTATATGTGGTCAAAACCTACAAGAATTGTTGGACTGCTTGGAATGGTCATAGCTGACAAGGATGTCATAACCGACTAGGGCGATCGTAACACTGATGGTGGTCGGGAGGCCAAGAGTGGTCGAAAGGCTTTCATGTGGTTGAGGGATAGAATGTGGTCGAAGGATAGAACGTGGTCGAATGATAGAACATGGTCAAAGGATAGAATGTAGTCAAAGGTGACTGTGGTCATGAGTGACCGTGGTCGAGAGCAGCTATGGTCGAAAGCGACCATGTTTGAAAGTGGCTGCAGTCAAAAGCGACTACGGCCAAAAGCTCTTAGTGGTTGGATGGTTTTAGCAGTTGGTACACCGAGAGTGGTTGTAACTGATCAGAGTGGTCGAAGGCTATAGAATGGATGGAAGTCTGTAGTGGTCGAAAACAAGAGGGGTCAAAAACAATAGTAATCGAAGCTACAATGCTCGAAAGCTACAGTTCTCAAAGTTTTAAATAATGGTCGAAACTCAGGAGTGATCAAGAGTGGTCGGAGTGGCTAAGATCGATGAGTTGCCCCCGTGGTATTAGGGTAGTCGGGGCTTAGATATGTGGAGAATGTTCAGACCAATCCTATCAGTAACTTGCTTTACGTCTGTCGCTCGTGGTCGAATGCGGGGCAATCGCTTTCAATAGGCAAGGGGGTTTATCGGAGATAGCTGGAGAGTGGTCAGTGACGGTGGAAGACGGCGGCGGCAGAGTACTTCAGTGAGGGAATGGCTCCGGTGGCGGTCTTAAATGGTGAAGTGGTCTTAAACGGTGAAGACTGCGGTGACACCGGTGGTGTTGTCAGCAGCCTTGGCGTTGCCTTGGGGACTTCTCTAGAGGAGGGAAGGTTTTGGCTAGATGAAAGGAAGGCGACAAGGTCATGGTGCTCCAATTTATAGCTTCGACAAAGAAAGAAAACTGACAAAATTTATGGCATCATGCGAAAGGAAAGGAAAGATGATGAATTGATTGGTAGCACAAATTGGGCAGTTTCCAAGTGATGATGTTGAGAGAGAAAGGAGGGTGACATGGTCACAGAGTTCCAATCTAAGGCTTGGGTGAAGAAAGGAAACCGATGGAAAATGGAAGGGAAACAATGGCGTTGATTTTGGGCACTAAATTTGGAAACAACCAAATACAAGGAGATTGTAGCATTGGAACAATGGCGTTGATTTTGGGCACTAAATTTGGAAACGACCGAATGGGAAATGAATAGTTGTGAATTGGTGCTTGGGGTAAAAGAGGATGTTCCCAGATGCATGCCAATATTTTGGTTGGGAGGTTTTAGTTTTTATTACCTTTCATTAACTCTTGGTTTGCTCAGGTAATGAAATGAAGAAAGATAGAAGCAGTCGGATGAAGGGGATGATGAATAGTAACAAGTGAGAAAAGAAAGAAAGAAAGGAGGGAGGAAATAGAGAAAGTAGCAGAGGCCTCCTGGTAGCTAACACATAGGAAAATTCTTAAGGTTAAGCGAGGTGGTGCCTTGGGCGATGGGCAAGGGCGGACCCACAGGGTATGCCGAGTGGGCCACGGCATACCCTGGGGCCCAGCCACCTGCTGCAGTGTGCAGAGCCGCCAAGGATTCGCCGGTGTCCTCCCGTCGGGGCCGAGAAGCCAACCGAGCGACGCACGAAGCGCAACGAGAGCCTCACGATATTCGCGCGGCGCGGATTCCCATCCGTTTGCTTTGCTCCCCCTCTTTCCCATGGCCGGAGCCGCGGCCGCCACGACGTCGATGACGCAGGCGAAGATGCGGGCCGTGCAGTACGACGCCTGCGGCGGAGGCGCCGCCACCCTCAAGGTGAGCCCGCCCCGCGCTCAAGGTGAGCCCGCCCCGCGCACGTCCGTGCTTTTGTTCGATCAACGGGGGATAGGGGCGGAATCTTGTGTGCATACTAGGCATAGATTGGTTAATGCTAAGTACAATATGACTAGTTAATTGGTAAATCAGCTAGATCATTAGCTAATTGGTTCGTTAGCTTTGGTAGTCGCGTGCCTGGGCTCACCTCTGGTTGGAAATAGCAATCAGTTCATCTGAGTCTGCGAGTAGTGGCGAGTCTTTTCCTCCCTTGGGATTTTTTGTGTGGTCGAACAAGTTGTAGTTTATTGAAGCGTAAGCGTCTCAAAGTCAATTTGATTAATTGGTTGGTACATGCCTTATCTTAGATCCGTATAAAAAAGCACCCAAGATGTTTTTTTATGTTTCGCCTAAGTCAGCAGTAGTCATATGATTCGGGTGGTCAAAAGAGTAATCGGGTGCCAGGCTAATTCGTGTTATTCTGATCTAGTCAAAGAGTCACTCTTCAAAATAGAAATAAACCTGATTTAGTGTAGATGAGAGATTTCCCACTCAACAAAATCTCCCCTTTTTTCATGGATAGAGGAGTCAACAAGATTTCTTCATTTTCTTTTCTTGAAAAGAAACCAGTCAACAACAAGATTTCTTTTATGTTTGTTTTTTCCTTGAGAAGAAACCAGCCAATGAATTCTCAAATTCCTCTGATGCAGCATGTCGAAGTTCCTGTCCCTTTAGGAAAGAAGAACGAGGTCCTGTTGAAGCTGGAAGCAGCAAGCATCAATCCAGTTGACTGGAAGATGCAGAAAGGGATGTTGCGGCCTTTTCTGCCCCGTAAATTTCCTTTCATCCCAGGTAATTATACTCATTGCGGTCTCATGCACTTTTTTGAAGTAGTTATTGTGAATCCAGTTGAGTCCGGTCTATAGAAAGTAGTGTCAATTTTACTAGGAACAAGGATTGATTATATCACTGCATCAAGAATTTAAGCTTTAATTTCACCTTTTGTGCTTCTGAAAAATCTAAGAGCATAAAGGGTCGTATATTTGAGACTATTAGTATGATGTTTGAATATTTATATTGTAATTTATGCAAGTTTTCAACTTAATCCTTGAATTTAAGACTTATCATATTATTTAGTGTCTGTATACCGAATTACGATGCAAATTTTACAATTATTTACCGAATTGGCAAATGGTTTTACCGAATCGCATAAGAAAATTTTGGTACGGCATACCCTTTGGTAAAATTCTGGGTCCGTCACTGGCGATGGGTGACCCTTTGAAAATATTTTATTGGAATTTTAATTGGAATTGGGATTTTGATATTTTCTTCCAATATTGCACAAATAATCTAAACACTTTAAAATAATTTATTTCAAATTAAATTTTTAAAGAAAGCAAATTTTTGGGATGTTACATACGACTGGTCACGAGTTGGTCAGACATATCACAAATTGGTTAGCAAACTAGTCATATGGCGATACAAACTAGTTGTAACCATATACGATCTGGTTGTAAGGAGTTATGAGCTGATCGTAACTCCTTACAACCAAATCGTAAGTGCCGTAAGGGTTTATGAGCTGTTCATAAGTGACTGAGACCTTATAGTAAATCATATTGAATAAGGTTCTTCCATATTGATCTTTGTGTATATTTGGGAGTCGATATATCCTACTAGGGACCGCTAGCGACCAGTGATTGGAAAGGTGTTTCTGATCAGCAACCAAGTACACATGAATCTATAGGGTTACATACTTAATGGGTTGGAAGAATAAGGGTCCGAATGATAGACTTTGAGTGGGATACCTCAAAGTAGAGCATCAGAGGAGATCCTAAGACATACCCATCGAAACCCTTGCCACCACCTCTCGAAACCCATGCCGTGCACGCTGGTGCTATCACAATGATGTATGGCATTCCATCCCTAGACATATGGACATTGGTAGAGGCACTGCTGTGACTGTGGTGTTGATCGAGATGATCATAAGGAGGAGACAATTGACTCGTAAAGATTGATGATTGCTCATGGACGATTGACTACTTCCACTACTTCGATGCGCGCTACGTTGAACTGGGCTACTTCAACTCTCCTTCAGGTGCACTACACATCTAGTGGTAACGATCAATGATCTCTTACTCATATGGCTTCTTAGTTTACATGGTAGAAATTTTGATTTGTGCGAGTGTAGTCTACCTTGTGTAGGATTGGAAATGGAAACAGAGGGGGGTGAATGGTGCCTTTTAAAAATCACCCCCTAAAGTATCCACTTAGAAAGACACCCTTCTCCGATAGCTACAGAGCTATGAAGAAGGCATAGTCAAGCTCTCTGGAAAAACATGAAACACAGAAGAGAAAGCGAGACGAAAGACAAACAGAAAGAACAGCGCAGGCAGCACGGGGACCGGTCAGACCGCAGTAGACCAGGCAGTCAGACCGCAGTTACTGGGCCGGTCTGACCGCTGCCTAGCCGCCGGTCAGACCGCCTGGATCACACCGGTCTGACCGCCGATCAAGGGCCAGTCTAACCGCCCGACCCACACCGGTCTGACCACCATGTTATATCCGGTCTGATTGCCAACCGCTGAGCGGTCTGACCGCACCAAACCCTAGTGGTCCGACCTGGGATTTGCAAGCAGAGCAGGAAGCAGTGACAAAACCACATAACAGTATTTACTGAAATCAACTGAGCTCAGGGAAAAGATGGAATTGCTGCTGATCTTCTCAACCCAAAGGCACAACACTTTAACCCAAATAGCATCTAGACCTTAGGAACAACACAAATCACATCGAAGAAGGAAGAATCCAAAATCTGAGCAAAAGACTGAAACCTGACAGAGAATGGACTTGTTTTTCGAACTACTCCTCATTCTCACATCTCCAGCTCATGAACTTTTGCAATTAACTTGGCAATGATCTCAGGACTTGAGAACCCAAATTTCAAGCCATCTTTTGAAGGGAATCAGAAGATTCAAGCTTGCTCTGTCATGAAACCCTAGTTTTCTCAGAATAGAGGAAATTTAGCGAAGCACAGAGAAAAGGCATAAATCACTGAGTCCTCCATTTGCTGTTGGGAATGGAATGGCCAAATGGTCTAGAGTATACTCAGAATAGAGGAAATTTAGCGAAGCACAGAGAAAAGGCATAAATCACTGAGTCCTCCATTTGCTGTTGGGAATGGAATGGCCAAATGGTCTAGAGTATATTCCCATCACAGAGCATCTCAATTTGCAGCTTCTCAACAGAGAAAGAACTCAAGAGCTAAAATCAACAAGGAGAAATGAAGAGCAACAGAAACTGAAATTCTCGACAACTCAAAAGGATTCATTGCAATGAATGATTACATGAGGTTTACAAAACACTCAATACATCCCCATACGCAGTTGGCATGAAATGCTACCCTCTCACTACATGCTTGAGAGAGGAACAAGCTCACACACTACTCACGCTACTCACTCTACAGACTGCATTACTCTCCACAATGCATACACTCCAGAGCTCACTCCTTTTTAACAACCAGGGCACACCCTCAAAGAAGAAATACAAGAAGTGGCATACACCTTCCACTCCATGCCTCTCACACAATTGAGGCAAAAAGTCAACACACACTTTTGGAGGGAAAAACCAGCCTCCAACTCATGGCTTTGAGTCAATTTACCAAATTGCCCTCAAGCACCTTCCCGGAAGCTTCCCGCAACCGGTACTTTGACCGTCTGGACCTCGACTCCTCCCTGAGCCTAGTCTCGGTCCACTCTGCTGTACACGAACGCACCCGGCATCCTGACCGTCTGGACCTCAACTCCTCCCTGAGTCTAGTCCTGATCCACTCGCCGCTGCCCGTCGTGTCCACCCGACACCGACCGAGACCTCCGACTCCACCTGAGTCTAGTCCTGGTCTGTTCCATCGCACACGACCGCAACCGACCTCCAACCGTCTGGACCTCCGACTCCTCCCTGAGTCTAGTCCTGGTTCGCTCGTCGTTGCCCGTCTTGTCCACAACCGGTAGCTCCAGCTCCGGTTCCTCGTCTACCGACTCGCAACCACCTCACCAGCCTTGATCATCTTCGGCATCACCGACCGTCTGGACCTCAACACCTCCTGTGCCTAGTCCAGGTCCTCCTCGCCTCACCATGACCTAGCTCCGAAGTCCTACAGTCACATAGACAAGCAAACCGTCATATAGCACCGCACGAAACAGCATAGCAACAATAGCACAAATGAAAGGTACTCAACCCTAGAATACCCAAAACAAACTCAAACTCTCTAACACAACTGTTAATTACTCATCACAAACATGGGATACCTCCACATGATCTCTCACCTTGTATCCCAACAGTGGTTTCTTAGCCATCCTATGTAGTTTTTTTATCTGGATTGGTCGTAGTATGTGTGGTAGTAGTAGATTGGATCTGTTACTGGTCTGGTATGATAACTTAGCTCAATCTATATGGATGGACTTGTTTGAGCGCCAGTTCATGAGATCAATTAGCTTTGGCATTAGAAGATGGGTTTGTGAGAGAGCAATTGATTTCAGTTGTGCTTATTCGTGATCACATCGCTTGTTACCTACTGGTCAAGATTTTGCCAACAGGGTAAGCTGTGATGCGCAACCATATAGAGCTGTAGGATCGAATATTGTAATCAGAGGACAGGGTGAACGATTGTCATCGCTTTTTGGATTCTCCTGATAGTTGGTGACAATTTTGACCGCTTGGTGATCAATTGATTAGCGTATGACCGCTTGATCAACCGCTCTGCTTGATCGCTCGCTCGATCGACTACTCTGTTTGACTGCTTCACTTGAATGCTTTGCTTGTTGTCGTAAGATCTAAACCACCTGCAATCACTAGCACTCTTCAAGCAAATCAACAACCAAATTGATTCAAGACTATTTTTATTGCAAGATCTCCATAGATTTATAAAGTGCCCTCACAAGCACCCCCAAAATCCTTCCTGATGAAAGCCCTCAAAATTCACCCCGTTGGACCTTAGCCACTCCCTACTTTTATATGATAACATCCCAAACCATGTCTACCTCAAACACAAACTCAAAACCTTATCTCTACCGAAAACCAAGGGACCCGAAACCCTTCCGAACAATAGTTTTATTCAAACTCCCAATCTTTTTAGTTATGGATTCCATTCACAACTCCTAACACACCACGTGACAAAGCCTCCAGTATAGCACCTCCTATATCCTCATCATGCATCATCACCTCATGGTTCGAAGCCTCCTAGACTGCAACGCTCCATGCTTACCTACATATGCAAAGACCAAAGAAACATTTCCCTAGTACAACTGCTTCCCAGCTTGACTTACATTAGTCCACACACTCAAAACACACCTTTAATCATCCATCTACACCAACCAAGTCAGCCATGATCATGAATTCCATCTCTTTCCAAAAATTCAACTTCAAACTACTCATTCTGGCCATTTATGCCCTCCATGCAAAGTCCGATCGCTAGCTCGCCGAGTTCTTGAAAACACAAGTACTTGGGAGAAACTATCTCTCTGAGCACTCGAAAATAACAAACATCACTACTGACCACAAAACCATCGAGAACTGACTACCGAATACCGATCGCTATGACTAAGACACTAGATCACTAAGTCTATGACTACCGATCACAAAGTCTACAGCTACCCATCACCAACCAAGTACTGTAGCAACAACTACCGACTATTAACTGGTACTGTACATCAACCATCAAGTACCACCTGGTACTATAGCACGACCTCTTAGTAAGACCAGTCTGACAGCCATGCATCAGCCAAACAGACCACTGGCCCATCAGACATGAGTACTCGAGGTACTCGAATATCACTAGAATTGAAGCACTTGTACCGATCGTGAAGTCTATGAGTACTAACTATGAAACCTATGGTAACCAGTCATAAAGCTAAGCCTATGACTATGACAACAATCTACCAAGTCTACGACTATGACAATAAACTATGAAGTTTACGACTATGACAACAAACTGCGAAGTATAAGACTATGACAACAGACTGCGATGAAAGCCCAGTGTCTATGACTATCGATCACCAAGTCTTCGACCATCAAAAAGCACTGTAGCTATGAGCTTGCAACCACCGACCAATTCACTGTATCTAAGACTGGTTGACTATTCCTTATGACCAGTTGACTATTGCTTATGACCGGTTCACTATTAGAGGTCGAAGCCTACGATTACTTGCCGTGATCATTCTGCAATGATAGAAATGGCGTGGTCAAAGTCTGCTGTGGTGTACTTATCGTGGTTGTTCTGCTGTGGTCGTTCTATAGTGATCGAAACCTGCCAAGGTTGACCTATCGTGGCTGATTTGACATGGTCAAAGCTTGATGTGATTGAAGCTTAACGTGGTCGAAATCTTTGACTACCTAGGATGATCAACATCTTCCGGTCATATTGCCCAACACAAAGCGGTCATATCATTGGCTCATCTGTCGTGGTTGGTCAACATCTTGAAAACTCAAGCACACAAGTGCATCGACTAAAACTTTCATGAACGCAAATTCCAAGAAACCCAAATGTCAATTATTCATCATCAACAAATGCACGACCACCACATGGTCTAACAGGAGCCAACTAATCGTGTTTGTAACTTTCGTTTACTAGTGCAATTGATGGAAATCGGGCCGATTAGATTGGTTTGGAATTAGGGTTAATATGATTAATCCAATGTAATTTTCAAGGGCAATTTTGTGAATAGGATTCATGTCCCCAAAAAAATTTCCAAGGACACTGCCCTTGACCCGCCATGCTAGGTAATCGTTGGTGTGTTATTAGTATTATACATTTATATCTCATGATAGAATTGAATTCTTTGTGTAACTAGCTTTTGTAGGGATTGATATGGTTAGTATGGTCCATTATGTATGTGATGCATATATGAGTTTTCATGGCCTACGTGTCATGTTGATTTATATCTATGGGCTACAAATTATTATATAATGGCCTACGTGTCAACTTATGATGCTTGATATTCTTATATATAAGTCATTGATAGCTATTAGGAGTAATAGCTAAGTAGATAAATGTGGTGACCTTAAGCATTGATGGCACGATGAATAGGAAGTGTGACGATGGAGATTGCTATACTAAGGGCTATACTATCTCATAGTTTAATTTGGTAACCTATGAAGTTTTTTATGTTCATATTATACTATTATTTATGTTATTATTTTTAGGGGTGCAAACGGGTCGGATTCGGACGGATATTATTGTTACCATATCCTAACCCATATTTTTTTCTCCGGATTCGGTACCAATCGGATTCAATGCCGGATCGGTCGGGATTAACCCGACCAGTTTGCACCCCTACTTGTTTGTAAGGAATGCATGCAGTACAGCAAATGGAGTAGGAGGACGTACTGTCAAGAACTTGATGTTACTACTTAATAGCTGATGTGGAAATTTTTATTTTACCATTGCAAAAGAAAATGAAACGTCAAATAGTAGCACTAACCTGAAATCAAACTTGAAGACGTATCGGATTCGGACGGATATTGCTGTTACCATATCCTAACCCATATTTTTTTCTCCGGATTCGGTACCAATCGGATTCGATGTCGGATCGGTCGGGATTAACCCAACCCGTTTGCACCCCTAATTATTTTGAGCATTTTTAACATGATAGAATAGTATCACTATAGAAAAATTAAGTAAAATTTGATGCCCTTCCAATTGTCGCACCTATCAAAATTTGGATCATTAATTAGTAGGTCTACCAGAGAAGGATGCTATTGATTATCTTAATAAGATAGGAAAGTGTTGGACATGTTCATGCCAAATATTGGTTTAACTTGACTAGTCTATCAAATGGTTTTTGGCCAAGGGGTATGGTGTTGAGGCCGAGATATATGGATATCATTCAACAAATAAGAGTTACATATGATGTAATTAGTAAGGGGTTGTTTACCTACATCTCTAGGTTTTTAGCAGTGATGTCAAAGCTCACTAAGACTTGGTAAAATATGGATCTTAACTCACTATATGTTATTTGAGACAACATGTTTTTAAACGTATAGTGAGAGTATCCTTTGTTAAATTGTTTAATGAAAGATTTTGCATAAATATAGTACTAAAATTTTGCATATACAATTTATGTTGTAGTTAATGCCATTAGTTACTTCCTGTGCACCTAGTTTTAACTTGTGATCTATTCTTAAGAAAGAAAAACTAAGTGGAACAAATTTCATTAATTAGTATCGCAACTTGAGAATTGTTCTCAAGAAAAAACAAGAAGAAATATGTTCTAGAAATTCCATATCTTGATGAACAAGATGAAAATGTGATTCATGCAGAAAAGAATGATTATGAGAAACATAGCAATAACTCACTAGAGGTTAGCTGCCTCATGTTTGCCATCATGAACTTTGATCTTTAGAAGTAATATGAGAACCTGGATGCCTACAATATGTTGTAGGACTTAAAGGTATGTTTGAGAATCAAGTAAAGGCTAAGAGGTATAATAGCTCTAAGTCATTGTTTGCATGTGAACTAGCTAAAGGAAGTCTAGTCAGTCATCATGTAATCAAAATGATTAGTTACATTGAGAGTTTGAAAAGCTTGGCTTTCCCCTTAGCCAAGAGTTGGCTACCAATGTGATTCTCCAATCACTCCCTCTGAGCTTTAAGCCAATCATTTTAAACTTTTATTTGAATGGTATAGAGAAGTCAATGGCCGAGTTGCATGGGATGCTCAAGTCAGCAGAGAAAAGTATTAAGAAAAGCTCTAATCATGTGATAATGGTTCAGAAGAATACCACCTTCAAAAGGAAGAAGGCTATGTCTTTAGGCAAAAGAAAATGTGCGAGCAAAACTCAATATGTGATCTCAAGCATCAAATTTAAGCTTTAGAAACTCAAGATTGGCGCTGCACCTAACATCATTGGCTACCATTGCCACGGGGCAAGACATTAGAAAGGGAACTGCAAAAAGTTACTTGGCAGAACTGGAAAAGAAGAAGGGAAGTAAGATTTCCACTTTAGGTATAAATATAATAGAAGTAAATCTTACTACTTCTCATATTAGTTCTTGGGTATTTGATGCCGGATTGGTTGCTCATATTTACAATACGATACAGGGGCTGATAAGGAGTAGGAGTTTGGTAAGAGGCTAGGTTGATGTTGGCGTGGGCAATGGAGCAAGAGTTGTTGCGTTGGCCATTAGCAATTTACCATTATCCTCACCTTCAAGATTAATTTTGGAATTAAATAATTATTATTATGTTCATACATTAAGCAAAAATATAATTTCTGCTTCAAGTTTAGAAGCAGAAGGTTATGGGTTCAGAATAAAGAATAATTATTGTTCAATTTATTTGAATAAAATGCTTTATGGTCATGCTCCATTGGTCAATAGATTATATGTTTTATATCTTAAGGATGTGACTATCTATAATATTAATGCTAAGGATTTTGGCCTAATGATTTAAAACCTACTTATATGACATTGTCGTTTGAGTCACAAATGAGAAACACATGATAAAGCTTCATAAACATGGTCTTCTAAACTCATTTGATTTTGAATCATTTGAAAGATGCGAGTCTTGTTTACTTGGTAAAATGACTAAGGTATCTTTTACTGGTCTAGGTAAGACCAATGAACTCAATAGTCATAGATGGTTTTCAATACTTCATAACTGTTACCATGACTTCAGTAGATATAGTTACATCTACTTTATGAAGCATAAGTTTGAATCATTTGAAAAGTTCATAGAATTTCAAAGTAAGGTATAGAATCAACTTGGTAAGACAATTAAAGCCCTATGATTAGATCATAAAGGTGAATATCTAAGCCATGAGTTTGATGATCATCTAAAGCAATGTGGAATTGCTCCACAGCTAACTCCGTCGGTAATACCTCAATGGAATTGTGGCCTTCCCTCTTTCCCCGACTAACGCATGGATGGCCTAGATTAGTCGTGCGCATGCACTAGCCAAATCCAGCCGACCGCACTCCTCCTCCTTAGAACAACGGCCCAGATCTATCCAACCCCGCCTGATTTAATCTGCACCCTTCCCTTTCACTTACCTCTTCGCCGACGCCAGCGTCAAAGAAGGGGGAGGAGGAAGGAGATGCTGACATGCGGGCCCCGCATGTCGGCGAGAGAGAGAGGAGAAGGGGAGGGGTGAACGCCTGGATAAGCGCCATGTGTCTCCCAGAGGATCAGAGCCGTCAAATATAAAGCGAAAGGGTAAGTGAGGAGGAAGGGCTGAGATTAGATCAAGCGGTGAGCCGGATTGAATCTGGGCCTTACACGTGTCGGATGGGGGGTTATTTGGATTTAAATTTCGTTTTTAATTTTCAGAAATGCCAGAAAGTTTTATAAATACTTAGAAAATAATAAATAAAGTCTAAAAATTCTAGAAAAATTCATAAAAATTCCTGGAGACATTTTAGACTTAGGAAAAATATTTCCAACTTAACTTTGGTATTTTAATTTTTACAAAAATTCTAGAAAATTCTCAAAAATACTATAAATTAAGGATAACCTAGGAAAAGTAAGAATAAATTCCTTTTGGCTTAAGAAAAATTATTAAAGAGAATTTTCTTACTTTAGGCTTTGAAATAAAATATAGATAAATCCAAATAAATCCAAAAAAACCCATAAAATGCAAATAAAATTTTTTGGGATGTTACAAACCTACCCCCTTAAAAGAAATCTCGCCCTTGAGATTTCAACTAGCTAGCAAAGAGATGGGGATAGTTGGCTTTCAGATCTTCTTCTCGTTCCCAAGTTGCTTCGTCTTCTGTATGATTGCTCCACTGAACTATGCAGAATCTGATAGTTTTTCTTCTGGTCTGATGCTCGGCTGTCTCTAGAATCTTGATCGATTGCTCTTGATAGGTAAGATCCTCCTGAAGCTCAAGGGTTTCCAGGTCTGCTTGCTCTATAGGCACTCTGAGACATTTCTTTAACTAAGAGACATGGAAGACATCGTGCACTCCTGACATACTTTGCGGCAACTCCAACTGGTATGCAACTTCCCCTTTGCGGCTTAAGATCTTGAATGGTCCCACAAATGTCGGTGCAAGCTTTCCTTTAGCTTGGAATCTTTTGACTCCCCTGAGCGGAGATACTCTGACATAAACATAGTCTCCCACCTCGAAGGTCAAGTCTCGTCGACGATTGTCGGCATAAATTTTCTGTCGAGATTGGGCTATCTTTAATATGTCCTTGATCTTTCTTACTTTTTCTTCAGCATCTTGAAGTAGGGTTGGTCCATTATCTTGAAATTCTTCGAACTGGTCCCAATGCAAAGGTGTTCTGCACTTTCTGTTGTATGAGAACTCAGCATAGGACTTGGTTAATGCGCTCTGTTTGGCCATCTATTTGAGGATGATAAGTCGTACTAAAATTAAGCTTACTCCCTAACTCTTCATGAAGTTTCTGCCAAAACTTGGAGGTGAACTGACTACCTCAGTCAGATACTATCTTTTTAGGAATTCCATGTAAGCACACATCCTGGACATATATATTTCAGCTAACTTACTTCCAGAGTAAGTAGTCTTGACAGGTAGGAAATGAGCCACTTTGGTTAGCCTGTCCATTACCACCCAAATGACGTCATAACTGGATTGGGTACTGGGGAGTCCAGTTACGAAATCCACGCCAATCTCTTCCCACTTCCAATCTGGTATTGGCAAGGGTTGCAAAAGTCCTGCGGGTTTTCGATGCTCTACCTTGACCCTCTGGCAAGTATCACATGCTTCAACAAACTCTGCAATTTCTCTTTTCATACTGACCCACCAGTATCTTTCCCTAAGGTCCTGGTACATCTTGGTACGACCTGGGTGAATTGAGTAGGGGGTTTCATGGGCTTCTTACAAAATCAATTTCTTAATCTCTTGATTATTAGGCACACAGATACGGTTTTCAAACCAAACAGTTCCATTCTCATCTTCACTGAAACCTAGGGCTTTGCCTCTTCTCATGTTCTTTCTGATTTCTTGAACATCTTCATCAACCTTTTGGGCTTCCTTGATCTGATCAGTTAAAGCAAGTTGAATCTCTAAAGCTGAGAGAAAACCTTGATTCACTGGGTTTATACTTAAATGGGAGATTCCTTCCTGAAGTCGAATCTGATCTTCCTCTAACAAAACACTGTTGGCATAGGACTTTCTACTTAGAGCATCTACCACAACATTTACTTTGCCGGGATGATAGTGAATTCCAATATTATAATCCTTGATCAACTCCAACCATCTGCGCTGCCTTAGGTTGAGTTCTACTTGAGTGAAAATGTATTTCAAACTCTTGTGGTCCGTGTAGACTTCACAATGGTTACTGATAAGATAGTGACGCTAGATCTTCAAAGCATGCACTACGGCTGCTAATTCCAAGTCATGAGTAGGATAATTGCACTCATGTGGTCTTAGCTGGTGTGATGCATAGGCTACCACTCTGCCTTCTTGCATTAGAACACATCCCAGACCTTGACGAGAAGCGTCACAGAACACTTCAAAATCCCAATGCACATTTGGCAAAATAAGCACTGAGGCTGAGACTAACTTATTCTTGAGAATCTGAAAACTTTGCTCACAGGCTTTTGTCCATTCAAACTTCTTTTCTTTCTTCAGAAGCTGAGTCATTGGCTTGGCTAGCTCTGAAAATCCTGCTATGAAGCGGCGATGTAACCCGCTAGTCCAAGGAAACTTCTGACTTCAGTTACTAACTTGGGTGGCTGCCAATCCATTACCACTTGCACTTTGGAAGGATCTACTGCAATTCCTTCGGTTGTCACAATATGACCAAGGAAAGCAACCTCCTTTAGCCAAAATTCGCACTTACTGAATTTGGCATAAAGTTGATGCCCTCTAAGCTTTCCCAGGGTTATCCGAAGATGATTCTCATACTCTTCTTCATTCTTAGAGTAGATAAAAATGTCATCTATGAAGATTACAACAAACTTATCTAAATACTCCATGAATACACCATTCATCATGTTCATGAAGTAAGCAAGTGCATTTGTTAGCCCAAAGGACATGACAGTGAACTCATACTATCCATAATGAGTGGAGAATGTCGTCTGGGAATGTCTTCCGCACGGATCTTTAACTAATGATATCCTGGTCTCAAATCTATCTTGGAGAAGACACTGTCTCCCTTTAGCTAATCGAACAGGTCATCGATCCTAGGCAACGGGTACTTGTTCTGGATGGTAACCTCATTAAGTGCTCTGTAATCCACACACATTCTCATGCTTCCATCCTTTTTCTTGATGAACAAAAACAGGTGCACCCCAAGGGGAAGAACTTGGACGAATATATCCTTTATCCTCCAACTCCTGAATTTGCTTCTTCAACTCGGCTAACTCATTAGCTGGCATACGGTATGGTCTCTTGGAAATTGGGGCGGTGCCGGGGACTAGGTCAATCACAACTCGATTTCCCTATTCGGTGGCATTCCCAGTAAATCCTTCGGAAACACATCTGGGTATTCCCACACTATTGGTACTTCTTCTAGAACATGAAGATGAGTGAGAACACACTCTTCTTCTACAGGGATTTCGGGGGAGAAATTTACTTCTATTCCTTGATCATTGGTGAGGATTATGGATCGGGCAGCACAATTGATCTGACCATTGTTCTTGGCTAACCAGTTCATACCAAGAATTACATCCAATCCCTGAGATTCCAACACCATTAGGTCTGCTAAGAATGGAGTTCCGTTTATGAGCAACTCTACTCTCGGACACAAGGTCCTTGCTCTCATTTCTGCTCCGGGGAGAGAACTATCATGGGTTTACTAAGGCAAACCATACCCAACCCATTCTTAACCACAAAATCCATGGAAATGAAAGAATGAGAAGCTCTGGAGTCAAAAAGAACTGAAGCTGGTACTGAGTTTACAAAGAACATACCCAGTACGACGTCTGGTGCTGCCTGAGCTTCTTCGGCGGTGACGTGATTCACACGTCCTTTGACAAAGTTTCCCGACTTCTTGAACTGCTGCCCTTGATTCTGACTTCCTGAGGCATTGGCATTAGATGCTGCTTGAAGCTTCTTGGGGCAAGACTTAGCATAATGCCATGTTTCCTTGCAGTAGAAACAGGTCAATCCATCAGGTGTAGCGGTACTCTTCTGAACTTGACCACCTGTCGGAGGAGTACGAGCTGCCCAAGAATTAGGGCGATTAGCCTAAAAAGGTGGGCGGCTAGCTGCCGGCCTGAAGTTGCTTGACTTCGGCTTGAAGTTGCTAGAGTGCTGCTTGAACTGGCCTGTCAGTTGGTTAACCTTCTGTGCAACCATCTTTCTCTTACGGTTTTCCATTTCCACAAACTTGCCCTCTTGGCGGATGGCCTTGCTAACCAACTGATGAAAATCAGCATAATCATTTGAGATCAACTGAACTGAGATATTGTCATTCAGACCCTCCAAAAACCGTTCTTGCTTAGCTTCATCGGTAGCCACATCTTCTGGTGGCGTGCCAGCTGGTTGAACTTTTGCAAGTATTCATTTACTGTGCGGCTTCCCTGACACAGAGCTCTGAATTCCTTCTTTTTCAGAGTAATAGTGCCAGATGGAATGTGAGCCTTGCGGAAACTCTGAACAAACTCATTCCATGAAATAGCATGGGGGTGGGCATGGGAGGCAGTTAATATATCCCACCACTCAGATGCAGGGCTGTTTACTGGTGAGAAGCAAACAAAACCCTTTCTCGATCGGTGCATTGCAAGATATCCAACTTCTTGCCAATTGCACAGAGCCAATCATCTGCATCCATTGGCTCTGCACTTCCCGAAAATGTTGGAGGCCTTATCCTAAAAAATTCTAACAAACGGTTTTGAGGAGCTTGAACTGGCGGCTGATGAGCATTCTGAAGAGGGATATTTATAGTCTGAGCTAGAAGTTGAATCAACTGATTTTGATTTGCCATTAACTGAGTCCAATTGGGTCCAACTGCTAGCAGAGGCGGAGGGTTAGGAGCAGACTGACTTCCCTACACTCCGATGTTGTTGACGTTGTCACTGACATTCCTCTTGGTGTTCACCATCTGCCAGATTCTTCCAGATTTAGAGGAAAGAAAGAGAAAACTAGGAGAAGGTCTATGTAACATTCCCACCACAAAGCAAGAAACACAACAAAACTCAAAGAACAACCAACCATATTATTTTATTAAATATAACCTTGAGGCTGTCGACAAAGGAATAACAGCTCACAAGTATCGTTCTATAACCTTAAACTTAAACAATGGTTTCTAGGGGCTAGTGCTACTACTACTACTAGAAGGCTGGATTCTATACTTCTTTGGGGGTGGTCCTGTAACCGAAGAACCCTCATCTTCTGCACGATACTTGGCCAATTCTTCTTCTGCTTCACGGAGTCGTTGTGCCATGGAGCTCAACTCATCCAAAGTGGCCTGATACACATAGTCCAGAGACTTGGCGTACCGTACTTGTTGAACGAGCCATGGGTTGCTCTCAAACTCGGTGGAGGAGGAAACACTACTGGACAGACCGGTTCTTAACTTGACTTAGACCCAACCACATACCCCTTGTGCCTGGCAGTCGACATTGTGTCAACCAACGACAGTGCATGCCAGCAAGCACCCACCACCATACCAATGCCTAAGTCTAAACCAAGTTTTATAATTTTATTTTATCAAAATTTCATAGACTTTCTTGACTCACCAAAGACAAGAATAACTTTTGTAAATCATCATTCTGTATGAAACAATTCTTCCCACCTAAATCATTCTAAGCATGGCTAAGCATCTCCATAAAATTCCAGTTAATACTAGTGTACTAACTATGTTTTCATCTATGGTGACAAGGAATGATTGTTCAATATCAAATTTGGCCACATACAAAGGAATTGGGCATAACTAGAATTTAAATTGAATTTAAACTAAATTTGAATAAAAGTATGCATGCATAGTAATTTGAAAACAACATAAATAATTTAAATTACTGGGGTCAACATGATCAAAGGTGTAACTTGCCTTGCTCGAAGTCCTGCTGCGATTCGCCGAAGTCAAACTCTCCAGATTCGTCGAAATCTAAACACGAAGAGCCAAAACAAATTCAAAAAAAATTCAAATAAGGTTCAAAAATTCAAAAAGAGTTTAGAAATAGATAGTTTAGAATTTTATAAAAAATTAGAAATTTGAACGGGTCAAATCGAAGTTAAAACAAAGAAATACGGGCTTCTCGAAAATTAAAACTAAAGAAAAAGAAAAGATTGGTTTTTAGAATTATTTTTATACTAAAAATTCAATTTATGATGTCAACATCAATTTTTATTTTTTGGCTGAATTATTTTTATACTTAAAAAGGTGTTATTTCACTGACAGGTGGGGCCGGGTTCATGGTGGACTGGGTTCACCGTTCGGCTCGGTCCACCGTGGGCTCGATCCACGGCTGTCGTGGCCAAGAAAGAGGAGGTGGTAGCCGTGCGCTGACGAGGCGGACACGCGGCTGCCACGAGGCTGCCATGCGTGCATGCTGATGTGGCCGGCCGGAGGCGGCGCTTGGGTGTGCGGGCTCGGCACAAACGTGAGAGAGGAGTGAGGGGAGTCGAGCTCACCTTGGCGCGGGTCCGAGGGGCTCGAAGAAGGGCCGGCGATGAGCTCTAGCGGCGGCGGTGCATGGGTGTCGACGGTGACGGGGTTCCAGCGGCGGCTTCACTTGGTGAGGGCGGAGGATGGTCGCCGAGGCATAGGGAACACGAAGACGACGTTAGCGAGGCGCGGGAGAGACCGGGGTGGCGGCAATTCCTCGCCGTAGCTCGGTCAGGCAGCGAGAAGGGGATTTGGCAATGAGGAGGTTCGGGCGCACGAGAGAGGAAGAGGAGGGGAGGACAAGGCGCGGGGTGAGGAGAGAGTGCTCCGGGGGGTTTATATAGGGGGCAACGAGGGTAACGGCTGGGCACAAGCTCGCTGGAGTGAAGGCCAGCGCAAATGCGAGTAAAGGCGGTTTAACGAGGGTGAAAGAGGGGAAAAACCGGCGGTGTGAATGCGGGGGTGGCCGGTGAGTGAATGCGCAGTTGCTCCCGAGTAGAAACCGAAGCTTTTAAAGCTCGGTTGAATGGCGTTAATGGCGGCTGGCGCGTTGGAGAAGAAGGGGGAGGAAGAAGGAGATGCTGACATGCGGGCCCTGCATGTCAGTGAGAGAGAGGAGAAGGGGAGGGACGGACGGCCGGATAAGCGCCACGTGTCGCCAAGAGGATCAGAGCCGTCGGATATAAAGCGAAAGGGTAAGTGAGGAGGAAGGGCTGAGATTAGATCAAGCGGTGAGGCGGATTGAATCTGGGCCTTACACGTGTCGGAGGGGGGTTATTTGGATTTAAAGTTCATTTTTAATTTTCGAAAAAGCCAGAAAGTTTTATAAACTAGTTAGATGTCCGTGCATTGCAACGAAAATTTAAACTTTGTAGTAAATATTTTGTTGTAACCAATTAACCATACATTCTTGCTAAAAAAATAGTAGTTTGTTGCTGCTCCATTACATACATCGAACTAACTAACTTACAGCTGGGATCCACACGGAAGAAAGGAAGCACATTTGCAAGGATACATATAAGACAACAAAGAAAAGGAAACATGCAGTACTACACAATCCTCACTGTAAACCAGAACACATGCAATCTTTTGTCTTCTACAGAAACTGAAATTAATGTCACATTGTTAATGCTCAAACAGATGCAACAACAAATTCTCAAACTTGCAGTCAATAAAGCAAGAAGGAAACTAACTACCGACCTCATGTGTTATCCACCTTCTGTTCTTCTTCTAGTGCAAGAACCACCGGCAACATCACACCTGGCGACTGCCTCCAGATCTCATAGATCGTGCCACCCCTGTGACAAATTAAGACATTCAGGCTAAGCATCCGCAATAGTCATGATTTACAAAATTAAATAACAAAAATATCTTTTGATCTTTTCATCAGTATTTTATACTTGAATTATGAATGCGAAGGTATATTGCACATTGTAAACACAATCATGTAGTGTCTGCATGGCACATATGTCACTTTAAAATATCAGACTGCCAAGTTTTCAATGACATGATTCTCTCCCCAAAATTAATATTAGAATACTGAGATTATGATAAAGGGGCTAGGAATTGCAAGAAAATCTTAAGAACTTCAGGTAAAAACACAATAGGTCAAATGATAAATTATTATTCATCCAAAACTAATTTGATGCTTTCGTCCTGATGATAAACAAAAAAAATACTTGGCTAATTTTATACGCATATACATTATTAAGCAAACCTGCTAGCTGCAGCATGTAAATTTATGCAAATAACATAGAAGAAGCTTTAGTTCTTGGTATTGAGGCATTTCAACAAACAGGTGGTGAGCAGAGGAAAGAAAAACGAAACAAATTGGCATGCCATTTGGCTCGTCTTGCTTCCAGAAAATTAAATCAGAAGGGAGTGTAGATTATAATGGCACTCGGTATTGACAAACGTACAAGGAGAGGAGTAATGTTGCTGCTTCTGTTGTCGAGAATGCACAAGGTGGTGGAGCCGAATAAGAGGACGTCTGTGACGACGCAAGCCGGCGGTAGAAGTACAGATTGACGAGGTGCAGAAATAGGGCAACAACTAATGAAAACTGAGAAATGGAGGCAAGTAGCATAGGGGAAGGTGAACTGCCGGAACTACTGACGTTGCTGAGTACGGTCCAGTTCTCGGTGGCGGCGGTGGCTAGGAGCTAAGGCAGCGGATCTGGTGGGGGAGAGAAGTCCAATATGGTGGTGGCAATGGAGTGCAGCGGTCGGTGGTGGCAGCTGCATGGGGTGGCGGTGGCAGCGCTTTGTGTTTTGAGGGGAATCGAGGGAGAGACTGCTTTTCGTTTCGCCTTCTCGCTGAGCGGTTCCGTGCATGCGATCATGTGGGCCGTGGTGGTTGCATTTTTTCTTGCGAGGGCCCACATGTCAGTCAGATTTCCGTGGTCGGTTGCCTTTTTCAGCGCCGGTTTTTCAGGAGTACGTGCGGGAAACTGCGAGGTGCGCGGCAGGGGCGGCCGGTCGGTAGAGAATGACGCGTGGCACACTACTTGTGGCTATAGCATGGCTGAACAGATAAACTGTTATATCTCGACGACTGATCTTTGATCGAACGACTGCGAAAAGAGCAGAAAGAACGAACTAATGACCACCAACTCATATTTTTCTACCCTACTCTATAATACACTAAAATTTTCTTTACTAAATCCACCCCCCTCAACCACTCCCACAGTCATGCCTAATCTAAGTTCACCCAGATTTGTGTACCAAAGTAATCCAACTTCATACGAATGAATGGCCTGGATCTCTCCAAAAGTTTTTTTCTCTTACTCATTGAAGATCGTAAGACCAGAATTATTTGGATCATGCACATCATCGAGATGCCCCCCGAATCCGTGCGCCCCCCCGGTGAATCCGTGCGGCTGCCTCCCCCACCTCATTCTTCCGCCTCCCTCGCACGGAGCCATCGCTCCTCCCCTTCCTCCTCCGCCGCCGCGCCACCCTCGCCTCCTCCCCTTTCTCCTCCGGCGCTCCGCCCTCGCCTCCTCCCCTCCCTCCTCCGCCGCCGCGCCGTCATCGCCTCCTCCTCCCCATCCCGCGCCGCTGCTGCCTCCTCCTCCGCCACTCCCTCCGCTTCCCCCATCCTCCACCGCACCGCCGCTCCCCCATCTCCACCTCTACCCCGCGCCTCCGCTCCCCCCGTCGTCCCCTCCGCCGTCACTCCTCCCACCCCATTAAAACCCTAACCGAAACCTCCCCTCCCCTCGCTTCGCCACGCCACCATGGCTGCGGCGGCGGCCGCCGCCACCTCCTCCGCGCCGCGATCTCCTCGATGCAACGCCCTCCGGCCTTCGCCGATCCGCGGCGGCGGACTGCCCTTCGGCGAGCCCGGCGGCGCCGAGCTCCTCGCCGTCCGAAACCCCCCACCCCACCCCGGCGCCACCATCCATCCATTATTCCATCATCATCCGCTCCTCCTCCCACCCCACGGTCAAAACCCCAACCGCCGAGGTCGTTGCGCTGCGCTCCCGGCGCGCGGCCGCCTCGCCTCCCCTGCGCGGAGCATCGATGGCGTTCCACTATCTCGACCACGGGCTCACGATGGGCGCGGCGGCAACCTCGTCGCGAACCTAGCTTCTCGCGCGCTGGCGGCGGAAAGGAGAAGGCGGCGTCGCGGCCCACCCGCTGTCTGGCGGCTGCTGGAGGCCCACGTTGCTGCCTCCGCGTCGCTACCCCGTAGACCAGCTACGCCGCATCGACGCAGATGGCGCCGCCCGCCTCCACTCGCCGCCGCCATCACCGACGCAGTTTTCTTTGCCCTCATCGGTGCCTCGCGGTCCGCGTTGCGGTTGCTCGCCTTCTCCTACCTTGGAGAAATCCGGTTTTTCCTGTCATCGGTTTTGTTGATTGATTCATTGTATTGGTTGATTCGGATGTTGCAGATTCCCTTCGTAGCCATCACCGCGCAATCTTCTTCGCCCTTCTTGATTGCCTCGGTGACCTCTGCCCCTCCTCCTCGAGCCGCCATGGGGACCCCTCCGCTTCATCCTCCTCGGCTTCGCTTCTACTCTTGCGACGTGATGGGCCCTCGGATCCCGGCAAGCCTACCCAATGATTCTCATTTTGGGGTTATTTCGGAGTGGTTTGTCCCCTCTCATTTTCCTTTCTAGCGTACCAAACACCCTGATCAAATAAGCATGCTAATTAAATTTGGTTGCACAGGTCCTGGAGCTCCTGCTGTGTTCAATGTTGTAAGTACCAACTTTACCTTGTCCATCTTGGCAAGTAAGATAACACATGCTGTGGTGAAGCAAATTGAAATTTGGGACATTTTGGGGCGACTGCGGGTGGGGCACTAGGGGAGTGGATTCATGTAGCTATAGCTGTGAACTTGATAGTGCTTACTCACCACTTGATGTCATTGTTCGTTCTTGGTATGGGACCTCAATCAGATGTAGTTGAGTCTGGAATCCCAATTTGGATGCAGCGTGTAGCTCTTGTATTCAAACTGAGTTTAGCGATGCACATGCCAAACAAACTTTTTTCTTAACTTGCAGAAGACTGCACACAATTATGCCATTGGTGTTGGACTGTTAATATAATTAATTCTACCTCGTAAAAGGTGGTTTTATATTTAAGTTTAGAAACAATAATCGTTCAATTAATATTGCCATTTTAATAGGCTGCAACAGCCTTTGATGATTTCCTAATGTGTTTCAGTTCAATAGTTCATCTACCCGCCAGTTACAAAGAAGCAATCAATATTCTGAAGGGCACAAAAAATCTACCCACCAGACAAATAGCATGATAGATAGTTAGAATTCACCGCTAACGAGTGGATCAATATAAGGAGGTTAGAGAATGAGATGACTGAATCTTCAGATTGCCCAAAATTAAAGACTGACATCCTTGGCAGTCACATCAAGCATGGAACCTTTTAAACCCAGACCTGGAAATCTTCTGTAGTTTAATCAAGCCATGACAAGATAGATGGAAATTGAAAAACTTAGTTGGCAACAGCACTTTGTACGTCCGTAATGGTTCTCACCTTTTTGCTGACCTCAATAAGTTTGTCATCAACCTTGAGGCTTGAGATGGTGGAATCAAGTGTGCTTAGTCTGTTGATATCGCTGCATTCAGCATGTGTCTTCTGCCTTTTAAATTGTGATGGTGGCACCAAGTGTGTTGCAGTGTGGCCAGTGTAGCCATATGCTGACATAGGCATTATATGCTTCTGGAAATGTTTAAATTTCCTTTGGATGGATTGGAGCTAGAATTGCGAATTGCGATTCCTTCCAATTAAAGTGTGCCATTAGTTAGATAGACTCATGGTTACTCCAGGAATTTGCCCAATTATTATTGTAATTTCTAGCCTTCAAAGCAAATAAGAGGTGCCTTTATTCTCACCATTTTTTCTATATAAAGATTTTTGTTGACCATTTGATTCTTACATTAGCCTACCGGTAACTGTTTGCTTGTCAGTAAAACAAGTGCACCGAGTGGGTTCTGTTTAATGATGCTAGAAGCTTTATGCGTAGTTGGTCCCTGACAGTCACTGCAACTTTTGAATGTAATGGTTTCTGTATATATCACACCACAGGTTGTTGAGATCACAAAGGGAAGCAAAGTAAAATATGAGCTTGACAAGAAAACCGGACTGATTAAGGTATGTGTTCTGTTTGTAAGATTGCTTGCATATCAATCATCACTTTTTACTTCAAGAGCAACATGGCTTGTTTACTATTTGTTTAGTGTACTTGTGTAAGGAATGAAAAGCACCCACCAACATAATGTACTTCTGTTATTGTGCTATATAATTTGACAGTTTGATCAAGTCATGTACTCGTCAGTTGTACGAGTTTATGTTGCTATTTTTGTAAAAGCATATTGTACTTTTGTTATTTTGCTATATAATTTGACAAGTTGATTGAGCCTGTACTCATCAGCTGCAGGAGTGTATTTTGCTATTTTTGAAACGCATAATGTACTTTTGTTATTGTGCTATATAATTTGACAAGTTGATCGAGTCCTATACTCATCAGTTGTATATCCTCATAACTATGGTTTCATTCCGAGGACTCTATGTGAAGACAATGATCCAATGGATGTTTTGGTCCTGATGCAGGTTAGTCTTCCCTGTCCGCTTTTTTGGGAACATGTAGGAATCACAATCCTTGCATTATTAAATCATGGCGTCTAAGAATAATTAACTTGCTGGTCATTTGGCATTGACACTCTCATACTGGTGCCAGTAGCTCTTTAATTGCATAAACACCAATTCTTTGTAGTCGCATTATTGAATATTGTGTAAACTGTGTTGGTATCTAGCGGTAATTGCAATTTTTTTAATCTCCCACAGGAACCTGTTATTCCTGGTTCCTTCCTCCGAGCTAGAGCAATTGGCCTTATGCCCATGATTGACCAGGTATTTCTTGTTCCATTCTCTTTGCGGTAAGAGAAGAAAAACAATGCTTCACCCTTTTTTTACTGAAAGTAACGGTTGGCTGTGATCAGGGTGAAAAGGATCAGTACAAATTTATCTTTTCAGCTTGTACATATAGTATTCGATTGCTTGTTCTAGACTTGCTGGTACACACACACACTTTCATGCATGCACATGGGTATCCTTGTACAACTATGATAACTCTTTTCAGCTTGTACATATAGGCCTAACTGGCTATGTCAAATTTGACAATTTCAGTTTTTCACCATGGTTACTCTAATCAGTAACGGTTGGACCTCTATTTGAACCTTCACTTGTTTTAGATTCTATTATTTGGCTTATGTTGTCATTTATTAGTAACTAACTGAATACCCGTACATTGCTATGGATTTTAAAATTTTATCATACTACATGTTCTAAAATCGGGTGGTAAAATTGGCGGAGCGGAGGAGTGGGGGTGGGGGAGGAGGCGGCGGCGGCGGCGGAGTGGAGGAGCGGGGGAGGAGGCAGCGGAGCAGAGGAGTGGGAGGTGGAGGCGGCGGCGGCGCGGGGTGGGAAGGAGGGGAGGAGGCGGCGGCGGGGTGGGGAGGAGGAGGAGGCGGCGGCAGCGTGGGGTGGGAGGGAGGGGAGGAGGCGGCGGCGCGGGGGAGGAGGAGGCGGGGAGACGCGGAGAACGGGGGAAACGGGGAGAACGCGGGGGAGGAGGCGGCGGCGCGGGATGGGGAGGAGGAGGAGGCGGCATTTACGAGGATCCCGTCGGCGCCGGCGCTGTCTGGTATGTTGATGTCGTCATCGCCCCTGTCACAGATCAAGCAGCAGGTGCGGCACGTCCTTGGATTCAATGTCTGAAGTCTGAACATCAACTGTAAGCTTCTAAACAATTGTAAGTTAGAGAAGTCTAATTGCTTGCAATAGTAGGTATGATAAGGCATTAGTTTTGTGTGACACTGGATTAATGAATCTGATTGTTCGTTTTATTTTTTACAAATTTTATCTTGTTTTGTATTTTACCGTAGCGTTAGCACGGGCACACTACTAGTATAATAGTAAAGATACTTAGAAAATAATAAATAAAGTTTAAAAATACTAGAAAAATTTATAAAAATTCCTGGAGACATTTTAGACTTAGGAAAATTATTTTCAACTTAACTTTGGTATTTTAATTTTTACAAAAATACTTATTAGCTTTGAAATTGATTTTTAAATTCTAGAAAATTCTCAAAAATACTATAAATTAAGGATAACTTAGGAAAAGTAAGAATAAATTCTTTTTGGCTTAAGAAAAATTATTAAAGTGAATTTTCTTTCTTTAGGCTTTGAAATAAAATCCAGATAAATCCAGAAAAACCCATAAAATGCAAATAAAATTTTTGGGATGTTACAGTGTAATACCCCAAACCTTAATTGAAACTAAAGTTGAAAGGTAAATTTAAATTTTGCAGCTTAGTTTGGGAATACAAGACCATATATGCGTAGAGCACTTTAAGTTAATTCTGCCCTGTTGGAGTTTGGGACAAGGCTTTGCAGATACGTGAAGATTAGATAGCTATGTCTAATCAGAAAAAAGGAGGGATTAGACACTCAGGAGAGCTTTGACGATGTGAGAAGGAGAGGATCGGAGTTCTAGGTGGTTGTCTAGGTACTCTTGAGGGTATCTTCCACCAAAGACATTGTGTGGGTTGGTGTCAAGGGAAGGATTAGCCCGAGATACATTGGACCATTCTCGATAGTGGCACGTATTGAGAAATTGGCTTATCGATTAGACCTTTCTAAGTCCATGCGTGTTGTGATAATGTGTTCCATGTCTAGTGTTGAGGAAGTATTTGGGGGAATCCATAGCACAAGAGATTATTAGAGCCATTGACCATCGAGTGAGATGTCACCTTCGAGTCTTAGCCAGTGAGAATAATGGAGGAGTCGAAGCATGTTTTGAGATACAAGACATTAAAATATGTCAGGGTGCTTAGGTAGCATCAATCTGAGCAAGAAGAAACTTGGGAACTGGAGTCTCACATGCGTGAGAAGTATCCAGAGTTGTTCATTCTAGGTATTCTATAGTTTAATTTTTGGTTCAGTTTTGTTTCTCACGAAGAGTTTAGAGGTGTAGAATTCGAGATTAAATTCTGTTAGGGTGGGTAGAATGTAATATTCTGAAAATAACTCTCTTAAGGACCTATTCATAATTAAAGGACAGGAGATACATGAGAGTATGAGGTTTGGATTTTTAGAGAAGATGGCATTCCCGACTGAATCAACCAAAGGAATCATGAAACTGACTTTGATTATGCTGAATTAAAAGGGATCATGACAGGAGGAGGTTGGACTCAAGCCAACCCTAGCCTCATCCCCTTCCTGGCTGTCATGTGCCCCAACTCCCAGCCACACCGCCCGTTTTTCCAGGCATTGCCTCCATCTCCTAGCTACTGCTGCCTCCTCCTATCTACTCCATCTCCTCTCTGTGTTGCTTCCTCCCAACCGCTCCATCTCCTAGCAGTTGCTGCCTCCTCATAGCCACCGCCCCTCCTGGCACCCTACTCCTGGACACCCTCCTTCTCGTGGTGCTTACTTCTTGGCCACCGCCTCCTCTTGGTGCCCTGCTATCCTACTATGTGCCAGCTAAGGGGAGAAGAGGAGAAGGAACAAATCGGCCAGAGAAGAAGAGAGGAAGGAGGAAGAAGAAGAAGAGGAAGCTGTGTTGGGCGAGAGTCGTCGGGTTTTGGTAGCAACCATCTTAGACTATATCTCTCTATATCTGTCCTAGTAGATATGTTCGCAATCTCACGTTTGCTAGGATAGTGTAGAGGATCGGGGTTGGAGATATTTGGTAATGACATAGTTCGTTGAGGTTGTTGTCCAGAGTTTAGGACTTAGTTTTGGGGGATATATGTTCTGATTCATAACCGGTGCATAACATGAAAAATATAGATAATTGTCTAAGGATTCCATAGAGTCTAAGAATATGAATTTTGGTTGGGTATGTTAAAATTTATGGGCTCTCTAAGTTTGCTACCGATGAGCAGTCGCGATTACATAGTACTGTATTATTTAGTAGATTAAAATTATCAAATGGACAACTTAGGGATTTTACATATCATGGAAGTTGTATAGAGCTACTCAATGTTTCTGGAGAGTTGTATATTACCAAATTTGGTTGACTCAATTGAGAGCTATGGTTGTAGGTAGTTGTCTATTAGAAATTTGTGATCAGTAGCGGTTGTCTTGTGTCAAGTTTTAAGCGCTATTAACAACTGAATAAAATTATGCTGATAACTAGAGATAGGTAGGGAATTTCTTGTAGTTTTCAAAAGTAGTATGGTTCACTGTAGTTGCTGTTGTAGAATAAAAGATATTAAATTGCTAATTCTGCCATCCAGAAATTTATAGAACTGTATTTGGGGTAGAAAACAGGGGCTTAGATGAAATAATCAGAATTTCTAGCTAACTAAGAAGTTATAGAAATATTCATGTATTTTCCAAAAAAATATATGATTTACTATATTTGGATCCTCGAGTTGATAGTTTTGATATTTTGGACATCGGGACAGCAAAGGGGAATGCCCAGTAGGGAGGGGGATAGTTGGACCGGGGAGTGTATTGTATCATTCTATTTTATTTGTTATTTGTACTGTCATGGTGTACTTTGAGATGGGTTATTTACTGTAGGAAAAGTTGCTATAGGTTTGGTATCTTCTACCCATTGTTCCGCTTCATGAGTTTAGTGAATAATAGAATGTTATACGAGTGGTTTGATCTTGCTGTTTATGTTGAATAAACATTTGCCATGATGATTCACATGATTATACTTGTTTATTATAATGCTCACATACTTATGGTAGAATGATGATGATGCTTTATTTTTTGGGGCTATATTTTCTCAAAATATAGGGACGTGAGGTATATGTAAAACGTTTGATGTCTGACAAGCTCACATCCAAATCAAATAAATGCTTCTTTGTGGGGTATTCTAAGGAAACTGAAGGATGTTACTTTTATAAAAGGAATGAGAACAAAGTGTTTGTTGGATGAAATGGTATCTTTGTGGAGAAATTGTTTCTTTCAAAAGGAGTTAATGGGAGAATGGTTAACTCAAAGAAATTCGTGAAGCATAAAAAATGTTTTAGCCCCTACTAAACCTACACATGATGTATAAGATGTTGTAGAGCTTGTGGAAAAGGCACCAGCCCCACGTAGGTCTAAAAGGCCACTTGAATTGTCGATAAGGTATCGACATGATATTTTATTATTAGACAGTGATGAGTCTAAGACTTATGAGAAAGTGATAATGGGCTTAGACTTTAAGAAATGGCTTGGAGACATGAGATCCAAAATACAATCCATGTATGACAACCAAGTTTGGAATTTGGTTCATCCGCCAAATGGTGTTAAAAATATTCAGTGCAAGTGGGTTTTTAAGAAAAAAGATGGACATAGATGGAAATGTTTATATCCATATGACACGATTAGTGGTGAAGGGTTTGAAACAAATTCAAGATGTTGACTGTGATGAAACTTTTTCGTTTGTCACTATGCTGCAGTCTGTCCGGATCATTCTAGCTATTGCTGCATATTTCAATTATGAGATATGGCAGATGGAGAAACCTAAGTGAAAATATGTACATGACTCAACTTGAGGGTTTTGTCAATCCACAAAATGCTGAAAGATATGCAAACTTCAAAGATCTATCTATGGATTGAAGCAAGAATCTTAGGGTTGGAATATTCATTTTGACAAGGTAGTCAAAGGGTTTGGCTTCATTAGGAATGAAGAAGAGTCTTATGTTTACAAAAAGACTAGTAGGAGGGCACTTGTTTTTTTATCTTATATGTGGATGATATATTACGGATCGAAAATGATATTTCTATGCTTGAATCAATCAAGTCTTTATTAAAAAATAATTTCTCCTTGAAAAACTTAGGAGAGGCAACATATATTTTGGGCATAAAGATTTGTACAAATAAAACTAAAAGGCTAATTAAATTAAGCCAAAATATGTACATTGATAAGGTGTTGAAGTGGTTCAAAATGTAGGATTCCAAGAAGGGTTTCTTACCTATATCACATGGCATTAGTCTTAACAAGACTTCGTGTCCATCGACACCTAATGAGAGAGACCAGATGAGTAAGATTCCATATATTTCTGCCATTGGGTCTATCATGTATGCCATACTTTGTACAAAACCAAATGTGTCATATGCTCTAAGTGTTACGAGCACATATCAGTCCAATCTAGGTGAAGGTCACTGGATAGCTATAAAGGACATCCTAAAATACATGAGAAGGACTAGATATATGTTCCTTTTTTATGGAGGTGAGGAAGAGCTAGTCATATATGGTTACTCTAATGCTAGCTTTCAAACCAATAAAGAAAATTTTCAATCATAGTCTGGGTTTGTATTTTGTCTTAATGGAGGTGTAATGAGCTAGATAAGTTTCAAGCAATAGACAGTTGCTGATTCTACAACGAACGCTGAGTATATTGCGGCTTCTCAAGCTGCAAAGGAGGTTGGTTGGATAAAAAAAAGCTCATCTCTAAGCTAGGTGTGGTATGTAGTACTTCTAGTCCAATGGATCTCTATTATTATAATAGTGGAGCCATTGCGCAAGCCAAGAAGCCTAGATTGCATCAAAATTCCAAACACATACTTCAATGCTTTCACCTTATTCGTGAGATTGTTCGTAGAGGTGATATAAAGATATGCAAAGTGGACATGGATTTAAATATTGTTGATCCCACATCCAAAGCATGAGGTGCACACAAGAGCTATGGGTATTAGATACTTGTATGATTGACTCTAATGCAAGTGGAAGATTGTTAGTGATATGCCCTAGAGGTAATTATAGAGATGATTGTATTGCTTCTATGTTTACGATCTTCTAAATAAATATTATTATGTTCCTTTAATGGAGTATCATTTATAAAGGTTAGCAAGTATATGACTTGTTCATGAAGCTCTTTATTTGTTGTATGATATCATTCTAAAAGATCTCTGGTCAGGACACTAGTGGCTTATAGACTAGCACATGCATTGATTTAATTTATGTCCACATTTCACCGGTCATAGAGAGAGGGATATCAAATCAATAATGGGGACACATGTTAGAGAACATAGTGTTAGATTGACCCATCATAAGACACTGTTGAGATTGTTATGTTTTATATGTCATCAGTTGGTCTCAAGCAATGATGATGTATAATTCTTGCACTTGAGATCAGCATAGTTTCCCACATATGTAATAGTACATTTAGAGATTACTAAACGCTACTCCGTAACTGGGTAAGTATAAAGGTATCTCTTGGGTATGCTATGAAACATGCTGAGAAATATGACTGGTCAGAAATGGGATTTGCCCCTCCTACATAGCATGAGAGATATCTCTGAGCCTCTCGATGTGGTCAGATAAAAAAGCTCATGGTCATGCCACGAGTGGTCAAAGTTGACCACATGAAGTTATCTATCACTAGATTGGGAAAAGATTAAATAGTTCATAAATTACATATTTCTCACTTGTAGTTCAATCAGGTATCATGAGGCAAAAGGAGCATACACAAACAGGTTATTAAGTTTGACTATATATGAATTAGTAGTATGGGTATATTAACTGGTCATGAGCTGGTCGGATATATCACAAACTGGTAGGTGAACTGGTCATATGGGGATACGGACTAGTCGTAACTAGATACGCGCTGGTCATAAGGAGTTACAAATTTATCGTGAGTGACTAAGACCTGGTTGTAGATCATATTTTATAACATTCATTCAGCTTGATCTTTATGTATATTTAGGAGTTGATATGTCCTATTAGGGACTGCTACGGACTAGTGATCGCAAATGTGTTTCAGGGTTACAACCAAGTATACATGAACCTACAGGGTCACAAACATAATGGGTTGGAATAGTAAGGGTCCAGATGATTGACTCCGAATGGGATATGATATCTACTCGTGTTGAATAAGGATTCAGTCAGAGACTCTATATAAAGGGGAGCATTGGGCTTTAGGTTCATGATAGATAGCACACACCCACAAATCCCTAGCAGCCTCCTTCCGAAGGCCACCTATTGTGTGTGTTGGTGAAAGCACACCGGTGCACTACATTTCATTCTTGGACATGTGGAATTCGGTAGAGGTGCTGCTGTGACTGTGGTGCTAATCAGGACAATCCATTGAGAAGATGCAATTGGCTCATGGAGATCGATTACCGCTTGATGACAATTGCCTTCCGAAGACGCTGATCAGGAAGTTAGATGATTGACTACTTCACTACATCGACACATGCTACGCTGAACTGGGCTGCTTCAACTCTTCTTTCGTTGCACTGTACATCTAGTGGCTATAATCTATGATCTCTTACTTGCATAGCTTTCTAGTTTACACGGTAGAAATTTTAATTTGCACTAGTGTAGCATTACATAACCAAAGCTTCTGCAAGTGTTGCACTACTTGGAGAAACCAGAAGCTAATTTGAACACCTCAGTTTTCAAAAGCGGCTTTTCCAAGCCACTTCTAAAAGCGGCTTCTCCAAGCCAATTTCAAATGCGGCTTCTTTAAGCCGTTTCCCAAAGCCACGAGCCAGCCTCTGTTGCCTCCTTTGTGTTCATGTCTTTCAAAAGCTATTTTCCAAATTTTATGCTAAAAGATACTTTTCCAGCTGTTACTATTCTATTCCAGCCGAAAGCTCCAGCCGTTAAAATACCCCCTAAGTCAATGCATTCAGTTTATCGTGCATATGCCTTGTTTTTTAAGATGAACATATGCCTTATTAAAACTTGTAGTAGGCATCAACTAAGTCAAAATTAAGCTATTCGGGCCATAATAGATCGTTTAGTAGTAACTACCACATAATGTTCATGAATCATTAATTATATTTTTTGCACGGATCACTGATATTAATTATAGTGTAAACTGTGTAAAGAATACGATATATTTAAAAGTTTCTGAAAACAACAATAAGCACCATCATTCACTCAAGAAGTGGGTTGCTTATTATTTTATCGAACTGGGGCAGGAGAGCTACCTCCCTAAAATTAACACACCCAGCAGCTCAATTAGTAGATTATAGCTAATTAAATTTCAGATAGCTGCTCGGACCCTACGGGTGGTGGCGTGGCCAAAGCTGCCACGCAAGCCCTAGACTGCGCGTCGTGCCAACGTGGATGGCTTGCGTGACCTCTGTCATGCCGTACGTAAATGGCATGACAATCTCGTATTGTCATGCCACGAGACTTAGCATGACAAGGGTGACTTGAGTGCGACCGCCGATCTAGTTCCCACTTTCTTCGCATTTTCTTCGTCTGCCCCACCGGTCACCTGCATCGCTGGCCCCCACATTCATCGCTGGCCTCCTGCCCCACCGCCCCCTCCATCACTGCCTCCTACCTCCAACCCCGTCGTCCGCCTCTTGCCTTGCTGATCACCTCTAGCCTCGCCGCTCGCCTCTAGCCCCAGCGCCACCTCCTACCCCACCCCCTCCCCGCGCGCTCGCCTCCGCCCTGTGGCTGTCTCCATCACCGCTGCCCGCCTCCAGCCTCACCACCCGCCTCCTGCCCCGGCACCTACCTCCAGCCCCGGCGCCCGCCTCCATCGCCACTGCCCGTCTCTTGCCTCTCCGCCCACATCCATCACCGATGCCCGCCTCCAGCCCTCCAGCCCCGCCTCCCTCACCACCAATAGCCTTCAGCCCTGCCGCCTCCACCTCCAGCCCCGCGCCCGCCGACAGCCTCCAGCCCTACTGCTCGCGCCCCTAGCCCCACCGCTCGCTGCCTCCAGCCCTGCTGCTGCCACCATTCCCTCCTTCGGTGACTGGCTGTAGTCCCAACGGCCCCACCGCCCGTCTCAAGTCCCGACGGCCTTCTTCGTGCGCATAGGGGCCTCCTGCTACGCTGGCCTCCTCCCTGCTTGCATCTTTGGACCGGTGGAGGTAATAATCAATGACCATGTCGTCACCATCTCACTCTAGTGCAATATTTCCGATTTGGTACTGAGAACTGTTTCATTCTGTATTGATGTGCAACTGTAATTCCCAGTTTAGCATTGGTACAAATGGATGTAGAATCGTATTGAATTTGGTTTAAAATTGTAGGGAGTATTTAAATTATTTTGTGCGCATAACAATGTCCATATAAATACTTGTACATATGTGGCACTATATTCATGTTAACACTGATACCATTGGTTTTGACCTTGGTAGGATGGATGGAAGTAGAGGTGGAGTAATTTATTGTCGGGACTCGAATATATAAATTCAGACCCTCTGTGTATTCTGAACTAGTCCCAAGATCAGTAGCTAATTCACACAGTATCAATATTGATAAAATCATATCCACACAACAAAACAGCTAAGAATAGACCAACATTTATTAAATAGTAACAATGGACCTTATGGTCAAGGTTTTACAATTATTGCCACACAGGGCTTAACGAAAGAAAAATAAACTTGTAGTAGAAGAAACTCTCATGGTAGCCATCTGATATGCCCACATGCAATCAAGTGGAGAGCACACCCTAGTTCGCATAGTCCTCGAAGTACTCCTCGTAGAAGTTGGTGTTCCCTGGGTCTTCTTTGATGACTGATCAACAAATGGCGTAAAGCCATGAGTACATAAAGTACTCAGAAAGTCATAGGAAATGTATGCAAATAGTATTCATGCAAGGTTTGACCAAGAGTAGCTTTATGGGTATTTTGCAGAAAGCAGTATTGACAGTAAATACAGTATATAGATTAAAAAGCACATTTTAAAAAGATTACATACATAAGTAAACAAGTACTTTGAAACAATTAGTGAACTACCCGTTCACATCCCAACCATTCCACCAACCATAGATTTTAGATAAAATTTATCTCCCATGTGAAATCACTAGGCATTGTTCATATCCGAGGACATAGCTATTCGAATAGTTTTTAACACTCTACAGAGGTTGTACTGCTTTAGCTATAAGACATTACCATCTCATATTGCCACGCGATTAACACACTTCCTTATGTGTGTGGCCGAGAGATCAAGACAATGCCTTTACAAAGCTCTGTTTTGACCCAGTTCTACTCACTTAGGTTTCACCTCCATTCGACCCCCTCTTGCGCCTAATGTGAATGTCCAACCAAAACACACTTCAACCCAAACAGAGTTAAATCAAAATATTAGTAATTAATCAGCTAGGTCCATTACATACTGGACATGTGCTTGTACCAAAGGGCCCAGATCAATTAGACACAAGATTTAAGTCCTTAGTGACTACTCAGCCGAAACAACCACGTCCAAAATGTGCTACCCGCACCCCCCTTTACTGCACGACCATGCGCCTGAGTACGAAATCAATTTTTCTTTAACCAAACTCAATGGCATCCCCTACCATGGCACAAAAAATTTAAATAACAGTGGTTAAGTCAAAATTTTATGATAAACATGGTGAAGAAATCCATTGCACCATGTCATTCACAATTATTCAAGGTGGCATACTATCAAGCAGGTATTTAACTAGTCCCAGAAACATTTAATATAAAACTAGCAATGCATCTTAATTTAAAATAATATAACTTTATAAAATAGGTTCAATATGGTCAAAGGTCTACGACTTACCTTCATTGAAGTTGGACTTCAAAGCTTCATGTTGATCCAAACTGGCGTCGACGATGTTGGATTCTACACGCGCAAAACAAGAAGAATAAACAAACAATAAATAAATTCAAATACAACCACAAAAAATGTAAAATATATATACTGGAAGGAAGTTTATGATTTTAGATGAATTTAGAAATTTGAACGAGCGCAAATGGAGCTAAGATGAAGGACTACAAGCTTCTGGAAGTTTAAATCTAAAGAAAAAGGAAAAATGAGATTTTTCGGACGGCTCTAAAATAGATCAGAGCAGTCCAATCGGCACTAGGAGACATTGGACTAGTTTGAAAGCTATATAGTGGTCGATAGGCTTTGGATGGTCGAACAGCCGTGACTGGATGGCTAAACGTAGTCAAAATTTTTTGATGTGGTTGGTGGTCAAAACGTGGTTGAAAGTAGTGATCGAAATGTTGGAGGGGGTCAAATGACTGTCATGGTCGAGTAGGGTAGTGGTCAAACAAGGGTGTGGTCAAAAGTAGAGGTGGTCGAAGTCATAGAATTAATGTAGCATCATGGCCGTAGATACACTGTATCAGTCATAGTCGTAGCGGCCATGGTCAAATGCGGTTGTGGTTGGAAGTCACTGCGGTCAAGAATGGCTATGGTCGATAACAACACTGGTCAGAGTGACTATGGTCATGAGTGACCATGGTTGGGGTGGTCGGAAGTTATAATGTGGTTGGAGAGGTGGAACTCCATAGAGTGGTTGAAAGCAGCGATCGATAGCAATGGTCAAAACGTTGTTGAAAGGATCAGAGGGTCCAGAGAGGTCAGAGGGATTGCAGGGTTCTGAGAGGTCGAAGTCGAAGGCTACCATAATCGAAGAAGACATTAGTAGTCGAGAGATGCAGAGAGAAGAGTTGAGTACCTCAGTGGGGACTATGAGGAGATCAGGAGATGGTCAAAGCGAAGAAGAAGCAGCAGAGGCAGCTCGGTCATTGACGGTGGAGAGGTTCTGGTGGCGAAATGGATTGGCAAAGGGGCAACGGACGATCGTGTAGGCTCGGTGTAGGCAAAGGAGGTGGCGGTGGACCTCAAAGAATCCTGGGCTCACCGAAAATGCTTGCCAAAGCTCGATTTAAGGCCAACGAAGGAAATACTTGGTGCAAATAGTTTCAGGTCCACGAAAGCAAAAATTGAGGGGCGGAAGAGTGTGTGAATATGAGATGCCATTAAGGTATTTACAGGCTTGGGAAAAAATGGCCGAGAGGCTGCTCACCAGATTTATGGCCAACATAGAGGCGCACAGTCGTGGCTGATGAAAAGGTTTAAAGCGGAGAAAACCGTCGAAGGAAGTGGGGAATGAAGAGGGGTCTGCAATTGGCAGCATTTGCTTTAGGAAGTAACGGTCAACCATGAAGGGCTCAGAGGCATCAATGGCAGACGGCAGAGGAAGAAGAAAGGAGGGGATGGTGATGATGGTTGGCTCTGAAGTTTTTGATATTTTCTTCCAATACTACAAATAATCCAAGTAAAATCCAATAAAATCCCAAAATTTTAACTAATTAATTTGAAATTAAATATTTAAGGGAAACAATTTTTTTGGGATGTTACAAACCTACCCCCTTAAAGGGAATCTTGACACCGAGATTCGAGTTGGCTAGAGAATGCGAAAACTCAGCCGCCTTTAGGTCCTCTTCATACTCCCAAGTGGCTTCCTCTACAGTGTGATTGCTCCAATGAACTTTGCAAAAACGGATGATCTTGCTCCTTGTCACACGCTCTGCTACTTCTAGAATCTTGGTAGCCTACTCCTTGTAAGTGAGATCTTCCTACAAATCAATGGCTTCCAACAGCATTTGCTCCTTTGGCACTCGTAGACTCTTTTTCAATTGAGACACATGGAAGACATCATGAGCATATGCCGACTGAGGTGGGAGATCCAATCGATAGGTAACTTCTCCTCTTCCGACTATAACTAGAAAAGGTCTAATGTATCTTGGTGCAAGTTTCCTGCTTACTCTGAAATGACGTATTCCCTTGAGAGGTGAAACCTTCATATACACATGATCTCTAGGTGTGAAAGCTAAGTCTCAGTGACGATTATCAGCATAACTTTTCTACCTAGTCTGTGCTGTCTTCAGCTTTTGCTGAATTGACCTAACTTGACCTTCGGCTTCCTTCAAAACATTTGGCCCAAATATTTGTCCTTCCCCTATTTCGGTCCAATACAAGGGTGTTCTATATTTTCTTCCATAAAGAGCTCCAAACAAGGACATCTACAGACTTGATTGATAATTGTTGATATAAGAAAACTCTGTATAAGGCAAACTTTGATCTAAACTATTCTTGTTTGCTAAAGTGCAGGCTCTCAACACATCTTCTAGGATTTGATTTACTCTTTCTGTTTGTCCATCTGTCTGCGGATGATAAGCCGTACTAAAATTCAGATTAGTACCCAAAATACTATGCAATTTCTACCAGAATCTTGAGGTGAACTGGGATCCTCGATCCAACACTATCTTCTTTGGTACCCCATGTAGACATACTATCTTTGCCATATACAATTTTGCAAGCATGTCTCCTAAATAGGTTGTCTTGACTGG
Source organism: Dendrocalamus sinicus (assembly GCA_036346575.1). Taxonomy (NCBI): domain Eukaryota; kingdom Viridiplantae; phylum Streptophyta; class Magnoliopsida; order Poales; family Poaceae; genus Dendrocalamus; species Dendrocalamus sinicus. Next base: position 7,871,779 of record CM070667.1, read on the forward strand.
GATGAAGTATGCAACTCTTGTTAGACGATCTACAATGACCCAAATAGAATCATATCCTAATCTTATTCTCGTCAGACCAGTTTTGAAGTCCATTCCAACTTCTTCCCATTTCCACTCAGAAACCTCTAAAGGTTGAAGCAATCCAATAGGTGGGAAATGTTGAACTACCAAATAACTTCTACAATTGGAAAATGGCAACCAGCAGAATAGGCATTCCCCATTAGAAATTAGCAGTGATGTATAGAATGATGAAAAAATAACATATGCCACTACATAACTTTTATAAGCAATATTTATGAGAAGAACCAGTATGAGGTAGGAATAAATAAAAATGATAGGCTTACATGCTCATATAAACAATTTGGTAGATAAAAAGTAGAAAGCAAGATAGCAAAAATGAAGGGGACATACAATTGCATGTTGTACTCGATCACTAAAACCTTTCCTCTTGCTGTTATGGTATTCCTTGAAAAAGTCCAACGTGTTGGGTTCATGATCTTTGTATCTTTCCCTCTGTATTGTTGTTGGAAGAAATTGAAATAGTTAGCTTGGCAAATTAAATGCAATACTCACTATCCATACAGAAAAGTATGTATTTGAATTTCATATGTTGGATTGGCTGAAGCACAGGAAAAGCTTTCGTTGACATAAGTATAGAAGCATTAATATGGATAGAAGCGCAGAAGCATAGTATTTGCACAGAAGCATAAAAAAAGAGTTTATTCAGATATTGTAGACATAAAAATGATGCCGAGAGACATGGAAATATATAGCAATTTGTGAAGCAAATTCTGCCTTTCTGAAGCATTGAAATGAAAGGCAGCTTGTACCATGTGCTTAACCATTGCATAACAGCATGCAAATGACAAGCAAATTCTGAACCATATAATATAAATAAGCTAATAGACATACAATATCATCCATTCCCTAAAGCATATATACAAGTCCACCTTAGAAACATTTATGCATAGGAATGCATGTTTTCACAAAAGAGCTAGCTAGGAAGCACATATCTTAAAACATGATAAGGAGTTCTTGATGAATAATTGATAATAAGTTGAAGATAGAAACTTACTATGGAGTAGTAGTGTGCAATGTAGCTATGAGATCCCATCGTCTGATGGTACTTGACTCTAGCACGGTTCTGCTTGTTCTTTAGATAGGTTTCCTTCACAAAAACAGTTATGTAAGAGACATTCAGAATTAGAAATTCACAAAAATAATGTGATTTCATAGTTTGTACCTTTTTTTAGGGTCATTCCACTTAGTGACAAGATTTTTCCACAGCTCATCAGTCATTTTGAGGCACAAGTGATGTTGTTCTCACTTCATTAGCGAGGACATTATCAAAGTATTTTTGCTTTAGTTTATATCAAAACTGACATACCCCACCCTGCATTACACTAGAACATGCTTCCTTGACTGGCTTATCCTTAGTGTCCATTGCGAGCTTTCCCTATGAAATGAAAAATCATGACTGAGTTATACCATTCAATCATCAATGAGATAACATTTAACATAGCAATGGAAAATAGATATTAGCCAAGAACCAAATTAGTTACTGGTAATGAGCCCATGAACTTTTCTGAAATAGCATCATCCTTCTTGTACTCTTTCTAGTGCGTGTACATAGGCACACCTGACCTAACAGTGAGGCCACCCTCTAATGCTAACTTGGTAGCTTGCACCGGTTTTTGTGGCCTTTTTCTCCCTTCAACAACACTGATGGGCAATCTTGACCCCATAGACCTAGTCATTCTTTCAAACAGTTTACCCACTGTTGGTGGCCTCGCCCCTTCTTTTAGCAGGAGCAGGTGTAGCCACAAAAATGTCAATCAGTTAGATGGGTGTACAACAAATTTGTAAATCATATATAAGCATGCCTCTATAACTTGCCTTGATCACCCAGCTGGGTGTGCTCCTCACTATGGGCAACACCATCATCGGCTTCCTCTACATCTAAGCATTTGTCATGTATTACTAGTCATTGTTAAGACCTAGGATGCAAAAGTAATCTCTATGTTGACTCCAATTATTGAGAATTGGAGGTGCTACCATTTGTTCTGAACTGCTCTATCCAACAATTGGAGCTGGTACAGCCAACTGTTCTAGACTGTCATGTCCTACAATTGGAGTTGGTGCCGCCAACTGTTCTTGAGTTCTATCTCCCGCAACTAGATCTGGTGTCACTTGTTTGCAACTCCTGTCTTCATTAGCTGGTTCCAATGGCAATTGTTTGGCTATTGACCTTGTTGAGACTCTATTGGATTGCTCTGCTGTGGCAATTTCTTTCATTCTCTTTGAACCTCTTGTGCCACTGCCTAGAGGCATATTGGAAGTCTTCTTATCAGTGTTTGTACCAGCCTTCTTCTTAGAAGTTCTTGATGCCTAATACATAATAATAATACATATGTGTAAGTAGCTTATTAAAAATAAGCACATGGCATTACAAGAAATACAGAAAAGCAATGCAAGACATCATATGAACCGAACATCCTTAGCCCTTTGCCAAGATAGAAGAACAAGTACCTTGGATGTTGAGCTAGTAGGTATATATTGATCTTCCGTCGGCGGCTCCTCATCTAAACATTCATTGCCAATTTCATCTCCCTCAATACCCTCATCCTCTTGAGGATCATACTCTAGTCTAGAATCTTCGCTCTGTTTACACTAGTTCTCCGATTGCTTAGTCTTAACAGGTGAAACGTTAGTTGACACTCTTTGAAGAATGGCTGCAAATGTGTTGACACCAAGCTCTTGTAATCTTGTATTGTTCTCCCTATCATATGCAACATGTGACTTCTCATATTGACTTAGTTCTTACATGGATAACAAACATTGCAACTGTGACCAAATTTAAATTAAGATTATTACATATAGGGGTCCTAAAATAAGTGACAGCATTCCATTTACAAATAGTAGCAACAAAGGATGAGAAGAAGCTTGTTTTGTACCTTTTACTCTATGGGGTCTTGGCATTGGCTTCTTCAGTGTGGTGGGCTTCAGGGTCATCGGGTCATGGAGGGTGCTTCATTGTGGTGGGTGTCCGGGTTACCGAGGTTGGCTTTGGCGTCGGTGGCGATGAGGAGATTGATTTGGGGGAAGTGCGGGTGCGGCTGGGTAGGATTAGGGTTCAGCCCTGTTGAATTAACAACAATACCCTCCAGAATTAACACTAGTTGGACAGGTTGCTATAGATAAACTGGACATTTTGAATGGGTTGGCCGAAATTTCAATTGGATGCAGGAGGTTTTGGCGCACCGGCAAAAATTTTGGTTGTTTGGCGCATATAGGAGAAAAAAGAAAATAGTTTTGTTATATTATATAAATAGCTAATTTCTAGTACTATAACAATTTGATAATATGAATAATACATTTTAATGTGTTGAAATATATATATAAGTGAGTAACTATTTGTATGAATGCCATGTCATGTGTTTCGTCAAGACATGACCCACATCATCAAGCTTCAATTACTCTTGAGAAGGAAAAAGCCTTTTTCAAAAGCTAAAAAATTAGGCAAATAAAAACTACAAAAAAATTGAAGCAAGCAAATGTTTTGAAGCCTGAGAAGCTTGAAGATATGGTCCTACGAAACATCAAAATTGTACTCTCCGGATTTATCATAGTCTACACACGAAGAACCAAAGCAAATAAATTTAAACAAAATCCAAATAAAATTCAAAAAGAATTTAGAAATTTGAATGTGTCCAATCGGAGCTAGGATGAAGAAATACGCGCTTCCGGAAGTTTAAAACTAAAGAAAAAGGAAAAAGAAAATGTTTGGACCGGTCCTTCGTTTACGACATTATTACTGGTGGCCCGCAATTTGGCATGTCTCAACAGGAGGACATCAATGCTTACTGGACCCTGCCTGCTATACCTTAGCCTACTGGATCACTGCCGACCACTCAACAAATAGAATGGTCTCCACACCTCCTCTGAATTGACACACAAGCTCCGGACCGACTGACGTACCCCACGAGACATGATCAACCAAAGACAAGGCCATGCATATGGAGGTTGACACGGCGAGGAGATAGCAGTGGCTCAGATGAGTGAGCCGCTGTTATTTGGTTGCTTGAATTTTAAATTTGCTTTGCCTGCTTTTCTACTTTTCAAAAGGGCATTATTTTAAAACCTAATAAAGACCAACATAAGTTGGAAATAATTTTCCTATGTCTAAAATGGTTTCAAGAATTTTTGTGCATTTTTCTGGAATTTTGAGACTTTATTTACTATTTTCTAGCCTTTATTTGATTTTATCAGGGCTTCTATAAAACAAAATCGCCACGTACGCGGCCCAGATCGTCCCACGTCGCCGCCTGCCGACATGTGGCAATAGAGATGCTCGAACTGGTCCAAACATCTCCATGGCCAATCGGATCGGTCCGAACTTCTCCATATCTGATCATGGCCGTCCACGTGTCAGCAATCGGATACGAAGACATTTGGACTGGTCTGAACTTCTCCATATCCTGTCATGGATGTCCACATGTCGGCAATTAGATATGGAGGTGTTTGGACCAGTCTGGACAGCCATGATCAGATACGAAGACATTCAGATCGGTTCGAACGTCTCCATATCTGATTGCCGACACGTGGACGCCCATGATCGGATATTTAGGCATTCAGACTGGTTCAATCGGCCATGGAGATGTTCGGACCGGTTGGACGTCTCTATTGCCACATGTCAGCTCGGTGTGAATCTACATTTAAATTCTCCTTTTTAATTTTCAGAAAACAAGGAGGCTTCAAAAACAATTCCAAAATAGCAAATAATTCCAAAAAATTTCAAAAAATTCATAAAAATTCCTAGAGCTATTCTAGGCTTACAAAAAAATATTTCCAACTTATTTTATTATCTATTTTTATACTAAAAATACTTTTTAATCTTAAAATTGTGCCATTTTCTATCAAAGTCTTTCCATACCTCCCCATCAGCTGGATGGCTCATTTCACCCTCAATAGGCTGCTCTTCAACTTTTTCCATTGTGCGTCCTCTCCTTTTTTTTGACAAAAACATCCTCTTCAGTCTTGGTATCAATGGAAAATATCGCGGGACCTTCTGAGGAACCCGCTTTCTACTGTCTGGGTCTTTCCATCTTGATTCTCCACATACTAGGCAATTATCAATCTTGGCATACTCTTTTCGAAACAGGACACAATTGTTGTTGCACACATGGATTGAATCATATCCAATCCCAATTCATGAAGATATTTCTTTGCTTCATTGTATGAACTGGGAAGTGCGCAATTAGGGAATGCTGAGAACAACAGTTTCACTACGGCACTAAATATTGTATTGCTGATCCGATAGTATGACTTGATGTGTAGTAACTTAACAAGAAAAAAGAATCTTGAAAAGTTAGGACATCCTAGGTAAAGTGCCTTCTTCGCATCTTTTAACACACTTGCAAACTTTGGCTGACTTCCATCTCAGTCCACAATTATGTACAAGTCTCCTAGCAACTCTAGAATTGCATCAATGTCCTCATCATCCCTGTTCACACCATACCTATCCATAGTAGCATGTTCCATAGAATCATGATTTTTATTCCCCTGATTTGGATATTCAATAACTTCAACATCAAATGCTTCTCCATGATGTACCCACTTAGTGTAAGTACTTGACATCCCATAGATAAATATGTGATCCTCCACAATGGGCTGAGCCATACGTTGTTGATTCATACATTCATGACATGGGCAAACTATCTCCTCATTCTCATTGAACCGTGCTTGAATAAACTGCATGAACTCCTTCACACCATTGATATATGCAGGGCTAAATAGTTTACCATAAATCCAACTTTTGTCGATCTGTTCATCATTGAAATAAATACAAATTAGCAATGTATTATAGTGCATCTATATAATCTGAAAAATATGCATCATAAGGATATCTTCAACACCATTAATTAGTTGAATTAAAACATGCCCAAAGAATGGTACTCTAAAATTATAACCTGCCTATCATTACAAGCACAATTACACATTTCAGTCAAAAAAACAAGTTACAGGGACAATCAAATAAGAAACAATAGACGTTTATTATTCCTAGGTTTTCACATTAGCTCCAACATGTCATACAATTAACATAACTAATCTCTGAGTTTAATATAGATTAGAGCTGTAATAGTAAGCTCATAGCTACCAATAGACAATTTGCCCAAAAAAAGCATCATGGAATTCAAGTAACAAGCATCATGGAAATAGAATCACCTCATCAAGTGCCCCTTGCAGAAGCAGCATACCCTTGTAGAGGATCCCTGTGTGTCCCAAAAAGCTAAGGCATCGGCATAGCCCTACAACAGCAAATCTGTGAGGATCTCCTAAGGACGACGGGCCACTGGTGGGAGAAGCTAGCAAAGCAGTGTGGCGCAGGTAGTGGGAGGAGCAGGCATGCGAGGCCGTCACGAGCAGAGCTACTCGTGGAGTGGCTAGCGAGCGCAGCCATCACCGGTGTGTGCCACCAGAGTCACTGCACGGCTATCACAACTGCGTGGGGGTGGGGTGGGAAAGATTTATGCTAAGTCAGCATGTCCATCTATTGGAATTAGTTTAGGTTGTAAGAAATACAAGTTGAACACCCATGCGTTGCTACGGATTTTTAAAATTTATCATACTACATGTTTTAAAACTCACAGGTGGTAAAAATTTTTAGAATATGCATACAAACATGTTCTAAAAGTTTTTAAATCCATCACGTAAGTCGAAAGCCGTCGATCACACCTCGTGGTCATAGGTCAGAAGACATCGACCACACCTCATGGTCGTAGGTCAGGAGCACTCGAGCACACCTTGTCATGTAAGTCAGAAGTCGTCGACCATGCGCGTGATCGTAGGTCGGGAGCAGTCGACCATCGCTGATGGTCGTAAGTTGGCAGCGGTCGACAATCGATCGTGGTCCTAAATTGGGAGCCTTCAACAATGGCTCATGGTCATACGTCAGAAGCCAACGACCATCGTTCATGGTCGTAAGTCAGAAGCCATCAAGGACACCTCGTGGTCATAAGTTGGAATACATCGACCAGCGCTTGTGGTCGTTAGTCGAAAGACATCAACCACACCTCATGGTCATAAGTCGGAACACATCGACCAGTGCTCGTGGTCATAAGTCGGAAGCTATCGATCACACCTCATGGTCGTAAGTTAGAAGCCATCGACCATCGCATATGATTGTAGGTTGGGAGTGGTCAACCATCACTGGTGGTCGTACATTGGTATGCCTCCAGTGCGCTTGTGCCCTGTCACGACCACACCTCGTGGTCGCAAGTCGGAACACATCGACCAGTGCCCGTGGTCATAAATCGAAAGCCGTCGATCACACCTCGTGGTCGTAAGTTAGAAGTCGTCGACCATCACGCGTGATCATAGGTTGGGAGCAGTCGACCATCGCTGGTAGTTGTACGTTGGTAGACCTCCAGTGCGCTTGTGTCCTATCACCAGACTACCAGTGCCAGCCTGCTTAGCCCGCTCGACCTGCTCGGCCCTGATTTCGACCACGGCCCTTCGACATCGACCATGGCCCCTTTTGACCATGGCCCTAACTTTGACCATGGCATCGACTTCGACCACGGCCTCGACTTCGACCACGACCCCCGACTTCGACCACGACCCTGACTTCGACCACGGCATCAACTTCGACCACGGCCTCGACTTCGACCACAGCCCCCAACTTCGACCACTACCCCCTTTGACTTCGATCACTGCCCCCTTCAACCATTATCCTCTTCAACCACGACCCTTCGATGATGACCACTTCGCCCTTCAACCATGGCCCCCTTCAACCACAGCTTCGATTTCGACCACAGATCTTCGACTTCAACTAGCACTCGTTGTCGTAAGTCAGAAGACATTGACCACACCTCATGGTTGTAAGTCAGAACACGTCGACCAGCGCTCATGGTCGTAAATCAGAAGCCGTTGATCACACCTCGTGGCCAAAAGCAAGTTACAATCCATGGGGAGTATGAGACATTGTGGGTCTTACCGTCGAGGGTGGGGAGCTCGATCTCGGGGGTGACCTGGGGGTACGTGACGGGGATGTCCAACTGGAAGGGGAACTCGTAGCGGCGGAGGTTATGGACGAACCAGCAGGTGCCCTCCGGGTTGGGTTATGACTATGACCATGACTGCTACGACCACATCTACAGGTGCTACGACTACGACCATGACCGCGACTTCGACCACTACCCCCTTCGACTTCGAGCACTGCCCTCTTCGACTTCAATCACTGCCCCTTCAACTACTATCCCCTTCGACCACGACCCTTCGACGTCGACCACTTCCCTCTTTGACCATGGCCTTGACGATGACTACGTATCTTCAACTTCGACCATTGCCCCTTCGACCACTGTTCCCTTCGACCACAGTGCTTCGACGACCATGGCCCACTTCGACCACTTCCCCCTTCGACCACCGCCCCCTTCAACCACTGTCCCCTTCGACCACGGCGCTTCAACGACCATGGCCCACTTCGACCACTTCCCCTTTGACCACCGCCCCCTTTAACCACTGTCCCCTTCGACCACGACCCTTCAACATCGACCACTTCCCCTTCCGACTATGGCCCCCTTCGACCACGGCTTAGACTTTGGCCATGGATCTTCGACTTCAACCACTGCCCCCTTCTATCACTGTCCCCTTCAACCATGGCCCTTCGACGTCGACCATTTCCTCCTTCGACCACAGTCCCCTTCGACCACTATCCCCTTCAACCACGGCCCTTCAACGTTGACCACTGTCTCCTTCGACCACAACCCTTTGACGTCGACCATGGCTTTGACTTCGACCACTGTCCCTTTGACCACGGCCCTTCAATGTCAACCACTTCCCCCTTGGACCACCACCCCCTTTGACCATGGCTTCGACTTCGACCACAGATCTTCGACTTCGGCCACGGTCCCTCAACCATGGCCCCAACGTCGACCACGGCCCGCTTCGACCATGGCCCCGACGTCGACCACGGCCCTTCAACTTTGACTATGGACCGACTTTGTCCATGGCCCTTCGACTTCGACCACTACCCCCGTCGACCACTATCCCCTTCGACCATGACCCTTTGACTTCGACCACTGCCCTCTTCGACCACGGTTTGGATTTTGACCATGACCATTCGACTTCGACCATGGCCCTTTGACTTCAACCGCGGATCGACTTCATCATGGCCCTTCAACTTCAACTACTGCTCCCTTTGACCACTATCCCCTTCGACCATGACTTGGACTTCGACCATGACCCTTCAACTTCGACCACAGCTTGATTTCGACCATGGCCCTTCGACTTTGACCATCGCCCCTTCGACCATAGCTTTGACTTCAACAACTAATCTGAGAGACCATGTGGAGGTGAACCTGTGTGTGTGATGAGTAATTGATGCGTGTTCTGGAAAGATTGAGTTTGGTTTGTGTGGTTCATGCCATGTCGTTGTATGGTGCAGTCGGCTTCGGTCGGACCTGGTCAAACCTGGTCGAATGTGCTTAGGGTGCTTACTCTTTTGATTCGACAGGTTTGGGCTTTTTCGCGCTTAATACTCTCTCTAATGCAACTGTGTGATTATGTTATCTCGAACGGTGCTATGTGATTTGTTTCTTGTCTGTGATGGCTGCAGGATATTGAGGCTAAGTCGTGGTGAGGCACGGGATGACCGGACTAGGCACAGGCGGTGCTGAGGTCAAAGCGGTCGGGATGTGCCGAAGACGGCGAGGACTCAAGGTGGTTGCAAGGCTTGGACGGCAAGGAATGAGGAAGCTTCCTGGAAGATGCAGGAGGGGCGTTTCGGTAAAAGCGCAAAGCTGCACGAGGAAGTGGATTTGGTTTTTTGGTTTAGCGGGTAAAGCGAGTGAGAAACCCGTTAAGCAAAGGCTATAAATAGGAGAGGTGTCTCCTGGTGAATGCATGTCTTGTGAGAGGGGTTAAGGCTTTTGTTGGATTAGTTTTGATTTGCTTCTTTCTGTTGTGGAGTTGGTGACAGCAGAGGTTGTTCAAGGTGTTGTGTTCTTGTTATCTTAAGCGCGTATGGGGATGTTGGGTTAAGTCTTGCCCAGGATGTGAAATCTCGTGTGAGATGGCTGTAAGAGAAATCTTTTGAAATCATTCCTCTCTTTGAGTCAATTCAAGATTTCCTTAGTTTGAGATGAATTAGATTCTTGTTTGAGTTTCCTGCTTTCTCTGTTTCTTTTGTTCAAGAACTGCTCTCTGTTCTTCACTGCCTTTTTGATTTAATTTGATTTTCGGGTTGGATAGTTATGGAATCGTTTTGCTTTGAACTGGGAATCGTCACAAAGCCCCTTGGCTAGCATTTCCCAAAAGCAAAGATTTTTAGATCATTAGTTCCCTCCAAAGCCCTGGCAGCTGCACACTTCCTCTGTTCTTGTGTACTTCTAGGATTTACTGTTTCGGTGAGCAGAGTATTTTTGATATCCTCGTTTTCCCTTCAAAAATCTATTTTTTGATTAGTATTTTCTTGCCCTAAGGCTATTTCCTATTGAGATCAAGAACCTCATAATCTATGGATATGAGAATATCAACTTATTCAAGCATTTGATCTCATTTTTTAGTATGTCATTTTTTGGTTTTGTGCTCAAATTGCTCTCTTTTCAGCCGAATCAATCTTTTGTCTCTTCTTCTTGTTCTCTGCGGCAATGAAGTAATTTCTGTTGGTGTTCTTTTTGTCTTCTTGCAGATTGCCTTCTTATAAGAATTTCACTCTTTCTCAAGTAGAGAATCAAATTCTAAGTCTCAAATAGGTCACTCAATTAGCAATCTTGATCACTGGAAAGAGTCTCTTCCGAGACATTTGATCTCTGCTGTGAATTTTTTTAGCCGATTTTGCTGTTTGCATTTCTCTATCAGCAGATTTTCTCATCCTTCCTGAAACTGAACCTTACTGCAGATTTTCAGATTTCGACAGCAAAGCAGCTTTCGGCCAACAGTTTGTGTTTACTTTTTGCTTTCGGTTGAAGGTTGCAATTTCCGGTCAATTCCGTTTTCAGTCAATAGAGCAGGTAGCCTATTATCTTCTATTACTTTCGGCCATAACAGTGAAGCTATGTGTTGGAGCATTTTTCGGTATGCTGTTTTTCACCCTATAGCCAGTCTGCTTTGAGTTGGTTTTCAGTTTGTGTTCTGCAGTTAGCTGTCCTCTGAAGCTTCTGTGTTCAGCAGTTTTTTTTGTTCTTTTCAGCCTTCGGTAAAGCCAATTTGCAGCAGCATGTATTTTCTGTTTTTGGCAAGGTTAGGGTTGTTTGCTATGTCCATTTTGTGCAAAGCTGTTCCTTCTTTCTCTATTGTTTTCTCCTGAGATTTGATCGGTTGTTCAATTTAATTTCCTGTTTCCTTGTCCTGAGAAGCAGCAATCAATTGATCTTTACTCTGTCTTTTGTCTCTCCTCTGTAGTATTTACTATTTCATCAGTTTTAAGTATGTCTCTTTGCTTTGTCGAGTGAGGCTCATTTTCAGTTTGTTCTTCTGAGAAGATTTTTGTCAACCTACCGCTCTGGTTTATGAAGTGATTTTACTCGATTGTCAATCTGATTTTCGGTGACCAGATTTGTGGATACTTAGGGCCGATACTGAAGGCACCATTCACCCCCCCCTGTTGCCATTTCCGATCCTACATAATCTTTGACTTCGGCCACAGCCCCATTTGACTTTGACTTCGACCACGGCCCCTCGACTTCGGCCACGACCCCTCGACCACGACCCCCTTCGACCACAGCACCAACTTTGACGACCAGCTTGGGAGACCAAAATCACCAGACAATGTGATGGGCTCCGAGCAAAGAGCAGGAGGAGGTAGAGAGGCTCAGCGACCACTGGGCGGTGGTGACGGGGGGAGAGCCATGTGGGCGGGCGAGAAAGAGGAAACTGTTGCCACTATCATCGAGCGCCCTTCTCTCTCATCCACCGGCCGCTGTCGCCGAATGCCCTCCTCTCCGATCCACCAGCCGGTGTCACCGAGTGTCATGCCGCTAGTTGGAGGGGCAATGGGAGATGGAATTGGTGGTGACGCTGAGGAGGATGAAGCGCGGCACGAGGGTTCGGAGGAGAGAAGGAGGCGGCGGTTGCGAGAGGTGGCGGTGGGGAGGCGGTGACGGGCAGATAGGGAGAGGAGGTAGCGGGTGAATGCATTGGGGAGGCGACGACGACGGGGAGATGCGGCGCTGCTGGGGGATGTTGGAGGACTGCGACCAGATGTTGCCACGCAGGGAAGGAATTGGTGGCGACACTAAGGAGGAGGAGGCACGGCACGAGGGTTCGGGGAAGAGAAGGAGGCGGCGGTTGCAGGACGTGGAGTGGTTGTGGGAGGAAGAGGATGAGGGGGGAAGACAAGAGGAGGAGCGCAATCCACACATCGATCTGACCTTTTCTATGAGGAGCGGAAGAACTACCTACATGCGGATCTGAACAGCTGATTTTTTATCAAACGGCTAAGAAGAGAGGAGAGAGAGAACGGACCGACGACCACCAACTCACATTTTTAAGTAGTAGAGATATAGATATAATAAATTGAAGCCTCTGATCAGTATCCTTTCACTGGCGTAATGGTAAGGCATAGCAGCTACATGGGTGAGGTCTCAAGTTCGAGCGGCATCACCTGCCCATTTTTGCCAGTGTAAATCAATATATGTACTGACAAGTGGGTTTGACAAATTTGGGAAGCGGGTCCTGCTATTGACAAGCGGTGCCATCCAATGTGGCATCATTGTTTTGTTCATTTACAATGGAAAATAGTTTGTCATAGTTGCCACGTGCTTATCTATTACACCTTCCTGTCGTCATATATGTAGGGTTGTTATATGACGATAGTGCAATCGTCACAGAACTAGGACAGAACATTATACGATACACTAATCTATATATCTATATTTTACAGAATCTCTTCTGGATGTGCGATTAGACTTTTGTTGGTGACTCATCGAAGCTTTTATAATATCGTATTAAGGTACTTGTTATCGTATCTTAATTTTCTTTTTCATCTATGGACATTCAAATGTGTGTTGGATTTTAAAACTATTATGGTTGTCAACTTTGCTTGTGTCATGTGTATATGAATTTGTTCACGCTTATTAATTATACTTGGGCTTGTGCCCCGTCCCGGCTCCTAAAAAATCTTGGCTCCGTCACTGATTCTACTACACCATCCTTCACAATGAGCATAATAATATGAGTAACACAACGCACATGAAAGAAGTTGCCATGTTATTTTAAGAATCACAATTTTCAAAGGTAGAAATGGCAGTCTTCACACAAACATCATTTGAAGATGCATTACCAAGGGTGGAAGCAAATAATGTATGTTCATTGCTTCATCCATCCAAAAATAAATTAAATTTGTGCTACAATAATTTGCTCCCAAAAGTCTTCGTTCAATATGCATGAAGTTTGTAATTACAGTCTGGATTTTCCAATCATCGTTAACAAAATGGCTAGTGAGCCACAATGACCCCTTAGAGCAACTCCAAGAGATGATCTAAATCGTTTTGTAAAGGTAAATTTGGCTAGTATTAAAAAAACGTCTCCAACAGACTCTGTAAATGACACTCCAAATTTAATAGCTCTCCATCCCTCCACCTCCGCTCTCTATTCGTGGATAGCGTACATCGCTCGCCATCCGGCCTGTTGGCGCGCTCAGCCCTTCCTTCCCGCGCCTTGCGCCCGCATTTTCCCGCGAACAGGACCCGTCGCGCGCCCTCTGCTTCTTCTTCCGTGCGTCCTCAACTGCTTCCGCCGCCGGCTTGCAGGGTCCCTCCCGCCATCGCTCGCTCCAAGGCCACCTTCCACCTCCCGCACCCATCTACTGCTCGTCGCCCGTCCCCCTGCAAGCACCCCCATGTCCCTGCCGCCGCGTCCTCCTGTTCCGGCGGCTGCGCGCAAGGGGTATGGCGCCCGGTCTTCTTCTCCGATGCCCTAGTTCACCGGTAGTTCCGTGGGTCTAGGAAGCCAGGATTCCGGTGGTTGCGAGGAGCTTGTGAATTTGGATTGGATGGAGAACGGAGGGGTCGGATTGCTGCGCCGTCGGGTGGTGCCTCCCACCGGCTTCGGTGCCCAGATGCAGCAGTTCTCTTTCCCAGCCGCTGGCCAGCCACCGCAGTTCCCCTTCCCAGGTGCAGCCTAGGTCGACGGCGAGGAGGATTTTTCTGGTGACGCCTTGCTAATTTTGTTTCGTTTCTCAGTTTGTTCATAGCAGTGTGTTGTTCTGAGCAGAAATGATTTAATTCGGAAAAGAAAATCTAGCAATGAATTGTCATGATTTTTGTCCATATCTTGCTCCTCTGTTCAACGGATGAATTTTGGTATATACTGTAGTGGATGGCTGAATTATGCATGTCCTCTTGTTTGGGAATAATTGCGCTCAGAAGTGATGCCAATGGAGAGTTTATGTAGCAATTTCAGAAGGTGATGTTTGGTTGTGTCATCAGTACAAATAGCAATTTCAGAAGGTGTTGTTTGGTTATGTCATCATGTCCTATGTGAGTATGAGGTCAAAATTTGTTTGAGACTGAACTGACTAAATTTCTCCAGTATCAGAGTGACAATTTAGAGACTGAACTGATTTATTTTCTCTAGTACAAATAGCAATTTGTTTGAGACTGAACTGATAGATTTTCTCCAATTTGAGAGTGACAATTTAGATTGGAAATTAATACTATTGTTTGTTTGTGCAGCATTGATGCAATGCAATGGGCAAGGTCAGTTTTTTTTAATATTATTCTTGCCGCTTTAATTGTTGATCTTCCAGAGAGCAATGCATTGCTCTCTACCTGTGGTATTTGCTTCACAGTGAATGCATAGTTTTAATTATAAAAACCAAATGATTAACCTTTGCTTGAAAGAGAAGTGAATGGGTATGCATCAGTCAAGTCTGATTGTGGTATATAAGATGTTTCTACTTGTTGCATGCATGCTATATCCTTTACCTTGTGTTGTTGGTTTGAAAAAGGTTAATGCTGTTGCTGCCGTCTATGTTGTTGGTTTGTATAGTATTTATCTGTGGTGATATATGTGTTGTTAGCTAGCCTGCAAGTTAGGTCTTTTGAACAACGTACTGTTGACAGGATCATATATATGATTTCCTTTGCGTGGGAATATTATAACTTTTCAAATGTGCTTATGATGTATGGGCCAGTTTTCAAATAGTTAAATTAAGGGGTCACTAACTAAGGAGTGCCTGTGTTGATCAATAGTTGATCAACTCTAGTGATATTAGCAATAGTAGCTGAATATATACATTGCAGTTGGAATAAGCAAGTCCTGAAATGATGGTGTTTGTTATACATATTGTCAAACAATGAGCAGTAATAATTTATGTCTTCAATATTCTTTGTTATTTGCTATCACAGGTATACAACACGATGTTAACATCTTTGCTGGTTGTCTTTCCAAGATCGAGGCCAGAAATCAAAGTGGATTGTCTATCGATGACAAGGTTTGACGACACACCTTTCCCTTTCCAATTGTATATGATTTGGATGCATCTCATACATTCATTTTTGTCCACTATGTAGCAAGCAGATTCGTTGAAAATGTTCATCCATGAAGACAAGCAGCATAGGCATTTTCCATACATGCATTGCTGGAAAAAATTAAAAGACCAACCTAAGTGGGCAGATAGGCGCAAGCAGATGGAAACCCAGAAGACAATCAGTAAAAAGCAGAAGGTTTTAGCCAATTCAAGTCCTGCATCGGCTCCTCCTTTGCTGCCCCCTGGTACTGTTGATGAGAGTCAGCATTCGAATAGTGCACTTCAGAGACCTGCAGGGCAGAAGAAGGCGAAGCAGAAATTACGGCAACATTCTAGCATCGAAGCATTGGATTATCTTTTGGCAAAAAAGAAAGAAGCCGATGCAGAGGAGTTGAAGAAAGAGGAGCGGTGCAAGAAAGCCTTCGCATTACAGGAAGAAAGGATCAGACTTGAGAAAGAAAAATTTGAGTTGCAAAGGGACCAATTTGAGTTCCAAAGGAACCTGGAAGAAGAGAGAATTATGAATGTCGACACAAGTATCATGTGCACTAAACAGCAGCAATACTATGAAGGGCTCAAGAATGACATACTTGCAAGACGCCTAAATAATTAGATGTGTCATTGTTTTCATTTTTTAGCTACTCTTGGAGTGATACAAGTTTATATGTTACAAGTACTTGTTCTCAGATTGTCACTATCTTTGTGAATTTCAACTGCCAGTCGTGTCCTTTCCTTAATCATATATTCCTAAAGCTCTCTTTCATTTCTGTGCTCATCAAATAAGGAATATCAGTCTAATATTGTGTTGTGATGTTGCACTCTACACATACTGAATAAGATATGCTATTGGCTATTGCAATGTACTCATACCAACATCCTGTATTAGCTAGCAGTTTGCACAAAACCTGCTTAAAAATCTTTCCTGAATTTTTGTATGTCAGTGTTTGATCTGACTGTTTACGCAGATCTTCAAAGCGAACTTCAGTTGCCCATCTTGGTTCTCCACAAGTGCAAAGAAGCTCATCAAGAAAATACTAGATCCTAATGCTAGCACTGTATGTTATGCTGTCTATTGGCATCATTTCAGCCTCCATTCTTTGCAATTATCTTTGTGACAGATAGCTCATATCATTTTTTTTATGGCCTTGTTCAGAGAATAACTATCGCAGAGCTCATTAATAATGAGTGGTTCAAGAAGGGGTATCAGCCTCCTAGGTTTGAGACACCAGATGTTAATCTAGATGACGGCAACTCTATTTTTAACGAATCCGGGGTGAGCTTTTGCACCTTTCAGCTCATATCATGTCTGATAATGCAGCGGATGGACTTGGTAACATTGCTTCCGATGCAGGACCCAACACAGCTTGTTGTTGAGAGGCGAGAAGAAAGACCGTCAGTGATGAATGCTTTTGAGTTGATTTCTACTTCTCAGGGCCTCAATCTCGGCACACTCTTTGAGAAGCAGATGGTATGTTCGTAGTCTTAATTGGTGGCCCTGAACTGAAGATGATTAGATAAATCTAATTGAATGTCTCACTATGCGTACTAGGATTCTGTCAAGCGAGAAACGAGATTTGCATCACGGCTTCCTGCCAATGAGATATTGTCAAAAATTGAAGCAGCAGCAGGACCCATGGGCTTCAATGTGCAGAAGCGCAACTACAAGGTACTAGGTTCAAAATACGGCACCTTTGTTTCCATTTTATTTGAACATCATTCCGATGACAATTTTCTGGAACTAAATCAGCTGAAGCTGCAAGGAGAGAATCCTGGAAGGAAAGGCCAGCTAACAATTGCAACAGAGGTACGACACTAGCTACATTTCATAATTGTATTTTGTTTTGCCTTGTTATGCTGTGTTCTACAGTTCTTGCCTGGGATATAGGCTGAAATAATTTCCTCTGTAACTAAGGTTTTTGAGGTCACACCCTCACTATACATGGTTGAGCTCCGCAAGTCTAACGGTGATACCCTCGAATTCCATAAGGTATTGCTTGTGCTTAACTCCAGTTCATAATGAGATGTAACACTGAAATTGCTCCAAAACTTTGAAGTTCATACTAGGATCAATTAGGCTGATTCTTGACATATTTCACGCGCTGCGCAGTTCTACCATAGCATCTCAAATGGCCTGAAGGACGTCATGTGGAGGCCGGAGGGAGGCATAACTGAAGGCGACAAGACCCCGCGTCGGAGGTCGCCATGATTGGCATCAAAGATTAGAACTAGCAGATAAGCTTCCGCTCTCGACCTCGGATCCGCTCAGTGGTTGTCAACCCTGTCCAAGCCGACCGACCCACAGCGCGTGAACTCCACTAGTGTGACTCTAGCCCTTCTTCGGAGTCAGCTTCCGCACCTCCAGCTCCGCGTCCCTCCTTCGCCGCGGTAGTCCGGGGAGGCCTCCCCCATCACCGGCGGAGGAAGACAAAGGCGGCGATACCTATGTCGGGTACCAAGCCGGATGCTCGAGACTCTAGTCTGTTGGCACTTTTGAATATGGAGAGTCCAAATTTTACAGAGTCTGTTGGAGTAGTCTAGTCTTTTTTTGTGAGATCTATTTTACAAAGTAGCTAAATCAGTAAATTTGGCTAATCCTTTTAGCTAATCTCTTGGAGTTGCTCTTAGTTTGATTAGAAGTGCATATATGCACCCATTTGAAGATAATCGACATGCAAGACTGATATTTACCCTATTAATTTGTCCGGCAGTGCATCATTCATGAACGAACATTACGAACATTGGAAGGTGAGGTTGGAATATATAGCGAATCAAAAGATATTTTTTCTGGTTTCGGCACTACGGATGTGCTTTGCTTGTACGTGTGTTACATCATATACATGCACGCGAATTAATGACGTGGTATGTAGTAGCATACACTAAATTTTTAACAAAAGGGCAGTGGTCCAACTTTATTCATACGTAGACGCGTACTAATATACATGGGCTTTCACATAGGCAGGCATATATTACTCGCCCGTACAAGCTCCTCGCCGGCGATCACCGTAGACGAGTCGTTGCAGTACGTAGTACTAGCTACTAGCTAGCATCACTTTTATTTTATTGTAGGTAGGCACTGCACTGCACACGACGATCGAAACGCAGGATATCTACTCTGCCGACGACTTGACGGCCCCGTCGAAGGGACCCTGGTAGTCGCAGTCGAGGTTTGGCCCATAGCTGACGCCGAGGATGTCACAGTAGCGCTTGTAGAACCTGACCCGGCCACAGTCCGTGCTGCCGCGGGCGCACTGGAGCCCGCCGGTGAGTATGTTCGTGGTGATGCCGTAGCCCGGCACGCGGCCGGCCGCCCTGTCTGCGGCCGTCGGGGTCCACCGCCCGGTGACGACGTCGTGGCACGACGGCTGCTCCGGCGACCGCGGGGTCATCCAGAGCCACAGCGCGGTCTTGAACGCGACGGCCGGATCGGTCGCCACCAGGTCCGGGTTGGCCAGCAGATCCGCGCCGATCGCCCGCCCGACAGGGCCGTAGTTGTAGTTGCTGAAAGTACAGTACGTTTATATCGTATGCATGTGATTTCCTTCAAAATATAAGGCATAAATTACGTAATCTTGTTCTCTCTAGACATAAGGTGTGCACGCAAATTTAGCTATTTCATTTTTCTCTTATGTCCTCGTTTATATTCCATCTCTCTTCAGCATTACTAAGACACATAGGGAGTCGATTCATTAATGAACGTAATGTCCATGCACAAGGGATAACATCGTAGCATTTCAGTTCCTTTTCATAGTAGGCTTTCCAAGGGCTGTGCTTGCTGGCTAGCTTGCTTTCACATCATATATGTTCCAGTCTTGCAGGCAGCGAGATTAGTACTATGTATTAAGATGGCTTATGCATGCTTACTAGGACATTTGCATGGGTCCACGAGCATGGTACTTCTTGCCCGGAGCACACGGCCACTGCGCGGTCGGCACGCAGTGATCCGACGTGGCGCCCTTCACCTCCTTGTAGCAGTAGCCCCACGAGTACGCGCCACCTGCATGCAGTTATACGACGTTGTACAACCGATTAATTTCTTCGTACAAAACCGATTAGTAGTACCAGAGGTGTCGTGGGAAGTCTGTGCCAGGAAAGCGGCGACCTCCCGCTTCCGCGCGTCATCGTCGCCGGTCGTGCCAAAGGCGGGGAAAGCGCCGGCCGCGGCGACGAAGGCGTCGTATGTATAGAACCCACGGGCCGGACATGCCGGGTCATCACGATGGGGCAGCATCTTGTCGAAGAGGTCCCGGGTGACCACGGCCGCCACGCCGGCGATGTCCGTGCCGCTGTTGCACGGGCCGCTCTGGCAGCCGTTGCCGCAGTAGTCGCCGCCGAGGCCGCAGTACCCCCACTGGCTGCAGCAGAGGTTGTTGGGGCACTTGGCGCCGCCGGCCTGCTTGCCGCACTGCTCGGCGCCGAGTGTGGCACCGTAGCACGGGCCGCTCTGGCAACCCGAGCCGCAGTAGTCTTCGCCGAGCCCACAGTACCCCCACTGGCTGCAGCAGAGGTTGTTGGGACACTTGGCGCCGCCGGCCTGCTTGCCGCACTGCTCGGCGCCGAGTGTGGCACCGTAGCACGGGCCGCTCTGGCAACCCGTGCCGCAGTAGTCTTCGCCGAGCCCACAGTACCCCCACTGGCTGCAGCAGAGGTTGTTGGGGCACTGGGCGCCGCCGGCCTGCTTGCCGCACTGCTGGGCGTGCGCGGTCATCACCGCAGCACAGGCAAGAGCCACCAAGCCCAGCGCTATAGCCTTCATGGCCACGTTTGCAACTTCAAATATTTATTTTTATTTTTGTTTGGCCTTCCACTTGTTTATGAAGAAACTTGTGAGTGTGCTGGATGAGCATGAGGAACCGGTGATGAAAGCTATGCACCTGCGAGGACCCTTATATAGGGGCAGAAGCAGGGGGTACTACCAGTCGAGTCCAGTCATGTGCTACCGTTTACTATTTCCCCGACGGACGTGGCTATTCGCCGTGGCGGAATATGTTGGCGATCCCGCTCAGAACAGAAGCAGCGTGTGTCCGGTTGCGAGAAGTGGTAGGGCCCCACAGCTCGTCGGCAAGGCCGCGTGCTACGCGTCATCGGCGGAAGGACGACGGCCACTCGAGCGCTCCCCGTGACGTGCATGGCGGCACAGCCTTTCAGGCCAGGCTCTTTTGCTGCTTTGCGAGGGGAATTTCATGGTAGGAACATTGCTAATATTTTAATTATAAATTTTATTAGAGATAAATATAATAAAGGATTAGTGATATAACAAATGAATCTAATAATATGCTACTTATTGTATTTTAGAAAATACATAAAAAATATTATAACAAAATCGATCAATTGAATGAACGACTTACTGGTAGGCTTAATGAAGAACAGGAAATATCAGTACAAACTCGATCAGTGCAAAACATAGAAGTAGTAGAGCAGGAGCAGCCATATAAACACGCCGCTCAGAAATCTTATTGATGCTCCGTGCAGTTACTCTCTGCAGCAATAGCTCGGAGATAGGCACTCTCCCTCCTTCCCGGTACATGCTGAGAAGAAAGGCTGACAAGGTTCAGTCACTTAACACTCGATACAAATTCACCAGAGAGAAGATAATAGCCAAGTTTTTTTTTCACTTTATAGTTTATGACTTCTCTCAAACAAACATTCAGGGCGGCTAAGTGGGGTAGCACATACTCGCGCTCCGAAGGCTATTTGTGCCTTTGATTAATCTTCTCACGTGTGTCTGCTGTATACCATAAAAAGAATGCGTCAATTCAATACCACGTGGTCGTATCCCATCTATTCGCTATTCACACAAATAGTATTATAGTTATTTTTTATCAATTTGGTATTCGTACACCTATTTTTATAAATGTAGTATCATCCTCGAGCTCGGTAGCTGCAACAGACGATACGTGTCTCCTGCCACGCGTGGCAGGCCAGTAGCCCCAGCGCCCTACCGCAGTACTATTGCTCGGCAACCCATGCCGAGCTTGGTAGGCTTGACAGGTCGCCTTGGTCCCGCAACACTACAAATGTACTTTTGTATATACTGGTCACTTGCATGGAACAGCAAAGTAGAGAGGAGTAAATATAGTATCTAAATAATGACTAGTGTAAGAACCATGCATACATCCATTGCTTGCTATGTTAGGGATCCACAATTGATACAACATCATTTTCTATTGCCCTTTCGTGCTGTTGGCCTACTGTATGGGTGTGATGCAAGGCTGCTGCTTCTATTCATATCTAAAGGACCATGCGTGAAGCTTCAGGATAGTGTTGTGATGAACCATTACAAATTTTATAGAGTGGGTATTTGATTTTGTAAAGACTACATTTTATGTGAATCGGTTTCATATATTTTTAGGCAAACTGGCATGATCGTTGGGTAGTTGCTGATCAGACTGATAGGCGGTGCAACCGCAGCAGTCAAATCGTTGATCAGTAGTACAGCGGATTACTTGTCAATTATAATTTTTTAGAGAGGTCCAGTTATAGGAGTGGTAGTACTGACCTATGGTTCACGATCATACTAGCCCAGATGGAAATTCTTGGATTTTAGGAATTTAGTTTTAGATTGTTTTGAATTGTGTTTGGTCAATGCATTAATGTTGTATGAAGCATGTTTTGACTAACATGTGTCAACTTGTGAAGAACTTGTAACCAAAAACAATTTCTTGGTCTTGAAATGTGTAGGTACGGTTGGAGTTAACCATGATCAACGGCGATAATCTGGGCTACCCAGTTAGCATAAATAGGAGAACCCATTAACTCCACACAACATGGGTTTTACTCACACACACTATACTTTATACACACTTTTCAAGGCATATAAGCCCGAATCCACTAAGTCATTAGCGTTTGATCCAATTTGATCTTCTCAACTTCTTCTTAACTTAAACTGCTCTCATAAGCATGACAGTTTTGATCCAAAATAGTTTTTGATATTCTGATCAACTTACCAAAATACTATTTCTTCACGTGTAGGTGCACCACTAGCTTGCCACGTATCGGCAAGTCTCACTTGTTCCGATTCCACTGGACCACACCTCACTTGGATCGACCAAGCATATAGTATAACCCGTCGCTCGAATTTCCGTTCAATATTTCTCGCCTTCCTTACGCCATACTTGAGCTCAACCATTTCACACAACATGCTTAATCGTTCTGGGCCCCAGCTCCTCTATGAGCATGGTCCCGATCCTTGTCGTTGACCATGGTTAACTTCAAGCATCCATGTACATCCAAAGACTAAGAAATCATTTTTTGGGATTCAAAATATGCTTCATACAACATTAATGCACTGAACAAATACAATTCAAAACAATCCAAAATCAAATTCCTAAAATCCACGAATTTCCATCTAGGCTAGTATGATAGCCAACCACAGGACGGTACTACCGCTTTCGCAACTGGACCTTTCTGAAAAATTACAATTGACAAGTAATCTGTGTTACTACCGATCAACAGTATGACTGATGTGGTTAGGTTGCAAGGCCAAGGCGACCTGTCGAGTCTAGCACTGATGAGTAGCGGTACCATGGCAAGGCACTAGGGCCGTTGGTCTACCACACACATCGAAGAGCTACTGCGCTTTGGCTTCTTTCCGCGTTTGCACTCTCCTGCTAAGTTATAATACTGTGGTAGAAGACACGTGTTGTCTATCATGCTAGAGGCTAGATTTATAAAAATAAATATTTAAGAATCAAATTTAAAAAAATCTGTACAGTATCATAGTTCATCCGTAGCAGGGGCCGGCCTAATGTGGGTTTTCTATAACCGCCTACTGTGGGTTTGCGAGAATGCGTTAATTCAGTGCCACGTGATGTACGTTTAGCGTTAATTCAGTACCACGTGATCGTACGTTTTCTATAGAAAAAAATGCTTAGAAAGGATACGTATCCCATCTATAGCGGAGGCCACCTAGGGTAGGTTTGCGGAATGTGTCAATTCAGTACTGCCACTTGGTCGTACGTTTTCTATAGAAAAAGTCGAGCCCGTCGGAAGCGGGTAGTGCGCTGGATGAGCAGAGAGAGACAAACCGGTGATGGGAGCTATGCGCCTCCGAGGTACCTTTACATAGGGCTACAGGCAGGGGGTACTACCAGTGATGTGATCCCAATTACTATTTCCCAGACGGACGTGGCAATTCGCCGTCGCGGAATGTGTTGGCGGAACAAAATCACGCACGCGGAACGTGACACTGAATTGTACCCGGTAGCGAGACGTGGCAAGTGCGCACAGCTCGTTGGCAAGGCCGCGCGCGACACGTCCTCCGCGTGCCCGCGTCGCCGCTGTCACGGAATATTTGGTCTCGTCTCGTCCCGTCTGCGTTAACTGTGGGACAGAGGCATGTTGATCGGAGACTAATGACAGCGTCCGTATCCACGCGGAGCCCGCCACCAAGTCTGCCGGGTCAAGCTAGCATGTACGGGTACAGTATACCTTAAACGGACCATTTGTTGTTGACGAAAACCAGAGGGAAAAATCACAAGGATTGCTATGCTTTCAGCTAAGCTTTTGACGAGAAGCTGCGCAATCTAACGGAACTCAGCATGGTTATTTTAGATGGTGTTTGGTTGAGCTGATTTTTTATATTTTATGATGAAAGTTTATTGTAATTGGCTAAAATTACACTGTAACTGATAGTGGTTTATTTGGCATAATTAAATTTAAAAAATTTTAAAATAGAAAAAGAGTTAGCCCAGTATGTATAATGCAAACAAATACAGGAAAAAGAACCGGCCAAAAAGTTCAAAAAAACCCAAGAAGTCATAAAAAAAGAAATTTAAAAATAATAAAAAATAAGCCGAAAATCAGAAACTCAAGCCTAAACAAGCAGGCCTTAATCTCATTATCAGATCCTCTACTTCCATCGCAGTCGATTCTAATACCATAGCTTATTTTATGCACCGACCAATCCGCATCTTTCCTGAAGTATAACGACCATACTAGTTTCTTCTTACCTTATATAGGAGTATGTACTGTGCTGTTCGGGGTCCCGCATGACGTGGGTACATCTTGCGTAGCCGGAGCGTTTTTTAATGCGATGGGACATGTAAGCAGTGTCACCTCCAAAAGTCCAACGGCTCCACGCCCAAAACGTCACGCTCACCCGCTCCCCGACCCGCCGTCGCATGTGAGCCGTCCGTTGCGCGCAGCTCACGCACGCGGAACGTGATACTGAATTGTGCCCGGTAGCGAGACGTGGCAAGTGCGCACACCGCGCACACTTTGAGGCCAGGCTCCTTGGCTGCTTGCGAGGGGAAATTTGTTAAAGTCAGTTCGGTACGTTTTCTGTGGAAAAAGGCGCCCTTGGAAGGATAAGCATCTGCTACAGCAGGGGCAGCCTACTATGGGTTTTGCAAGAATGCGAGTGCGGGTAAACCTCCAAAACTCCAAAAACAATTTGTCTAGTGTAAGGTCTAAGTAAAATTTAAAAATTGCTTTTTTACGAAAGAAGTCCCTTGATATTTTAAATTTTCTGTGATTTTTTTTTGAATTTTTTTCCATGTTTAGGTGAATTCCCTTAGCTTTTTCTTGACTAAATGTGATTCAATTTCACGAAGAAATGTCAATTAAGCTCATGTTGCTATTCACTTATAAAAGTTTTTTTATAATAAATAGTTTTTCTATAATACCTAAGTGTCTTTTTAAGATAGATTTACTAGTCAATTATAATATATATTGTAGTAACTTTATTTATATTGGTTAAAATCGCACATGAGTATCTCTCCTATGAGCTATTATTATTCACCAACTAAAGTCAAAAACTATCAGTAAAAGCCAATATGAATACCCCATAAACTCAATGGATTTAAAGGTGTACCTTCTAATGCATTGCTTCATATCAGATAGGATAGCTATATATTTCAGCTATATACGTAAAGGAATCTCACAAGTACGAGAATTTTTATTTCCACTTTTTAAACCATCATGTTTAAGTAACATATGCATTAGTAGTACCTATGTATTTGATACAAATACTGCGGTAGCAAGCTAATATTAAACAGGATAGCTTATTCATCTCGTGACATCCAATCATGTAATTAGGGTGCAAACGGATTAGATAGTTTTGACTAATCCAAACAATTGTCAATACAGATTCTATCAGATCGGATATTTTTCATATAGTATTATATCAGAAACGAGTGGCACACCATGAGGTGTAACATGTGTAACATTATCGTTCTTGTGACAAAGAATAAAATATGCCATATTAGAAAATTTATGGCAATAAAATATGACAAAGAATAAGTGTTCAGTAAGGATGTCCTCTGTCTTTTTGGCATTAAAGTGTCCCATTAATCATTCTCCATGCGTCTCCTGTAATAATAAAGATAAACGGAGCTAGCTGGAATACATAGCTTGTTAGCTCTAAATAAAAATCCATCATTGAAAATAAATTTATTCTAGTTTCTACCATCTTTGCAATTGGATATGACATTTTTAAACTTATCATCAAAACCGTATAGTTCCTTTATTATCTCTATACCAAAAATTCTATAATTAAATCAAAGTAATATTGTATAGCGTTTAAACAAAGCATCAACAGTCACATTTTCTTTTCCTTTCTTCTGTATGATGAAATAAGGAAATGATTTAATAAATTCAACCCAACGTGCATGTCTAGGGTTCAGTTTAGCTTGACATTTAATATACTTCAAAGATTCATGAACAGAATATATAATAAATTCTTTGGCCATAAATAATGTTACCATATTTCTAAAGTTCGAACTAGAACATAAAATTCTTTATCATAACTTAGAATAGCTCAAACAAGGCCCATTCAAGTTCTCACCGAAATAAGCAACATGTCTACCTTCTTGTATCAACACACCACTAATTTCAATTCCATTATCATCACGCTCAAGTTCAAAAGTCTTACAAAAGTCAAGAAGTTGGAGCAATATTTCATTTGTGAGCTTTTTTTAAAAGGTTAAATGTATCTTCTTGTACTTGTCCCCATTTAAAAAGAACTCCTTTCTTTATCAATTTATTGAGCGGTGCGGTAATGGTGCTAATATCATTTACAAAGCGGCGATAGAATCCAGCAAGTCCATGAGAACTTCACACTTATGCGACCGTTTGCAACCTAGTAAAATGGAAACGGAAATTGCAAAGGCATAATTAGGGTTTTGTTTTGGTGATTTTTGATGAACGAAATATTTTTGTGGGCCAATTTTTTGGTTATAGATATGAAAAACAAATCTCAAATTGAAATCTTACCTACAATATGTGCTTTGATACCACTTGATATGAGATTGATCCTGATCTTCCAGTGAATGAAAATTCGATTTGTAGAGAGTCACTTTGATGACGATGCTTCTTGACCAAAATTCGATCAGACCATCTAACAATCGCTAAACCACACTCTTGTCGTTATCAACCTCGTTAAGAACAACAATTGACCTGATCACGAAGGTTAATTCCTATATGCAATCGAAGAACAAGTAAAAAATTCAAATAAAGAGCAATCTGAAAAATGCTAGATATAAAAGTCACACAAGAATAGTTGAGGTTCTGTAATATGAATATGTTGATCTAATTGATAGAAGAAACAATATGGAGTTTGCACACATGAACTAAACCAATCTAAATAAAACCTAACCCTAATATGATGATAGCACCCATAATATAAGGGGAAGAGGTGGCAGGCCAAGGTGGGCCCCAACCTAGGGCGCATGGCCAGGAGAGGGGAGCAATTCTTTACAACTCTCTAATTAGACTCAAATTGATAGAAGGCTCATGGCCTAGGTTTAAAAGTGGTGCAATACTTTGTATCAAAATCAGCTCAAAGTGGACCATGTGGGCTTGGATTTGGTGCTGGTGGCGCCATGATGGAGGGAGGGTGCTGGTCGGCCATGTGGACCCCACTTGGCCAAGTTGCGCTTGGGCTGGATCTTGATGTGTGCTTCTCTCTTCAGAATAAACCTTCATATGTAGCATTAGCTCCTAAGTTCCTGAGTACAAAAATATCACTTGCATAAGGTAGCAATCCATCTTGTGACATTAAATTATGCATCCCTAAGAACGAGTTTACCTGATAGTTAAGTTGATGTGCACGAGCCCCTGTAATGAGTCCTTGTATTGCATAAGGCTAAATAGCATTTGTTAGAGTAGTATTTGTAGCAGTAACTAGGGAGGTGCTTGAAACAAATCGCAATTTCACAAAAATTTGAAATTTCTTTTTGAATTTGTTTTCCCTCAATCTTGGCCAAATTCTCCTCTTAATTCATGCCAATTTACCCCTAAAAACCCTGCCAAATCACCGCATTAGCGCGGTCACTGTTCATCATCCGATTTTGTCGCCGCCGCCCCTTGTTTTCCGCCGCCTGATTTCTGCTCGTTCTCGTGCATTCCCGCGCCTCCTCGCTGCCACCCTTTTCTCAGCAACTCCCCTGACCTCTCCCGAAGGCCCTAGACTGGCATTGTACGAACCCAAGTCTGAATTCGCTATCTCCTGCGATATTTTGGCCGGCGCCTCCTGTGTTGTCCCTTGGCCGACAAGCTGTCATCTTGGACTGCCACATCCACATCCATGGACTTCCTTGACGTCTAAGGCACCACCCTACAGCCGCCAACTCATTCCTTAGCCACCAAATCTTCCAGCGCATTCCCAACCCTAAAAATCCCCTTCCTCGAACCGCCATAGACCGGCTATAAAAAGCCCCCAAGTCTTCTTCTCCGAGACTCATACATGCCCAGCAAGCCACCACCGTCCCCAATCGGCCCATTGTCGCCCTCACTGCCGGCAATCACCGAAAATCCTCAAGTGAGCTCAAAACTTGATTCCCTTTCTCTGATCCATTCCAGTTCAATTCACTGCACCTATAGTCTCCTCAAGCTCTTAAGAATCTTCCCAAGTTGTTGCCTTAAGCTCCCGAGCCTCCTACTCCTCTGCCACCGAAACCGTCACCCAACCTTAGCCCCTTGCCGTGGCCAGCTCATTGGGAGCTTCCCCAGCCCAAACCGCCACTCCCATGACCATGCCCTAACCCCAAGGATGCTTAAACATCCGCCGATTTTAGAAATAGCCATCCCTAGAGCTCCCAAGACACCAAAAACCGTACCGCATTCCCAAGCTCGCCGCCGGCGAACGCCGCTCCCCCTGGCCATGCCGACCCCAAAAATGGGTTCCCGGCATCCTCCTGAGTCCAACCCTAGTCCTTGTTTTTGTCGCAAGCCACCGTAGTGCCGTCGGCAGCCGCCGCTTGCTTCCCCTGCTTCCTGTGCGTGCGTGCGTCTGAGGGAAGAAGATGAATAGTAACGAGCCGGTTACTGTTCATCCGACCCGTCAAGCCGAAACCCGAACCCATAGTGCACAGTACCTCGACCCGTTAGCACAGTACCCGATCCGCCGTGAATAGCAACCCACCCGCGATGAACAGTGAATACCTGCCAGGAATAGTGCCAGACTCGTTAAGCCAATTTAAAGCCCAAAAATGCATATTTATACTCTTTTGAATCGTTTCGAGCCCGCCAACCCATTTCTCCAGCCTATATCACCATTTGAACCTCCCAAAAATCCTAAACCTATTTTATTTGGTTTTTCTCGGATTTTATTTCTTTATTCCTAGCTCATTTTCTTCGAGCATGGAATTAAATTATCTTTTTGCTTTGTGCTAGCACACGATGTTGAAGACCAACTAATTCAAGGAGGAATCGAGGATCAAGCTCAAGATTAAGAAATTGAAGAATACGAAATTATCGAAATTATAAATCCGCAAGGCAAGTCACATGTCATTGATCATGTTGAACCTACATTCCTTTAATTATTTATTTATCAGTATTTTCATTATGTAATTTGTGCAAATGTTATTTTAATACAATGAATATTTAGAATGACATGATACTAGTTATGTCCTACCACCCGAAAAAGCCCTGTTTAATCTGATGGCCATATTCACCTTGATAAAACCCTAGTAAAACTAAATATGCTATTTAATGAATCAAAGTAGATTAGATGTTTAGATATCTCATATTACAAAGTGGTTCGGCTTTGCCGAAAAGTTGTTGGATGTGATTGAAAAGTAGTTTGAGTAAAAAGTAAGGACTAGAACCTTATGCCAAGTAAAGAACATAGTGATCGCCCAACCACAAGCGTTGATTCGTCAAACCTGGTTTAGTAGCTGCTCAAATCGATTGAATATCTACAACTTAATTTGGGGACTCCGAATAAGGAACATCCCGCGTATACAAGGTTGGTATGGAAACAAGAAAACCATGTTTAACAACGGTAGGATTACACGGAGTCGGTGTGCGTCTTTCTGCGTTGGCCAGCGGAATGCCGACTGCCTGTGTTGCCCTGTCCCTACCGGGTAGAAGCTATATAAAGAATTAAGCAGTGAAAGGCCTTGTTTTCTTAACTCTGTCGCGGGAGTTAAGGGATCTTGTGAGTAAAGCAGGGCAGCTTTGCAAAGTCATGACTAATGGTATTCGAATACGCCGTGCTTCCGGTAAATGAAGCTATGTTTAATGAGTGATTCCAATAACGAAGCATAAGTAGCTTTGGAATGGATTTGGAAAAGTGGAAGGGTGTTAATCAAGTTTGGAAACCCCCCAATTACCTTAAGAAGTTTATGATTTAATATTTTACGTTTGAAAGCAAAGTGTTTACAAACAAACTTGCATCCACATAAAATAATAAACTGCTTTACCTGTCCTATGGCAATCCCTTGCATATCGTTAAATAGCATTTTCCATGTGACTTATTGAGTACGGTTGATTGTACTCATACTTGCTAAAATCATTAAACAGAAAATACATGTCAAGAAAGTGAAGGAGTTTCCGAAGACGATGCTGAGCTCTACGATATAGACGACGCCGAGTGTTAGGGTTTATTCTACACTCAGGCCTGCCTGTAGAGTTTCTTTTTATAATGTATCTTTGGGTTGTACGCCCTTTATGTAAAACTTGACTGCTAAGCCTTACTTTTGTAATAAAGTTTGATCTTATGCTTAAGCTTGTCTTGGCAATGATACACATTCATCTACAGTACTCGCAGCTGAACAGTCTTGGGTAGTTGCGAGGGTAACCTAACGCTCCCAGAAATGAGGGTTGTTACAATGCTTATATATGTAGAAGTGATGCCTTCATCATAGTCTTTCACTAAACACCAAGACTGGTAAAAGATTAGGAGCATATCCTTAGCCTATGCTAATTATACTTTTGCCTTGAGCATACTCTTGAAGCTTAATGACATACATTGTCACTTGAAGTCTGGGACCTTGAATTGGTAGATGATGACGAAGTTTGGGCACTGTTGACATTTCTATCCACGGGGCCCTTAGCGCTCACTGGTATCTCAGACACTGAAAAACCTAAGCAAAGTCAGCAAACCTAAAAACACATAATAAAAAATCATCCAAATCAGACAGTTCTGTTTTTCATGTTAATGTCACAACTGGCTCAAGTTCAACAGTTAACGAATTACGAATACATTTCTTTTTCATGGTATCAAAAATTCAAAATATACTTCTCTAGTTTAATGTTCTGTAATAATATATATTGGCAGGGTGCCTATACAACAAAAGCAAAGAGACAAGGTGGTGTCGCCCTCAGCCTAGGCCGTAAACTGACAATATAATATGAATTCTATTAGCCACACAAGAGAAGAAATATATGTTAGCCGCAACATGATCTTGTTTTGATCTTCTCATTTGGTATTTGTATGATAAATATATTGATTGTGCAACTTGCTAAAGAAACATTGTACTTGCCTTTGCTCTTTTCACTTCAGAGCCTTCAAAAAATCCATGGTGCAGCTGCAAACCAAGGGAGTTCTTATCCTTTTAGGGGCTCTGCAAAGCTGGATGAGATATGGTCAAGTTCAGATTGACATCTGCACCTGCAAATCATTGTAATCAAATTAATGTCAACTAGATAATTCAGTTGAAAGCACAAGTTGATCAGCTAATCACCAACATAAAAGTCTACTCCACTTTTAATTTTGAGGCAGATATAATCACATCAAAATATAGGTCAAGTGATACTATGAGCATCTTGTCTAATCACGAGTCCAGGCATGGAAGAAAAATCAAATAAAATTTCTTAGTATGTTACCTTCAGCACCAACTTCAGTAAACATCTCCCCATCATATGTGCTAGGCTCGAAGTTCGTCATGGCTTCTCTACCATTGCATTTGATTGCAGCCTTATCATAAGGCCTGAAGCATGGCGTTCGCACCGGTGAGGAATTCCCTATCCACTGCCTACTATTCTTTTTCTTGTATGCATCTAATCCTACTCTGCCTAATTTATGTACCAGTAATCATGGGAGTTGATGTACTCAGCTCAGCACTGATAATATGAGATCAGATAGGCACAAGCAAAAGGATGCATCTATACTATAATTGCATCATGTCAAGGAACACAAGCGGTGCAGTTTCTTACTTCCTGCCAAGGAACTGGCCCATGTGAGCCTCCCATCGGCTGCACTTGTGCAGAGTGACGCCTCTGTACTTTGAGCTCCCCCGTGAGAAGCCGGTGATTTGCCGTCACAGGACGTGCACAAACTCCTCCTTGGACAAGCTGTTCATCTGATGCGGCAAACAACAGAGAGAATTTGTTCTGTTCAGTTCAGCAACAATTCACTCCAAGTTGAATGAAACTTGAGCATCTAGTCATCTTCTTACCTGATAC
This sequence comes from Dendrocalamus sinicus, assembly GCA_036346575.1. Taxonomy (NCBI): domain Eukaryota; kingdom Viridiplantae; phylum Streptophyta; class Magnoliopsida; order Poales; family Poaceae; genus Dendrocalamus; species Dendrocalamus sinicus. The sequence continues at coordinate 7,903,877 of CM070667.1, forward strand.
ATGTCGTCCTTGTAGTCACTAAGATTGAAGTTTATGTCCGCATTGACGTGGCGGAACTTCATCGCTGCTTGATCATACGCCCTGTGACTGTGAACCATGTAAGCCCATCTCATGATTAACCTTGTGAAACAAAGTGAATATATGGGATTCCAGTACAGGGTCCAGAGCACATATGTGTGCGTAGCTTGCAACAGCATGAACAGTGCCGAATCCACCTGCACAATTGGTTGAATCATCCATGGGTTAGAACATGATTTCATATCAATAGGTAAGTAAGATCAGAATTAAGTAGCAGAAGCAATTTGCTCACCTAAGTACACTCGCTTGTCGCAACGCCTGCATTACTAATGAACAAGAGGGGGAAAAAAGTTCAGGAACTGATGGATTGGTAATACCTGCAAGAAGGCGAATTTGGAGAGGATTTGTGTACGGACCAAATACGGGACTCCCAGCGGCCGGTGTGGCGGTAGAAGGCGACGCCGTGGTACTGCGAGCTGCAGGAGCGCAGGCCGCGGCGGCTCTTCTTGGCTGCCTGAGAAAGGAAAATGAAAGAAGTGCGTAATCTAACAAGGGGAGGAAGAAATGCAAGAAGAGGAGCTCAAGAAGGATAAAAGGGCAAGAACGCACATGGATTGGACCCTGAGGTCAGGGAAGGAGCAAGAGATAGCCTCCCAACCACAGGGGTTGGGGTCCGTCGGCGTCCAGCTGGTGAGTCTCTGCGTGGTGGCGTTGAAGGCCAGGTTGAGCTCAAGCAAGGCCTCACGTGCAAGAAGCACGCTAATCAGGGGGGTTGCAAGATTACCACGGCGAGAGAGAGAGAGAGAGATTGAGCCAGAAATTCGTGCGTGCCATCTGGGGAGAGGGCCGTGGAGGAGGAGCAGAGGAGGATGGACATGGTGGTGATAGCGCATAGGCCTAGCCACAAAACACGGGCCGGGGAAGCAAATCGACCATCGCGGAGAATAGCAATGGCAACCAACAGGCTAGGCAAGCATCGCTAATCGGGGGCTGTCCTCTTCGCAGTCGCGCACGGCCATCTGGACAGACTCCCGCACGAGGGGCATCAGCCAGGGTCGGCGGCGCGTCGGGGCCGTTCCAGCGACGGACGAGCTCGCGGGGGAGGAGAGGCGTCCCAATAGGGTAGAAGGGGACCGTGTACGGCCTGGAACGCGAGGGCCCGTGCGCAAAGGGGCAGCCTAGCCGGTTTGAACGAGACCTCGCCGTGATTTCGGAAAAGGCGAGGGCCTTTCTGTAAAAACTATGGCGTGGACGGAGAAAATTGATCATTTGCCACTTTGAAGAGTGGGCTTCGCAAATTTGCCACTCTCAAAATTGACTTCGTAAAAATGCCACACAGTACATGTACATCTTGATTACCATGCCATTTGAGCCATTTAGCTCATTTAATATTTTTTTGCTAATTTCTGGAGATGGAAAAGACCTTTATGCCCTTTTAAGTTTTGCACTGCATGGGAAAATGAAACGTCGCAACGATCTCCCGGCGAGATCTCCGGCAACGATCTGCGACGCCGCCCTTCCGCTCGGCGTCGCCCCCGCCGGAGCCGCCCCACGCCGCCACCGCTTCTTCCGCTCTGGCGCGTCCCGCTTGGCGCCCTTCTAGCGCCGCCCTCCCCGCTCGGTGCCGTCCCCGCTCGGCGTCGTCCCCGCGCCTGCCTCCTAGAAATTCATTCAATCGTTAGTACCAAAAAACCATTCTTAGCAATAAAGGATGAGTCGAGCTCAGCAGAACCTCCCTCAGTGTAGTTTGGAGGATCATTGCAACTGGAGACCAATCAGGGGAAGGGAGCAACGAAGCAATGAATTGAGGGTACATTATAGGCTCAAAGGTTTTAACATAATGTTAAACCAAATTAGCTCAAAACAAACAAATACATGGGATTCAAAATTGAAATTATTCCACTTGTAATCATAGTTTTTCTCTTCAGGTTTTCTTTCTAGACCAAAATCATCAGAGCTTCGTTCTGGACCAAAAGTAACAATTTTAACGTACAAAACCACAAGGCAGTTTCTACTTGAGAATTGTAAGAACGACCATCTCAGTTCTGGAAATATTCATGTGGCTCTTCATTACATAGCACTTTTTTTCTGTCTTCCACTACCACAGGATGTATAAGATCACTCCAGAACTGGACATATGACCAAAACCAGACGCAACAGAAACCAATGATATCAGAATCAATGAACTAAACAATCCTAGCTGTTACAAACCAACAAGAGGGAACACAACACAGCGAGCAAAACATGACAACACAGAACCACAAGCGGCCTCCATATGGTACCCAAACATCTTGGGTGATCAACAAGCTCAAGGCAAAAACCCTTTTCATTTGCTGCTGCACAACTCCACCATCCTGAAACTATAATATGCTTATTTCAGCCATCCTCAACCCCAAAAAGATGCTTTCAGCCGAGTTAGCACTACCCCTAGCCTGCTCTATGATCATTGATCAGGTGCAATGCATACAACCATTCAACCAACACACTTACATACCAAAGCTTATCATCTCTACTTAGTGTCAACCGAATTAAACACACTCCGAGGTTCATGATCACCAGCTACCAAACCAAGAGTGTAGGATGGTTGTATAAAGAAAAAGGCGATTAAAAGCGTCACTAATCGAACCTATAAATACTGCATACAAATTATTCAATCCCAGAATTCTTGCCAAGTACATCCCAAACCATAACCATCTAACTTTACTTGATAATTACTGAGAACAATATAAGCCGATCTAGCCGATAACCTGATAAATCCCAGAGTCTTAACAGAGTTAGAAATCTAGCCGATCATGTTCACATCTAACAATACAAACTTTCAATTGTGTTCACATCTAACAAAATAAACTTCTTGTGGGTTCACAAAATATCATTCATCCACTTTGTAACTTTCTCTTTGGAGTCATCTTCTTGGTCACCATGGAGGCATCCTCTTAGGAGTAGTGGTTGAGGTTTGTGAAGAACTACCCTCTCCAAGCAAGAAAGCAAGACGGCTGCACACATATGTGTTATGACAATTAATTAATCTTTTTTTCCAGATTTGTACATCCATGGACATAGATATGTGTCATTGTTTCTCACCTTCTAGTCACCCTGCCTGGACTATCATGTAGTATTTGTTCGCTAGTTGGCCTTTGTGGGGTGCTAGGCTCACCTTGCCTATCTTTTGTAAGGTTCTTTCTAGGGTTCCTCTTCCTACAAGAAAAAAATAGTTCATTGAAATGGCGTGGTAATTGAAGGCATGAATGAAAAAACAACGATTACCTCTTTTTTGTCCCGTTGAATGAGCACTTGTAACTAGATTGTCTATGACCTTTTTCACCACATCTCTTGCAAGTCACTGTACCTCTAATCATTTTCTTTCCCTTAGCATTGGTTGGAGCACCACCATCGCCACCTTCACCATTATTAGCACTTTTCTTTTTCTGGCCACCTTCAAGACATCCTTTAATCCTCAGTTTCCTCTGTCTTCCAATATTTCTTTTAGCCAATGGTGCACAAACAACAAATGGCAGATGCACTTGTGGCCACTGTGATTTGTCTGTCATTGGCTCAATCTCTCTCCCATAAGCAGCCTTGAATCTATCCACCGAGTAGTACTCATGGACAAATTGTTCAATGTCTACTCCTTTTTGTGAAGTTACAAAGGCTAATACATGTTGACATGGCTTACCAGTGTGTCTGCCATTCAAGACAAGTACAAGTCTTTTGATTTAGCTTAACAATATGCCTCTCACGTTCTTGCTATTGTCCCAAACCTCTGCACTCCAATTAGCAGATTCCACAACTTTCAAGTGCCCCAATCCTCTAGTATTTGCCTTCAGCTGAACCATAATTCCTGGAAGTATCCTTCCAACTGGCAGTCTATCTCCAATCCTTCTTCTCTTCCTCCACAAACACATGATCCTCTCTCTAACCTTATCAGCAAGTTCAGAGAATGTAAATCCTTAATGTCTCGGATCCAGTTATTGAAAACCTCTGCTATATTATTAGTGATGTAGTCACACTTGATTTCTTGATTAAAGGTACACCTATACCACTTGAGTTTATGGTGCTCACTTAACCAGATCCATACAGCTTCTGATTCTTCAATAATTTCTGACATATGCTTTATGAATACCTCTTCCCTGTAAGCCCTTGCCGCAGGATACATCTTTCCAAACCCTTGGAACTTTTTCTGAAAATTCTTCATAAGATGGAGAAAACATTCTCTTTGCTCTGCATTTGGAAACACATTCTTCACTGCATTCTCTAAACCTTTGCAGGCATCTGTGCACACTGCAAGGAGTGGAGGATCTCCTATTGCCTTCTTTAGTTGATTCATAAACCAAGTCCAATTATCTTCTGTCTCTGAAGCTATGAAGCCATGAGCAAGTGGATACATCCAATTGTGACCATCAACTGCTGTAGCTGAGGCTAAATGGCCATTCCATCTTTCATTAAGTGCTGTAGAATCTATACCCAGATAAGGCCTACAACCTTCCAAAAAACCATCAATGCATGGTTTAAGTGTTGGTGATATGCCCTAGAGGCAACATGGAGATGTTGAATATATCACATACTATGTTTATGATACATTGCTTTGTTCCTTGAAATAGACATTATCATTATTGATCAATGAGTATGTGACTTATTCATGAGACTCTTAATGCCAAAATGTTGCTATTTCTAAATGATCCCTGATCATATATCATATGAGGAACAAATATGATTCAAAGATCAGCATATGTATTGATTGATGATCATGTCTCATGGATCATGGTATGGAGATACCAAATCAATAATATGGACATGTGTTAGTGAACATATGTTGGATAGACCCGCCATGAGACACTGCAGAGATTCCATGTGTCATTAGTTGGTCTCAAGTAGTGTTTATGTAGAATCCTTAGACTTGAGATCATCATGGTTCCCAATATGCGTAGTAGCCTATTTTGGGACTACTAACCACTACTCCGTGATCGGGTAGTCATAAAAGTAGTCTTCGGGTTTGCTATGAAACATGTAGTGGGATGTGAATGATCAAGATAGAATTTGCCCCTCCTTATGGGAGAGATATCTCTGGGCCCTCGATGTAATGGATTATGAAAGTGCATGGCCATGCCAATGTGATTGAGGAGTCAATCACAAGTTTATAATCTATCACGGAATCGAGAGAGTGATTGAGCTATTAAGAGGATGACATGAGTCTCGCCTTGAGCTTAATCTATATCGTGAGGCAAAGGGATTCGTACATGAGAACATTACAGTTCAAAGTGATATGATCTTTACGTATACTTTGGGGTTAATATGTCTTGCTAGAGGCCGCTATTAATGTGGTGACCGGAAAGGTGTTTCCGGTCGCGACCAAGTATACGTGAACCTCTGGTCGCACACTTAACGGGTTGGAACACTAATTCGAATGTGATTCGGATGTGGGCTCAATTCGGATAGAGATCCGGATAGACTCCTATTGGGCCTCGGTCCACGAGGCCCAAGTGAGGAGGTCTATATATTTGGAGGTGGGGTGAGGATGGACGATCTGTTCCTCCCGAGCAAAACCCTAGCCGCCACCTCCCGAGCCAAACCCTAGCCGCTCGCGAGTCTTTGGTACACTCGCGACCGGCGTTCCACCGGGACGTGTGGATACCGGTGGAGGCGCCGCTCGTGCGGCGTTGATCGGCATCGACAATCTACGATTGGATCCGCTCGTGGTGTGGTTGATCGCGTGGAAGAGACGATCCGTCGGGACGATTGGCTACTTCCACTACTACCTCGACGCGCGTGGTTGGATCGGCTTCTCCAACTCTTCTTCATTGCGCTGCGCGTCTAGTGGTAACGATCTATGATCCCTCCTTAGCATGATGTCCTGGTGTGCGCGGTAGAAATTTTTTATTTTCTGCTATCGTAGCCTACGCGCGTTCCTTCATTAAGTGCACAGAAAAATCGATGGAAATAAACATTACCATCTACTTCTAGTACTTCAATCTCCACAACACTTCCAGGTGATCTCTTCAGTACCTCAGCCTTCCATCTATATAGCAGCTCAAAACTCTCTTCCCATTTATCAGTAAACCTCTGCGAGAGCTTTTTCTCTACCCTCCAAACCGTGTCATATGAAATTGTGACAGAGTGTTCTTTCTGCAACTTCTCTTGCAATTCTTTAGCACCCATATTGGGAGAATCCTAAGGATGCTCACTGACCTTGCTAGCAACCCAATTTTGTGATGGTGTTATAGTCTTGACCCTGCTTGCTAGAAGTGCGATCATGTCGATCAACTAAAACTGTTACCTACACATTAAAAAATATGTCAACGATAATTAAAAAACATATAGGGTTAAAAAAGTGAATGGATTCAGATAGTTAGCTATATTTCACCTTTACAGTGCTTTTATCATCTTGTAGACTGCCAACAATCCTCCAAGGACAATCTTCACTGGACTTGCAAAACCCTCTAAATCTCGTCTTATCTGACTTCTCTGTGCCTAGATCGAACTCCTCATTGATGGCAAATTGCCGCACTGCCATTCTGAAATCTTTCATTGATTGGTACATAGTGCCAAGGTCCATATTTGGGTGGTCTTTATCGTAGGTAATCACCATCTCATCTGGTATGGCATCACTCAAATGAATGGCAGCACCATCATTATCACTACCCTGGTCATCCATCCTACGACCATTTGGTGCAGCCAACTTTGTTGTCTCCTCATCTCTCAAGCCCAGAAGCACATATACCTGATCTTCAGTCATAAGTTCAATTCTCCTTTCGTCATCATGTGTTTCTACTATCGCCGATTATCCCAATCGACTTCGGGAGGGGTTGTAAAAGCTCCTCACTGTGACCTCCACATCATGCCTACACGAAACATGCCAAAAGTTATATATGTTTCACACATGCAATTTGTAAACTCGTTATAATACTGGATAAAGGAGATACCTATCGGCATCCATGTCGTGGGCGTCGCTTTGTCATTCACAGATTGCAGACTCAACAACAATCTACATGAATTAAAATAGGTGGAGTACAAGCATGCACATTTGACCAGTATGCATCAACAAATAAAAAACAATTGGAGCTTATAGTCATTCATCTACACTACATTGTATCTCCTCAATATGCATATACACTTACATAGAAAACTAGTTATATATTGTGAACAAGAACTTTTACCAGCATTAAGTACTCTTACCAAAAATCATGCAAATTCTACAACTAAATCTCAGGAGGCTCAAGCAATTTTAAAAGTAATCTAGATGAAATTTAATATATTCAGCAATTAACAAGAGGCACTGTTTCGTCCACTTTTTCCATTTTTCGAACATAGCAAGCGATGGGGGTGGATTGCATATACACTTACAGGATTGCATATACACTTTTTCCATTACATAGCAAGCAGCGATGGCGTGGATTGCATATACACTTTTTCCACTTTTTCCACGGATTGCATACACTTACAGTGAGGCTCGCCGGAAGTCTGGCGTGGCTGCCGGAGGACGCGCGGCGCCGGAGGCCGCCGCTCGGGAGGGCGGCGGGAGGGCGCCGAGCGGGAGAGCGGAGCGGGACGACGCCAGCGGACGGCGCCAAGCGGGAGATGGCGCTGGAAGGGCGCTAAGCGGGATGGCGCCGAAGCGGAAGGCGGTGGCGCGCGGGGACGGCTCCGAGCGGGGACGACGCCGAGCGGGAAGGGCGGCGTGCGCAGATCGTTGCTTCGGGAGATCGTTGCGACGTTTCATTTTCCCATGCAGTGCAAAACTTAAAAGGGCATAAAGGTCTTTTCCACCTCCAAAAATTAGCAAAAAAATATTAAATAAGCTAAATGGCTCAAATAGCATGGTAATCAAGATGTACATGTACTGTGTGGTATTTTTATGAAGTCAATTTTGAGAGTGATAAATTTGCGAAGTTCACTATTTAAAATGGCAAATGATCAATTTTCTCAGCGTGAACGTGGGACATCCTCCCACGCTTGGAACTCTATTACTCTCTCTGTCCCCCGACCGATCCCCACGCCACCCACCGCAACGACTTTTTTCTAGGGTTTGGTTTCCCCTCCGATCTCCCTCGATCAGGTAACTCCCCCCGCCCATCTGCCGTCCCGCTCCATCCGATCCAGCGATTAGAGGCCTCGCGCCTCGATCCTGTAATTTTCCCCAATTTTTCACGCCGTGTTTCGTCCAGTGTTGCGGCTGCTCTTCTTAGTGGCGTAGGCTTGTTTGTCTTGTCCTTGATTTCTTTCGAGTCGTCGGTGGATCTTTTTGAGGGGGGAAGAAGGTGGTTGTTTCTAGGGTTCTTTTCGGGTCCGTCTCTGTAGCGTTGTTAGTTTCTTCGTGTGGCAACAATGGTGGTCTCTTGATTGGAGCTTAAAGGATTGTAGCAGCCATGGATAAGGGCGTCGGGTCTGGCCTCTTCGCCAATGACGGCTCCTTCATGGAGAGGTTCAAGCAGATGCAGGACAAGGAAAAGGCCGCGGCTTCTTCGGTAGCGCCCAAGACCGTTGCCGTCGCGGCGAACAAGAGGCCGCTGGATCTGAAGGGGGGCGAGATCAAGAAGGCCGGCTCGGTCGCGTCGGGCGGGAAGCTGGCCTTCAGCCTGAAAAAGGCCAAGGTTGCCGTGGTGCCTGTCAAGTTTGCGGCCGATGATGATGAGGAAGATGTGCCCGGTGTGGAGGAGGAGCCCGCCAAGCTGCAGAAGTCGGTGCAAGCTGATGCTCGTACGTCGGCTGCCCCGACAGGGGTTGTTGGTAATCATTTATTCATTCATTGCTGTTCTCGTATTTCTTTCTAATGACACAGTTCTGTAAGTGCTTTCTTAGGTCTTACTGGTATCCTCTGGGAATTGTGATTTAGATTATCTCATTGTATTTTTTAGATTTGTTTTCACAAATACTTCATATATTATAGGTTTTATTTCTGAAGTGAATACTAAATTTGGACCCTGTGCCCATGAGTTGACTTTCTGATACAGAGGATTGTACTCTGTACTTTTGATGAAATAGTTTTCTGTTCTTGGCAAGTGCTTTGATGCCTTTGAGGCTCTAATTGTGGCTGCTTACTGTGGAAAATGGCACTCAGTACCTGGGTAGTAGGCTATTCCATTCATATTGACCGGTTATGTTTGTTTCATCCCTTAACTATACGCTACGAAGTGTGATCCACAAACTGAACCCAAGCTAATTGTGTTAGTTAAAAAAACAGCTATCTCTTGGCTCATGAATCTTGACTTGACATACTTATGAAACTTTCGCTACTTACATAATGTTTTATTAAAACACAAAAAAATTAATTAAATCATCCCTTATGAAGGCGCTGCATGGCTGACATGTACTGGCCATCCTAACAATGGCAAGTTTATATGCCAAGATATTGGTTGCCATCGCACCAAGGTGGATGTTAACTATCCTTTTCTGCTTTATGCATACATTATTAGGTTGTTAAATATAAACGACAATTATCTGCATCTGCACTTATTTCAACCGCTATTGGTGGCAGAAAGTCGTGAAGGCTTTGGTTTCTTTGTTATGGCTACAGCTTATAGATTAACTATATTGACATTGCTGGGAAGGATGTTGATTGGAAGACTTGGAAATGTGGCATTACTGCTACTGCAGTAATTTGCATTCCCTTGTTCATGCGCTTGATATTAATCAGTTCTTTAAGTGACATGCAGTGCCACCACCACCACCAAATGATATGACAGTGAGGCAAGTCGCTGACAAATTAGCAAGCTTTGTTGCCAAAAATGGGAGGCAGTTTGAGAATGTCACACGGCAGAGGAATCCTGGAGATACACCATTCAAGTGTGAATGCACTACCTTTTCTGATCAACACAATCTCTATTTATATGGTTAATTTTTTTAGAATAAAAGATATTTAGAATGCTATATATTTGACTTTTGATTTTTCAACTTCCAAAATTAGATGTTGAAATAAATTGCTGGTACAAATCTTCGGATGTTGCAGGTTTCTATTTGATAAGAACTGTCCAGATTACAAATATTATGAGTTTCGGCTTGCTGAAGAAGGAAAGGTGCTTGCTCAGTCGAAGGAGGGTCAGGCATCAAAAAATGGTCTGTGGCATACAACTTCTTTATATTTGGTGCAACTCAGCCTTAGTGGAAGTTTGGATGTCATATTTTGTTGTTAAATGCAGCTAATTCAAGCATTGCAAGCTCCAGAGCACATAGTGGTCCGCAGAGAATCTCATATGAACAAAAATCTGACTATCAAACACCTGCCTCAGCATTGTATGGGGCATATGAGGGTAGTTCCTCCCAAGGAAGCTCATCTAATCATGGTAAATTATTCATGGTTTCCTTGTTATTTTCGGATCTTGTGCAAATAATGAAGTTCTTTATTTCTCAAGCTTGTGTGTTTGGATTACCTTCCCTGTTCTCCTGGACTGGGCCCTGATTATTAATAGTTTATTTGAGCTAGCAAGTCTGCCACAACAATTGTTTGTTTCTTTCTATTTCTTAGTACTATCTTGCATGTTCTGTTAATTCTTGTACCCTAATGCATAAAATAGAAATATGTGAGATGCTTGTTTTTGAACAACTGAGCCCCACTGCCTGTCATCTTCCTGAATGTAGCTTGCATTAGAAAATGTTGTTTCTTTTGACTGCCAACTTGATCTATTTGATCTTTTTGTTGTCTTATTACTGTTTTTAGATGTGTTCAATGCTGGCTCATGTTGTCACATGTGATCTCAATATGTCTGCACCCACAGATCCAGTAGCATTGATGGAATTCTACATGAAGAAAGCTGCACAGGAAGAACGGAAGAGGCCATATAGGCAGTCAAAAGACGAAATGCCACCACCACCTTCTCTTCAAGGTACCTAATACCATTGCTTCTTTTATATTACTCTACTGGAATATTGTAAAGACTTAAATGTAACACAAATGTACAATTCATTCTTTATTTTGCAGGTCCCCCTTCTAAGAAAGGACACCACATGGGTGATTTCATCCCGCCGGAAGAACTTGAAAAGTTTATGGCATGCTGTAATGATACTGTAGCACAAAAGGCTACCAAAGAAGCTGCAGAGAAGGCTAAGATTCAGGCCGACAATATTGGGCACAAACTTCTGTCTAAGATGGGCTGGAGGGAAGGTTAGTCCTTAATACTAAAAACCAGAGTTCTGTTTAGTAATATTTTTTGTCAAGGTCCTGCTTGGATTTGTAGGATCTTACTTGATCATGGTTTTCCTATAGTAAAGAAATCCAAATCAACCCCAGGTTCCCAACAAACTGTTTGGGTAGCTGCTGGATTCTAAAATTTACGTAAACACTACCATCTATGTCTTGATCTTGATGGAACAGTGCCTTTTCATTCTTATCCATCTCTTGCTCTTGCTAGTTGCTGCCTGCCTATACCCTCCCCCTGCATGTCTCCCATCTCTCTCTAGGCTTTTTTTGGGTGTTATTCCAGCAAACCACTGTTATTGTACAGAACTACAAATCTTATGGGAACTGGCAGCGACTGCCAAATGGCTCAATATTTATGGTGCCAACATTAGGATAGAAAAATCCTCGATCCTAAACAGCAGCAGAGGAGCTATTTATGGTGGATTCTGTTCACTCTGGATTGTGTTGCATTCGTCAATTCCCGATAACCTTCCCTGGTTGAACCTTTTTGTCAAACGTGTAAGTGGGCCTAAGTGATAGTATAGTCCTTTGCATTTTTGGCTGGGTGCTAAATGTTATTTTATTCTGCAGGTGAGGGTCTTGGCAGCGAGAGAAGTGGCCGTGCAGATCCCATTATGGCTGGAGATGTGAAGAAGGACCATCTTGGTGTAGGTGCTGTCCAACCTGGTGAGGTCACAGCTGAAGATGACATCTACGAGCAATACAAGAAGCGAATGATGCTTGGCTACCGTTATAGGCCAAACCCACTGGTATATTGGTTGCTATTACCTGCTTAAATGAATCATCTGTTCTCTCTGTTTGCCTAATGGTTGTGTCATCTTTGCAGAACAATCCGAGGAAAGCATACTACTGATACAAGGGGAGGTCATCCGAGGGGAGATGTAAGGCATCAATTTACTGCATTTTTGCTCGCAGAACTAACTACTGCTTGGGGACATCACTAACGGTATTGAAAGTTTTTGTTCATCAGCAGAAATGCCAAGAAGCTTGTTTATTGAGCGTATATCTTGGAATGCCGCAAATCTGAGGCTTCCCAGGGTTCTGCAGTAGCTTTTGGTGTTGTATAGTATTCATTCGTGTTGCTTTTAATACTCAGATGTTCTTTGTGGTGTGCGTTATGCTTTAGTTTATGTTTCGAATGGTGATGTATTGCTAGTTGCTACCTCGATGGTGGACAATGTTACTTTCTGATTATTCAACTTCTGTTGGAACTTTCACTTGAGTACTGTTTCTTATGTTGGCAACATGTTGAAACGATGGGCTACAAAATTGCGAGATCTGTGTGGTACGAAACTCAAGAACTACGTGTGTAGGGCAGCGCGGTAAGTTGATGCTTGAATGTGACCCGCTGCTTCTGGTCAGCCTTGCCTTTGGTTTGGTTTCAGCTATACTAGGGTAGGTAGCGTGCTCCGCTGCGCCGTCCTGGGTAGGATGGGTCATACGAAGCATGTCTCTGTGTGCACAGTTTGTTCGTTTGTATGGCTCAAGCGCGAAGAGCATGGAAATTATGGTTGGTAGCTAGGGTACGTGGTGCTGTGGCGGTACGCATTGTTCAGTGACCGCGATTCTGGCAAACAGAGCAAGTGCAGAAGCAATAGGAATACGGTATACAGCGTAGGCGCCGAAAGCAGATAAGCATGATGGGAAGCCAAAAAGAGACAACAGCCATGAGCGCTGGTAAGCGATATATTCAGCGATAAACAACGGTAACGGTAGCAAGAATCTTCGAAGCTACAGTAATACTGTCTGTAGTAGGGATAGCAGTTGTGTCCGTTTACCTGTATACTTGTAGGTAAATACCCTAATAGAATCGGGTATAAGATATTTTCTTTATCCACGGGTATAAAAATGGGAGGAACATTCTACCCGTCGGGTAAACGGGCACGGTATGGGTAAGCTCCACCCGTACCTGCACCGCTCGTTTACCCACGATATAGATTGACAGGTGGCGCAGCCATAGCAATATCTCTAATTGCTATTGATTGTTATAAACTTTTGTATATCTCTAATTGCTATTGATTGTTATAAACTTTTGTAATAGCTATTATATTTCCTAACAACAGCTGCTGCTTATATGTACCTAATCATTAGTTCAACTCTCAGATGGTGACTCTCAATTTGTGGGTAAATGGGTATGCCCGCGGGCGACGGGTATGGGCGATGTTCTTCACCCATCGTCCTTCGTGGGTATACCCATGGGCGTAAATCGGGGTTGTGGGTATGGGTATAGATAAGCACTATCCATATTGGCCGCGTCCAATTGCCATCCCTAGTCTGTAGCAAAAAAAGGCAGGTGGGAACGAAGCCAGTGACTAAAGTTGCTGCAAGTTTGTGGCAAACGTATGGGCCATATGTAATTACATATATCTGTAGTGGTAAATAGGACTGTAGATTCATGATTTGGATTCTAGGGTACTATATTACATAGCGTTGAGTCCGTGGTAATAATATACAGGAAACTGATAGTATCTTGTTCAGTTGGCAAGTGCCGTAATAAATTCAGCCAGACATTAGGAAGTACAGAACAAATAAGATATGGCAATGGGAGGTCGTCAGGTGGCCGGCTGATAGTCTTATATCACACAGTGGGTGAGCAAAATACGCGCGTCATAATCTGATTCCACGAGCAAAAGCAAAACCATGCACTGTTCTGTGTAGTTGTTTTTGCCTGCAAGGAGAAAATATGTCAACTGGTTAGTTTTTGAAGGAGATACAGGGACTGTAGTGTGTTCGGCACAGCAATGCAGCTATGAATTACCTTTTTTGATTCTATTTGGTTGGGCTGTTCTGAAACAAGCGGCTCTTAGCTGAAGGCCTCTCCTGGGGACTGCTGGGAGAACTTGTAATAGAAACATTGAGCGTGCTGTCTATGGTAGACGAAAATGTCAACAGTATATCTGTAGACATCTCTAGGAGAACAACCTTATATCGTATTGAGCACTAGTAAGGTTTTCATCATCAGTGCACAGCGGTCGTTCTAAGGTAACCTCTGACTTCGGCGATACCTGCAGGTTGTGTAAGACTTCTACAAAAAAATCTGTAGCTTGTAAATAGAGAAAGCAATGGTTCAGCTGCTTAGAAAAGGTAACCTATGATGATGGGGGTGTTCGTTTCAGTGTATCCTGTTCAGAAGCAGATGTCTCGCTCGTTAAAGATTATCCACCTAATCTCACTCTTTCTGGGCAGTAGATTGGTTTCTTTCTACCACAGCTGTCCATGACAACCATAGGAACTTGCAGGCTAATGGCTTTTGCACAAAGATTTAAAAGATTAAAGCTTTTCCTCCAAATATCAACGGGTCAGTTTATAGTACAGGAATTCGAAAGCTCCGAGCAAAAATCATAGCTATCGGCTCACTTATTCCTCATTGCATGCAATGAATAAGAAAGGATATTGATAGGCACAAGTCTTCTTTCTTCCAGACCAGACCAGGAATGAAATAGCTGGTCCGATAAGGACCAGAAATCCTAGACGGAGAGAATCTGGTCTTGTTTTGTGCATGGCTGGCCGGAAGGGACTTCTCTGGGGCTGACCCCATATGCTCTCAATGGGGACACGGTCGGATGGACGACACGTCGCCGCACCAATCTCTGCGCGCGATGGTTCTCTTCCTCTTTTTCTCCGCGCGATCTCCTGTCTCGCTCGGCGCTTCAGCGGACCTTGAGGAACGCCACCACGCACACGGCCTCGGTGATGGAGCTCGCGGCGCTGTCGATCTTGCCGTCGGTGCCTGCTTCCGGAGCGAGGCGGCGAAGGACGCCGGCGGTGGCGGCGAGGACGGACCGGCGGAAGACTCCCGGCACGATCTCGGCCCAGGCGTAGGGGTCGTTGGCGCGGTCGCGGGTGAAACACACGCCTAGCTCCCCCATCGCCGCCGTCTCAGATTCCAAAGCCGTCCTTCTACACAAGATGAATCGTCCCTCGCCGTCGCAACGTCGCCGCACCACAAGGAAAAATGGCCACCATGCAAGTATTTGGATGAATTGAAACCGACTGCAGTATGACCTTCTGTAGTTCCTAACTTCCTACCTCAACTCAATCTCTTTGGGATAGGAACAAAATGAATAGTTTAGGGATAGGAACAAAATGAATAGTTTATCATCTATTCAACATTTCAGATGACTGCACGGTGTTCACATAAGTTGCACTCTTGTTGAATCCTTCAAGTACCATTATTCTTACAGCCTCCAAGCCCCTATGAAATGTGAAATCAAGCTGCAAAAGAGATGTCTTTCATTATTGTTTATTTTCTCATATGGATCAATGTAGAGTTCAATGTTTTAAAAGGTTATGTACTGCTTAATTGAACAATGCTCTGAACAGAAAAGAAAATAGGTAAAATATGAAAGTGTAAAATTTCTCTTAAGTATTCTAGTAAAAACCTCTTCCTGTTCTTTCTTGTTGAATGGCCGGAGAACAAAACTGGCAGGATCCATCTTCCCAGGTCGTCGTCCAATGCCTGCAAAATATCATCTCAAGAATATTTCAGACTGGTAACTGAAGAGAAAAAAAGAAGAGAAGGGACATACCAATTCTTGGACGTGAAAAATCACGATTCTGTTTCAAATGATTGATAATGCTTCTCATCCTGCAAATGGTGGACAGATGGTTAGTAAAACAAACAGCTCTTCTCAGACCACCCCCTAGTGCCCACACACATTCCAGTTTGAAGCAAAGAAAAGGTTTCCAAGTTATTGTAATGATTTTCAAATAATTAATAGTAAGATCTATATGAATCAATTGAGTATGGTTTCTTTCTTCTCAAGAAAAAAACAAGGGAGAAATAAATGTACAAATGAACATGTTACTAAAGTATGCCTGTTGCATTATGTCATAGCTAAGCACATTATAATTAGTTTTTAGAGATCAACATACAGTTACATTGCGCTGTGTCCAAAGTCATGAGGCCATCAGACTATAGTTGGTAAACAAAGAAGACTAAAATTTTGAATAAGCTATACAAGGAATGGGTTTCGGAATACAAGTTGAAGAGAACTGGAGTACCCATTATGCCCACCATGTCCACCTTTCGGCAGTAGACGCAATTTTGCGAAGGGTAAATCTAGATCATCATACATCTGCATAGAAGAGAAGAAGAGTCAGATTATAGCAATCTGTGATAAAAAGCAGCAACTCAGGACTAACATTTACCACAAGGACTTGATTAATTGGTATCTTGAAATATGAAACTAGCTGCCCAACCTGTATAAACTCAATGAGTGTCAAAAAAAAGGTAAAGAAAAAGGAAAAATTAGTACTCAAGGTTGTTTTGGGATTATTATACTTACAGACTCACCGCTTGCACTTATAAAGTTTGCGGCTTGGCAAGCATGATAGAGACATCACCAATACGACCTGAATAATGACAAAGCAGTTTTTCTTATGAATGTTTGATAGTACCTACAGTCAAGAAACCCCACAAAGATTGTTGTGAGACAATTCTTGAAAGTTGCAATACATTAGATTGCAAAAGTAAGTGTGCAAGACTCTTGCGGAAGCAAGTTTAGCTCTGGCAAGTATTAAATCAAGAATCCGGATAGCTTCCCAGCCTTCAACACAAAATGTACCAGCTGCAAAGAAACGTACTTGGTATGAATATTACCTTTTCCAACCATTGCCTTGAACGCATACTGGCGGCGGTATACCTCAAACACGCTATAACATCGATCATCTCGAATCCAACTCAGTAAATAATCGATATGATCTCAAGTCATATAAAGAGATATAGCACATTGGAGCATTGACAAACAGAACCAATTGTGCAAGATCAAGTTATGTGTAATTCAATTCCACATAAATGAGTCTGAAACTATAGCAATGTTAAGCTAAATCAAAAGGTAATATAAATTGTTACAGTAGAATGATTGTGCATAAAATAAACATATGACAACTAAATTAAAATGTTCCTTTCAAATTCTTCATCCAACATCTGCCCATTGGCGACCATCCAGAACATTGAAACCAATTATGGCATTACCGAGACGTCGCCGCACCACAAGGGACAAGGAACATTGAAACCAATTGAACAGCTAGGCGTGTGGTTCACCCGCGACCGCGCCAGCGACCCCTACGCCTGGGCTGAGATCGTGCCGGGAGTCTTCCGCCGGTCCGTCCTCGCCGCCACCGCCGGTGTCCTTCGCCGCCTCGTGCCGGAGCAGGCACCGACGGCAAGATCGACAGCGCCGCGAGCTCCATCACCGAGGCCGTGTGCGTGGTGGCGTTCCTCAAGGTCCGCTGAAGCGCCGAGCGAGACGGGAGATCGCGCGGAGAAAAAGAGGAAGAGAACCATCTCGCGCAGAGATTGGTGCGGCGACGTGTCGTCCATCCGACCGTGTCCCCATTGAGAGCATATGGGGTCAGTCCCCAGAGAAGTCGCTTGCCAGGTAGAAGGCCCTCAACCAGGGGAATCCTTATTGATCAGTAGTCACAGAAAACTCCATACCGAAACAGCTAGCCTGGGGCACATCAACATCCAAAACGAAGCCTGTCAAGCCAACCCTCCCTCACTGTGAAAATGCAACATTCGGCGTACTCATTGGCTTTTGTTGTGGCAAGTCAGAGCACAAAACGTGGTCGAAAAACCCCTTTGTTTCCTTAGTTGACCAAATGTTCAGATTAAATCATCTAAACCCATATCTTTAATGTAGAAAATAGATATATCATCTTCTGGACAGCAGAATTATTAATTTAATATCTTTTAATCTACACTTGTAAACCTTTTTAACTATGACATTTTTAGAATCTACAAGAAATTCCCTACCACTTTCTAGTTATTACTAAAATTTGATTATGCAATTATATTAGTCAAATTAATGTTTTCCCATATTAAGCAGCAACTCGGTATTTGATAGCACCTCTCAAAATTCATAACTTCTATTCTTATTATCTAAAAAATTGTGTTCTTAGATTTTATGACAACCTTAAAAAATTACCTACAATATTCATGTTGATTAAATTTCTGAATTAGTTCGTTTACTAGTTTTAATTAGCAGATTAATATGTGCTACCAAAATACGATAAAATTACCAGATAGCAGAATTATAAAATTCATAACTCACAATCTACTCATCCAATCGACATGAATAAAAATTCAACAGAAAGCAATCAAGATTCTCTACAACTCTCTAGTAGATAAAATTCCCATATAATAACCATACACTACTCGTAAAAACAGTACAACAAATCGGCAAATCAAACCGATCTACTGTTCAATCTTTCCCTGAAGAGCACTTGTTATCTCTCTAATCTGGACTCCAACCTCAAATTTCAATTATCAAAACAAACAGGGGCTAACAAATCGTTGCCCACACGACAAAATCGCATTTCACAATCCCGCCCTCACTATTCCCTTTCTCTACTCCCTTCAAATCTTTTTCTCCTCCTCCATCGATCTCCTTGATCCTCCTTGACCCGTCCTTGGTCAGTGCGCCACACCACCAGAGACTCACACGCTTCACTGGCCACGCAGTCCGGCAAGGGAATCTGCAATCACATGGCAAACAACAAACAATGGTGCCCTCAGCCGAAGGTGACCCAAGGCTATGCAGAGTAGGCACGGCGCAGGCAAGCGTGCGGCATGAGCGGCGTGGCGCAGCACACGGGCAAGGGTAGGCGCGGGTGCAGTGTGACATAGGCAGCGTGCGGCGCAGTCATGGCGTGGCAAGCGTGCGGCGAAACCGTGCATGCGATGCAGGCGTGGGTGAGCCAGCACACGGCCAGAGCAAGGGGAAAGAGAGGGAGAAAGAGGAGGGAGTTGGGCCGGGCCGAATGGTCCAGGAGAAATGAGAAGTATAAATGGGTCGAGCACAAACTCAATTTGTGATTTTTCTTCTTTTTTTATTTGAGTTTGAACTTTTGGTTTTAGTTTTGAATCTTTGAATTCAACTCTGAATTTCGCTTGGTAGAATTTGAAATGTATATAATTCCATTTAAATTCTTGTTAGGCTTGATTCAAGTTTTGGTTAAGCGATTAAATTCGAATTATGCTTTTCCTTTGTTTCCAAATTTTCACTTCCATTTAAAGTCTCCTGGTTTAAACCATGGACCATCTTTTCAGATTCAGCCTTCCATTTTTAATTTGCTTTTCTATTAGTAGTAGTACTCCTCCTCCTCCTTGTATTATTTTGCATAATATAATTTTACAGAAAAGCTCAATTGAATTCCAAAAAATCCGAATATCAACAAGATGCATTTAAAAAGTTTTAAAAATGTCACACTTTCAAACAACTTAAATTTGGGATGTTACAGATTATTGTTACGTTCATTGGTCTAGTGTGATATAAACAATCATGCATGGAAGGCTCGAATGATGCGCCTTCTTCTTCTTTTTTTTTTTGCACATCAAAAGTTGCAAAGAACCTAATGTAATCTAGATCAACTTCGGGGTATATCAAGGTAACTGGAGTTCGGTGCCGGCATGAAAACAAAGAAGTTTAGAATGGAACAGAAACAAACCTAGATCATTTTATTGTACACTAGAAACAATCTAAAAATGAATACCTGAACTTCAGGCCCGTCCCTGGGCAAGTGCGGCCTGTGCAACCGCACAGGGCCCCCAATTTCCAGGGGCCCCCAATATCTTGTGTACAGCCCAATACTATATAGGTCTGGTCTATTTTTTGGCCCAAGTCCTATTGATGCGTAGCCGGCAGCTCAAAACAACACTCGCGTCTGTTCGACTTCCTGATACCGTCGACTCCTCTCCCTCTCGATCGTGCGTGTCTTCGTTCTTCCCGACGAATCGTGACTCGCGAGTCGGCGACTCAGCCCTAGGCACTTCGCACTTGTCGCACTTCAGCAGCGGCGCTGCGGCGGACGGCGAGGCCACGAGCCCGCGAGAGGCCGAGCGTCCGTGCCAATCGACGAGTGTTTCGTGTGGTACGTGAAGCTGGGAAGCGGCCAAGACGGAAGCCTGATCGTGATTGGTGAATGCCTAAAATCTGAATGGTCATTCTGTGAAGCCGTGCGGCAAGCCGGCAAGTTAGCAAGCAAGGTAATTTTCTTTTTTCTTTTCTAAAATTCTATTAATTATTAAATCAGTAGCACGTGCATTTGATGTATATGTGCCGTATGTCTCTAAATTTTGTTCTTTTCATCTTTTGTATACATGTGCATCTACTCGTCTAGTGTTTCAAGATCCAAACCATTAGCCTTTAGCCATGTGACCATGTCTTCTGCAAATCGATCCAGAAAATATGAGTCGGGTTATCAGAAGCGTAAAAAGAAACAAAGATCAGAGGATTTAGCTCAATCTCAGAAAGGAGCCATTGGTAGGTTTATTGTCAAAGAGTCACAGGTGTCATCCGATAATCAGACACTTGATCCAGGCCCTGCAATTGATAGTAATATTGACAATCGTCCTATAGATTCTCCAGAGATACAAAATAATGTTGAGGTTGGGGAAGTTCTTGTTGACAACACAAGTGCTGAAATGGATAATAATGACGATAACTTGAATACTTCTCCCGTCGCGGATGCTAGTGATTCTTTCCAGCCTAATATATTTGATCCAAGATATTGGGATTCTCTTGATCCTAAACAAGTTGACATTTTGCTAGCCTACGAAGCCCCATTTTAGACTTTGCACAGGGCCTCGGTTTTGGCCAGGACGGCCCTGCTGAACTTCCATTGGCATTTTCCCTCTCCAAAAAGAAACTTCCATTATTATTTCATAGGTCTACACGACCTGTTTTTTTTTTCACTGGACACTACCTTCAGCTATGCAATGGACTAACAGATTATGGGTATATCTGGTCTGCTCCCAACCCCGAGTTGGCATCGCCAAATTTTGGCTAAGCCACTGCTGCCATCTTGACTAGACGCACGTGTGGGGGATTGTTTTGTCAGAAGTTGGTTTATCACATGTCTTTTAGGTTCTGTCCAAAAGTATTTTTAGCTTTTTGGCTATAGTTTTTGACTGACTACGAGAGAGATTACGAGAGTAAAAGACACTTGCGTTACGAAGTCATTCTATTTGAAATGACTCCTACAAATAATTTATAGAAATCGCATTGAAAAATTACTCTATTTAAAATCCAGATTCTAAATCTAAAAGTCCGAAGTTACTTGGAAACGGCCTTAAGTTACCATGTACTTGATTTCTTAGGTTATATCGTACACGTTCTTTTTCATTTTGCGATGAAATATCATATCATACACCTTCTAACTATATGATTTGCATGTAGGTTCGTGTACGAACTCTCTATAGGCTATAGCTGAGAGCTGGCCGCACTAGAAATTCGGGGCGGTGGTGCGATGCTGGTGTTGCTGGGTAAGGATTGGTGTTGACGGTGTATATATCTAGTATCGTCGGCCTTTTGAGCTTTGAAGGCACGATGCCATTACTATTTTGGTTAGTGGGATAAAAAAGGAAAGTAGTTCAATCATATCCATCACTTTTGGATCCAACGGATAGAATTGGGTGAATCGCATGATAGAATTGGGTGAATGGCATGACAGAATTGGATGGGCCTGGCAGAAAAGAAAATGACTTGCGGGCTGCGGCTGAGCGCTTGGTCGGTTGGCCAAGCGTGGCAGGTGCCACATCGTCCGCCCGGCTTGAAGCCTGAGGCGATGAATTTGGGATACTATTTATGTAAATAGTGCCCTCTAAATATAAACGTATATGTGAGTATATTTAATGGTTAAATTGTGTATCTGTGGTCTTAGAGATCTTATCTCTTTGTCTAGTCTCTAGCGTGTGTATTAGATGAGTGTGGTGTTAAGTGCATATGTGTAAGTATGTTTTTGTTATACTTATGATCTTAAAAAAAGGAAAAGATTTGGCCGCCTAAAACTCCCAACTAGCACATCTCATGATAGGAAGAAGAAAAATGCTCCCTCCGTTCTCCGTTCTGTTTTACTTGGCATTTTTAACTTTTCATATTTTTTGAGACACGACTTTGATCGCTATTTTTATAATTTTGCACTATGATATTTTTATGAAAATGTAAAAATATTTTTAATAACAAATCTAATGATATAATTTTTGTATAACTAATATAGATAGTTTTAAATCTATTAGCGATCAAACTTTTAAAATTTTGACGGTACAAATTTTAAAAAGTCAAGTAAAAAAGAATGAAAAGATTACTTAATAACAAAAGAAAAGGCCCATATAACACTTCAAACTTTGTTCGAAAGTCCATTCAGCATCCCAAACTATCAAGCCGAACATTTGACCCCGTCTCCAAACATTGCAATCTAAATAACATCCTGACCTGGTTTCAGATGGTGGTATTGCCCGCATGGACATGATGAGTGGGCAATTTTATCACGTAGGATGACACGCTGATCAAGTTTAGGTGAATAAAATGTAGGGCCCGAAACAGAGGGAGAACTACAGGGCTGGTAGCCATAAAAGCACGGCTAGGAGCTCGACCTTATGGGCCTCACATATCATTGATCCAATGTGTTAATCTACATGGCAAAATCGCTAGCTTATTGTGCTACACTGGCAATAGCACCATGTGAAATCAAATCAAGGTATTATTTAAACCGGATTGCAAAGTTCGGAGATCAAATATTTGATTTCATAATTCGATGTGTTAAACAGACTTATAAGCAAAGTTTTAGATGTTATATAGACTTATTCCATAACAAAATATGTCAATAGGTTCACGAATCTGAAAGCAGTTACTGGTGAAAGTGATCGATGACATTGATCTCATCAATCATGTAAATGTAATTGAATTCCTGCACAAAAGTCCCTTCAAAAACTTGTGATTCACAGTGGTACCCCTTAACCCGGCACGGAGGAGGATGAACAGGCGCCCCTTGTGGTCTGTTGGGCGGTTGACCATTTTTCTTTGCTGATTTTCCACCTCATGTCCATGTCCTCTTCTTGTTGATCCCTTCAACACTCTTCCAATCCTATTTTAACATTAAATAAATTATACTGGTTCTTCTTGAGCTTCTTCTTCTCCCAATAACAATCCCCACAACAAATCAGCACCTCTATCCTTCTGGTCCTAAATCGCGAGTATCCTTTTCGTTCTTGATGCAACAACAATCGTGTAGTCCCTAGAGCGAGAACCGGAGGGGAACCGATCCAAGAAATCATCTTTCTTTCATTCTTGATGCAAATATCCTGAGAGGTGCCGAAAGAGGGGAAGAAACGATTAGAGTTGTTGCTTTTCTTGGTTGGAGGAAGCACCCATCCACCCTGCCAAGAAATCTTTTTTTGTCCTGAGATTGAGATTGGGGGAATAGAGGAGGGGAGATGTCTCGGGGTGGCAACTACGGGGAGCTGGGACAGAAGATCGACTACGTGTTCAAGGTGGTGCTCATCGGCGACTCGGCCGTGGGCAAGTCGCAGCTGCTGGCGCGGTTCGCGCGCAACGAGTTCAGCCTCGACTCGAAAGCCACCATCGGCGTCGAGTTCCAGACGCGCACCCTCCAAATCGACGGGCGAACCGTCAAGGCCCAGATCTGGGACACCGCGGGCCAAGAAAGGTAATCAAGTAATCAACCCCTCCATCTTCATGAGTTTTTTTTGTTTATTTATCTATTAAGCAGAACCAGATAAAAATGCTTTACTTGATCCAATAACTGGTGCTATTTGTGTGATGCTGTGTGGACTGTGTATTCACTTGTTATCTCGATTTTGATGGTTATGGACAAAGTATGCAATGAAAGGTTTCATTTCATTAGGGGTATTTTGGGGAATTATATTGCAGATGTAGGCCATGTACTAGCTAGAGAGCTGAGATTTGGCTAGTAATCCCCTTTTTATTTTTTATTTATTGAACGGAGAGTTTTGTGTATAATGCAGATGAGCTGCTAGTTCCTCGTTTGCCTGTTTCTTGTGCAATTTTGAACATATAGTCTTTAGTGAGTGGAACAGCGATGGATTGATGCACTGTTTGTGGGGAAAGGAGCTTACTGTTTGTTGTGTGCATGAAATATGTTTGCAAAGTGACAAACAGATGCTTTCCCTATTCATATTGGGTAGCTACTATACCAAAA
This sequence comes from Dendrocalamus sinicus, assembly GCA_036346575.1. Classification (NCBI taxonomy): domain Eukaryota; kingdom Viridiplantae; phylum Streptophyta; class Magnoliopsida; order Poales; family Poaceae; genus Dendrocalamus; species Dendrocalamus sinicus. Next base: position 7,927,989 of record CM070667.1, read on the forward strand.
ATATTTTCATATATTAAAAAATGATATTTGCTCGATTCAAATGTAGATCAGATAATTACTAGAGAACAAAATGTTTTAGATTTCAACATCTTTCAGAATATCACATATTACCAGTACCTATTATCGTATAAATACATGTTTTCAGTCAGGAACAAGATTACTATCTACGAAAAAACTTTGACCAACAGCTCGCCAACAAGCTCACAGAAGAAATTACTTTCCCAAATGGTAAAATTTCTATATCACTGGTTCACATCATCCTACATATACGTCATCGGAGAACCATGTAATCGCACAATGATAGTGCATTAATTAGATCCTGTGGGTCCATCAGTACCTTCATGCCTTGTTATCCGCTAAAACCAAGTGAAACAAAGGAGTAATATCAGACAATTACTGTATTTAAATCGGTTCATATTTGACTTGCTTCTGTGGCTTCACAAATTATTCCCATAGAAAGAGTCAGCATTCAGTTAGTTAGTGTCATATTATTTTTCTATCCTTTTTTTTTTCTGAAGACACAATCAAGAGCCTCTAATCAAAATGATGTGTCTAGCAATGTTCACGCTATATTTTCGGAACAACAACGATGCATTTTTTTCTTAAAAAATTGGATAATACATTGAAGAAGGCAGCACATTAAGCAGCTTCTTCAGCAACAAGGGTCTGCAACACAATCACACGTTCTAACCTAACCTCAATAGATTAGTTGTATCCTTGCAGTAGCTATAATCCAACTAACATGGGAAAAAAAAACTTTGCTAGTAACCATCAAAAAATGGAAATCTTGGTGGGTACTTGTTTTGGGCCAAATGACAGGGTTTATGGAAACCCCATTTGACTCCCTTTTTTTGGCAGAGTAGATGTATTTTACCTTCTTATACATGATCCAAACATCAAATGTTGAAAAACTCAAATATGGAATTTTGAAGAAAAAAATTGAGATACCAGCCAGTTTTTGCTATAACCGCGCAAGGGCGATTTCTTTTTTCAAAATCGAGATTTGAATCCCTGACAACTCACGCTTGGAAGTTGGAAGCAACTAGCAGAAGAGGATGCCTAATATATCCTGTCCTACTCCTGGATGGCCATATCTGTTTTTCCTGTCATATCTCCACACCTTTTACATTTATGTTATTAATACGACTGAGCAAATAATTTTCACAGACAATAATCATAGAAGAGATATATCCTCTGCTTTCACTGGAAGACAAACAGATCTGTTTTCTAATTCTAGCCCTAACTGGCTGTAAAGCTTATGGCACCTAATAGAAATAGGTCTAGCAGTTTGCTAGCAAATATTTTGTTAAATCTGTAAGTGAATGGTATGGAAGTGTGAAAGCAAGATCATTGGTTGATCACAACAGAGAATGTAGATACTGCAGTGCCATGACTTATGGTCACTCCCTGGAATGAGGTCAGAAAGTATTACCAGGATGTGCATCTTATCACCATCATTTTAATTTCATATACCGATATTTTAGTAGAAAGTTTGTTGAGTGTATTTCATAATTTATTTAATTATTCACTTTCAATATCTAAACCTTCACTGAATGTGGTAACAGGTACCGAGCAGTAACAAGTGCATACTACAGAGGTGCAGTGGGAGCTATGTTGGTATATGACATGACCAAGTGTCAGTCCTTTGATCATGTGGCAAGGTGGCTTCAGGAATTACGAGGCCATGCTGACAAGAACATTGTTATCATGCTTATTGGGAATAAATCTGATCTAGGCACACTTCGGGTTGTCCCAACCGAGGATGCAAAGGAGTTTGCTGAGCGTGAGAATCTCTTCTTCATGGAGACCTCTGCTCTTGAGGCTACCAATGTTGAAAATGCCTTCATGACCATTCTCACGGAGATATACCGGATTATCAGCAAGAAAAACCTTGTTGCCAATGATGAGGCTGATTCTAGCGGAAATTCGAGTTTACTGAAAGGAACAAAAGTTGTTGTACCTGGTCAGGAGCCAGCCCCAACAGCCAAGGCGACATGTTGTATGTCCTCCTAGGCATAAATATCGAACCATATTGTTTCTGGCAATTGGAGTTTCTAAGTAGTCCTGCCGTATCTACGCACTGAATAGCTGGGATTCTTGGCAGGAAAGATGAAAAGGTCTACATGAACAGTTGACTCACGTACGTTGTAATTTTCTTGATGACTCGTTTTTGTATCTGATTATGTGGTGGTGGTGTGTAGTCATTAAGAATCCTTCTCTTCAGATATAAGTAGTTCAACATTTTCTGTTTGCTATACTGTTCTTGCCCCGCGCGGCCTATCAATTTTTGTTCTCTGTTCTTTGTTTTGCCCATTTGGAAAACAAACAGCAAATGCATTAATCTTGCAACAGAAAAAAGGAACCATCAACTTTTATTCCAGCTCATGGTTATCAATTTGGAACGAAGACATAATGGCTATCAGGCCCGATTGCAGGAGCACTCTTCTAACCAATTTAATTCCTGATTGCTTGATGATTGTTGTATGTTGATCCTAAATGGATGGTGTGGCAAGCTTTGGCATGTAATATAGTCCACTCCACTGAGCTGAATTATAGGCTGCCATTAGAATTCAAGAAAACGTAGCAAGTTGATTCAGGATATGGTTAGCTAACTCTTCGTTGCTCCGATGTCTGAACTTGCCATGGCTTCCTGCTGTTGATATTTTACTCCCAGCTTGCATTCTTGCGCAATCCTTCATGATTATTGTCGTTGTGGATCATCTATAAAATTTCTGTTCAAACAATTTTACTGCTTTACGAATGTTTTCGTATCGACAAAGCTTCATTTTTTGTTTGCATCTATTCAATTTGCATTATACTTGTCTTGGAGAAAAGCCTTCTCTGAAGCTGCTTGACACTAGGAGCACTGCACTACCAGTCTTGGGCAGTTGGGCACACTGTATTCAGAAACAGAGCATCAGGTGAGAACAATGCAAACCTTTGTTTTCGTAATAATCCACAGGTTTGATTATGACAGCAATGAGTGAACCATGCAGTGTAGTCCGCCTAGTAAATAGAAATATTTCCTTCACTTCCAATTTCCAAAGAGATGTTCATATCCGCAGTGAGATCTTATCATATCCTTTTGACAGGGTATATGTCCAGCTTTGAGAGATGTGACAGAATTTGTTATATCCTGCATGCGGAGTGCACTGAAAACTCTACAGAAAATCAGAAACTTATAGTGCCAAGCTGGTTTGGGGAATTGTCCAAGAAGAGCCCCTTATTTCTTCCCACTTTTCAATAAACCTTCTAGATGCGCAAAATCCAAAATGGGGATCCTTCCAAAGTTCCATAAGTGGATCTTTCAAGGTAGGCTCCTTACAGATAGAAGCAAGAATATCCATTGTCCCCAGCTGAAAACCTAGGAAAGCTGTCTTTAAAAAATGGCCTATGTTTATATCGTTGTGCAGAAATAAAAATGATAATATGTGGTAACATATTCAATATTTCAACATAACTTCAACTTCGAGTTAGAAGATTATGTGACTTGGTAAAAAATGAAAAAGAGAATGATTTTTTTTATAGAGTTTAGTAACAATACCAATTTTGGTGCATTTGTGAAATGAAACTACTCTTAAATAGAAGAGTAAAGAGTAATTGACATAGAAAAACACTAGAAAGTACTAATGTATTAAAGATCTAACAACATTTAAGTAGAAAATTAATGAACCATGATCCTTTGAGTATCATATTTTAAATTGCAAGAAATTAAGAACGCCCAACTCATTCAACTAGCAATTGCTATTTTCGCTTCAAGTATTTTCACATGTCATAGTTGAATATCAAAATCTCTGGTACTATTAAATCATATATTTTTTTGGTTTCCTTTCCTTTTTTTTGGTCATTTTTATGATTTCTAATTGAAACTCGGTTGAACAAAAAATGCTGCACCCCCCATTCCTTCTATTAAAGATATTTATGTCCCCAAATTTCTTCAGCCACACCAGAATTGCTTGTTCTAATCCAAAATTAAAGAATTATTTAATTTGTTATGGTTCAAAAAAGGGGAACATTCTCCATGAGGGATCTTGCATCCATCTTAGTGGAAGGTTGTGTAGGACCGGATAGGCAACAGAGTGGGTGAATGGTGCCTAGAAATTTCCCCCCTAAATATTCACAAATCCTTTACTCTGATAGCTACAAAGTTATGAAGATTAGGATAAGAAATCTGCTTGAAAACAAAGGAGGACAGAGCAGAGAATGACCTGTTCGCTATACTGTGTTGTCAAGTTACGACTACTAGTCAGAAAACAACAGAGAGCCGAACTAAACACAACCAATCAGCAGAGAAAACATCGTGGTCGAAAGGCTAACAATGTGGTTTAAATTCGACTACCGGTTGGAAGCTCAACGTGGTCGGCAATCGACTATCAGATGGAAATCACCATAGTCAAAGATTGACTGCATGTCGGATACCAGTGTAGTTGGAAATCAACGTTGCCGAAGCCATTGTAGTCGAAACTAACATAGTCAAAACCACTGTGGTCGAAACCAATGTGGTCGTAACTAACGTGGTTGTAACCAATATGGTCGAAACCAGTGTGGCCGTAACCAATATGGTCAAAACCAACATGGCCGTAACCAACGTGGTCAATGACCAGTGTGTGGTCGAGAGACCAATGTAGTCGAGGATCAATGAGTGGACAAAAACCAATGCGGTCACAGATCAATGTGACCAGAACCTACGTGGTCGAAGACCAATGTGTGCGGTCCAACAACCAACGTGGTAGAGGATCTGAGACTGGTCACAAACCCAAGTGTTTGAAGCAAGTTGAAATCCGACCGATGAGATCACCGACCAGTGAGTGATTGATCTATAAGCAGTCAAAACCGAAGTGGTCACAACAAGTCGAACCTCGACCAGTGTGGTTGACGACTACTGGATGGTCAAAAACCAAAGTGGTCGGAGAACAAGGACTTTGGTACTACCGCTACAAGGCTTGCGGTACTACCGTTTTTCCCAGAATAATAGGGTTGTTGTGAGAACCAAAATCGATAGAACTTTTGATCGACTAAAAGAATCAGAAGAGGCACATGACCACACGATCTAAGATTATTGAGCAATCAAAAGCAGATGCAATCGTAAACGACTAGAAGTATCAGAGGAGGTGTATGACCACCAGATCTAAATCATTGAGCAGTCAAAATCAAATGCGATGCGATCTAATACTTGACTGTGGCCAAAACCATACGCGGTCAAAAACGATTCGGAAGAACAGAGCAATCGCACGACCGCAAGATCTAAAATCCACATATCTTTTGATTAAAATACCAAATGGCCGTGCAAATTTGTATGCAAATTGCTTAAGATCTCAAGAGGCTGCTCGAATCTTGAATAAAAAAATCCATGACTAAGATGAGACCTTCTGTGATTTGAGTAAACACACATGAACTGAGATCTAAAACTGAAATCATTGATCGAAACTTGCTTGTGGGTCAAAGGTACCCAAGATGACTCTGATTACATTTCCACATGTCATAGTGAGTCAGAGCATCAAAAAAATCAAGCCAAAAACCTCTAGATCAAGAAATCACCTAACGGGTCCAAAATCAAGTAAACACAGGATTTCATGATAAACTTGCTGTTGAAGTGCCTAAAGATTGGAGGTCGATCTCAACAGATTATCTCCATCTTGTCCATGTCCTTGGCATAGCAAGATCAAGAGAAGAGTAGAAGAGAGATCAACCCAACCAAAACAAGAACAATAGAATGAGATCAGGAAGGGGTTGAGAGACGAAAATTCAACTTAAAACCAGAGCAAAATCAATCAGACAAAAGATATACAAAAGGTATATCAAAGATTGATGTATTGCTCACTCGAGATGATTGATTTTACAGCCACTCCACTCAGGAGTAGGGGTGGATATCGAGCTGGCTCGGCTCGGCTCGGCTCGTTAAGGCTCGGTAAAAGGGCGGCTCGGCTTGGCTCGGCTCGTTACACTAACGAGCTAAAAAACAGGCTCGGCTCGGCTCGAAAAAAAGCTCGGGCTCGGCTCGTTAAGCTCGTTAGGCTCGTTAGGCCCAATTACAGCAGCAGCCAGCAGACAGACAGCACAGTAGCACAGACAGCGAAATGAAATTAGCAATACAATATGGCAGGGAAATATGTACAGCAGCAGACAGACAGAGCAAAATTACAGCAGCAATACAGCAATACAGCAAACAGACAGCAGCAGACAGCATCAATATAGCAGCAGACAGGCAGTCAGGCAGACAATGCACAAATTACATATAGCAGACAGTCAGCAATACAGTGAAATTACAGGCTTACAGCAGCAGACAACACAGTATAGCATCAGCTGCAGAATACAAAATGACTGAGCCAGCGCCCAGCAGCACACAGTTCGCTGCTGCAGAACACAAAATAATTTAACCAACAGCAGCAGCAGACAATTCACAGAATCACAGCAGAAGTGCAGAACAGAAGCCATTTTGCAGAAGTGCATAACCAGCAGAACCTTCACTGAACCAGCAGAAGTGCATTGCCATTTTGCAGAAGCAGCCACCAGCAGCAGAGCAGAAGTACCAATGAACATATAATACATATTCAAAAGGAAAACAGACAAATATTAATGAACATAGTATACATGAGCAAATGAAGGATTTTGGTAGAGAGACTTACAATCCAGTTGTTATTATCCTAGCTGCTAGCCACCACACCCTCAGGAAATGGTATAGATTCGACATCATCCTCATCATCTTCTTCCTGCAATAGAAAATCAAGTTAGACTCAATAGTAACAAAGTAACAAAGATGATAGTTAAATGAGTTAGTGTGGAACAACATACCACAAACATTGGAGGTTTCATGTCATTGTGTAAACCTCGTATCCAGCTAGAAGCACATATTAGTGTCTCAACCATAGCTGGACGCAATGCACTACGATAATCATCAAGTACTCTACCGCCAGCACTAAGGTTGATTCCGAAGATACGGTGCTAGCAGGTACAGTTAAGAATTTCTTTGCCATATTGGACACTACCGGGAACCTATGAGCATTCAACCTCCACCAATCTAGCAATTTGAAACTTGTGTCTGCTAAAGGATGATTTGGTTCATCCAGATAGATGAGTAGTTCAGATTTAGATGGTTCCGTAGAAGTAGATCGCAGAAAAGTCTGAAACTCACTTGAAACTGAGGCCAATGAGCTACTAGTTTCTATGGTTGAAGAGGACTCGGCCCTGCTATTGGCAGCTTTGGTGTGCCGATGCTGCATCTCATATGTGGCATACAGATCAAACAACTCGGCACGGATTTCAGTCTCCTCAGTAATGGCTTTAGATGAGTCAAATATCTGAGTAAAACACCAACTAACAAACCTCATCTCAAACCATCTAAATATAAGGCACTGTTGTTAATACGGCAGAGTTCACAAATCACATGTCATTATATCATCTAAATATAAGGCATCAAACCAGGTTCATAGTTATATCATCTAAATATAAGGCATCAAACCAGGTTCACAGTTATATCACAAATCACATATCATTATATCAAACCAGGTTCACAGTACACATGCCCAGAATTGAAGCAGAGCATTCACTGTTGTTAATATGACAGAGTTCACAAATGTATTGAATGTCTTGAAACAAATCAAGTGCCCAATACATATGCCATTTCTTTTACCAAAAGCTTACAACTGAATACTACATATGCCAAGTACAAAAATATGGATCACATCATCACAAATTCACAACTCAACAGACCTCCCTCCAATGCTCACAAATGTATTGAATGTCTTGAAACAAATCAAGTGCCCATGCACCAACTACATTCATGAATTGCACATTACTCATATCAATATGAAAACCACCACATATACTAGCAACACACCATCCTCTTCCCTTCCCCAAACATCTTTACAGCATGAAGAACATGGGTTGAGGAGCTACAGCTACTTTACCGAGGCTGCCGGTGCCGGGGTCGGAGCTGCTTTGCCACTGCAAGGTGGCGGCCGTGGACAGGGGTTGGGGACACGGTTCACCACAGGGGTCGATGCTGAGGCGGAGGCAGAGCTGGACCCGGACCCGGAGGACCTCCTCTCTCCGCGCCCGCGATTCTTCGACTCCATGCTGGCCTGCGCATGCCGCTCCATGCGCCAGACGCCGACGAGAGGCCCATGACGACGGGAGGTGCGGCACCGTGGCGGCGGATCTAGGGTTGAGAGGGGATTGGGAGGGCGCCGGATCTAGGGCGGTGGAGGCTGACGTGAGGAGGAGGGGAGGGGCCGGCGCCGGCGGATGGCGAGGGAGGGTGCGGTGCCGCGGTGGCGCGGATCTAGGGTTGAGAGGGAGGGGATCGGGACGGGAGGGCGCCGGATCTAGGGCGGTGGAGGCTGAAGCGAGGATGAGGGGAGGGGGAGGGGCTGGCGCCGGCGCCGGCGGATGGTGAGGGAGGGTGCGGTGCCGCGGCGGCGCCGGATCTAGGGTTGAGAGCGAGGGGATCGGGACAGGAGGGCACCGGATCTAGGGCGGTGGAGGCTGAAGCGAGGAGGAGGGGAGGGGCCGGCGCCGGCGGACGGCGAGGGTGCGGTGCTGCTGCGGCGCCGGTCTAGGGTTGAGAGGGAGCGGATCGGGAGCGCATCGGCGTCGCCGAAGCCCGAAGGGGATGGGATCTGCGTCGGTGTGTGCGTTCGGAAATCGGAATAGATGAGGGCATGAGGCGTCGGGTGGTGGGCTGCACGCACGGATGGGCCGGCCCGAGCCAGACCTAGACGAGCGGCTCCGGGCTCCAGACCGAGCCAAAACGAGCCAAACGAGCGGCTCGTGAGCCGGCTCGGGCTTGGCTCGTTAAGAAGCCGAGCTCAATCCATGGCTCGGCTCGGCTCGTAAATTCCGCGAGCCGAGCCGAGCCGAGCCGCGAGCCTCGAGCCATATGTCCACCCCTACTCAGGAGGACAGATCTCTAAAGCTAGAACACACACATACTCTCTAACCTAATTCCCATGGGGGGAGGAGGAGCTAAGCACTAAAAGGCTTAGCCAACCTTCTCAAACCATAGCATTTGCCTCCCCTCCCCTTATATAGGCTCACAACCAGAACTAAAACCTAATGGATCCACTCATTAGGCCAAACCGGGGAGAACCCGTTAACACCATGTAACACCGAGTTTTACTCTCACATATGCTTTTCAAAATAGCTTACAACCATTAATCCATTAGTGAATCAATACTTAATTCACTTCACATTTTTAGCATATAAATTTACCAAAATGCCCCTCTACCGCCTTCCTCGAAGCTTCCCACTTCCTTTGCCATGAAGCATCGCCCATGCTTCACCATCTTCCATGTGATCCCAATGACTTGTTGTCAAGCCTCTCACGTGTCCGGATCCCACCGAACCATCCTCGCTTGCAAACGACGCAAGTCACTTGGCGTACCATGTGCTTCTCGCACATGACGACACTTAGTATTTGATCGCACAAGACCTCAGCTCCTCCTCGAGCCTAATCCCGGTCCACCTCTTCGTTGCTCGTCATGTCCACCACCAGTAGGTTCCGCTCTGGTTCCTCGTCGTCTTGTCTTGCAACCACCTCACCAGCCTCGGTCATCTTCAGCGTCTTCCTGATCATTCTGGACCTCAGTACCACCCTGTGCCTAGTCCTAGTCCTCCTACGCCTCACCATGACCTAGCTCTAAAGACCTATAACCAACACCAATAAGCAAACCGTTATGTAGTACCGCACAATACACAATAATCATCAATTTGCACAATTTATCATACAATGCACAATGCAAAAAGTATGCACCCAAATTACTGGTCCTAAACCTAGGACTAAACAATAAAGCCATGTGCACACTAGCAAAAGCATCCCAGTCAAACCCTGACCAAAACCCAAGAATTCCATAGAACAATCTCAGACCATCGAGGTAAGCCAGTCTGATCACCGACTGGTCCGACACGAGTACTCGAATGCTCAAGAAATGAGGCACTCGAAGCCAACGAGTACTTAACAGAAGCCTACGGCCATCACAACTGATCGCTATGACCATTGATCACATAGGCTATGACTTTCGCACAGGTCACTACGACTATCGATCACACAGGCTACAACTACCACAACCGATCGCTACGACCATCGATCACACAAGCTACGACTTACCACAATAGATCGCTATGACCGCCGCTCACAATGGCAAGATGTAAAGCAAGATATCATGTCACATACGGATAATAGTCAAGGATCCATGATTTGTACAAGCATTCATATATATACAATGCAATATGATACAAATGAATGCACAAGAAGTAAGTTCCCCTTGAAAAGCAGCCTGAAAAGAAGGAAGCTCCAATTCCCCCCTAAAGAAGGCAAATTGAGAAGAACCAAGAATTTAGGCGTAAAATCCAGAAAATAAGGGTTCAAACTTAACGAGATGATTCCCAAACACACCCTTCCCTCATGGTCTCTAGCCTATAATCTCATACCACGAAGCAAAATGGCAACACTATCTGTCATAACACAAGACACTAGTGACCAAAAAGAAAGCTTAAACTAAGCAGTAAATAATCCTAGAGAACCATTTGGATGAGAAGTGTGACTGAGACAAAATCACCTAGAGTTGGCTCCTATCTATCCAATCAAACCCTTCCTAGCAGTAGAACAAGAATACTATGCAAAGCCAAGTAGTGGTAAGCAAGAAACTAAAAGTCACAAGGGAGCAAACCTCCGTCACATCGCTTGGCGATGTGATGTAATTGATGTGGTAAAAGTTGACTGAAGCTGCATTGTGAGATCAACACAAATCTCCACCAGAAGCTCAAAGGAGATGAGAGACCCATAGCATCAACATAACCCACATGGTCTTCCCCTCATATCCACAACTGGTAACTCAAACACAGGAACAACTGGTAACTCAAACACAGGAACAACTGGTGTCCTAGTACTGGGGTAAATGATACACAAACATGGATCCAATACTGAGACGTATGACAATAAAAGTAGCATCACAAGTACTAACTACAAAGAATACATGAGAACACACCCCCATACAAGCTCGGTCTAACCCTCATCAGAGCATCTAGAACAACAAAGCCTAGTATGAATCAAATCTAGAGGAAGCTCGTGGACTAACCAAAGTTCTCATGATATCTAGGCACAAGCAAAATCTAAAGCTACCAAGATGCCATACAGACTATTTTCATGCCAAGACAAATGAATAAGCTCACAAATATACATGCATCTCAATAAATCACAACCATACACACATAGCAAGTGACAAGAAAAAGTCATAAAAGCATATGCTAGCATGATACAAGTATAAGCATGTACAAATGAACTAAAAAGATAAGAAGGCATGAAAAAGATATACCAACATGACATAGAAGGCTATCCAAAATATAATCAAGCTCAAAAAGTCCATAATCAAACACACATCATGCTAACATGTATAAATAATGGTAAATGAACATAAGGGGCAAGATGTAAGCAATAAAACATGATAGATACAACAAGGCACAAAGTCATGATGATACTTGAATTCTAATACACACATTCAACAAGTAATTTATGCTCATGAAAAGCTTAAGCATCCAATAAACTAACACATATAAAATGACACATGGATACCTAAGCAAATTACACATAAAGGCATGACAAGAAGGTAATAAGAGTAAAACATGCCAATATGGTACAAGTGAGCACATGGACAAACACAACATGCCAATTATGATCAAACATGAATATAAGAGCATGAAGATATAGAATAGCTCACAAAATAGGTGGAGACGCTAAACGTGGAAGCATATGCCTTTTGGAGGCCATCAAAAGGAGTGGAGAACCAACAAGTGTTCCAATTACGTGATGAAGCAAAAGACTAGAACCTAATCAATCACATGTTCTCCATCCCGCGTCTCGACACCTACACATAAAAAGAACGAGGTGCCTGAGTCTTGGATCCCGAAGGGTTAGTAAGCAAGTACTTGAGAACCCAAAACTTGAACACACCAATACTAGAAGTGTGCGGGTTAGCATGATGCAGGATGGTTCATGCAAGGAAATCCAATCCTAGAGGCATGTCACAAGTAGATAACTCAACAAGTAAAACGAGTGCCATCTTTGGAAAAGTGGCAAATGCCTTACTTGAAAGCACCAAGATGAGAACCAACAGAAACATCAAAAGAACTCATAACTCCTTGCCGTAGGTGCGCACCTCGATGGAGAAAACAAGGTCTACCACTTGAGAAACGGTAGAAATCATTTCTCGAGACAGCACGTGGACAAAAACCAAAATCATGAGAATCAAGTCCACGACGCCATAAAGAACCACTAGAAAAGGTGTCAAGGAAGCTACCATCAAAGCGAGTCTTCATGCTAGATCTACAAGTGTTCATGCCACGAGAAAGGCTATGCACACTTGGAGACTTAGAAGCATGAACTCGACACATGTGTTTGGCGCGGTGAAAGGAAGTCTATATGATGTCCATCTTTCTTACAAAATGAGTAATGGTGCAAATGTCTACTAAGAGACATGGTCCAGGAGGAGAAACCACAATACTTGATCAAAAAAGAAGTCCCTTGAAATAAGCATGAAGACCTCGTGTTGGCACTGGGTCCACACATGCCATGAGATGGGCGATGTGTGTTCCAAAAAGCTCTACGACGAACTTGATGCTCGTGCTTGACACGTTGGAGTAAAAAACTCAACAATGTGTTCATTCTTCTTACAAAAATGCAATGATACTTGTTAAAAGATGTTGTATCATGTCAAAAAGAAGCACGCTTGTTTTTAGAAATCCCTTGGACAACACTAGAAGAGCCAACAAGAATTGCACTAGCCAAAATAGGAGCATCTAAAGATATTCCACAAATGTCAACAATGATAGAACTATGCTCACTACAAGAAAGATCCAAATCCAAATGAAAGGGGGTGACTAAGTTGCAAGATTCAGCGCTCATATCATCGCGCTCTCTCCTCAAAGCATTTACACTATCTCTCAAAGAAGGACAATATATGCAAGAGATAAAAAAAATACAAGCAAACAATGAATTGGATCAACATGAGGAACAAAGCTAGTATAACCACAAAATAAGAGAAGCTAGGCTATCAACAAGAGAATCACTTAAGCCTACATGAGAATCATGAATGAAAGTATTTGGCTCACTAATCCCAGGCCTAGCTAACTCAAAATACTCTAGTCAAGTGAGGCGAGCCAATTTTAATTTCTCATATTTAGATTTTAAGCATGCAAGAAGAGAATTCAAATTTTCAACATTCACATGTAAAGACTCGCAACCTACACATGGTAAGTGAGATTCCAACCATGCAAAATCATCATCAAGCAATCTAGCATTATTATTATTATCTAGGCATCTCATATTATCCCTAAGAGCAAGCATATTCATCTTGGACAATGCCAAGGTCACATTGAGACTTTACCTTACTCATGATGAGTCGAAGCTCGTTCTCCTTGAAATATTATCATCATTATCCGTGGACTCCAAAAGCTCCGTCTCCTTGGCACTTGAACAACCAAAGGTAAAGAATGTACCACAAATCTCACACTTGTGGTTTCTTGCAAATAAAAGCACTCTCTAGTTGATTTCAAGCCACTTGTCATAAAGGACATCATTGGCAAAAACACCCCGACAAGATGCAAAGAATAGCTCACATGTTTCCCTACTAGTTGCCATGCTCAAGATAGATTAAGATCAAACAAAGAGCCAACATGGCTCTGATACCACTTGTAGCACCAGATAGGCAACAGAGGAAGCGGGTGAATGGTGCCTAGAAATTTTTTCCCAAATATTCACAAATCGTTTACTCCGATAGCTACAAAGTTATAAAGATTAGGATAAGAAATCTGCTTCAAAAACAAAGGAGGACAGAGCCGAGAAAGACATGTTCGGTATACTGTATGGTCAAGTTACAACTATTGGTCAGAAAACAACAGAGAGCCAAACTGAACAAAACCAATCAGGAGAGAAAACACCGTGGTTGAAAGGCTAATAATGTGGTTGAAATTCGACTACCAGTCGGAACTTCAAAGTGGTCGGGAATCGACTATTGGATGGAAATCACCATAGTTTAAGATTGACTGCACGTTAGATACCAGTGTAGTCGAAAATCAACGTGGTCAAAGCCACTATGGTCAAAACACTGTGGTCGAAACCAACGTGGTCGTAACTAACGTGGTCATAACCAACGTGGTTGAAACTAACGTGGCCGTAACCAACGTGGTCAAAACCAATGTGGTCGTAATCAACATGGTCGATGACCAGCGTGCGGTCGAGGACCAATGAGTGGTCAAAAACCAACGTGGTCACAAACCGATGTGATCGTAACCTACGTGGTCGAAGAAAAATGTGTGCGGTTGAACAACCAACGTGGTAGAGGATTTGAGACTGGTCACAACCCAAGTGTTTGAAGCAAGTTGAAATCTGACTAGTGAGATCACCGACCAGTGAGTGGTCGATCTATAAGTAGTCAAAACCGAAGTGGTCACAACAAATCGAACCTCGACCAGTGTAGTTGGTGACCACTGAATGGTTGAAAACCAAAGTGGTCGAAGAAAAGGGACTCTAGTACTACCGCTACAAGGCTTGCGGTACTACCACTTCTCTCAGAAGAATACGATTGCTGTGAGAACCAAAATTGATAGAACTTTCGATCAACTAAAAGAATCAGAAGAGGCACACGACTACACGATCTAAGACTATTGAGTGATCGAAAGCAGATGCGGTCGTAAATGACTACAAGTATTAGAGGAGGCGCATGACCACCAGATCTAAAATCATTGAGCAGTCAAAATCAGATGCGATGCGATCCGATATTTGACCATGGTCAAAACCAGATGTGGTAAAAAATGATTCGAAAGAACAGAGCAATCGTACGACCGCAAGATCTAAAATCAACATATTTTTTTTATTAAAATACCAAATGGCCGTGAAACTTTGTACGCAAATTTTTTAAGATCTTAGGAGGCTGTTCCAATCTTGAATCAAAAATCCATGACTAAGATGAGACCATTTTGTGATTTTGAGTAAACACACATGAAATGAGATCTAAAACCAAAATCATTGATCGGAACTTGCTCATCGGTCAAAGGTAGCCAAGACGGCTTTGATTACATTCCCACATGTCAAGCGAGTCAGAGCATCAATGAAATCAAGCCAAAGACCTCCAGATCAAGAAATCTCCTGATAGGGCCAAAATCAAGTAAACACATGATTTCTTGATAAACTTGCTATTGAAGTGCCTAAATGATTGGAGGTCAATCTCAAGAGATTATCTCCATCTCGTCCATGTCCTTGGCACAACAAGATCAAGAGAAGAGCAGAAGAGAGATCAACCTAATTGAAACAAGAACAATAGAACAAGATCAGGTAGGAGTTGAGAGAAGAAAAAACAACTCAAAACCAGAGCAAAATCAATCAGACAAAAGATATACAAAAGGTAGATCAAAGATTGATGTATTACTCACTTTAGATGATTGGTTTTACAGCCACTCCACTCAGGAGGACAGAGCTCTAAAGCAAGAGCACACACCCACTCTCTAACCTAACTCTTATAGGACGGAGGAGGAGCTAAGCTACCAAAAGGCTTAACCAATCTTCTCAAACCCTAGCTCTCGCCTCGCCTCCCCTTATATAGGCTCATAATCTAAACCAAAACCTAATGGATCCACCTATTATGCCAAACTGGGGATAACCCATTAACCCCACCTAACACCGGGTTTTACTCTCACACATGCTTCTCAAAGTTGCGTACAACCATTAACCTATTAGTGAATCAACACTTGATCCACTGCACATTTTTAGTACATACAAGACCTAAACTACTTAGGCCAACGCTGCAATTTCACACACCACTACTTTTTCTGGTATTAGGCAATTTACCAAAATGCCCCTCTACCACCTTCCTTGAAGCTTCCCGCTTCCTTTGCCACGAAGCATCGCCCATGCTTCTCCATCTTTCATGTGGTCCCAATGACTTGTCGTCAAGCCTCTCACGTATCCGGATCCCACCGAATCATCCTTGCTTGCAAATGACTCAAGTCACTTGGTGCACCACATGCTTCTCCTCGCGCATGATGGCACCCAGCATCCTCGACCGCACAGGACCTTGGCTCCTCCCTTAGCTTAGTCCCGGTCCATCTTATCGTTACTCGTCATGTCCACCACCGGTAGCTTCCACTCTGGTTCCTCGTCGTCCTGTCTTGCAACCACCTCGCCAGCCTCAGTCATCTTCAGCATCTTCCTAACCGTTCTGGACCTCAGCACCACTCTATGCCTAGTCCCGGTCCTCCTACGCATCACCATGAGGTAGCTTCAAAGTCCTACAACCAACACTAACAAGCAAACCGTCACATAGCACTACACAATACACAAAGATCATCAATTTGCGTAATTTATCATACAATGCACAATACAAAAATTATGCACCCAAATTACTGATCCTAAACCTAGGACCAAACAATAAACCCATATGCACACTAGCAAAAACATCCTGGTCAAATCCTAACCAAAACCCAAGAATTCCATAGAACAACCTCAGACCACCCAGATAAGCCAGTCTGATCGTTGGCTAGTCTGACACGAGTACTCGGATACTCAAGAAATGAGGCACTCGAAGCCAACGAGTACCTATTAGAAGCCTACGACCATCACAACCGATCGCTACGACCATCGATCACACAGGCTACGATTACCGCACAGATCACTACGACTATCGATCACACAGGCTACTACGACCACCGATCACACAGGCTACGACTTACCACAACAGATCGCTACGACCGCCGCTCACAAAGGCTATGACTATCGATCGCTACAGCTTACGACTACTGAACACCATAGCTTATGACTACTGATCATGACTGGGCAGTAAGCTATGATCATCGATCACACAAGGTTGTTCAGGCACTGAAACTTTCAACCACCCCGTGGTTGTTCTGCTGATTAGACCATCTGACCACAAAGTCGTAAACAGCAAATACTCCAATAATCGTAGGCCAGACTAACTCGTAAATCTAAAAGCGATCTTTTGCAAACTCCTCA
The DNA here is from genome assembly GCA_036346575.1 of Dendrocalamus sinicus. NCBI lineage: Eukaryota > Viridiplantae > Streptophyta > Magnoliopsida > Poales > Poaceae > Dendrocalamus > Dendrocalamus sinicus. The sequence continues at coordinate 7,944,988 of CM070667.1, forward strand.
AAAACCAATCTCAATCTCCACACATACTCTAATCCAAAAGTCAATTACTCATCATAATTATAGGTTGACCTCCACATGGTCTCACAAGTTGATTAGCTTCATATCTGTTATTGACTTAGCGAAGTATTTGATTACTTGTTACTCTTTGTTTTTAGGTGCGTTTTCTTGAAGAATCAAGAAGCTTTCAGCACTTCCAATACCCTAATACTAAGGACACTGCCTGATACTGTGTACTACTACATAATGTGAAACTAATATACAAGCTGCAACTAAATTAACATATATTTATCAAGTTCAGTAGTTGCCTTAATTGTAAATCCTTCCACTTGTAGAGTGCACAACAAACTGAGGCCCCTTTGAGATATGTTGCCTGCATGTTAAGGGTGTATCACTGGTTGGTTCTGAAAATACAATTCTCCCTCTCATTGGAGAGCACACATTGGACGTTAGATGGTGGAACATGAAGTACGATTAATGGAAGCAAACTTTCTGTTTAGAATCTTGGTACAAGGGGTCATGCAAATTAAGTTGATCTTCCAGATGCCATATGCACTTTTTTTAACAATATCCAATGCAGATACCAGTGTCACAATTTGCAAAATATTAGATTTTTCAAGAACATGCCAATGGTTTGACTAGTATTTGAAATAGCCCAACTCTTATGCTGGAAATTGAGCTTACTTGTTGGATGAGAGACCATGTGGTCGTGACCCCATGAGAGTGATGAGTAATTGACAAGGGTTTAGGTCAGTTGAGTTTGGTTTGGGTGGTTTGGACCATGTCGTTGTGTGGTGCAACGGGCTCGGTCGGTTTGGTCAAGCTTGGTCGTTTGGGATTAGGATGCCTATTCTGTGATTCGACAGGTTTGGACTTCGTCATGCATGAGTATGATGTGTTTATGCTATTTACGCGTTCATGTATCGAGCGGTGCTATTTGATGCGTTTTCTGTCTGTGTTAGCTGTAGGACATCGAGGCGGAGTCGTGGCGAGACACGGTGGACCGGACTAGGCGCAGGTGGCGCTGAGGTTAGAACGGTCGGGAGGTGTTGAAGACGGCGAGGGCTCGAGGTGGCTGCGAGGCTTGCAAGGCAAGAAATGAGGAAGCTTCCTAGAAGGTGCGCGAGGGGCGTTTTGGTGAATACGCAAAGCTGCACTAAAGGAAGTGGATTGTGGGTAAAGCGCAAAAGGTTAATGGGTAAAGCAATGGTGAACCCATTAGTGGAGGCTATAAATAGAGAGGGTGTTCTCTAGTAGTCTTCATGGATTTTAGGGAGAAATAGTGTGCTGAAATTGAGAGAGAGTGGGTGTAAGAGTTAGGGTTTTTATTTGGTTCTCTCCATGTATGAAATTTGAGAAAGAGAGAAATAGAGAAGGTGAGAGTTTCTCTCTATGCTCTCCGAGCGTATGGGGACTCATATGTAATCATGGATTTTTAAGGAAAAATTGAGAGAGATGGTGTGCTGAATTTTGGGCTGTTTCTTGCCTCTCTTAGTCTCTCTTATTTGCTCCTTGCTCTTTGGCTCTTGGTTGGCAGTGGAAGTTCTTCTTTTTGGTGTTTCTCGGCAGCACAATAGTCAGTGCAGTTCGGCCCCTTTTCTTTGCTTTTCTCGGTAGTCTTTTAATTCTCACTCGGCCAGCTAGAGATCTTGCTGCAGTATGCATTTTCTTGGCATTAGTGCTGCCGAACAAGACTATATCTTGCTGCCAAACAGCATTTAATACTGCCTAATCAAGCTACAGTTTTCCCTTTTATTTGCTTTCGGCAGCTCAAAGAAACTTGTGTTCCTGAGAATTGAATGACTCCTCTCGGGTGGCAGCACTTACCTTGTTATTTAGCTGTCTTTTTCTGCATGTTCTTTGCAGCAGCAAGTGTGCTTTTGTTCAACCCTTTTGTTGCTATTTTGGCCTGTTATTTGCTGCAGAAATCAAGTTCGTTTGGCCAGCTATGTTATCTCTTTTGCTGCAGCAACATGTGTGCTCTTTTCAGCTTTTAGTAGAGCTAATTTGCAGCAGCATGTGTGCTCTTTTCAATCTTTTGTAGTGCTGTTTTGTGCAGCAGCCCTAACAATCTTTGCCTATTTATTTTGTTTGGCCAGCAAGTTCATTTCTCTGTTTTGCATTTCCTTGTGTCCAGTTGGGCCATCTCCTGTTCAATCAGTTTGTTTAGTTTCTTCCCAATCTGACCGGCTCATTTCTCTGGAGTTCTTGTGATTCTCTATGGGAGGTCTTCCGCTCATCACGTTTGATCTATGTTGATTTTCCGTGGCTGTGTATCCTCTTCTTCATAGCTTTTTATAGCTATCGGAGAACTGAGATTTTCGTGAATACTTTGAGGGACGATTTTAAAGTCGACATTCACCCCCCCTCTGTCGCCATTTCGGTCCAACATTGGATGATCAGACTGTCAAGTGCACATTGAAGAAAAACCACGCAGTTGGCACAAAAATATGTTATCTGTTTGACTGGGCAAACTTTCTTAGCCAAATGTTTGATTGGGGAATTCAAAATGTGTTTCTTTTTGCAGTGTTATCGGCGGTAAACATGTCATGGAACGCAGCTTTGCAAGTTTCAGAAGCTCAAATTTAGGTTTTGACAATGGAGGTGAATTTTATATTCCGTTTCCTCCTGTCTCCACCAGCATTCTTTATAGTGAATAAAACAAAACAATAATTTTTATTGCATTATCTTTTTAATTGGATCATAATCATGCAACGACATTCTGTCGCAATTTTGAATAGCGTAGAAACCCTCATCTTCAGACAAACCAATTGCATATGTCGTTTTTCTCGTCAGCTTAATAAGTCATAAGATCAGCACGAAAACAAGAAAAACTGAGCATATTGGAGTTTATTATGCCCTGTTTCTGATGAGGACATCTCTATTATACATTCATCATCCACTCCAAGTGTGCATGACAAAGCTAGTGATGAGGCTCCGAAAGGTCCTATGACAAGAGCAAGACCTAAACTACTTCAACAACAGGTGCTTTTGTTTCTTAGAGAGTCTTCAATTACGTTAGATGAGAATAGCATACTACCCAATACAAATATGTTGTGCCTTCTCAGATTCGAAGCAACGGAAGATCAAGTGGAGAAGGTCCAACCAGCCATGAGTCAAGAGGATGAGAGTCCATGCAAGCAAGGAACTAAGATATATGCGTCCAAGAAAGTCTCAATCAAGCAGCCATCAAATCAATGGAAGACCACGTGATCACAAATCTCATGCAGTGGACAAGATGTGGCCTGCGTGCCCAAAAGCTGACCGAATTCACCTCAATCCCGGTCTTGTAATAGGATAGGGGCTTAGCTCGAAATTGAAGGAAACAGACTTGCTAAATTTTAGGAATTAGATTAGGAAACCTTGACCGAATTAGAGATTGATTCGGCCAAGGCTTTCCTTGCGTGAGTTCGGGGAAGCACTATAAAACCCCCTTGTATCCCTTTTGTTCGAGGCAGACCACGTTTGAGAAAAATCAATCTACTAAAGTTTTTCGAGTTTAGCATTGCTGCCAAAATTCCTAAGGGAATTAGGAGTGTCTTCTTCAATCAAGATCGTTCAGCCTTTCTGCTGGGAATTGGGTGCACGATTGATCTTTGCTTGGTGGTCGGCGAAATCAACACGAGTGTGTTTTGGCGGATTAAAAAGTGTTCATCCCTTGCACTGGCATTGGAGGATCATTACGATTCATCAAGACTCCCGTGAATATCCATCCTACGTCGAGAAGATCGGGCGACCCCGTATCATCTTGGTATCAGAGCGCGGTTTACTCGGTAGGATCTTATCCCTTTAAATTTCAGTTATTACTTGTTGTCCTATAGTCCATAAACTGAAAACACACAAAAAATCCAAACCTTAGTTTCGCATCTGCTATTTTTTTGTGAGTTTTATTAAGTCTTGATCCATTAGAAATTTTGTTTACGTGCTGATCTTTGTGTCCCTTCGCGTAACTTGATCTTGTGTCCCCATAAAACAAAAGAAAGTAGATTCAATTTACTCTTGAAGTTGAGTCCGTGCCTCCCAGATCAAATCTGAGTACAACCCTAGAATCCAAGTCGGTTTTGGCAAGCTGTCCACTCCCGAATCCGTTTGGAAGTTGCCATCCGAAACCAACTCTAGGGAGGTGCTATCCGAAAATCAAGAGAGGTGTTAGTGTTCACGTTGGCTTCCTTGAACACCATACAACCGAACACCATACATACGAGCTTCACTTATATATTTTGAATACTTGAGACTAGTCATTGATATTGCATTGAGGGCTACTCCTGAATACTCTTAGCTGAACATTAGGGCTTGTGCATCACTACCCTCAGCCGATCAAAAAAAAAATTCAAAGCTTAGAGAGAGAGAGTATCTTTTAATTACCTTTATACCTCTACCTTCCCAAAAAAGTTAGTAACCCATATACCTCAATAGACTCAGAACAGTGAGTTGAACATATTTGGGTGATTGGCAAGGTAGAAAAAAAAGAGGTGAGGAAAAAAAGAGAAAAGAGAGAGAAGACTGATTGGGTGAGTAGTTCTAGTTCATATTTTTAGTTTGAGTGACTAAAATTCTTTAGCAATCCTGTGCCCTCTTTTCTTGCTATTGCAATTGGTTAGCGTCTCTCATGGTACTTGATGCAAACGAGCTAATTTTCCTAATTGTTTCCATTTAGCTCATTCCTTTGTTGCATTGAGTCACATTGATATTTGCATGTGCGTTCATAAACTTCACTTATATCTATTAGATTAGTACATAGGCAATATTTTCTAGCTTGGATTATTACTTAGTTTTACAACATCGTGAAATTCAGATCGTGTAGGCTAAATACTTCCTAACCAAGCTCCACAAAATATCCTCTGCCGTGCAATTGTGAGTCACTTTTAAATCCGCTTGATCATCACTTGTTATTGTAGCCACCACCAAGTGTAAGTTTCTTTTGGTCTCAATTCACTTTGGAAAGGTAAGAACTTTACTTGGGAGAGGAAAAGTGAGATTGAGAGAACTCCACATATTACCCATATATTTGTAGTTTTTGTGTTTTCTTTGTGCTACTAACCATGTCAGGTGGAGACGACAACATGGGAGAGGAGCATGGTCTGAATTCCCCGGTGACACGTTTTTAATTCCAAGCTTTGAGGGAAACTTTGCGCAATGAGTTCGCCGCTACTACTTCTGCTTTGGAGGAGCAACTCAAGGCAGAGATCAACAACTCCACACAAGACATGAACATTGAGATGAACCAACAAATGAATGTACTACGTACCAACATTGTGAACGACGTGGTGCGCGCACTTCGACCGCAACAAGAGGAAGGCAATGTTCATCGTAGGGGTGGCATCCCTCCACGAGATGAGGAAGCGGGCATTGCTCGAGGTGACCAAGAAGCGCAACACAGACAGGACCGTGTGGTGGCAAACACCATTCGTCCACCCTTACCAGGTAGAGGTGAAGGGGGCAGCTTCCATGGTCTGGGGAGGGGCCATGGACATGGAGGCCGTGGCGGAGGAGTACCTCGTTTTGACGACGATGACTTTCTTCACTACGACGACGGCTACCACCATCGTAATCGTCGCAGCGATGAACGTCCAAATGAGGATAAGTTTGGTAAGCTTAAATTTACCATGTCAACATTTTCAGGTACACATGACCCAGAGGAATACCTTACTTGGGAGCTCAAGATGGACAAGGTGTTCCGCCTGCACAATTATTCAGAGAAGAAGAAAATTCACATGGCGGGACTTGAATTCACTGATTATGCATTCATATGGTGGGAACAAGTACAAAATCAAAGGAGAGGGAACGACGACCCTCCCATCACTACATGGGAAGAGATGAAGTACCACATGAGAGCAAGGTTTGTTCTCAAACATTACAAGCATGATTTGTTTGATAAATTGCAGCAAATGAAGCAAGGAACCCTCACGGTGGAGGAGTGCTACAAAGAGATGGAGATGGCGATGATTCGAGATAATGTATATGAGAAAGAAGAGCAAACAATGGCACGATTCCTTGCTGGTTTACACCCTTCCATCAAGCGCATCACGAAATTTCAGCCTTACAATAACATGGTGGAGTTGGTACATCAAGCAACCAAGGCTGAAAGATAAGTTCAACAAGACATGAGGGCAACAAGAACTTCATCCTACATGCCCAGAGCAGCACCAACAGGAGGTAAAACAACATCTCATTTCAATTCGTTTTAAACTAATCCATCTAGTGAAAGTTTTGCTCCTAGTGCACGTGCTGCCCCGAGTGCCAAGAACGCCACTCCTTCCTTTACAAAGAGAGGACCAGCCCCATCTTCATCATCTTCTATTGGTTCTACGGCCAAGAGTAGCTCCATCCAATGCTTTGAGTGTCTTGGTCGCGGACATATGCAAAAGGATTGCCCAAATAGCAAGATAATGTTGATAACTGACAATGGAGAATATGACTCTGCTAGTGAGGAAGATGGAGAGCACCTTGCTGATTTTGAGGCATTTGAGGATGGCCATGAGGAAGAAAGAGAAGAAGAAACATGTAGGGATGGGTATTGTGACCCTGAGTCCGATCCTATCCTAGTGTGCACCCCTTCGGTGTTGAGCGTTCAAGCAAAATCCAATCATGAACAACACTGCAACCTTTTCCAAACAAGAGCTCAGGTAAGTAAAGATGGTAAGTGTTGCAAAGTTATTATTGATGGAGGTAGTTGTCATAACTTAGCTAGCAAAGAACTTTGCACTAAACTTGGATTGAAATACAAGAAACACCCACATCCATATCAAATTCAGTGGTTGAATAATAATGGTTCCATGAATATTGGGTACACTGTTCATGTTAGCTTTCAGATTGGTTCTTATCATGATACTGTAGAATGTGATGTTGTGTCTATGGAAGTATGTCACTTGTTATTAGGTAGGCATGGCAATATGATCGTTCTGTTATTCATGATGGAAGAACTAATTAGTACAAATTCATGTGGAACAATAAGGAAATAACACTACTGCCATTAACTCCTTCTCAAATCATACATGATAACATGCAAAAGGTTGAGGTGAAAATAAAGAGTGAGAAAGGGAAGGAGTAAAAGAATGTGATTCCACAAAAGGTGAGAGAGAGCCACAAGCTAAAGTTGAGTGGAAAAAGATAGGATGAGGGAGAGACAATGTTAGTCATGATAGCCACCAAATCTGATTTGAGAGCGATGAGATGTGATTCTACTTTGGAGCATTTGGTATTGCTGTATAAAGATGTCTTGCTTTCTACTAATGACTTAACCTCTCTTCCTAGCATGGTTTCTCAAGTGTTACAGGCTTATGAAGATGTCTTTCTAGAGGAGGTACCCGCTGGTCTACCACCCATTCGCGGCATTGAACATCAAATTGATTTGGTACCTAGAGCTCCACTTCCCAACCGGCCGCCGTACCGCACAAACCCGGAGGAGACAAAAGAAATTCAGCGGTAAGTGCAAGCGCTCATGGAAAAAGGGTACGTACGCGAAAGTCTTAGTCCCTGTGCCGTTCCTGTCATTCTTGTTCCTAAGAAAGATGGTACATGGAGAATGTGCGTAGACTGTAGGGCTATCAACAATATCACCATTCGTTATCGTTATCCTATTCCTACGTTAGATGATATGCTTGATGAATTGAGTGGCTCCACTATCTTTTCTAAGATTGATTTGTGTAGCGGATATCATCAGATCAGAATGAAACATGGTGATGAGTGGAAGACAGCTTTTAAAACCAAATTTGGATTGTATGAATGGTTAGTGATGCCTTTTGATTTATCTAATGCTTCTAGTACATTCATGCGATTAATGAACCATGTTTTGAGATATTTCATTGGAAAATTCATGGTAGTATATTTTGATGACATCTTGATATATAGCCGCTCATTGGAAGAACATGTTGAACACATTATACAAGGGCTAGAAGTGCTAAGATCTGAACAATTGTATGCTAATCTTGAAAAGTGTGCCTTTTGCATAAACAAAGTGGTGTTCTTAGGCTATGTTGTTTTAGCTCATGGAATTGAAGTTGATGAATCTAAAATTAAAGCTATTCGCAATTGGCCTACCCCAATGAATGTTAGTCAAATTCGTAGCTTCCATGGGCTTGCTAGTTTCTATCGTCGATTTGTGAAAGATTTTAGCACCATTGTTGCTCCATTAAATGAATTAACTAAAAAAGGAGTCACTTTTGAGTGGGGAGAATCACAAAAAAGGCTTCTGCTGAATTGAAGAAATGTTTGACTGAAGCACCATTACTTGTTTTACCTGATTTCATTAAAATTTTTGGGATTGAATGTGATGCTAGTGGAATAGGTATTGGTGGTGTTTTGATGCAAGAAAGAAAACCTGTTGCATATTTTAGTGAGAAACTTCATGGTACACAATTGAATTATCCTGTTTATGACTAAGAATTGTATGCTCTTGCGCGCGTATTAGAGACTTGGCAACATTATCTTTGGCCTAAAGAATTTGTCATTCATTCTGATCATGAAGCTTTGAAATATTTAAAAGGTCAAGCTAAACTGAACCATAGACATGCTAAGTGGGTTGAATTCATTGAGACTTTTCCATTCGTTGTTAAATACAAGAAAGGCAAGGAAAATATGGTAGCTGATGTATTGTCTAGAAAACATGTGTGCTTTTCACTCAATTGGAAGTAAAGGTTCCAAGGCTAGAAAGTTTGAAAGATTTATATACTTCTGATCATGACTTTTCAGCACCATATTCTAATTGCAAGGATGGGAAAGGGTGAGATAAGTTTCATGTTCATGATGGTTTTCTCTTTCGCATGAACAAACTATGTGTTACAGATTCTTTTGTGCGTTTGCTACTATTGCAAGAGTCTCATGCAGGAGGATTGATGTGTCACTTTGGAAGAGTGAAGACATACATGATGTTGGCCGATCACTTCTATTGGCCAAAGATGAGGCGCGACGTCGAGAGACTTGTTTAAAGATGCATCACATGCCATAAAGCAAAGTCAAAATTCACATGATTTGTACACTCCACTTCTAGTTTCTAGTGTTCCTTGGGAAGATGTTATCATGGATTTTGTGTTGGGATTACCTAGGACCAAGAGGGGGAGGGATTTAGTCTTTGTTGTTATGGATCGGTTTTCTAAAATGGCACATTTTATTCCCTGTCATAAGAGCGACGATGCGTCGCATGTAGCTCACTTGTTTTTCAGGGAGATTGTGAGGTTGCATGGAATGCCAATAACTATTGTTTCAGATCGTGACGTCAAGTTCATGAGCTACTTTTGGAAGACTTTGTGGGCCAAGCTTGGGACAAAGTTGTTGTTTTCAACGATTTATCACCCACAAACAGATGGACAGACCGAGGTAGTGAACCGTACACTCTCAATGCTGCTGCGGACAATGATCAAAAAAATTTGAAAGAGTGGGAAGATTGTCTACTGCATGTTGAATTTGCATATAATCGGGCGGTGCATTCTACAACTCAATTGTGTCCATTTGAGGTGGTGTATAGTTTCAAACTGATCATGCCACTTGACTTGATGCCACTTCTATTACAAGAACGTACAAATATAGAGGCTTCTAAGCGTGCTGATTTTGTGAAAAAGCTCCATTAAAAGACTAAAGAGGTAATTAAAAAGAAGGTACGTGCTTATGCTTCTAAAGCTAACAAGGCTAGAAAGAAAATTATATTTGAACTAGGTGACTTAGTATGGGTACATCTTCGCAAAGAACGCTTTCCGGAGAGGCGTAAATCAAAATTGATGCCCCGTGGTGATGGTCCTTTTAAAGTACTTGCCAAGATCAATGAGAATGCATACAAGATAGAGCTTCCGGGAGACGATTATGAGGTGAGTACTACTTTTAATGTTGCTAATTTATTACCATTCTTTGGACAAGATGGCACAGAGTCGAGGACGACTCTTTTTTCAAGAGGGGGAGGATGATGAGGACATCTCTATTATACATTCATCATCCACTCCAAGTGCGCATGACAAAGCTAATGATGAGGCTCCGAAAGGTCCTATGACAAAAGCAAGAGCTAAACTCCTTCAACAGCAGGTGCTTTTGTTTCTTAGAGAGTCTTCTATTACGTTAGATGAGAATAGCATACTACCTAATGCAAATATGTTGTGCCTTCTCAGATTCGAAGCAACGGAAGATCAAGTGGAGAAGGTCCAACCAGCCACGAGTCAAAAGGATGAGAGTTCATGTGAGCAAGGAACTAAGATATATACGTCTAAGAAAGTCTCAACCAAGCAGCCATCAAATCAATGGAAGGCCACGTGATCACAAATCTCATGGTGTGGACAAGATGTGGCCTGCGTCCCCAAAAGCCAACCGAATCCACCTCAATCTCGGTCTTGTAATAGGATAGGGGCTTAGCCCGAATTTGAAGGAAACATACTTTAGGAATTAGATTAGGAAACCTTGACCGAATTAGAGATTGATTCGGCCAAAGCTTTCCTTGCGTGAGTTCAGGGAAGCACTATAAAACCTCCTTGTATCCCTTTTGTTCGAGGCAGACCACGTTTGAGAAAAATCAATCTACTAACGTTTTCGAGTTTAGCATTGCTGCCGAAATTCCTAAGAGAATTAGGAGTGTCTTCTTCAATCAAGACCGTTCAGCCTTTTCGCTGGGAATTGGGTGCACGATTAATTGATCTTCGCTTGGTGGTCGGCGAAATCAACACTAGTGCGTTTTGGTGGATTAAAGAATGTTCGTACCTTGCACTGGCATTGGAGGATCATTACGATTCATCAAGACTCCCATGAGTATCCATCCTACGTCGGGAAGATCGGACGATCCCGTATCAGTTTCCTTGGTAAAAACCAGATACGCCATTACTTGAACAAATCCAGGAATTGCAAGAGAAACTTCTTCAGCTCAGAGAAGGCTAGGATCATGGTTAAATTGGTTGTTCATTCATAAAGGAGATCCAACGAACCAGATTTCAGACTCTACTCGGAGAAGCTGAACTCATCGGCATAGATTGGAAGCTGAAGCGATCGAGGAGCGTTCCTAAGCTGAAGAACTCATCGCCTACAAGTCCCACTAAAGGTGATAGATACCTCCCTAATTGATCTGTTAGTATGGTTATCATCTGTAAGCTCTTCCATTGTGCAGTTCCTTTTACATTGGTTTAAGTTTTGTCGTTTGTTCAATGCAAATTGCATGGGATCTAGCAAATAAGCAAGCGATGGCATGTCCGTGATAATAGTTGGGAGAAATGCTATTCCAAAGTTGCGAACAAGCGATAGACGCAAACCAATGAAATGTTTTTGGGCAGAATTTGGGAGGTCAAAGTGATCTGCTTGGAATGTGAAAGTTAGACAGCAGATTTGGACCAAGAGTCATACTACGTTGATTGATCTGTTTACCCTAGTATTCTTCTTTGGAGATTCTAAGATAGGAGAATTCCAAAGCTGTGCAGCAATTCTGGCCTCCAAATTGACCATATTTTCTATACATATAGAGAATGCGTCCTGGTCCCACCTTGAACTGAGCATTCTGAACTGGTAGCCCTGCTTATGCTCGATCTAGAAAACGGGAATTTCATAATAAACCGTTCAATTTTTGAACGAATCGAAAAAATTTCTGCATTCCAAACGGTGTCCTAGTTTTTTTCTAGAGAAACAAATGGAAGTGAACGCGCTGATCATTTCATCCTGAGCTTCTGGTTTCTGGCTTATTTTTCATTATGCATAAATTCGTCTTTTTCTGATTTTTTTTAGTTTTTTGAGCTTTTTTTTGCCGGTTCTTTTTTCGTATTCGTTTTGCATTGTCCGTGATAGGCTAACATATTTTTTTCTATTTTTAATTTTTTTAAAATTTGGTTAGGCCAAATAAACCATCATCAGTTACAGTGTAATTTCAGCTAGCTACAGTAAAATTTCAGTTATAAGCCACTTTTTTCAACCCAACCGAGCGTCACCTAAAAGATTCACAACTGACTGCTTTCCCCATGCTTTATACTGATTTCACCACCTTTTTCTCGACACAGTTTCAAATAGGTCTCTCAATTATGTCCTCTTTTTATATATATCAAATTGGAAGAAGTCAGCATTGTGAAAAAATAAATTAAAAATTGCAAAAAAAATATCAAAATAGCAGGATAGGCAGGCGAGGGCATATCTAGTGCATCCTAATTTTTTGTGCATCCTGGTGTCATCTTCAAAACATGATGTAAATGGTGATGAAAAATTCTGAAAAAAAAATAGTTAGATAAGTCATGATGTAATAAAAAAAATCCTGCAAAAATTCAACTAGCAGGCCTATATCAGATTACCACTACAACTAGTGCGCCAAAACTCAAAAGAAACGACCAAAGTTTCTCTTAAAAGGGAGAAAAAGAACAAGCAAACATCCTGCTCAGACTGCTCTAAACACAAAAATGATGAAATGAATATGTCTGAGGCTAGTTGAAAGCTTGGAATCAACCATTCAGACTTGCTATAGCATAGCCTAACAGTACCTTGTCAATTTCGCTATCCATTAGAGCTTGATGTCCACCAACCACATGGTTTGTTTACGTGGTTTTTTCACTATTATTTTGGGATTTAAACCCGTGAACTGCAAGGGCAAAACTTTAGATGATTGTACTAGCCTACTATTCCCGTCCTCTAAAATAAAAATATAAACTCGTCTATACATGAAACTATGTAACTCATCTCCTGTCCCAATCTTCCCTCCATTTCTCGCGCACCACCAAGAACCCAAACTCGTGCCATGCCGCCGCCGCCGGCGGCCAAGAGCAGCAGCAAGATGCAGAAGCTGCTCAAGTCGGCCTTAAACGCGGCGGCGACTCCTCGGCCGCCGCGGTCGCGGGGGCCGGGGAGGAGTCGGAGCTGAGCCGGCCGGCGTCCGTGTCGTCCTCGTCGTCGGCAGCGAGCAGCGGGCGGCCGCCATCGGGGAGGCTGTCCGGGCGGCGGGGCAACGACGGCGACCGGTCCAGCCGCGAGAGCATCGAGCTCGACGGTCTTCCTTGTTCCTTTGCTTGTTTGCATGACCCCTTCTTGTTCTTCGGTGAAATCAAACAAATTTTTTTGAGAAGTTTAGGTGAAAATTAAAAATGAGAATTAGCTGTTCCTACAGAATGCTGTGCTTCTTTCTAACTAGTCAACGATCCATAGAAAATGGTCACAACTCACAAGACAAATCATGCCGAGAATTAGAGATAATATGCATAGCACCAACTGACAGAAAGAATGGGTAAAGTCTACGCAGCTCATGAAAAATGCGTATATTTAACTCTGAGAATTGAAGTAGAGAGTGTGAAAAATAATGCGGTTTTTGTGTTCCAAATGCGAGAATAAATCGAACCGTAGACTTTACTAGTGCAATTGCATGGTGGGGCTTTCTAGAAAATTATTCCTTTTAATTCAAGTTTGCAAAAGTGGGAAGTTTATCTATTTTATTTGTATTTCCCCCCTCTATTTCAATGGGTTTTGTAAAACCCCCCTTTTTTGGGATATGGTCGTCGTACGTCCCGTAACAACCTAAGAGTTCAATTGCGAACAGAACGCGTATCATACCAAATATTTAAAAGAGTTAATTTAATTAAAATAAAGACCTAACAGTCCACTTTAATAGCTTTAAGGGTGTCTAAACCCAAAATTTACTTACATTCAGAAGATCCAAACAAAATTTCCACAGGAATACTTGAGTGCGGTCGTAATCCTAACATAAAAACTTATAACATCCTTTTCTTCATCTGATCTCTGTGTTGGTGAAAAATAAAGCAAGACTGAGTACAATCAACCATACTCAACAAGTCATATGAGGAAATGCTACATAACTACTTGCAGGGATTTTCAAATGGTGGGGTTATAAGGGTTTTATTAAGTATTTGTAAATGCAATTTTATCTGTAAACATATTTAAACACAAAGGAACAATAACTTCTTAATGAATTGGGTTTCAAAACTTGATTATCAGACTTCAACATTTCCAAATCACTTCCAAATCTACTTATGCTTTGCTATTGGAATCACCCATTAAATACAACTTCATTTACCAGAAGTACAGCATATATATATTCGAATACCATTTATAAATTACTTTGTTGAGTTGCCCATCTTTACCCGCAAGATTCCCTAACCCTCATTACTGAGTTGAGAAAACAAGGTGTTTCACTGCTCATCTCTTTATGTAGCCTCTACCCGATAGACTAGTGACATGCGTCATTTTTACATATATTTACCCGTCATTTTACCCTTATATTTTTCACATTTAAAGATCATTTATCATCATTTACACGCTTTTCTATAATTAGTTGCTCAATTTGAATCATTTTACATTTTTTGTACTTTTCCGCAGGCCAGCGCGATCGAGGCGTATAAACAACAAATTTGGCATTCTGGACTACTCCATATAGATGTACTCGTTGTCTCAGACACGTAGGATCAAATCGCAAAGAAAACGGAGCTCTGGAGGTCTAAATCAGAAGAAATGAAATGGGGGAAGGATCTATTCACAATTGTAGAAATCTTGGAGGACTAAATCGAAAAATAGTCATCCCCAACCTGGCCACATAACCCTTATCGGAGTTTTTTGTACGGATAATCCATTTTTTATTCGAAATTACATAAATATACCCGCGGGAAAATTTTTTACAAAAATAGGCTCCAGTCGCCGAATGGTTGGGCGACTAGAGCCTATCGCCCAACTGCATCGCGACACAATTTGTCTCATTTGCATGAAGCGACTACATCCAGTCGCTCTTCCGTTAAGCGACTGGAATGCAGTCGCTCTTCCGTTAAGCGACTAGCATGCAGTCGCCATACGGGATGGCGACTGCATGTAGCCCCGTGTTTTGTTTTAGATTTTGTGAATTTTGTAACGTTGAGCGGGTAAAAATACGGTGAAGTTGTAATAAAAGTTTATGTTCATTGTATATTGTAGGTGTGCAAAAAGTTTTAAAATTTTTTTCATGAAAGATTGAGTACGAGCGATCGATACATACTTTGTTAAGTGAGATAGTTTATGTGCGGAGAGAGATAATAGACTTATGTAAATTTAAATAAACTTCATATTATAACTGTGAGTAACATGCCGCATGTTTTTTCAGTACATGCATAAATACATCTGCAGCGTCGCCTCACTAGTCACCCTGGTGTGCCCCGTCACCGCGCCCGCGTCCTCCCATACGGCCTCGCTTGGCCCTCCTCCGGTGCAACGGGTTAGGACGATCCGAAAAAGTAAAACGAGGAGGAGGGTGTCTATCCGCGGCGGGGCGAGTAAGCTGCACCTCGGGTGTGTGCTCTCGGCACCGGCGCAGAGATAACCTCCGGTGCTACGTCGGAGTAGTGTCCATGCCACTCCGGTGTAGACGCGAAAAACTGGTCCACTTCCTCCGGCTGGGGAGATGCCGGAGACGCCGTGCTGCTGGTAAGCACCTGCAATATTAATAACGTTAGTTCGTTGCATATCGTCTTCGGATAAACACGATATAAGAACCTCTGCGTACCCGTGCCCGGTGCCATCCACGCAGGAGGAGGGGCGTACACCCCCTGCGTAGAAGGCGTGAAGTGAACCGGTGTAGGAGGCCCTGCCCAGGCTGAACCCCCTGGCTGCTCCGGGTGAGGTGGTGGAGGACGTATCCACGTAGGTGCACCAGAGTGGTGCCACGCTGGTCGGGGTGGACGAGCAGTCGAAGCGGTGGGCGTGGAGACCACCGGTAGCCTCGTGCAGGAGAGTAGGCTAACGATACGTCTACACCCCTCGTGCACCCGACGCGCAAAGCTGATGCCCTCCTCATGGGTCAGGTGCGCACCACTGGAGAGCCTCTCCAGTACTGTCCCGGAGTCGAGGCATAGGGCAGAACCGACGTCAGCCTGGACACAAAGACATGAAATGGTTGATTATCGAAACGACATTACCATTTGGGAATCTTTGAAATGACATGAAACGTCATCGCGATGTGGCGCGCGCGCGAAGTCGCGAGAGTGCGTGTCCGTCGGAGCGGCGGCGTGTGTGGCGGCGGGTCTACCACATATACGAGCACGTGCGGGTCCGCGGTGGTACCGGTAGCAGTACTCGGCGTACTCCTGGCATCGTCGTGACGGGCTGTCCTCCTCCACGCGGTCGTCGGCGCACCCGCCTTGCTCGACCTGGGTGCATCCTCACCGACCGATCGGTGCCTCTTTTCTCCCTTCGCGCTTTGCTGCGTATAGAACCATTGCGGATGTGAGATACTTGCGACGCGATGGTAAGTATGTAAATATTTAGCGAAACGATCACTCACCGTGCACGTGGCGCGGAATCGATGGTCCGAATGGTGCGAGAACCGTTGCCGTAGAGCTGAATCGCCGCATCACCGGCGGGGTGCGTAGTCCTCCACGTAGATGAGGTACACGAGCTTCGGCGGGTGAGCGTAAAGCCCGATCACGCCCGGCAAAGTGAGGACAGCCCGCCAGAGCACGGGCTGGCGCCGTATCTGCGTCGGCTCCCAGCGCGCACGTCGTCCGCCGTGATGCGGTCGAGTTGCTCCACAAAGCCCGACGCCGCGTGACTGCTGCGTCGGCGCGAACTGCTGCGCAAGAAATATAAGCTATTTAGAATGACGATCGTCAATAAGACAGAAATAGTTGACTGTGATAATACTTACTCGACGACGGCACCAGATAGAACCCATCGTCGGCCGGTCGACGTCTCCCCCTGGATACATCTCGGGACCGTACGGGCCCATGTCGTCTAGCACAGGTCGCCCGACGCTTAAGCGCTCGAACGACCACAACTGCAGTAGCAGCGGACAGCCAGTGAGGATCGAGTTCGCCTTGACCCTCGTGCACGCATCGCATAGGGCGCGGTACGTCGCGGCAAGCACGGCCGATCCCGGTGACTGGTGGGGCTCGCGTCGGCGATCGCCTCGCATAGCGATAAGGCGCGCATCCACCGTGTTGCCGTGGCTGGTGGTGAAAAGCACCCAACCAAACAGCCACAGCACGTACGCCTCCAGGTGGCGCGCCACCTGGTGATCGTCTGCCTGTGGAACCATGCGCTCCACCTGAATTCAAACAAGTTGTTATTAGTACGTGATACCACAAATAAACGGTTGGACGACACGATCGAATGTAAAAAAACCACGTACCCGGTACTGTGTGAGCCACCTCAGCGTCGGCCCATGGGTCTGCGCCTCTGTGAACACGTGGTGCTGAGGGCCCGGTGGAACGACACCCTCGAATCGCCAAGCGGTCGGCGCGCCCGATCGTGTGGGGCCTCGGTAGGAAAGCGGCGTCTCCGCGATCGGAAGGCCAAGGAGCGAGGACACGTCCTCCGTGGTCGGCGTCATCTCCCGAATGGGAGGTGGAAAGTGTGCGTCTCGGGCCGCCAACGGTCCACCAAAGCCGTCAGCAGGGAACGGTCGAACGGGAAGCGTCGTGATCGCTCCCCGCCCGCCTCGTCCCCGCCCTCGTCCCCGCCAGCGCCTGCATCCTCGTCCGTGGCCTGCACCATCCGGGCAAGAGGAGTAGCCGGCATCCGCGACTGCAAACAAAGTGAAGGTCGGCACGGAATGAACTTACGGCCGCACTAAACGCTGGAGTAGTGCAAAACTGGCGATCCAACGGTCGAGTCTCGGGCCACGCGAGGTGTGCGTGTCCGGACCACTCCCAGCTGAGGCGGCTCGTCCGTGCTCCCCGGTGTCGGCACTAGACGGGAAGCGCGATGAGAGCGGTCCACGTGCTCGTCCAACAACGCGTCGCCACTCGAGGCACGTCCGACGAGTCATACGCAAAATTTGTACAATAATTTCTACATTAAATTTTCTACATCTAAATTTATACAATAATTTCAATATTAAATTATATACACTAATTATCTACACTAACTATCTTTCTACACTAAATTATCGACACTAACTATCTTTCTACACTAACTATTTTTCTAAACTAATTATCTACACTAATTATCTTTCTAAACTAATTTATCTACACTAACTATCTTTCTACACTAAATTATCTACACTAACTATATTTCTACACTAAATTATCGACACTAATTATCTACACTAACTATTTTTCTAAACTAATTATCTACACTAATTATCTTTCTAAACTAATTTATCTACACTAACTATCTTTCTACACTAAATTATCTACACTAACTATCTTTCTACACTAAATTATCGACACTAATTATCTACACTAATTATCTTTCTAAACTAATTTATCTACACTAACTATCTTTCTACACTAAATTATCTACACTAACTATCTTTCTACACTAAATTATCGAAACTAAATTATCTAAACTAATTATCTACACTAACTATTTTTCTAAACTAATTATCTACACCAATTATCTTTCTAAACTAATTTATCTACACTAACTATATGTCTAAACTAAATTATCCACACTAATTATCTACACTAACTATCTACACTAACTAATTTTCTAAACTAATTATCTACACTAACTATATTTCTAAACTAACAAAAAATATAACACAAATACTTACCTAAAAATCGCGCACGCCCTCTCCTCTTCTCCTCCTCTCCCCTCCCTCTTCTCCTCCTCTCCCTCTCTTTCTCTCCCCTCCCTCTTCTCCTCCTCTCCCTCTCTTTCTCCTTCTCTGCGCGCCGAAGAAGTGGACGTCGGGGGCCGGCCGAGCGCGGCCTTTATATCCACCCTCAGTCGCCCAACGGTTGGGCGACTGATATGCAGTCGCCCAACAGTTGAGCGACTGCTTTGCAATCGCCGAACCGTTGGGCGACTGGAGTTAATCGCCCAACGGTTGGCAGACTCTCCAGCTGCCGCGGTCTGGTTGGGCGATAGGCTTCAGTCGCCCAACCATTCGGCGACTGGAGCCTATTTTTGTAAAAAATTTTCCCGCGGGTATATTTATGTAATTTCGAATAAAAAATGGATTATCCGTACAAAAATTTCACCCTTATCGCCACCTGAATTTCTTCTTGAGCCTAGCATTTTCGTTTTTTCAACCCTCTTTGCTTCTTCCCTCTTCACCCACGGCCACCGACAAGGTCAGGCCAGCTCACCGGCGCGCCACCACACCCGCTGCTGCTCACCTCCTCCGTACCTTTGCACACTTCCTCACCTAGCCCCTTCTGCACAGCAGCCATCTCCACCACGCCATCCTACCTTCGCCCCTAACTTCACTGAGCGGCCACCCTTCTCTACTCTCTCTCCACCTCAAGCTCTCTCTCCTTGGCCCTCCTTGTGCTTCACCTCTCTCTCGTCTCCTCCACCGTCTCACTGGCTACCTCAATCGCCACCGATTCCTTCTCTGCAATCACCATCACGCCTCTGCGATGTCGGCACAGTGCGCCAGCCTCTGCTTCATTGGCCGCCATCACGATGCCAACCTCGGCGACCACGACCCCATCTTCTTCCACATCATTGACCCCTGCATCCTCTTGATCGACGTTGGGGGCCACGACTCCGATTAGCTCCACCGCGACCTCTTATTCCTCAAACCCCGACTGCTTGATGACTTCAACACTTTGCTATGGCCACCCCTCTGCTACCACTACTACTTCTCCATTTTTCGATTGATTCTCCATTCCTTTCCTCTTTACTGTTCTTAATTACTGCTCAGTGGTTGCTATTGTTAATTCTATTGCACTTTGTGAGTCTAATATTGTGGATTTGAGTTCAGTGGTGCACTATGATGTATGCATGTGGTCGGTGGATGCGTAGTTGTGATCTATTATTTTGCTCTAGGATTACATTTTGATTCATGTTGTCAGTAGCTTAATTCTAGAATTGTGCCCTGTTCAATTTCTTGTGTTTCAGTGTGTTCATTTGTTTGTGTCTAGTGCACTAATCAGGGTTTTGTTGATTGTGCCCTTGTGTTTATGTTGTGCGAGTTAGCTAGCGGGCGACCGTCCCTCTCCCTTTGCTGTCTCGACCCCCTCCTTGGTTCTAGACTCCCTCTTTTCTCCTTTTTACGGTCTATCAATAGTTAGGTCATGCATGCGTTCATCGTAGTTCTGTGTTGGTGTTGTCCTGCCGCCATCATCTAGTTAGCTATCGACCGTCTTCCCCCTCTTTCTCTCTCGACTCCCTCCGCGCTTCTAGTCTCCCCTAGTGCTTCTTGACTTCTTCATTCTTCCTCGCGGTCGGTAGTTGGTTAGGTCATTGATTAGTAGTTCAGCGTTTTCGTTTGTGTAGCCATTTGTTTGTCGTTTGTGCATGTTCATTCGTGTATCTCTATCATGTAGTTCATTCGGTAGTGCGACTTCCATTCGCATGGTTGTTCATCTTGTCATTTTCGTTTGGTCGTTCCTCCCGTCTTTTGTTTACTTCTCCATTTTTCGATTGATTCCCCATTCCCTTCCTCTTTTACTGTTCTTAATTACTGCTCAGTGGTTGCTATTGTTAACTGTTAATTCTATTGCACTTTGTGAGTATAAGATTGTGGATTTGAGTTCAGTGGTGCACTGTGATGTATGCATGTGGTCGGTGGATGTGTAGTTCTGATCTATTATTTTGCTCCAGAGTTACATTTTGATTCATGTTGTTAGTAATTTCATTCTAGAATTGTGCCCTGTTCAATTTTCTTTGTTTCAGTGTGTTCATTTGTTTATGTCTAGTGCACAAATCAGAGTTAGTTGATTGTGCCTTTGTGTTTGTGTTGTGCGAGTTAGCTAGCGGGTGACCGTCCCTCTCCCTTTGCTGTCTCGACCCCCTAGTCTAGAAGCACAGAGGGAATTGAGATAGAAAGAGGGAGAAGACGGTCGATGGCTAACTAGACGATTGTAACACCCCAAAAATTTGCTTTCTGCAAAATTTAATTTCAAATTAATTACTTTAAAGTATTTGAGTTTTATTTGGATTTGCCCTAAATTTCTGTTTTTGAAAACTGGATCTGAAAAGTATTTTAAGTAAAACCTAAAAATATTGTTAAATAAAAAGATATTTTGAATTTCTATAAACATCCTAATTCAAATTAATTATTTGGAGTTATTTGGCTTTTATTTGGTTTCCTGGATTTTCTGGAGTTTAAAAATGTATTTTTGAAATTAAAAAGCATTTTAAGTATGGAAATTAAATACCAACATTAGTTGGAAATATTTTTATTAAGCCCAAAATGTCTCCAGGAACTTCTGTGTATTGTTCTGGAATTTTTTGGAGTTTATTTCATATTTTTCTGAGCTTAAATGAATTTCCTTTGCTTTTCTGAAAATCTGAAATCAGAAAATAAAAATTAAATCCCTCTCCCCTCCCCTCCCCTCCGGCAGCCACGTGGACGATCGGGATCTTCCCATGTCGGCCCGGCCGATCCCGCCTCTCTCCCCTCCCCGGTTGCCACGCGTCCGGCCCGGATCTTCCTGCCCCGCGCGCCTCGGCCCATCTGGCCGTCCCCGCCTCGCCCTCTCTCGGCCGCCCGATGTGCGCCCTTGTCGCGCGTCACCATCCCGGCCGTCCGCACCCCGCTCCCTCCTCGTCTTTGCGCGCCGGGCCCCCCTGTCGGCGCGCCTCCCCTTCGCTTTCGTCTCTCTGCCCGCGGGCCCCGCCCGTCAGTCACCCCTTCCTCCCTCTCTCGCTGCCGCCCAGGCCCGCTTGTCAGCCGCCCCTTCTTCCTCCCCGCGCCTTCCTCCTCCTCTCGCCCGGTCGCGCGTTCCCCGCCGCCATCTCCGCCGCCCCTCGCCCGCTCAGTTTCTTTCCTTTTCCACCGCCCGTGCGACCCGCGCCCTTTCCTTCTTCTTCCTCCCCCGATTCCCTTCCTTCTACGGCGCCGCTTTCCCCTATTTCCCCGCAATCGCCGCCAATCCCCGCCATCTCCAGCGAGCGATTCCCCGCGCCGTGCCCCTCCTCGGCCCCTATAAAGACCCCCACCGGCCTCCCCTCTCTCCGCACCACTTCCCCCTCGACTCCCTTCTCCCTCCCGGCCGCTCCACCACCCTCGCGTCGTGCGCACTCGCCTCCGCCGCCGCCTCGGACTCCGGCGAGCGATTGCCGCCAGCTCGAGCCACGCCGTGCCTCGCCGACCCCACCGTCGCCCTCCCCACGCCCGCGCGCACATCGGGGACCCCTCGGCCGAGCTCCTCCGCGCCGGAGTGCCTCTCGCCGCCACCGAACGCGCGCCGCCTCTTCTCGACGTCGGCCGCCTCCGATCACCCCCGGTGAGACCGCGCCCCTCCCTCGTGCTCCCCACCTTCCCCTCTACTCGTTCCCACCCTCGCCGACGGCCGCGCCGCCGGAGCGTCGGCGAGCACGCCGTGCCTGTGCGCCACCCCGACTGGCCGGCCACGTCAGCACCCCGTGCTTGCGTGGCGGCTGACATGGCGCCACGCCAGCGCCACCTGGCCTCCCTCGGCCCAGTCAGCGCCACCACACGCCCCATGCCACGTCGGCCACTCCCCTCTCCCGTGGACTCGGTCCACATGAACCGAGGCCCACCCATCAGCCGGCCAACCTCAGTGCTGAGGTCATGCTGACGCAGTAATCTGGATTTTCAATAGAAAAATAATCCAGCCGAAAAAGGAAATTCAGTGCTGACGCAATAATCCAAATTTCCTTTAGAAAAATAATTCCAGAAAATCAATCTTTTTCATTTTCTCTGAATTTAAACTTCCCGAAGCTCGTTCTCCTTCATCGTAACTCCGTTTTAGCCCATTGAAATTTCTAAATTCATCAAAAATTCCAAACTATCCATTTCTTCCATCCTTTCAAATATTTGAAATTTATTTGATATTTCAAATATTTAAATTTCAAATTCCAATGCCTATTTTAAATTCAAAGCCTCAGTTCTATTCCAAATTTTCTGTGCACGTTCAAAATTCATATTCAAATCTTGCAAAATCTCCATAAAATCCATTCTATCTTTCTTGGTCCAAATATTGTCTCAGTAATTTCTTTTCCCAACCGATTTTCCAGATAGTCGTTCTCCCTCGTGTGAACCCCAAATCCGCTGAACCTTTCTCCTAAATTCTTCTAAAATCATAACCTATCCGAATATGGCCTCTATTTGAATTTTTGAGTTTATTTGATTTTTTGTTTGTATTTATTTGCTTTGTTGCTCTGTCTTTTCTCGCGTAGAATCCAATGTTGTTGAAGACCTCTCCACTCCGCAGCAGGAAGACCTCGAGAGCGTGCAAGAAGGCAAGTCTCCTTTGATCATCTTGAACCTATGATTTTAAAATGTTTTAATTATTTTAAATTATGTGCATTGCTATTTACATACAAGATTAGTTCAAATATTAAGGTATTAGTTACCCCAATTTTGTTATGCCCTCAGTTGAAATTGAATGCCATGTACCCTTGTCTCCTTAGGATTTCCTTTGGCTCTTTAATGAGATTATTATATTCAGTTGTGAATAATAGAGTGGTTGTATAATGCTTAGTCACGCTATGTAATACCCTTGAAATCTTGAAAATGGGAAATTATGAATTGTTGTAATAACTTGTGTTTCTAAAGTTTAGTGGTGATTGGAGTTGCCACTAATCCTTTAAAATAAAATAAAATTTGGAAATTGGTTTAGATTAGGGTGGATGGTTGGCTTGGATTGGTGCAGGAAGCACGAGATCTTGTAAAGTGTATGTTCCACCCTAGTCAACTAAGGACCGACGCTTGTGTTTGTCCAGACTGAGCACTACCGTACAACCCTAAGTCTATATGGGTACGACCTAGCTGATTAACTCATGATAGTCTAGTTTAGGTGCCACCAGTGGAAAGTGGGTGCCAGAGAGTTACTGGTTATTCACAGTGAGGGACAGGGATTTACTGTACTCATATGGCGCAAGAGGGGGCTTCGGATTGGGCAGATTTAATCCTTCTGCGGTGAAACCTCAGCGGGTGGTGTCTAGCTAGTCTAGAGTGAGGTAAAGGCTTTATGATAATTTATCTGTGTCTCATGCCAAAGGAAGCGTGGTGACTGTTAAGATAATTTGTCTCTTAGGGGTAAACTTGTACAACCTCTGCAGAGTGTAAAACTATTCAAATAGCCGTGCCCACGGTCAAGGGCGGGCAAGGAATGCATTCACATGGTAGATTTCTGGTTTTGGTTTAAAATCAAAGTTTTTGTATTCCGAGAGTGGAGGGAACTCTTGGAAGGGAATCCTGGCAGTTGGAGCCAGAGAGGGTGGATGGAACCCACAGTTTTAAACTTGACCAATTGTAATTGGTTAGCTAGTGTTGGTAGATGGAACCTTCACTATGGAATTAATGATAGTTTCTGCTAAAACATTTACTTTATTAACTTGATGCCTTCGAAAATAATTAGTAGTAATTGAAATTAAAATATTGCTTTGTGCAAAAAGAACCATATAGCCTTCCTTTGTCAAGCCTTGCATCTATTGCATTTTTCCCAAGACTTGCGGAGTACTTTATGTACTCACATGCTGCACTCAAAAATAATAATCAGAGGAATACGAAGCCCAAGGAGACTACGACTACTTCGCCGGTGGCTTCGACGAAGGATTCCCGGAGTACTAGGTCGCGCTTCCCCAGTCAATTGCCTGTGGCGTATTGATGAGTCTTCATCGAGTTTATCTTTTGCTTCCGCTTTATTTCATGTGTGCGAGGTCTTGAAACCTCAATTGTAATAATGAGACCCTTTTCGGTCAGTACTCTCAATTATTGTAATAACACGATGCTGGTGATGTATTCATTTCTGTTTAACTGTGTACACTAGCTTTGATCTGAGACTAGTGCAGTAATACACAGAGGGTCCGGGTTTGGAAATCCGGGGTCCTGACAGAGATGGTATCATAGCCAATTTGACTGTAGGACGTGACCTAGTTAGAATGGTCGTTAAAAGAAGAACTTCAAAATTTATTTTATAAAATAAAAATTTAACATTGTGCTATCCGTGTCTTTTCTTGTCTTTCTATCCTTACCTTCATCATGGCATTCTCCCTTATCTATCTGCTTATTTATTTTTGGAATGGTAATTGTACCCCCTTTCCTTTGTAATTTCTATAGACAGCTCAGTGAGGTTGTGTATGAGAAGCACCTGGAGAAGCGCGTCAGCATGAAGGAGCGAGGACTAGTTCTTTAGTTGTAATATCCAAGTAAAGTCCTACGATTTTAGAACGCTTATATATTACTTGTTTGTGTGTTAGGTAGACTGTACCAAGTCTTTGTATGCTTGTAGTACAACCATCCTTAAAAAAACTATTTTGATTTCAAGCTAAGCTTCTCCTAGTTGTGGCTTGTTTCTTTCTTACGTGTTGGTTTGGGATGTTGTTTAGTTTTCCCCCTAATCTCTTACCTATGCTAGTTCCCTCTTACCTTCTGCTAACCTGGAAACCGCTTCAGATGGTGAACACAAGGAGCAACCCTGGCAACAGCCGTGATGTCAATGCCCAGTTTATCTTTTGCTTCCGCTTTATTTCATGTGTGCGAGGTCTTGAAACCTCAATTGTAATAATGAGACCCTTTTCGATCAGTACTCTCAATTATTGTAATAACACGATGCTGGTGATGTATTCATTTCTGTTTAACTGTGTGCACTAGCTTTGATCTGGGACTAGTGCAGTAATACACAGAGGGTCCGGGTTCGGAAATCCGGGGTCCCGACAACGATGACGGCAGGACAACACAACACAGAACTACGATGAACACACACATGACCTAACTATTGATAGCCTTGTTTTTTCTCCATCATTGTGCCAAACTAGACCAAAAGATCACTGATCCTATTATAATCAAACATAAGCATGGATATATCTAAAAATATGACAAATTTGTCCATATCTAAATTTCATTGTGCTCCATGAATTTGTATAGCACACATCCCTAGCTTGTTGTATAGTTCATGTGCAACCTAAACACAGAGAGAAAGGGGAAAATACATGTTGTATTTAGAAAATTGATGCCTCGAAAAAAATTAAAATAAAGTACAAAAAGAGAGAATCCAAGGAAACAAATAGTACTGACTTGCTTGTCAAAATGTAAAATAGTTTGCATTTTGAAAAAAAATTACAAGTCATCAGGGGACAATATTTTGGATAAAAAGGGTGGAAAGCAATACTACTTTGCTAAAACTGTCCAAAATAGATTCATAATAGGTTACAAAAATTCTAAATCCTAAATGGCAACCTAGGTATCCTCATTTGCTTTTCTCAAGACAGAAATATAGAATCAATTAGGTTGCCCACTACTAATAAATTGTGTTGGACCGATGATGGCGATTAGGAATGGAAACGGATCGAATACAAGTCAAATACTCTTGAATACGAATGCGAATCTATATTTTTAAAATGAATACAAATACGAATATGAACTCATATTTTTTAAACAAATATGAATTCAAACATTCTCGGTTGCAAATTCGAATAAAATATGTAATTAATTCGGTCAAATCCGAATATCCTAAAACTTTTATAACAAATCTCGGTAGAACAAATTTATGTAACATGACTACACATCTACATAAGCTAGTAGTGTAGCGCATAGAGATGGAAATTACGCAAACTAATTTTCACTTCTTGTTTGTGAACCCTGGTTCATCAGAGAACTACTTCCTACAATCATCCCTAGGGAGGTTCCGGGAATGGAAATGGATCGAATACAAATCGAATAGTATTGAATATGAATACGAATATTCTCAAATATGGATATGATATTCTCGAATACTAATTTTGCTTACCACATTCACATTTTCTCGGATACGAATATTGGATAAAATGGATTATACTTTACAGTTTCCCATCCTAATGGCGACTAGAGGGGATGAATAAGAGGCCAAATTAAATCTGAGGCTTGCCAAAATCTTTTCCAAAGAGATAACCAAGCCCTTCACTCTAATAGCTATGATTACCTATGAAGATCAGAGACCAAACACTCACAAAGAATGCTCTAAGAAAAACCAAGCCAAAAGAGTTGAATCTTCCTCAGGTGGTATGACCGCAATGCATTGGCCGATATGACCAGGTAGCGGTGCGGATGCAGGTCACCAAATGGTCCGACCAGGCTAGTGCGGTCTGACCACAGGTCACTGAGTGGTCCGACTGGGCTGGTGCAGTTGAACCGCAGGTCAATGAGCAGCATGATCAACCTAGTGCAGTCCGACCGGTCCAGGGGCAATATGATCAGCCCCTCCAAACAGAACTGAAAATCAGCACAATTTTAAACTAAGAAACGATGCAGTTTTTTATCCATAGCTCCAAATAACATGAAACTTGGTATGCACCTTCTCTAGGATATCAGAAGCCTATTCAATTATGGATCATGAAAATCAATGTCAAAGTTTTTACTTTTATCCAAAATAAAGAAAGTGGCACCAAAATTGGATAAAAGAGGGAAACCTCAATCTACTCTTGCTTGTAAGTTCTTAATAATCTAGATGATCTTGGATAGGTTCTCACATATTATAGCAAGCTAGATTATAGCATGAACTCAAGCCAAAACATCCTCAAGAGCAAAACCCTAAAATCATCCTTCTCTTGAGCAAAACCAGCCAATCACAAGAACTTGCAACAAACAGGTGCCTAGATAGATGAGATCTGATCTGCAAGAGACATTATCATCACTTATACATCCTTGGCATGAAAAAGGAAATACTTGGACGAATTACGATCTCTATTGATATTTAGAGATGAATGTTTATAGCCATTCTCTAACCATATACAAAGCCTAAGGATGACAAAAAAAAGTTCAGTTATAAGAGTCTCACATCTCCCACAAAGTTCTCTCTAAAAACCCTAACTAACCTCTTTACTTGGCATAGATGGCTTAGCTAACCGTTTTCCCAAGCTTAGCCCCTAAGCCACCCCTCTCCACCCTTTTATAGTGGATGCACACAAGAAACCCTAACCAACATCTCTGGTTGGGTTTCACTCACTTACATGGGCTAACCCCTTAACTCAACACAACTCTAGGTTGGGTTTCACTCACTTACATATGCACACTTCTCAAAGCACACATACTCATTAACCCATTACTGAATCAACACTTGATTCACTTCAAAATTACAGCATATCGTTGACCTAAACCACTTAGACCAAGCCATGGTTTTGTAAACTGCCACTTTTTTTATTAAGCATTTACCAAAATGCCCCTCTACTGCCTTCTCAAAAGCTTCCTGCTTCCTTTGCCATGAAGCATTACTCACATTTGGCCATCTTTCATGTGACCCTAATGACTTATCACCATGCCTCTTATGTATCCAGATCCCACTTAATCATCCTCGCTTGCAAACGGATCAAAGTCACTTGGTGCATCACATGCTTCACCTTCATCATGATGGCAACTAGTTTCCTTGATCGAGCAGGACCTCAGCTCCTACCTGAACCTAGTCCCAGTCCACCTTACTATTTTCCATCATGACTACCATGGTAGCTCCTACTCTGGCTCCTTGTCTTCTCGACTGGTAACCACCCTGCAGGCCTTAGTCGTCTTTAGTGGCTCCTTGATCCCATAGCATCTCGGCTCCTTTCTAAGCTTAGTCTAGACCTTAGCTCCTCCTGAGCCTAGTCCAAATCCCAGACCTCAGTGTCCTCATCTAGTCTGGTACTGTTCGTCTCACCATGACCTAGCTCTGAAGCCCTACAACTAATAACAATAAGCAAACTATCACGTAGCACCGCACGAGAAGAATCATCAATATGCCTAATTGACAACATAAGAACACTTATGTCAATGCTTCTATCCCCGGAAATAACACCATAAAGCATGATGTGCACCTCCAATCGATCATGATCTTTGCTCAAATTTAAGTTTCATGGTCCTTTTGCATCTTGTGCCTTTACTGAGCCCAACTATTCCACATGGCATCCACGATCCTACTGCACCTCAATTATCCCACCTAGTCATGGTCTCCTTGCCGTTGACCATAGCTGCCTCCAAGCCACCTGCACATCAATAGGCCAAGCAACCATTTTCGGGCACAAGTTATTCGCAACTAGACCCTCGTTGGTCCATAAATGCAACATGTATGCACCTAGACACTGATCCTAACCCCTATGACTAAACCTTAAACCCTTGTGCACACACCCTGCACACAAATCCAGAAATTAATCCGATCGCAGCCACCTTGCTGGTTAGACCGCCTCCCCACACCGGTCAGACCAGTGACCTTCAGCTGGTATGACCGCACCTGCTCACCCCAACCCCAAGAATAGGAGAGCGGTCTGACCACAGCATCTATGCTGGTCGGACCATTGAGACCTGGCCAGTATGACAACCAACCAAAGGTTGGTCATACCGTCCCTCCACGAGCACAATTCCTGAAACTATGCTCTCTAAAAAAATAGCTACCATCACCTAGAATCTGGTCATACCACAACCCCAGTCCAGCTGCCATTAGAGTCCAGCACTACCGCACCCGGCTGATCATACCGCCACTCCCATGTCAGTATGACCACTGCACCACCACCAGTCTGGCTGCCAGCCAATGGGCGGTCAGACTGCTCCTGGCCATTATGACTACGGCCCCAATGCCGATCATACCCTAGCAACAAAAGCAACTGAAAAATTACAAACTCTCAAAAACCAAACTTAAACTTTGCATACTCTCCAAACTAAAAGTCAATTACTAATTACAATCTTGAGGCGACCTCCGTATGGTCTCACAAATTGCCCATTATACTACTATAACTTGCTTTTTTGATGCATTATGATTTGTTTTTATATAAATGCAACTTGCTCTCTAACTCCGCATGGGTTTTGTTCTTGCAAACTAGATTAATTTGACAATGAATGTAGCAATCGCAGAGCAATTGTAACCTTTTCCATTCTTGAACAAAATAATTTGTCTCCTGTTGCTATTAATTGTGTTCTAGCGTACCAACTTAAACTGCCTAGTAACTACCATTTTTCGTTTCAAAAAGTATATTACCATTTTGCTATTGAGTTAAAAACAAATTTCTTCCCTAAACTAACCAAGATGCTAGATGACACATGATGATTAAAAGAAAAATAATCCACCCCCTTATTTGTTACTTGCAGATGCAACATTTGGACCTAATTGCACCTCCTACTAATTTGAATGATGAGTTGCAATCAATTTTCTCTACAACAAATATGAGCTTCAGTGATGAATATTCCTTGATGACAGAAATAATGGTCATTAATAAGTAACTTTATGTGACACATGTATTAAATTTATCAGCATTGAAAGTAGGGGGCGTTTCATCCTAAAACTTTGTGACAGTTCAAAAAATTTCATCACAAAATGCAGTTACATATCGTCACAGATTGTTAGGTCAGAAGGGTGGTTGCGCACCAAGGTGTTTTTGTGATAAATTGTTTTTTGTGACGCATTTATTTTTTTGTCATGTATCATTTTACTTTTCTACAACGAATTATTATTGCTTAGAGGTATAGGCATGTGAAGGGAACACGAAGGAAACAAGGGAGCACGGGCACGACCTCAATTCCTATTGTTTAGAGGCATGGACATGGGTAGGGAATTCAGAGGAAACAAGGGAGCACTGCTGAAGAAACAGGGTGATGGTGCACGGTGGTGGACAATAGGGGTGGCACCGGTGACAGAGTTCTACAGCAATGCATTGGTCAATTCGAAGCATGGAATGTGTAGCGGATGCGCTAGTGATGGTGTAATTGCAAGAAGTCGAAGAACGGCTCAGCAAATATGATGAATCGACGACAAGGAGTGGAAACTGCTGGTTTTGAAAAAAATTTCGATTCCCATTGATTGACTGAACCAAATACTCAGGAAGATGGTGTTTGGAAGCTCTAGAAAGTTTGCAAAAGTGTGGAAAGGAAGCAATGCAGTTATGAGAACCCAATTTGAAGGATGGGTGATGGGAAACTAGCCAGTAATCAAAGGATTCAGGAACGACGATTTTTGGTCATTAAATTTTGAAACTGCCAAATGAAAGGAATTGGTAGAATAAATAAAAATAAACAGCCAGGAATTGATGATTGAGTAATTTGAGTCATTTATCATTTTTGCATGAGGTGGAGATGAAGCTTGGTTTAAAAATTAGCTTAGAAAAGCAAAGAGTACAAGAGACGAAAGGTGAATTGTTCAATCGAATGAAAGAAAAAGTATCATCGCATCATACCTTGAAAGACCTTTGAGGATAAGCGAGCTCGGGTGAGAGAAGAGCTAGGATGGGTGACCTCAGGGAAGCTAGATGAATTTTATGGACGTTATGATGAAAAAATCATCGTGAAACATACCTGCCTAGAGCCTACCCGACTGAGCAATTCCAGAAATCTATGATGTAATGGCACATTTACATGACGTTTACCAAACCATGCATGACGATCATAAATGTTAGACCATGTGGCTTGGTTTAGAATGTTTTGGTGATGAATAATTGACAATGGTTAATTTGTGATGAATAATTGATGATATTGCTCAGCGTTATCATGCAGGTCTGTGTTGCGTGTGTTGACTGATGTTAGTCAATTTGGGACGAACTTGTGCCAGAAAAAATATTCTTTAGTCTTTGCATGTGCAGGTTGAGCATGGAGGTGATTATGGT
The DNA here is from genome assembly GCA_036346575.1 of Dendrocalamus sinicus. Taxonomy (NCBI): domain Eukaryota; kingdom Viridiplantae; phylum Streptophyta; class Magnoliopsida; order Poales; family Poaceae; genus Dendrocalamus; species Dendrocalamus sinicus. The sequence continues at coordinate 7,976,299 of CM070667.1, forward strand.
CGGTGACAAGGTGGACCGGGACTAGGATGGGAGATCCGAGGTTCAGATGGTCAAGGAGGTCACGAGATGGTCGGGCTCATGCTTGAGATGCATGGAGATCAGAGATGGATGATACGTATTGGAGCTACGGAGGTGCGGTTCAGAGGCTACGACACGTGGTGGATGATGCGTGGAGAAGCTACGGGAGGTGCGTTTCTGGAGGCTTCGACACGTGACGCGTTAGAAAAGATGGAATTTTGGAAAACCCGTGTTAGGAAGAGTTTCAGGTCCCTTTGCTGTTGGAATTGGATTAGAACTCATTGGCTTAGGCTCAGCCCATGTTTTGGGCCCTAGACTATAAATAGAGACAGGGTTAGGGGCGAACCCCATGGCTTTTGGAGATACTAATTTCATGCTAGGGTTTAGTGGTGTTAGAAGGGCACTTTGTTGCCACCATGATTCAGAAATAACAGATCTATTTCGAAAGAAATTTTTTGTCATGGATCGGCGGCATGTTTTTCTTTGAATTGTTCTGAGGCAAAAGTCGGTGTCATCTTGTTCCACACGCACGCGAGAGATAGTAGCTTGCCAAATCGAATCTCCAAGCATCAGTGATTTTCTTTGGGTGCCTCGGTCCGTGTGCATCTACCGATCGTGATCTCAGCAAAGAAAAGTCCACGGCATCGCTGGTCAAGCGTAGCACTCATCGCGCAGCATAGACTTGGCGTATCCTTGGTTCACGTGCATTGCTAGTGCAGCAATGCGTCACTCATACATGCAGCGACAGTAGCAAGGATAGCTATGAGTTATGTGCTTCGTTTGTGTTTCACATGGCTAGCTGTGATCCTTGTTTCACGTGACTAGTTGCTTCATATGGTTAGCAAGAGTAATTAGTCTTTGTTTTTTATAATTAGTTGCTATAGTAACTTCAAAGAAAAATTATATATATTGCTATCCTTCTTTTTCTTTCTTTGTGTACTTTGTATGATTAGCAGGTTGAATAAAAACAGAGCACGATAGATTTTGAGAAAAGCTTCCGGTGTGCTTTGCAATTATTCACCCCCTTTGATTGCCATTGACGATCCTACAATAAACATCATTAGTTGTTACATTCTTTGACAATAATATTTTTTGTTGTTGAGTTTATGACGAAAATACCTTGTCACATCACTAGATACAATCTATGAGCACTTTCTGTCACGATGGCCATGATGCCTCATTTTTGTCATAAAATATTTTTTTATGATAAAGAAGTGATCTTCTGTGATGATTTTGATCATCATTAAAGCCCATATTTTTTATAGTGTTTTAGTGCTGATGATAGTGTTTAAGCAATGGGGCCTCTATTTTGCACTTAGCCAGACTATAGAAGTCGACAAGTCTTGAAAATCCCCCTGATGCCTCTTGTGCAAATATAATAGATGATAATCAACACAATGTACCTACTATATGTCTAGTAGACTAGTAATTGAATAGAGGCATGGCTATAGACCTGATGAGGAAATTCATCTGAATAAAGACACGTGATGATTCCTTTCTTCAATCCATCATTAATCTATCAGTCGAAAAGAGCACAAAAAAGTTCTAGTTAGATTTTCAAATGCCATAAGTTGCTTTTCTATTAACAGAAAAGAAAAAAACTATAAAAGTATGACTATATGCAAGAAAATTTGAGATAATTTGAAAGCAAAGTCAGCATAATCTTGAGAGCAAATAAATATAAATTTTTAAGCAAATTCAGGATAACATTTTGAGCAATTAGCATAATTCATATAGCAAATTCAAGATAAGTTTTAGATCAAATCAACATAATTCTGAGAGCAAATTCAAGATAATTTTGAAAACAAAAGGCAATGCAAAATCTTGTGAAAAAAATTCCAAAAGTTTAAATGAGAGGCAGTTCTGCTTGGAGTATGCAGAAATTACTCTATTGATTGAGGGGCAATTCAACTTTTAGTATGTAATAATTATTTCTTTCATTGTGTGTCAATTCTACCAGTAAAATGTGGTGCACCAGTTCTGTTAATTGGAAGAATATTCTACTACATATTTCATGCAAGTTCTTCCACCGTATGTAGCATATGCACAAACCATATTAGGGAGCAAGTCTACTTGTTCATTTGATCAAATTAATCTACTGCATTGAGCAATTGTTTGGTTCATTTATGTAGGATCGGAAATGGAAATAGAGAGGGGGGGGGGGGTCAATGGTGCCTTCAAAAATTGCCCCGAAGTATCCACATACTTCTTCTCCAATAGCTATGAAAGCTATGAAGCAAGAAGTAAAAATGCTCACTGGACATGAAAGCGAGAACAATAACTTGACTGAAAATCGAACCACTTAAAAGACTATAAGCTGTAGATTTTCCTGACCGAACACAGAACAGAGAACAAAGAAGACAAGCGGGACTGAAAAAGACGAAGACCGAAAATGCACAAATCTAAAACATACTGCAGTGTGACTGAGATTTGGCAAAATAGTGAATACTTTGCTAAAGGACACAAACAAGACACTGTAGCAAAGCTAGCCGAGACTGAAAGCATTCGGCTGAAATCTGCTAACTGAAAGAGAGAGAGCTGAACTAAAAAGAAAGCAAAAAACTGAGAATTGAATGCAGACTAAAAACCGAACTGACAGGAGATAAGAAGATCAGTCGAGAAGAGAGCAAGTCAGGGAAAATCACAGCAGTCCAGGGAGCATGTATAGTGATCGGTCTGACTAGAACCACGGACTGAAATTGCCGAAAACAGTAGGATCAAGTGCCCACTGTTGGACGCTGCAGTAAAAATCAGACCCAACCGAAAACTGACCCTGCAGGAAACTGAAAATTGATGGCACAGATAATACCTGAGTTTGCTGCCGAAAACAGAGACTGTAAACTAAATTTTGTTGATAGAGAAAACCGAAAACAGCCACTGAAAACAGATTGCACAAACTGAAAAACAAGACTGCACAGTAAAAACTAAACTGAACCAAAATGCAGAGAAAAAAACTAAAATTTGCAGCTCTTTTCAGGGCAAATGATTTGGTCTTCAAGCTAATTAGAAAATTGAGCTCAGAGGGAAGAAAATGCAGACTAAAACTAAAGCACAACACTGAATATTGCTTTAGCTGAAAAGAAAACTGAAGGAGAGACAAAATCAAATTTCTTGAGATTCTTGAATCCTTTCTCCATGAACTTTTGATTTCAGCTAAGCAATGACCTCAGGGCTTGAAAACACAGATCTGAACACATGCTTCTGAAGGGAAATCAAGGACATCAGGATGGCTCTGCCTCCAAACCCTAAAAATCACAAAATAGGGGAAGTTGCTACTCATGGCCAAACTTTGATTTCTGCAAAGCTTTTGAGGTTCTGGCAGCTTGAGATCTTAACCAAACCTAGTATTCATCCTCTGAAGAAGGAGAATCTAGAATCCACAACTCCTTTGCCACCAAGAACCAGAAACCCTAGAAATTACCGAGACAAAGGAAGACTAGCAAAATCTTTCTGAGAAGGATCCAGCTAAGAAGACAGAACAAAAGCACAAAACACAGGGAGAAACTAAAACCAAACCAAACCATCTCAGAATGCAAGATATCTTAACTGGATACATTGAGATGAATGATTACATAACAATATTCTTACAGCCATCTCACTATATGATTCTCAACAGAGAAGAACACACGCCAGTAGAGACCACAAGAACACACTACTGGGCAGGAACACCACCTGAACTCATGTCCTAGCATCACACGAGAGGAAAATCTAGATGATAGCACTTAGAACACACCCCAGCCTCCAGGCTATCACACCCATCATATAGAGGAGCTTACACACTCAAAATAGGAAATCAAGAAGTATCAACTAGCTTCCACTCCCATACTCACACACTCATGAGGCAAAACCCACTCACATGTAGAAAAGAGAGGGAACCAGGATTTGAGCCCACACACTCCAAACCCTACCCTCCTCCTTCTACTACCGGGTCTCCAACCCGTTATCTTCAACTGAATCCGCTTCCATTTTGCAGCCTTGCGCATTTTACCGAAATTCCCCTGCTGCACCTTCCTGGAAGCTTCCTCTTTTCTTGTTATCGATGCCTCGCAAACACTTCGAGTCCTCACCGTCTTTGGCATCTCCTGACCGCTTTGACCTCAGCACCACCCGTGCCTAGTCCGGCCATCCATGCCTCGCCACGACTCCACCTCAAAGTCCTACAGCTATCACAGGCAAGAAAACATCACATAGCACCGCTCGAAACAGTATACACATATATTAGCATCAAAAGAAGGTACTCAAACATGAAATACCCAAATCGACCGATCGAGATGAAGAACAAGCGTCCTAAGCACGTCCGACCGCGTTCGACCAAGTCCAACCGAACTAGACTGCGCCATGCACCGACTTGGCGCGAACCAACCAAATCAAACTCAAACTCTCCAGAACATGAGTTAATTACTCATCACAAACATGGGGACACCTCCACATGGTCTCTCAATTTACAAGAATTTGGAATAACGTATGTCGAGAAAAATTGTATTCATTGCATTACAAAGGCAAACGTTAGGTACCCTATATAAGTGATTTTAGTAATAAACCACAAATCAAAATGCAAAAATAAAGAACACTAGCAAATATGCTGCATCATGGATGAGCTTGTGTGATTTAAAATCACCAAATCAGATAAAAAAAGCAATTTGAAATTAAATAAGGATGCTGGGGATAGGGGAAAGTATTTATCTTTTTGGGGAAAAAATTAGTTATGCTATACAAAATCAATCTACCACTAGGCAGTCATTATGTTTATTTTAGACAAGCAGTGTTAACTTCTAAGCATATGCAATAAAAATTTATAGAGCAAATTCAGTATAAGTTTAGAAAGCAAACTAGTATGTATTTGGACATTAAAATTAGCATGAGTTGGGACATTGAATTGGTATAAATTCGCAAGCAAATCAGTTTTAACTTGGGGAGCAAATAAAGATTAATTTGATAGCAAATATGGATGAATTGAAGTGGGCCAAAATACACCACCATGCACCTAATAGTTTTGTGCAATGGTGCAACCACCCCTGAAGTTGTGCTGGCTTGTGCGTAGGCCTAACGGCCCTGCTAGTCAGGCTGCACCCAGAGCTTGCGTAAGTGATAGCCTCTTGAGTGCATCACCCGGAGCTTGCGTAAGTGACAGCCTCTCGAGTGCACCCAGAGCCCACAACCTGAATTGTATAGGATTAAACCAAAAAACAATAAGTCCTACAAAGATAAAAACAAATTTCATTACTCCTATTCTAACTCCAAATCGAAGTGTCACATATGTTTGTTCCTCAAAGATCCTAGGAGCTAAAGCTAAGCAAGGGAATTAAGACACATGAGATAAATACAAATATCGGTAGATCACTACATTGGAGATTTGAGGAATTGAACATTTGAATCCTGCATTGTTGTTGGTACTTCTTACGGTGTAGCACCGATGGGGATGACACATTCATAGCACAATGGATGACAACAACAATGCCTGAGATGCTTTTCCCATGGCGATGTATAAAAATTGTTTAGAGTACACCTCTTCGCTAATTCAGGCAATGACTGCTAGCATCATTCACTCTTAGGCAACCCTTTCTGCTCTAGCAACTTCAAGGCATGGTATCAGGGCGCTAGTCCCTTGTAAATGGCCAGGAGTGGTGTTTCCTTACTTACCGCCCCAACCCACCATGCTACCTTGCCATGCACGTGGCGAGCATCATTGTTGCCCTCGTGATTGGACACTAACTTGAGGGAGCATCACCAGCCTAACCATTTCATTCTTAAGTTCCAATGGTAGGGTTTGAGAGGGAGGATTCCTTGGAGGGGAGGATTTGGGTGTGTGCTCTTGAGAGAGAGCTATGTCCTTCATGGTAGAGTGACGGTAAAGCCTATATCTACAAGTTGCAATTGATCAATCTTCTTCATCCTACGTCAGGTGTTCTTATCTTGGTTGATTGCTCTTGTTCTTATTGGTTCTTTGCCTCTTTTCTTCTCTTCTTGATCTTGCTATATGCCAAGGATATGTAAGTGATAAAATAACTCATGTAGATCAAATCCCAAACATTTAGGCACAATGGTTTGAAAGATTTCGAAGTTGTTCGGTTCTTACTTGATTTGGGGCCTTTCTTGAAGAATCTTTATCCGAGGGTTTTAGTTCAATTATTTGGGTGGTATTAACTCATCTAGAGTTATCTTAGCTGTTCTTAACCCACAAGCAAGTTAGTTCTCAAGTTTTTGATATTTGCCCAATTTTAGTACAACCTTGCATGTTTTGAGAAAATGTTAAAACTTTGGATAAAATCTATGCGATCCTTAGGTGTAGGTTTCTGAGACCCTCAACAAGATGTGCGTAAAGTTCAATTCATTATTCATGGATTTTGTTGTTTGCACCAAAAGTGGTTTTGGTCCAAACTGATTTTCTATTTTGGGAATAGAGAAATGGTAGATCACTTCTAGGCTCGGTCAAACTAGCGGTTTGTGGCCGGTTAGACTGCCCATCAGTTAGACCGCTCCTCCAATGATAGTCAGACCGATTAAGTGCTGAATTAGCGGATCCTCGTTATTTTGGGTTACTGTTTTGATTTAGGCCATGTTTGTTTGACTTCTGCTTGGAGAAACCAAAAGCCAATATAAATGTCTAGCTTCTTGAAACGGTTTCTGCACTCCTCTCATCCGTGTCTTGCTCTGATGACAAGTCAGAGGCCACAGGTGTATCACGTACTCTATTCCTCTCGCTTCAGTCATGCACACACATCTTTTCATCACTTTCTGCACCACTTGTGATGAGAGGATTTAGCCTGATCTTCCGATGAGAATGATAACTATGATTGTTTGATATGATGTTTATGACAAGGCTATTTACTGAAATGACCAAGTCCGTCCTGCAATCGCTACACCACACCCTTGTCGTTATCAACCGTGCCAAGAACGCAGTTGACTTGATCATGAAGATCAATTCCTGCAAACAATCGAGAACAAGCAAGAATGAGGATAATGAGCAATCTGAAAATTGCAAGATATAAAAGTAGCACAAGGATAGTTGAGGTTCTGTAACACGAATCTGTTAGTCTAGTCGACACAAGAGACAACGTGAAGTTTGCACATGGGGCTAAACTGATCTAAACAAAACCTAAAGAGTTCAAAGGGGGTAGAGGGTGAATATATGAGTTGGAGAAAAGACAGGGGCAGCCAAGGGTCATCCTAGGGTTAGACACACACCCTTGGTACCAAGTGGAGGTGGCGCAGCACCTTTAGACTCGGATTTAGAAACAGCTCTGACTTGTGTCAGTGATATCATTGCGCACAGAAAGTATTTTGAGGTGAGGGTAGATCCATTCAAAAGAGGACAAGATAATCTTTCCATCAAGTACTCACTCATCCCAAACAAACTCTGTATGTAAATTCTATGCATGTTGGAAGTCGGTCCTGTCAGGCTGAATCAGCGTCGGATTATTTTGGCGATTGCAACGCGACCAAAAGGTTTCTAAAGCTGAGTCCTTACCCATTGGATGGGCCTTGGAATAAGCTTTCCAATAAGCACAAGAACACCTAAATCAGACTCCGTTTGTGAAAGTTATGGCCGTTTTATTACAGGCCTATCGGGCTGTCCCGAACTGAATCCGAATTGAATTCTGAGTTGATTCCGAGTTTGATTTCGGTTAGGCTTGTGGAAATTCTGAATTGAGCTTAGATACCTCATCCGAAACTTAGGCCTTAAGTTCTTGGACTCTCCCCTTTTGCTCTTCCACTGCATGGCTTCTCCTTGGCTTTCTTCTTCCTTACTTTTCTCCATTGCTTTGGCGCCGGCCTCCCTCTCGGCTCGAAGTATTCCATTTGTTAAACATGAGAATGAACAAAGTAGTGACATGAGATAGTATTCTATTCTCATGAACCCAAGAGTAATCATATATGCTAATGAGCAAATCAAAATTTTTCACACAACAATTATTATAACTAGTTTTACAAATATAAGTGAAGCATTTATATAATTCAAATATCTGATGTTGTAAACTTGCAGTGGTAGCACATATGGGCAAATCTACCACTTTTGGAATCAAGCAAAGTTCATCAATATAATTAGATTTCAATCGAGCAATGGCAAATTCATCTAGCAAAGGTGAAGATATTTGTTTGTTCTTCCATAATTCATCATCTTTATTCAGATTGTCCATACTTGATGGTGCAAAAAGAGATGACCATATATGCATTGAATGAGTATTAAATTTTACTTTTGTCTTATGTTGAACAAGATTCAGCATACAAGAAATGTTATCCAAAATAGCAAGCTTCAATTCATCCATGTGGTCATAAGTTATGCATATTTGATATACAAGAAATTGATTTTCTACACCATAATCTCCAACAAATTAAACTTATACCCAAGGATGTAGGCACTAAATAAAGATTTTGAACATGCGAGTTTAGAAACTTTCTCCATAGTACGTGATAATTTCATAGGTAGATCCAACATGATGTAACACAACAAATTAGCAGGAGAAATTCTATTCACAACTTCTTTATATCTAACCAAAACCACATGATCATTGTATGTGATAAATTCATCACATGAATCACTCAAAACAGCAGGCAATTTATTTATTTTATGACATGGTGCACTCAAATCAATGCAGTCTGAATTCTCTACTTGAAACATGTGCATGTCAAAATCGTTTTCCACTAAGTTTTGCTTTAAAATAGCATGAATAGTGGATAATTATAGTTCTTCACAAGCATACTCATCGTGAGTGATGATAGCACCATGTTCTTTACCTTTTTGGCTCTCCTCAGATGATGTAGGTGCATCTATCTCCTTATGTTTGTTCTCAACCAATGGAGTCGATGGTTCAATCAGCTTATGCTCCTCTTCGACATGGTTCTCATCTATCTGCAAGTTGTTAGTTATAGAAAAAGGCACAAACACAGGTTTGTTCTCATGTCTCTTATCATCAAGCACTTTCAATTTCTCAATCTGACTTTCAACCTTACAAGCAAATACAAACAAATGAGGGAAAATTATATTCTTCGTGAATAAGAAGGTCCTGAATTTCTGTATTAAGCCCACGTAAGAATATATTTTCTGCAGCTTCAGCATGTTCCTCTAAGCCACAACGCAATAAACGGATTTTTAATTCATGATAATATTTTCTTACAGTTCTAATTCATTATTTTAAACGTTGCAATCTAGCTAGCAAATAATCAGCATGGGTTTTAGGAACAAATTCATCTCTCATAAGTTTTTTTTAATGCATTCCAAGTTTGAGACACTCTTTCATGTCTACTTAAGTATTTCCACCAAAGTTTTGCATCCTTAACAAAAGCACTAGTGACAGCTCTAATCTTTTGCCTATCAAACCATTCATAACATTCAAATTTGTTGTCTAAAGCTATCTCCCAGTCAACATAGGCATCAGGATCAAATTTACCAGCAAAGTATGGCACAGTGAGGTTAGTTTTACCAGAAGTACTATCACGATCATATACCTCCCGTGGTGAAGAAGCTTGTCTCAAGCGTGTATCTTCCTCGCGAATTTTCTTGAGCTCCCATTCAATGTCTCGAAGAAGACGTGGATCTATCTCGTAATCGTCCCATGAACCTGCCATGGTTAATAGAAAATAAGGAAACAAATTACAAGTATATGTTCCTATCAACTACTAGGATCTGGAGCTTAACAAGTCACACATCTCTCAGACTCTTACCAAGCTCTTACAAGTTTTTACCAATGCAAACAAGTAGTGCAACTGGTGGCTGGTTCGTGGTAACGTGACTCAAGTGATGTGTATAGCAATTACCGGTACGTCAAGAACTATCTCGATTAGTAGTAGGTGTAGCTTGGAAGGCTCTTGATATGTAGCAATGGAGAAATATTAGTTAATTTTAGAAATTGCTTAGAATTGAATTATAGTTCGTATCTAACACTTAGCCTATATTGCTGATCAAACAAGGAAGGATGAAAGCTAAACAAGTGTATAACAATGTATACAAGTGGTAGACAATAGATAATTCAATAGAATGCAATATGGAATTAAAAACCATAAGGATTGACACAAATATGAGAATTGCATATTTTTGCCCACTGGATAGGACGTCAGTATTTCGATCGTAACTTTTTGTCAGTTGCCTCTTTTTCAATGATTCTTTTTTTCTTTGTTTTTTGATGGCTTTTTCTACAATTTATTTTGGGCCATCTTCTGGAAACTGACAGAAAATTTCGCACAAAAATCAAAATTGCTGACTGATGCAGATTTAAACCAAAAATTTATGTCAAATTTAACTACAAATATCTTTTTACTGCCACACTGGAATGAAGTGAAATTTTACAGGAAGATAGACAATGAAGCTATGAATCCAATGGCAGTGGTTTCATTAACAAATGGTCAAGGAATCAAAAGATATGATGTTTTTCGTTGAGGCTGCAGAGAGGAAAAATCAGCTGAATTGGAATTAGGGTTTGGGTGGGGGATTTTTTTTGTTTGAATTTTTATAGGAATAAAGATATGACCAGCAACTAGACAATGCTAAGATGGACACAAATTTAATTTAGCAAACAAAACTAAGAATTGAAAGGCACAACGGGGTTTGAACAACGAAAATTAACTCTTTTTATTGGGCAATTTTCTGGGTATAGGTATGAAAAATAAATCTAGCACTAAAATCTCACCAGGCAATCTGTGTTCTGATACCACTTGATGAGAGGATTTGGCCCGATCTTCTGATGAGAATGAAAACTACTATTGTTTGATATGACGTTGACGACGAGGCTACTTGACCAAAAAAAGCAAGTCCATCCTGCAATCGCTATACCACACCCTTGTCGTTATCAACTATGCCAAGAACGCAGTTGACCTGATCACGAAGATCAATTCCTGCAAGCAATCGTGAACAAGCAAAAATGAGGATAAGGAGCAATCTGAAAATTGCTAGATATAAAAGTCACACAAGGATAGTTGAGGTTCTGTAACACGAATCTGTTGGTCTAGTCGACACAGGAGACAACGTAGAGTTTGCACATAGGGCTAAACTGATCTAAACAAAACATAAAGAGTTCAAAGGGGGTAGGGGGTGAATATATGAGTTGGAGAAGAGAGAGGGGTGGCCAAGGCTCGTCCTAGGGTTAGACACACACTCTAAAAAAGTTACAAAGCCCTTGGGCCTAAGTGAAGGTGTCGTAGCACCTTTAGACTCGTATTCAGAAACATCGCTGACTTGTTTCGGTGGTATCACTGCGCACAGAAAGAATTTTCAGGTGAGACCCGATCCATTGGAAAGAGGACAAGATAAGCTTTCCATCAAGTACTCACCCATCCCAAACGAACTCCGGATACGAATTCTATGCATGTTGGAAGTCGGTCCTATCAGGCTGAATCATTGTCGGATTGTTTTGGCGATTGCGATGCGACCAAAAGGTTTCTAAAGTTGAGTCCTTACCCATTGGATGGGCCTTGGAATAAGCTTTCCAATAAGCACAAGAACACATAATCGGACTCCATTTGTGAAAGTAATGGCCGTTTTATTATAGGCCTATCGGGGTGTCCCGAACCGAATCCAAATTGAATTCTGAATTGTTTCCGAGTTTGATTTCGGTTAGGCTTGAGGAAATTCCGAATTGGGCTTGAAACCTCATCCAAAACTTAGACTTTAAGTTCTTGGACCTCTCCCCTTTTGCTCTCCCACTGCATGGCTTCTGCTTGGCTTTCTTCTTCCTTATTTTTCTCCATTACTTTGGCGCTGGCCTCCCTCTTGGTTCGAAATATTCCATTTGCCAAATCTGAGAATGAACAAAGTAGTGACATGAGATAGTATTCTATTATCATGAATAACATTGGTAGTAATAGATAGAAACGAATTCACCTTTTGTTCAATCTTGATATTGGGTGCTATGGTTGTATGTGTTTGTGGCATGGTCACATCATCCCCCCTTTCTTGACAAAAAAACATCCTCGGTTTTAACAAATGTATAGCCTCACGTATTGCATGATCTTACTCATAAATCTCGGTATGTTACAATAGATGCAACGAATTTTCATTATATAATATCATAAGTTCTTTATCAAACAAAGTGAAACTTGTTCGAAACAAACTCATCTGATAATTTAAGTGATGCGTAGGAGCTCTTATAATTGGAATAAATATAGTAAATATGGTTGTATCCATAAGGTACATATTCTCATCAACTTGCTCCATTCTAAATGTTACTTCTTTCGGTCAATACTATTCATTTTCAGCCAAAAGCCATCAACATAAATCAATACGAACACTCCATTAGGCTATTAAATTTGATCTTTCTAGTTTCCATAGCTAGTGAAATAAAAGTTTTAAAATATCTTTTAGACGGTTGAATTTAAATGCATTATTCACTTCCCCTTCTGGTTGCTATATCAGATCCAATAATAGCTGAAGTTTATAATGTTTGACAATGCGTAGCCCAAAACGACTCTTTCGTAACTAAGAGAGTATACCATTAAATTGGCCAACTCCTCACTTTTACAAGAATATGTTAACATATTTATAGTAAAAGCTGTTTAGAGGAATAAGCCCATTTAAGTATCAAACTATCGACTAGTTAAAAAGTTCGAAGTCGTAGCCTCTTTCCTGTGTTAGATGAGAAAAATAAGAACAGTTCAATACCATACCGAGACAACATCCTAGTGCATGCATCAAATCAACCGAGAGGCTGTAGAACATATTTGTGTTACAGATCACACAACATACAAAGATGAACTACAGAACTTTATCAAGCGACACAAGAAAAAAGAATTAGTAAAGGGTTCAAGCAAATTCCTATGTTATCTGAGACTCTGAACACAACTTGTTTCCACTGGGGAATTCTAAACACAGATTGGGATGTCTTGATTGTACAGAGAATAAAGTCAAGTTCAATACCATATATAATGTACACCACGCCTCACCAGATCCAGCCTTACCTAAATTAACAGAACCAAGAACACCAGCTCCTTTCTGACAAGAAAAACACCACTCCTGAATGAGCTATACATCAGAAAAAAGATGAGTTGAGATAATACAGCAACACAGATGCTAAATTGCGCCGCTGAAGTCCATGAGCAAACACACCTTGATGCATTATTATGCAGATTTGCTATGTAACGTATTACATGCTCAAAGGAACTAGGTTAAGCAACATACGATTCAACGATGACACTACACCCTTTTACTGTACAAAATTGTCATATGAGTCAACCATCTTTCGGCTGAAAAGCAATCCCTGACTGCCATGCTGCTATCCAATGCAGGTGCCAGCGCAGGGGTGGTGAATATACCGGCAAGTTCATAGGAAACGACCTATTACAACAAAATTCTCTAACCTGGCTCCTAATTTGCCAATAAGTTAGCTCATGAAGCAGTTGAACCAGCAGAAAGTGGAGCGTCTGTCAGCTGCTGCAGACAGTGTTGCAGTTGCTTTTGGATCATCTCAGCAACCATTCGCAGCCTTCCTTGGCCTGCTTCTCCAAACGCAGCAGACCCATTCACAGCCTCCACTGCCCTTGCAACCTTCTGCTTACATCTTTCCCAATCCTCATATTCCAACCAGCAAGCTCTTCCACCATGGCTCCCATCCATTGCAAGGAATGCTATATGATTGTTGTCCCCAAAAGAATACCTTAGTCTCACGGATACACAATACGGAAGCCACGCGGCTCCACCAGCTACGTTCATGTTAGGAATGAGAGCATGGTCAAGTACAAATGTCAGGACAAACTCTACTGAACTGCGGGGTCTATCATAATAAACATTGCTCTTAGCTAAAGAGCTTTCTGTGTTATCATCTGAAACTAGTCCTGAGTGATTTTCCAAACAGAGTTCAATGCGAGCCCTCTGAGCAGTGGCTATGTCCCAATGAGCCTGAGAAAACCCTTTCTTCCAAGTAATCAGCTTTAAAAATTCTTGCAGTACCGAAATTGGTAATGTAAGCAAAGTGATAAATGAAGCAACTCTGGAAGCATCATATGGTTCAGAGGCAACACGCCTGCTGAAATAATCACATATGTCATTGATCTCAGCCACTGCTAGCTCTTCCTGAGCATTGCTCTGTGCTTGCTGTTGCTGGTGGTGAAATCGTTTCACACTTAAAACTTGTAGAAGCAGTTGAACCCGATGAACACTAACTGCAAATACATAACCTCTGCAAGACAGACAAGAAATAATTTATTGGAAAGCCAAATTTTCAATATTTAAAGGAAAGGCAAACAAAAAGAGGAAGCATTTTCAGCTGCATAAACAACCGCTTGCCTAAGCTTAAACAATTATGAGTTGATACAAGCAAATAAATAAATATCAGAACAATATATAACAACACTATTTAAGCGGTATAAAAGAAGTGGGAGTACGTACTCTTAGGAGTATGGAATTACTTTCCTATCTGTGTGTGTGTATATATCAAAACAATATATAACAACACTATTTAAGCTGTATATAAGAAGTGGAAGTACGTACTTCTAAGAGTATGGAATCACTCTCTCTTTATAAATAAATCACTATCTACTCCTGGGTGTAATTACTCCTCTATCTGCCGTTTGTGCTGTTCCAAGATGTGCAGCCGGCTTTTTGGAGCACGTGCAAACGGATGAGAAAAAAACAGACCTGTATGGAGGGCTGGATCCTATATTCCCAGGATAATCTTGCTTTCCATACCTTCGTGCACGCACGGCATTTAAATCTGAATCTGTGGGCGAAAAAGAGGTCACCGGGAAGACTGCTCTTGAGCGCCGTTGACATGGCACTGAAAACCTATACTGATGCAGCCCCTGTCCTTGCTGTCACCGACATCTGAAGTACTCTGCTGCATGGGCACCATGGCACCGCTGGGCTACCGACGCGGCCGGTTATGCGAGCCCAATGAAGTATATCAGGTTGTATTACTTCATACAACTACCTACTGCCATCGAAATATTATGTGGTCTAAACACCCCCTCTTCTCATCTCACGGTGTTTAGATTTGTAGCCGGAGGGCAATCAGAAGGCTGCCGTCACGGCCGACCACACACGCTTCATGGCCGACTACACGCTTAAGTGTCCAACTGATGTATTGACGTCACACGGCAAGAAGCCATTGCTGCCCGGCCAGCAAGAGACAAGACCGTCACTCTAAGATGGATGGATCAACCAACATACATCTCAGTATGGACTATAAGTATTGAGCATCTACGCCAGTTTTCTTAATGAATGGAAATCTCTCTAATTTTGTCATTTGTATTGCAGCCACAATGCCCCCTGAAATCCATAGTCTGGCAGTGCCGAGACGTCGCCATGGTGTGCACCACTGGGCAAGGAACATCTGATATTGTCTCACATACTACCGGTCATATATACAACCACTGTAGAAGTTATTAGTTGCCAGCCAGCCAGCCAGCCGGTGGTGCATGTCGTGCATACGAACTGTGTAGAGAAGGTCACATAACACTTGTTCTTGACGTAGATGATCTTCTCAAGCTAGCAAATAAGCTGTCATGAATTCTATACCTACTTGTTCTGTACTGAGTTCTTCACAAAACTATATTTACATATGTTTTCTTCTCACTCAAAAATATACTACATACTTCCTTCTCACTTTTTGTGATATACTCCATTCTCTGACTTCTAGCTCCTTGTACGACAAGGTATATACTCTATTTAATTTGAAAGGACACATTACCTTCGTTTTAAATGATACACTTCATTTCTCAGATGATACATGTAGTTGATTGGCAGTTCATCGTACAATATTTTCTTGTTGACATCTATGAAGGTCTGTGCACTACACCCAGTTACAACAACAACAACAAAGCCTTTTGTTCCAAACAAGTTAAGGTAGACTAGGAATAAAATTTTCTCAAGATCAAAGAAATGAGAGCCTTGAAATAAAACTTACAATACTAAAACCCTAAACCATACAACCTGCTATCTGAGCCAAGTGCTTAAAACACTGCTCCTAACTTTCTTATGGTTCCGGTATGTGGATTGCTAACTTCCATGCGCTCTTATCCAAAGCTAATTCTTTAGATACATTCCAATCCCTCAAATCTCTTCTAACTGCTTCCTCCCACGTCAGTTTTGGTCAATCTCTGCCTCTTCTTACGTTTTCAGTACATCTTAAAATTCCACTACATACCGGTGTCTCAGGAGGCTGTCATTGGAGATGTCCAAACCATCTCAAACGATGTTGGACAAACTTCTCTTCAATTGATGCTACCCCCCACCCTATCACGTATATCATTATGGATGCGATCCCGTCTTGTGTGACCACAGATCCACCGTAGCATCCTTATCTCCACTACACTTATTTTTTGTATATGTTGTTTTTTAGTCACCCAACATACTGCTCTATATAGCATTGCGGGTCTGATCGCCATCCTATATACTTACCCTTTAACTTTTGAGGGAATTTTTTGTCACACAGAACACTAGATGCTTGGCGCCATTTCACCCACCTCGCTCTTATCCTGTGGATCACGTCTTCATCAATCTTACCGTCCCACTGTAGCATCGATCCCAAATAACAAAACGTGTCCTTCTTAGGCACTACTTGTCCATCCAATCTAACATCTCCATCATTTGCCCTAGCATCACCGAAATCACACCTCATATACTCAGATTTTAGTCCTACTAAGTCTAAAACCCTTCAATTTTAAGGTCTTCCTCCACAACTTGAGCTTCCTATCAACACCTATCCTACTCTCATCAACCAGCACCACATCATCAGCGAAAAGTATACACCAAGGGATATCTCCTTGTATGTCCTGTGTGACCTCGTCCATCACTAAGGCAAAAATGTATGAACTCAATGCTGACCCTTGGTGTAGTCCTATCTTAATAGAAAAATTATTAGTAACACTACCACACGTTCTGACATTAGTCATAATATTTTCGTACATGTCCTTAATTAGGGTAATATATTTTGTTGGGACTCTTTTCTTTTGAAGCGCTCACCACATGACCTTTCTTAGCACTTTGTTATAAGTTTTCTCCAAGTCAATAAATATCATATGAAGGTCCTTTTGCTCCCTATACCTCTCCATCAACTGTCGTGGCAAGAAAATTGCCTCCGTGGTCGACCTCCCAGGCATAAAACCAAATTGGTTTGTCGTCACGCTAGTCACTTTTCTTAAACGGTGCTCAATCACTCGTTCCCAGAGCTTCTTTGTGTGGCTCATAAGCTTAATTCCTCTATAATTAGTACAAGTTTGAATGTCTCCTTTATTTTTGAAAAATTGTACTAATGTGCTCCTCTGCCACTCGTTTGGCATTTTGTTCAACCTAAAAATGCTATTGAACAACTTTGTTAGCCAAACAATCACCACTTCTTCTAGGCATTTCCACACTTCAACAGAGATGTTATCAGGCCCCAACGCCTTACCCACTTTCATCCTTTTTAAGGCCTTACTTCCGACTCCTTGATTCTTCGAACAAACCACTTATCGGTGTCGTCAAAAACATCATCCAGTTTAATCACACTATCATTATTATCGTGATTGAACTTGTCGAAGTAATCTCTCCACCTATCCTTGATCTCATCTTCACTAAAAGTCTATTAGTGTCGTCTTTGATGCATTTAACTTGTTGAAATCCTTCATCTTCCTTTCTCAAATTTTAGCCATCTTGTAAACATCCTTCTCCCTCCTTTGTACTTAGTTTCTGATAAATTTCCTCATATGCCTTGCCTTGTGCCTCGCTCATTGCTTTTTTCGCATTCTTTTTTGTTGCTTTGTATTTTTGTACGTTGTCATCGCTCCTATCATGATACATGTGCTTGTAGTATATCTTCTTCTCAATAGCTTTTTGCACTTCCTCGTTCCATCACCATGTGTTTTTTGGTTCTCATGTCCCTTGGGTCACCCCAAGCACCTCCGTAGCCACCTTCCTAATACGAGTTGCCAACTTTGTCCACATACTATTTGCTTCACTATTCGCTTCTCCTACGTCCCACGTCCCTTCCGTGACCATCCTCTTCTTAAAACGCCTGTGCGATATCTCCTTTGAGTTTCCACCACTTCGTCCTTGTGGCTCTGGCGACCTTAGCTAAACGAAAGTCGGATGCTACCAACTTATATTACTGGACAACACACTCTCCAGGTATAACCTTACAGTCTATGCAGGCTCGTTTGTCCTCTCTCCTAACTAGAACAAAATCAATTTGGCTAGAGTGCTGACCACTGCTAACGATAACTAAATGATTATGTCTCTTTCTAAAGAAGGTGTTAGCTATCATGACATCATAGGCTACGGCAAAGTTTAAGATATCTTCTCCCTCTTGATTTCTATCAGCATAACCAAAACCCCCAAGCACCCTTTGAAACCCTCCACTAGTTGTATCGACATGATTATTGAAATCGCATCCTAAGAAAATCTTTTCATTGATAGGTACACTTCTTAGTTCTAACCATGTCATCTGGATCTTCCCAAAATTGCCTCTTAGCGGTCTCATCCAACTCTACTTGTGGGGCATATGCACTAACAACATTCAAAACCAAGTCACCAAAGATTAACTTGACTAGGATAATCCTATCCCCTGTCTCCTCATGTCGACAACTCCACTCTTGAGGCGCTTATCGATTAAGATGTCAACTCCATTCTTGTTTCGTTCTGTTCCAGTATACCACAACTTGAAGCCAACATGCTCCACCTCCTTTGCCTTCTGACTCACCCATTTAGTCTACTGAATGTAAAAAACTACATAGATGGAGTTGTGCACTATACCCAGTAATGGAAAAAAAGGGAGGGGGCACTAAACCCCTATGCATGAGTCGTACACGCAAGATAATCTATATACTCATATTTTAATCAACAGATGGCACCACATCAAATGCACAAGAGCATATACTCCCTACTTCTCCCCAACTTAAGTTACGTGTAGCTCTAATTAAGTGTCTTAGATATCATAAGTTCATAACATTTATGCACGACATCAAGCAATATTAGAAACTCAAAAAAAGTATATATAAATACATGATCGATTTTCAAAAAAAGTATACTCCATACTCTAATTCAAAATATATATACTCCATACTCCAAATACAAGTACATCTGTACATATAATCCATACTCCAAATACAAGTACATCTGTACATATAATCCATACTCCAACCAGAAGTACATATGAGCTCCATACTCTTTTGTAAAGAGATGCTTCCAGTTCCCAAAGAAAAGAGAGAATGTTCGTGAGTTACATGCATGTGTCTCGCACAGGGAAGTCCGAGTACCTAGCAGGTGTAGTTACACTAATTTCTGAATTTTAAATTAGAATAATTAAATCACCAACCGGCTGTTTTGCTATTGGATGCCTCCCACGCCCACGAACCCGATCGGCAAGGAGGGATCACGTGGCTGCTGGACGGTGGATACTACGAGAGTAACTACATTTAGGAGTAGAAAAAAAGCTTCATATATATATATATATGTATGTGTGTGTGGGTGTATGTATGTATGTATAGATATATGTATGTGTGGGGGTGTACGTATACATATACATATATACACAAACACACATATACATACACACACACATACATATACGGCTGCACTAACGAGCGCGTGCACGCACGCTACGTGCAGGTCGCTGGCCGCGCGCACGACCTGGCTTCCTGGTGCGGTTCGTGCATAACTCGATTGATACATAACTTCATGAATTGTACATGATAAGTTTTTGTATATAGTAACTTTGCCAATATAAGTAACTTGATGAATTATAGATGATAACTTTATGTTTAGGAAATAGTAATTTTCCGTAACATTGCAATGTGAAAGTTACGTTTTGATATGCCGAAAGTTATTACGTGAGAACTGCGAGTAACTTCGTAAATTATATATGATAACTTCGTGTGCATGAGATAACTTTGCCAAATATAAGTATTTAATGAATTATAAATGATAATTTTATGTTCAAGAGGTAGTAACTTTTTCATAACTAATAACCTCACTAAATCCCAAAAAAAGGCACATGGTACCGCTTACGGAGGGGTGCGCGCAAGTCTAACACGCATAAAAACTGTAAGTAATTTCATGAATTACAGATGATAAATTAGTATGTATATGATAGTAACTTTACCATAATTAACAAACGCTAGTAACCACCTGTGGGGTGGGATGGTGAGACGATTGGCTGATTGGGTCGGTCACAGTCGCAGGATTATTCTACACAAAGCCACTGAATAATACTCATATATCAAATAGAGCGAGGGCACTATTTTCCAAAGAAAACCAGGGAAAGCTCAATATTGCTAAGGGGGTGTTTGGATGAGAAGGATTGCTTTGCAAACTTTTAGGATTTAGTTGAAACCAAATGCAAACAGGCCCTAAAGTGGATAGAAACTGTACATGCAGAATTAAGGATACTTTGGCCCATGACTACTTTATAGCAGCCGAATCTTACCAGTACATTGGAAAAGCGAACAACAATGATTTATGGAATGACAACATGATGCTAGACTTCAGCTTTTCAAAAAGTGCACATAAAAACATTATAATCTTACCCCACATAGAACCGCAGTGCAGGCTGCTCTTGATCCAAATTCAAAAGAGCCCCCTCGTTATCCTTCAAAATTGATCCCAATATCTCTTTCAGAAGTTCAGGCAACTGCGCAAACAACCATAGAACCCCAAGGTACTTAAGGATCCCTCTTAACACCTTCTTCAGAGCTGCTAAAGGAACCCAACCACCACCATAACCACCATCATCCCCAAGCCCAATGAAGGCTGTGTTCAGTTCTCCCTTCATATGAACAGGAAGGCTCGTTCCAGGTGATAGTCGCACAGAGGCCCCACCAATCCCTGAAGCAAGTCCTGAAGAAGCCAACATGGCATTTCCTGCTCGACTCAAATTGGTTGCTACATGGTTAGCAACACCAGAAGTTGGCCTGGACATAGCAACACCAGGGGTGGCATTTAAACGATTTGCACTAGGAGCAGATTGTGGAGCTCCAGCACTGGTATTTAAGTGTGCACCAGCCTGTGTAGCATTCATGAAAGTGGGTTCGAGAGCATTCAGACCCTGAGCAACATGTTCCATTATGAAAGGTCGAAATTGTGGGCATGGCAACGATCCACCAACTGAAGGCCCGCCTTTAGGAGGAGTTGCTGGCTGTAGCCAAACCTGATCCCCAGCAAAGCAGCGCATGTCAACAGAAAATTTCTTGCGATATATAATGCGTATCCAGTATGGCCCACGAAGCACGACAGAAACATCGAAAGGAAGTAATGAACTAGGAACAAGTCCAGGTCCACCCCGTCCAGCTGTGGAAAGCATGGCAGCAGTGTGAAGATTATGACTGCCCAAATGGGCTGCAGCAGCATTCGATGAAGCAGGTGCATGATGCATGGTTGTTGAAGATGAACCATTTGTTAATGGCCCCTGTGTGGGGATATTGTTGGTCTGCTTTGGCATGGAGCTGTATCCAGAAGAAACGGTTACAGGCATCCTTGCAGGACGAACTGCACCCCCAAGGGCAAGCAAAGGTCCTGCTGTTAGCCGGATGCAATCCAAGAAGGATGCTACCTCACCACCATTCACGAAATCCTCCAAAAACTGCATTTATGTGAACTTGATTACAAGATGAATTAAACACAAGATGAATTAAACAATCTCAATGAAAAGTTCAATGCCTAAGACTGAATAAGTTGTACTCAGGTTTTTTCTATGTATTTGTATATACATGTTATGAACAGATAGGAGTCAATTGGAACAATTCATTTGACAGTACAGATGAGCAAATGTATCTTCCTATGGAATAAAAAATGGTGTACCGCTATCCATTCATACTATCACAATGAATTAGACTATATGATGATGACTTGCCTGTGCACAATTGTTAAAAGAGAAAGAAAGGAGAAATGTGACATTTCTTTTAACAAAATTCTTGTGAATGGGAAATTGAACTGAAACACAGAAAGTATGCAATTCAGCATAAAAACTTGCGTTGCCAACCTACGAATGCCATTTTAAACACCTAAAAGTTCATGTCCTGCATTTTTTTATCAATAATGATACTCAGATTTGAAGTACAGTGATGAGTATGTTGAGAGGTGTAGGCTAAGCAATGCACCAGAAAAACAACAGAGTAGCAAAGTATGCACTGGAAACAATTTTGCTATTTCCCATTACAGACACAATGTAAGTTATTTGTATCCACCTGTGTTACTGTTGTGGATGCTTTTGTGGGCAAAGTATATACACGCCGTAACAAGAAACTAGCATCCACAACAGAGGGATAAAAAAGACAAGAAGATAAGTTTGTTAGAGAGTTTGTTAGGCTGCAGAGTTTACTTACAAAGAGGACAGAGTATTGGGTGGTAATGAGCTGGCCTATTGGCTATATATATGTAATCCCTTGGTTGAGAAAGTAATCAGAGAAGAAAGAAAGTTCGCAAATCTCAGTTACCATAACATCTTTGGTATCAGAGCCCTTCTTTTTCCCCACCCGCAGCGCTCGTACGCTGCCCTCAGCGCCAGGTCCCCCCCCCCCTTCAGAATCATCCTCCTCCGCTGCTCCGCCGCTTCTTCCCCACTCGCTCCTCCTACCCTTCGCCTCCCACCCACCACCCCTTCCGAGTCTTCTTCCTCCGCGGCTCCGCCGCTCCTTCCCCACTCGCTCGCTCGCTCTTCGCCTCCCAACCACCACCCCCTTCAGACTCCTCGCCATTCTCTCTTGTGCGCCTTGTTAATGGCTTCCCCTCTCTCTGCCGCCGACTTCAAAACAGCCATGGAGAAGCTCTTCGGTGAGATCCAATCGGTCAAAGAGGATCTCGCGACGCACAAGAACGACCAGAGCCGCCTCTGGGTCGCCGTCAATCGCCTACAGACCACCCAGCTCGAGCTCAGCGACGTCTCCGACAAGGGCAAGGCGAAGCTCGAGTCCGAGGTTCCGTCGTCGCCTCCTCTTCCCTACCAATCCTCCCACAAGCTGCGCTTACCGCGCTACGACGGCACCACCGATCCCATCGTTTGGTTACACAAAGCGGAGCAGTTCTTCCGCGCCCATCGCACGCCGGAGGAAGAGAGGGTCTGGCTCGCCTCCTTCTACATGGAGGGCGCGGCCCAAGATTGGTACTACCGCTTGGAGCAGAACCGCGGCGTACCAACCTGGCCTTAGCTCCTCGACATGGTGCAGCGCCGATTCGGGCCACCCGTTCGGAGCAACGCGCTTGGCGCCCTCATGAAGCTCCGCCGCACGGGAACTGTCGAGGAATACCAGGAGCGCTTCCTCCCCCTTCTGGCTCGCTGCAAGAACGTCTCCGAGCAACAGCAGATCGACATCTTCACCGCGGGACTGCGGAATCCCCTCCAGACCGATGTTGAGCTCCAAAGCCCGGAGACACTTGACGATGCCATGGCTCTGGCGCGGGCTTTTGAGCGTCGCCTGGAGATTGAGGATGAAGATGATCCGGGCATCAACCGCGTGCCTCCGCGCTCGGTCTCGTCGCATCGTGCGGCGGTACCGACGATAACAGCCCCGCCGCGCACGGCCGCCCCGGTTGCTCGGACACCTTTTCAGACCCCTCCGCTCCGGTTAAAGGCGCACCGTCTGCTGGTACCCGCTTCAAACGACTAACGCCCCAAGAGATGGCACAGCGACGGGCGGACGGACTCTGCTTCAACTGCCCGGAAAAGTTTTCTCGAGAGCACCTCCAGAAGTGTACGATGAAAGGGCTCTACCTGATCGAGTTGGAAGACAGCGCACCTGTTGAGGGCCCCGAGGACGAGGATGCGATTTCTGATGACGATGTCAGGATCTCCCTCCATGCCCTTACCGGCATCAAGGAGGGGGACACGATGCACCTATCTGCTTCCGTCGTCGCGTCGCAGCTGCGCGCCCTCGTCGACTCCGGCTCCACCCACTCGTTCGTGGCCTCAGCCACGGCAACTCGCCTCGGCCTCACACCAGAGCCGCGTCCGGGCCTCATGGTGGGAGTCGCGAATGGCGACCGGGTGCCGTCATCGGGTGCCGTCCTGGTTACCATTGACAAGGAGCAGTTCCTCATTGATCTTTACGTCCTGCCACTTGAAGATTATGAGCTTGTTCTGGGCTGCCAATGGCTGAAGACGCTGGGGCCTATATTGTGGGACTTCGGGCGACATACCATGTCCTTTTGGCGGCATGATCACCTTGTCAAGTGGCGCGGTTTGGAGGCTTCCTCACCGCCACAGCTTCGCGCCATGAATCGGCCGGACTTGCTATCCCTCCTGCTAGCTGAGTTCGCGGATCTGTTTGAGGCCCCTTCTGGTCTTCCGCCTCAGCGCCAGTTGGACCACCGTATCACCCTTCTTCCAGACACTCCACCAATTGCGGGTATCATCCGCTCGAGTACATCGGCGTTTTCTTCGCCGGTGCTCCTGGTCCGCAAGAAGGATGCTAGTTGGCGTTTCTGTGTCGACTATCGGGCCCTCAACGCCAAGACAGTTTGAGACGTCTTTCCCATCCCCGTCGTCGACGAGCTCCTGGACGAACTTAAGGGGGCTTCCTTCTTCACCAAATTGGACCTCCGGAGCGGCTATCACTAGATCCGCATGTACCCTGATGACATCGCCAAGACGGCCTTCCAAACTCATCACGGTCACTTTGAGTTCGTGGTAATGTCTTTCAGGCTGACCAACGCACCTTCGACATTTCAAGCCATGATGAACGAAGTGCTGCGGACATTCCTTCGTCGCTCGGTCCTCGTCTTTTTCGATGATATTTTGATTTACAGCACATCATGGTCGGAGCACCTTCAGCATGTCCGCGCCGTCTTCTCAGTGCTGCGCGCCCACAACCTCTTTCTGAAGCGCTCCAAATGTACTTTTGCGGAACGCAGTGTGGCGTACCTCGGCCACATCATTTCGGCGGACGGCGTCGCCATGGATCCTACCAAGGTGGAAGCCGTTCAACACTGGCCTCAGCCGCGCACACTTCGCACACTTCGTGGTTTCCTCGGCCTCACTGGATACTACCGGCGCTTCATCCACAACTACGGCGTCATCGCTACCTCCCTGACGTCTCTACTCAAGAAGGATGCATTTCGCTGGTCTCCAGCGGCAACTGACGCCTTCAACGCACTCAAGACCGCCTTGACCACAGGGCCAGTCCTCCAGCTTCCGGACTTCGCCACCGCCTTCATCGTTGAGTGCGGCGCGTCGCTCAAGCCGCGCGGTGTTGCATCGTGGCGCCGCCCGATTTCTTTTTCATGCTCCCGGCCGCGCCAAAGACGCTAAGTTCTGGCGGGAACTCATCGGCCTTGTCAAGGCAGTACGCCGTTGGAGGCCATACCTATGGGCAAGACCATTCACGGTGCGTACTGACCACTACGCCTTGAAGTTCCTGTTGGATCAACGACTCTCCACCATCCCCCAGCACACCTGGGTTAGTCGCCTCTTCGGCTATGACTTCAAGGTGGAGTTCCGACCCGGCCGGCTGAATACGGCCGCCGACGCCCTTTCCCGCCGGGATGAGGACTTCCGGGACGCCATGGCGTGCGCAGTCTCCCGTCCTGACTTCAAGTTTTTCGAAGACCTTCGCGGAGGCGCAACTCTTCCCGCCTTGTCGCCAAACGTGTCGGTGGAGGAGCAGGCATTGCCGTGCGGCACGGACGGTGGTGGATGGCTTCGTGCTGCACCACGGTCGCATCTTCGTGCCTGACTCATCGGTCCTGTGGCCGACCATCCTCACCACCGCTCATGGCGCCGGCCACGAAGGCGTCCAAAAGACTCTGCATCGCCTCCGCGCCTCCTTCTATAGTCCTCACGCCAATCGGCTTGTGCGCGAATTTGTCCAAGGCTGCGCCATATGTCAAAAGAACAAGACCGAACATCTCCATCCGGCTGGACTCCTTCAGCCTCTGCCAGTACCTTCCTCTGTTTGGTCCGACATCGCCATGGATTTCGTGGAAGGTTTCCCCAAAGTGAGCGGCAAATCCGTGGTACTCACAGTGGTGGATCGCTTCTCCAAGTATGGTCATTTCATCGCGCTTGGGCATCCGTACTCAGCAACCTCCGTGGCGCGCGTCTTCTTTGACCAAATTGTCTGGCTCCACGGAATCCCCTGCTCCATCGTCAGCGACCGCGACCCCGTCTTCACCAGCACATTCTGGACGGAGCTCTTCGCGCTCGCCGGAGTGGAGCTACGCCTCAGCTCCGCCTTCCATCCCCAAACGGATGGACAATCGGAGGTGACCAACCGAGTGCTCGGTGTCTATCTCCGGTGCCTTGCCGGTGTTAGTCGCTGGACTCTTGCTCTTGGTGATAGCAAGATCCTTACTCTCATGGAGAGGATGACACTAGGAGATGGGGCAAGTTTTCTTGTTTATTGCTCACAAAATGCCATGCCAACCTCGGGTAGCATATGCTACGATGCTATCCTAGATGCTGTCCTAAAGCGGTCAATATGCTGTCCTAAAAGCAGATGCTGTCCTAAAAGCAGATGCTGTCCTAAAGCAAAAGCAGATCTTTGTCCTAAAAGAGATGCTATCCTAAAGCGATCAAAAAAACAAAACTACCACAGCCCCACAAAGACCACAAAGATGCAGAGACTTATTCATCATTCTCCCCTAAGTCTTGTGCGTCGTCTTGTGGGAGGGTTGAACCATCCCGATCTTGGAGCAGAGCTCAAGGAACTTGATCCTTCCAAGAGGCTTGGTGAGCGAGATCCGCAAGGCGATCCGTGGTGTTGATGTAGCTTGCCTTGATGCTTCCTTCATCCAGCGACCTCGGATGAAATGATACTTCACCCGGATGTGCTTGCTCGCTCATGAAAAACGGGTTCTTTGCGTGGCTAGAGCGGACTTGTCGCCCACCTCGAGCTCCACCGCTTGATGTCCCCGCCGAGGAGATCACCAAGCGATCGAGCGAGCGAGGGCTCGAGTCGAGCGGTGGAAGCCGCTATGTACTCGGCCTCACACCGACAGGCCACCACCGCCGCTTGATCGATCGCCACTAACGAGGCACTTGCCGAGGAAGAAGAGAATCCCGCTTGTGCTCTTGCCGTGTCGATGTCGCTGCGTGGTCGGCCATTGCATTCGGCGAAGCGCGCCGCGGACACCTCGGGTAGTGCAAGCCGAGTCGGAGGTGCCCGCAACGAGCGGAGGATCCTCTTCACGGCCGCCGATGCTCGTCGTCGGCCGCATTGATGAACCGATCGACGAGCCGACGGCGAACGCCAAACCGGACGCGTGTGGACGAGGTAGCGAAGGTCGCCCACGATGCGCCGCAGATCGCGTCCGCCCACCTCCTCCGCCTTTGTCGCGCTCGCTCGGCCACCTTTCCTCCATTGGGTGTGGGTGGGTTGCGATCGGTGAGCCCGCCCGGCTCGGCGGTGCGCTTGGCGAGGCGGTCCGACGAAGGAGATACGGAGCCGTCCGGTGGACCTCGATCCCGTGTAGAAGGAGAGGAGCCCAAGTCGCCATCCGGAAGACGGTCTTCATCTCCGCCTTGAACGCCTCGACCTCGGCCTCCTTGGAGCGGTGATCACCTGTCGTCGGCGACGACGCCGCCGCCAGGCGTTGCCGCTTTGCCCCGCCGGAGACCGCACCTGCGTGTGCGCTCTGCTGGAACCCCATTTGCTTGAGGTGGAGTCCAGCTTAGCATTCCAGCTCGTGGTGCTGCGCCGCAGCCGTAGAGGGCCTTGCGCAGCGAGAACCTGCCTCCTTGCGGGGATGACGAATCCGGCGGTTGGCGGACGAGACCTCCTCCTTCAAATCGCCGTTGAGGAAGGCGGACTTGACGCCCATGTGATGGACGCGCCAATCCTCCCGGGCCGCAAGTGCGAGGAGAAGTCGCGACGACTCCATCCGTCGCGGCGGTGCGGCGCCATCGGTCGACTCTCTCCGCCGCACGAAGCCTCGTGCCACCAAGCGAGCCTTGTGCTTGACGATGGCGCCGGCCATCCCGCTCGCCTGAACACCCACTTAAGGGTGATCGCGCGGTGGCCGGCGGGAAGATCCGCGGCCCCACGCCCGGTTCCGCTCGACGGCGTCCATCTCTCGCTTCATCGCGACACGCCACGCCGCTCTCCTCCGCCTCGGCAAGGAGCGGGGCTCGCCGTCGTCGCATGCCAAGTGCGCCTCGCCTCGGTCGCGCCGCGCCACCCGAGGACCGATCGTTCGCCGAGGAGGTCGCCCACGACGGTAGCGCAGAGTCTCGCCGTCGTGGTAGGCGTCGACGCGATCTCGTCGTGAGACGATGGAGTAGCGAACTCCACCGCGCGCTGCGCTCGCCGTGGACCGGCCGTTGGGGCCGATTCGGTGATGTGGCCGCCGGCGGGAGAGTGGTGAGCCGGTGGTGAAGAGTGGGGTGTGGCGGGCCGAAAGTGGTGGAGCACTCGCCGGAGCGATGGCGAGCAAGGTGTCGAGGTGGGACGAGCTCGGTGAAGACGAGCCGCTAGCTCCCGGCTCTCTCGTGGGACGTAGTCCACAACAAAGTCCCCGAGTCGAGGCGAACCGCCGCCCACCGCCTTGTCCCACGTCGGCCCGCCGCCGTCGAACACGGCGTCACGCGAGATGCGACGCCGGCGTGTGTCGTGGTCGAGGATGCGAGGCCTTCGAGCCTCCGCGAGCCGGCGAACACTCGAGTGCTCGCCGCCGTCGAGCTTGCCGATGTGGCCAAGCTCCTGGCGAACGCGAGGAGCCAAGACCCGCAAGTGGAGACCGCCGCTTGCGCCATGCCAAGCCTCGTCACGGCCCCTGCCGCCGAGCGCCTTGGTAGGCGGCGGTTGAGGATGTAGACGGCCGTCACCACCGCTTCTCCCGTAAGACACCGCATCCCTCGCTGAGGAGGCGAGCCATCCCCACAACCGCCCGTTGCGCCGCTCGACGACGCTGTTCTGCTGCGCGGTCATGCGGCGCGGAGTAGTGGCGCCAATGCCTCATCGTGATGACGACGCGAACCGGCCGCCGAATTCGCCGCCGTGTTGTCTGGCGCGAAGACGCGCAGCCTGCGGCCGCGCTCGCCCGCCGCGGCGACTGCGGCGCTGATGGCGCCCGCGGCCTCTCCTTGCCGCCGAGGACAATCACCCACATGTAGCGGGATAGGTCGTCGACGCAGCGCAGGAAGTAGCGCCGTCTCCCGGTGTGGCGGTGTGTCACCGCCACACAAGTCCCGCACGAGCTCGAGCCTCTCCCTGGCTCTAAACTCGCTCGCTGGGAAAGGAGTCGCCGCGCCGTCAACACGCAGACGCCGCAGAGCCGCTCCACATGGTCAAGGCACGGCAGCCTCGCACCATTTCGTGGCACCGAGCCGCCGTGGCCCCGGGTGAAGGTGCCCAAAGCGCTCGTGCCATCGCCACGCCTCGCCGTCCCGACGAGCCGCGAGACAGAGGGTTGTGCCACCGCGCGTGAAGAGTGTAGAGACGATTTGCGCCTCGTTACCTTGGCAAGGAGGCGGCGTCGAAGATCCCAAACCGCGAAGCACCCATGTTCGATCTCGACACGCGAGCCGTTCTCATCCACCGTCCCAAGGCGATGATGGAGTTCCGCAGATCGGGATGTAGTAGACGCCGAAGCGGCCGGTGCTCGCGATCTTGGCGGCGAAGACGAGCAGAGCCGACGCCTTGATCTCCACGGCGAGGCGCCGAACTTGACGGTGCCTCGAACGCTCGAGTCGAGCTCGGAGAAGAACTCCGCCGCCGATCATGTGGTGGGTGGCGCGGTGTCGAGGCACCACCGTCGGTCTTGTCATTGCCGGAATCGCCGCCGAGGAGGGCGTGTGCTTTGGCTCGTCAAGGTGGAGGAGAGCCACTGCGGCGGTGCGGTGGAGGTAGTTCGATGCTCGCATGAGCAATGAACAGACCGGCCGCTCCTCCTCCTCGCTTGCGCGACGTGGGCGCCGCGCGTCGTGGTATCGACACTCCTTGGCCCAATGACCAAGCTTGCCGCAGATTGTGGCAAGAGTCGCTCTCGCGCGCTTTTGCTTGCCAAAGACGCCGCTGGCGCTTTGCGCGGCTTGCGCGCTTGCCACTCTTGCGGCGCTCGTCGTGGAAGAAGGCTCCTTCTTCTTGTCACCTTGGTCGGCGCCCACCGCTCCCGAGTGAGGAGCGACTTCCGCCAATGGTGACGGTCCCGAGAGACTCGTGGCTCATCGATGTCGGCGACCTTGAGGCGACCTAACGCCTCCTCGATGGTCATCGTGGAAAGGTCAGCAGAGACCCGATCGAGCGAGCCATCCGCTTGTACTTTCGGGGACGCGGCGGAAGAGCTTCTCCACGCTCTCCTCGCCGTAGGTGTCGCCACCGAACCGCACCAACTTCGCAATGCGAGTGTTGAGACGAGAGCAAAGTCATCAATGTCTCACCGCTTGAAGGCGGTGCTCCCTTCCGCGCGTAGTGCTGCAGGTGTAGACTTGCGGCGCGGCCGCTGGCGCGCGCCGTCTTTGCGGCGATGGCGTCCCAAGCCTCTTTGGCGACCGCTTGTTGGTAGCGAATCGCATCTCGGGCGGATCTGCGGCGATGAGAGCATCGGCGCCGTCGATCCCTGGTCGTGGTCGACGCCGCCGTCGGATCGCATCCCACATATGCCGCACCGAGCTTTACCTCATCACCGCGACCCACTCGACGTAGTTGGTCTTGGTGAGGTAGGCCACCCGCGCCGAGCCGACGCCCTCGACGATACTGGTACTCGTGGTGACCACGATCGAACCGGGGGAGAACGCGTTACTGCGAGGCCGCGCTCTCCGTCGACCCGTCACGCCGCCCGCGTGCATGCCTCCTCCAGAGCACCACCCGTGCGCGCCTCCTTCAGAGCACCACCGCCGTGCGCCTCTTCAGAGCGCCGCCGCCGCGCGCGCGCGCTATGCTGGCTGCCGCGCGCTCGTGGCGTCGCGGCTACCCATTGCGCCGCCGCTTCGCGCGCGCCGCCTCCCTCTCCAGCGGTGAGGTCGCGTCGGCGCCGCCATCAACGAGCCGGGCCGTTGTTCGCTGCCGCATGAGCCTTGACCTCTGCCGCCGCCGACGCGCTGCACCGCCGCCGCGCCGCCTTCACTTCCGCCTCGCCGCCGCTGCTTGCCGCCGCCGCCACCCGGCCTTTGACGCTCTTTCCGCCGCCGCGCGTCTCTGCCGCCGCTGCGCTGCTGCTCTGCTGCGACGAGCTCGGCCGTCACGACGCCGCGATGCTCGAGGCGATCGAAGGCCGAGATCGCCTGCGGACATGGCGCGCATCGGGGTGTTGCGTGGAGAGGGCGCTTCGACGAGTGCCGTCCGTCTCCGGAGAGAGTGAGCGGGACACCGAGGGCTGCTGCCGCACGGCGGGGGCTGCTGCGAGGCCGAGAAGGAGATGAGCAGAGATGCTCGGGAGCTACAGGATACTAAGGCTCGATACCACTTGTTAGTCATTTGGACTCTTGCTCTTGGTGATAGCAAGATCCTTACTCTCATGGAGAGGATGACACTAGGAGATGGGGCAAGTTTTCTTGTTTATTGCTCACAAAATGCCATGCCAACCTCGGGTAGCATATGCTACGATGCTATCCTAGATGCTGTCCTAAAGCGGTCAATATGCTGTCCTAAAGCAGATGCTGTCCTAAAAGCGAATGCTGTCCTAAAAGCGATGCTGTCCTAAAGCAAAGCAGATGCTGTCCTAAGCGAATGCTATCCTAAAGCGATCAAAAAAAACAAAACTACCACGGCCCCACAAAGACCACAAGATAGAGACTTATTCATCGTGGCGATCGATCAGCGCTGGTAGCCGTTGGCTGCCATGGGCGAATCTGCTACAACACATCCTACTGCATACGGCTTGGACCACTCCCTTTCAAGTCGCTCACGGCCGCCTCCGCCGACTATGATATCATATCAGCCGCTTCATCACGGGTGGCGGCGATCGACGAGCAACTTGAGGACCGTGATGTGTTCTTGGCAGAGATCCGAGACCGTTTGCTCCAAGCACAAGACCATATGAAGCAGCGCTACGACCAGCAGCATCGTGATGTTCAGTTCCATCTCGGCGATTGGGTCTGGTTACGTTTGCACCATCGTTCAGCAGCCGGCATCAGCAACAAATCCGGCGGGAAGCTAGCTCCAAGATACTATGGTCCGTATCAAGTGGCGGAGCGTGTCGGTCAGGTGGCCTATCGCCTCCATCTTCCTCCCAAAGCCAAATTGCATAACATCTTCCATGTGGTGTTCCTTAAACCATTCCGCGGAGATCCCCCTGCGGCTTTGGTGCCTCTTCCGCCGGTGGTTCATGGTCGTGCTGTTCCTACTCCAGCAGCAATCATCCGCGCACGCCTCAACAGGGGAAATTGGGAGCTGTTAGTGCGCTGGGTGGGCTGCCCTGACTCGGAAGCCACCTGGGAGAGGCTGGACGGCTTCAAGGAGACCCATCCGACGTTCCAGCTCGAGGACGAGCTGTTTCTCCAGGAGGGCAGAAGTGTTGTGGATGCTTTTGTGGGCAAAGTATATACACGCCGTAACAAGAAACTAGCATCCACAACAGAGGGATAAAAAAGACAAGAAGATAAGTTTGTTAGAGAGTTTGTTAGGCTGCAGAGTTTAGTTACAAAGAGGACAGAGTATTGGGTGGTAATGAGCTGGCCTATTGGCTATATATATGTAATCCCTTGGTTGAGAAAGTAATCAGAGAAGAAAGAAAGTTCGCAAATCTCAGTTACCATAACAGTTACTCAAATATTAGTAATAAACTTTGACATGTTGAAAGATTCAGACATCATTTACTTGCATTCATCTCATGTATGCTGCTTTGAAACATAGTGTAAGCATGGACGAACCTTTGTGTGCGGCCAAAGCTGGTCAGGAGAAACATGCATCGTGCAGCCTCCCTTAGCAGTTTCCCATTCAACAACAAAATGTACCATAGGCATGGTGCCATAACTGAACCACAAGCTCATTAGACCAACAGCTTCAATCCTAAATGTCTTTCTCATCTGTTCAGATAGCCTGTCAGCAGCGTCACTATTACCTTTATTAACAAACTGTGACTTTATCTCTGCAGATGTCTCATTGTCATCTAGCTTGTCATCAAGTTTCACACCAATCAATCTCCTCAT
Source organism: Dendrocalamus sinicus (assembly GCA_036346575.1). Lineage (NCBI taxonomy): Eukaryota > Viridiplantae > Streptophyta > Magnoliopsida > Poales > Poaceae > Dendrocalamus > Dendrocalamus sinicus. Next base: position 8,009,235 of record CM070667.1, read on the forward strand.
TCCACGAGCAAATGAACGTGCGTTAGCAAGTCGTCGTAAATCTGACACAAGCCTCTGAACACTATCTGCCTCAACAGTGCTGTAAGTTAAAACAACGCCGTCGGCATCAAAAGAGACATTTGAATCCAGCTCAGAGGTGTTCGCGATGCGAATACCAACACCCCATGGTGTCATGGTGCTTCCTCCATTGAGTTCCCAAAGTTCCCTAAAATGTGGATCATTTATCCTAACGTCCCAAGACATGCTTCCAGCCTTACCAAGGTGTAAGCATATGTGTTTCCAAGAATCATCTTGAGCAGAAGGTAACCTTAACCAAAGATTAGAGGATGGTGACCGCAAGCCCACTTCATCAACATATGGAATAGCAAGAGAATCCATCTGGGCAGTTAGTTGAGCATGTTTGATGCACAGGGAACAGTGCCATATGGCATGTAATAGCACAGAAGCATATATAGTTGCTGGAACACAATTATTTCTTTCAGCAAGAATATTTCCGTAGGTTAGGTTGGTTCTTGACTGCAAATTAGATGAGTATGCCTGCAAAGGAGGGCAACTCTGCATTGATTCTGATATTTTTCTTCGCTTACTTGGCTCACTGGATTTCAACCCTTGCAATGAAGGGAGATTCAGTAAGAAATCTGAAAGAGTGCGCTTTCTGGATGCACCATCAGAGCCTACAGTGATGTGCCTCCCTGATCCTGTCAATTGCACAAGATAACACATTTGTAATAATAATGAAGCCTTATCTAATTTATCACAAAAAAATTAGTAAAATACCTCCTGTGGTAGGTGAAGGTCGAACAAAATGACCAGACAAAGAGTTTCCAAGACTGCCTGAATAGGAGCTTTGAGCAGGGATTTGATTGCCGTTAACCTTGCCTGAAGGGACGAGCTGAAGTGATTTACTTCCATCCCCAATACCAAGCTCACTTGGAGAGGTCAATGAGCTCAGATCATGATCAGAATTAGCACCTGACAACTTTATAGTAGATGAATTCCTTACAGGGCTTGAGGAAAAGGCATGTGCACTTCGTAAGTGTCTCAAATTACTTGTGAAATAGCTGTTCAAACTGACACCAGAAGGAACTTTTGATGTAATATTAGCTTGGGAATGAGATGAGGCTCCATCCTGCATTGCTGAGCTAGCTCTGGTACTTACTCCTTGAAGACCAACTGAAAGAGAACCTGGATGAGAAGTAGACAGCAAACTAGAACCATGTTCATATTCGAAGACCTCGTCAACAACAGATGAAAAGGATGGTGAACAAAGAGGCAGCAGTGGAACAGGCTCAACCCCATTCTGAATGGACAGTCCATTTTCAATTATGTCATCACAGTTCCCTATACTTTGTAGGGCATGCAGTTTCACATCAAAAAGATCTGTATTGGATTCATGTTTACTTATATGCATCTGTCCAACATCAATCTTGTTAAACCTCATAGCTTTTTTAGCATCTGTATTTGCATTAGCCTTATTGCTTGCGTCAGACTGTGTCTCGAGCAAATGAAAAACAGGCCTGAAGTCCTTATCAAGTTGCATCAACAGACAATAGGCATGTGCACACTGTGAAAATCCCATGACCATCACATCTGAACCATGTAATATGGTCTCTGGAATCTTTAGCGTACCCTGAGACTGCTCATAAGCCTGCAATAAGAACAACATAATTTTAGCACTTTATATCTGGAACCATATTTTTTTGGCATATTATAATAACTAATAAGGAAGTCCCCTCGTCATTTATGAAAGGATGCCAACTGTGTAACCACAGCCAGACACTTATCAGCAGACCACACAGTACAGAGGCTATAAGGCTGTAAATAGTGGAAACATGTTGATCTCAAACAAAAAAGGGGGAAACATGTCCTGGTGATTGTTATGAATATTGTGTGTATATTGATGAGGCCCAAAGGGCAATATATATAAAGAGTACAAGAGGGTATATGGAAGGAATACAAGTCATATAAGGAAACAAATAAGAGTCCTATTCTATCTCTAATACCTTATCTCTAATACCCTTAACACCCCTCCACAAATGCAAGGCGTATACAATAGCATTGCATTTGAAAAAGGGTTAATACTAAAACAAAAGGTATCCGACGTCCGAGTCGTGATAAAGTCATCGTTGCGTGCAGTCGTCGAATAAATGGTCAAATCAAGCCGAAGAGAAATAGATAGAAGCATGACGGCACAGATCGAAGCCTGAGACGGCGACGGCGCAGTGCACAAGAAGCGCAACGGAGGCGCGGTGCAGAAGAAGCGCAACGGCCTTAAAAACTCGGGGCGGCGACTCAAAGAGAAGCGGCGGCATCATAAAGATTTCTACGATCTGCAGCGGCTCAAGGAAAAGAGCAGCAGCTGCTGCCATGCAAAAGAAAAAATCCTATACCGCTATGACTAACAATAAATTTGTGGACTCGCACGGCTTGGACGAACGAAAAATTAGAGACTACGAACTTTTGGATGGACGCAATGGAAGACTCACGAAAAATAAACTGATTGACACAGAAAAAACAGCAGCAGAAAATCCCACGCCCTCAAAACCCCCTTCTCTCTCTCAAAACCCCCTCCCCTCTCTTTCTTCACGCCTCCTCCCTCACTCCCGATTCTCTCCCTCGCAGAGCGCAGAGGCGTGGCCGAACGCCAGCCGAGAAGAAAAAGTGGAGAGTGAGGCGGTCGGGATGGGGGCGCGGCTCTCCCTCTTTCTCCTCGCGCCCGTCGCGCTCTCCCGCGCGCACTCCTATCTCCTCACACCCCTGCCCTCCTCCGAAGAAGCCGGCGCCGGAAGAAGGCCGCGGATCGAGCTCGAGGCGCGCACGCGCACAAGAAGCGGCGTCGAAGAGCCGGAGCGTCGCGCCACCGGACGGGGAGGAGCGTCGGATCTGACCAGCGACGAGCGAGATCCGCGACGGCGCCAAAGAAGCGCGACGGCGGTCCAAGAAGAGGACGGCGGCGGCGGCTCGAGCTTAGTGAGACCAAGGATTGAAAACCGTGCACGGGAGAATCTCGATCGCCGGGGCGATGCAGAATCGATCGGATTACGCGCGTGAACCGGAAATCGATGTAAAACCGGATGAAAATTATCAAACGAATTGTTTTGTCGGGCGGGGGCGCAGAATCGCCACGATCGCCGGCGATTCGTTTTACGGTGAAACCGGAAAAACCGGCTTCTTCTTGGCCGCCGCTATCTCTTCTTCTTGGTCGCTACTCCTATTCTTTGGTGATGCTTTCTCGATGCTCTAGAGAGAGAAAAATGCAATGCACATGCACCACTACCTTTTCTCGCCCCACACACATGATGAGAACAAAACACTTCACATGCAAAAGAATGGGCTCCACATGTTCCTAATCGCATGCTAAAGCATCCAATGCCCCTAGAACCATTTCCAACATGTTTGCAATTTCAATTTTTCAAATTTTAATTCCAGCCAGATATTCTTCCGGTCTCGGCCGGATATCCGATTACGGCCAGAATCGCCGTAATCCGAACCATGGGTGAGACCGACGACGAAGAAGAGCCCGCGGTGGGATCCGAGACAGCGGAAGTCGGCGGCGCGCGGCGCAAGAAGACGACGGATCCGGCGGATCCGGACTTAGCGGCGTCGGAGATGAACAGATCTGGCGCGAGCGATGAAAGCGGCCGGATCGTGGCGGTAATCGCGCGGCCGGCGGAGTGGGAGTGGAGAGGCGGCGCGACCACGAGCCAGATCCAGCAAGCCGGTGGCAGCGCCGGCGCGCGGAAGAGGTGGCCGCCTCGGATCCGGCCAGATCCGGGAGAGGCAACTGCAGCGGCGGTCTGATCCGGAAGAGGCGACTGCAGCGTAGACATGATGAGATGGCCGCCCCTAGGAGCAGAGATCGATTCTCCCGGGGGCAGCGGCAGCGGAAGACGAACTTAGGCTAGGTATAGAACCTAGGCTCTGATACCATGTTATGAATATTGTGTGTATAGTGATAAGGCCCAAAGGGCAATATATATAAAGAGTACAAGAGGGTATATGGAAGGAATACAAGTCATATAAGGAAACAAATAAGAGTCCTATTCTATCTCTAATACCTTATCTCTAATACCCTTAACAGTGATTACCTTGCCTAAGATGGTTATCCTCAGTTCAAAATCACACACAAGTTGTTGCTTCAGAACCCCATGAGTTGTTCACCAGCAAAGTATAACTAAGATAGTATTAATATTGTAGTAACTATGGTACACACATACATTTTTTTATGCACTTTACAAACACTTTTTCTACCACAGACCAATCCTGCAAGTGGGAGTGGGGAGAAGTGGAAAACTGTGGAAGAGTGGAAGGTTGAGAAACTTTTTGTAGCTAAAAAGTGCTTGTACCAAAGCAATACCCTATTAATATGTTATATGAAGATATTTTTATATACATTAGAGCACCTCCGATATATTAGATGACTGGTAATAAATAAACAACGGGAGCTAAAAATTTGCTCTACAGGCAAGACTATAGTGAAGAAAAAACATGTCCTACGATGCTATGACCAATGATCGAGACTAACAGTTCGAATATTCATAGCACCAATTGCATAGTTAGTGTAAACCTTGTAAATATGTTTCTTTAATAGAAAGAGAGGTGGACCTTTCGAAAGAAAATTTGTATGCTGAATGCAAATTTGTTATGAAGCAAGCCATGATTTAAATGCGAGTTATTGTGTTGATGTGTTCTAAGTTTTTCAGAGGCTGAATGAAAATTTTCGTACTTCTCAGAAAGAGCGCCATTGGAACAAGAGAAGGTACAAGCACCTACAGCTGACAAAGTCCATAGTACACCTTCCATATTTAACAGAATGTCATTTTTGGTCTACAAGATGCAATTTCAACCATTGAATTTTACCATAATACATTCACAAATGTTATAAAAATACAACATATTATGAAAGCATTATTTATGACAAATCAACTCATTATTTTGATGTTTTCATCTAGATATTTCTAAGGATGTTATTGGTTATAGTTGCAAAAGTGTGACTGCATGCATCCCAAGGTGACATTCTCTTAGATATAGAGAGAGTAAAATGACACTGCATCTGCTACAAATTTCAAAAAGTCAAGACATTAAGATATGATCAAGACAGTTAACAACCTTAAGGCCAAAAAAGCTCCCAGTAGCTGCAAATAGGTGGAGGATGCTCCTGGTCCTTAAGCTTGCAAAAACCTCGGCAGCTGTGGTACTCCCTTTGTTTAGAGCTTCTTCACAATCCAGCAGTGCAGAAGGGGGTAAGATATTTTTTGGTGATTGGAGGAGGAAGCGACCACTCCTATTGAAGAGAGAAATGAGTTGCAATACAAGGAAACAGAAAAAAGCCAGACCAAGATTTGCATATACAAGACACAAGATAAGCTTAAATGTATGATTACTACATCATGATATCTAACATTTTAATGGATAACGATAGCTATATGCAAAAGTATCAGCGTATTATTTACTTTTTAATAATATGCAAAACTGCTCTATTACACCAACTCACAAGTCATAATAATGTTCCCCAGAGTATCATCAAGCCTTGAAATGGCATGTCATGCTAGGTCAGTATGGATCTAACCGATTCCTAAACTGAACACTATCTGGCCAAGATTCTCATTCTGAAGCAGGTGCCTGGCCCCAGAATGATGGACGGGTTCATACCTATATGAACAACATTCTACAACACTTGATTTTTAGTGGGTAAGGAAAAGAAGCACACAAGTCTTAAAAAAAGGGCAAACGACCATCTAACCTTCCGTTTGAACGTCTAATATCAGTCCATCAGTAAGATAAAGCTTCTGTTTATGTCATTGAGCTGTGAAATGGTATGGTTTGATGGTATTAATCGTACACCTTTGATTGGAATGTCTATCATGGTAAACCGTGTGATTTGAGCCTATCTATAGCTATAACAGTGTGATTCTACAAGCTAAACAGATGAGGCAACAAAGAACCTAAAGAATTGTGCAATTACCGGTGAAAGATTTTTTATAAAAAAAACCACTAGGGTCAATAAGTTATTTCATAACAACACTGGCAGATGTAAGATCAATGAAGTACAGACAAACCTGATATTTATTCCAAGACCAATATATGCTTGACCATATGCCCTCACTTGAAGCACTTCATTTCCACAAAAATCTGCAAAGCCCTTTTTCTCTGGTTTCTGCACAATTTTATAAACATATTTAGGCACTAAACATCAATTCCATAAACTAGTATGCTGCCACAACTGCAAAAATAATAATATAGACCAACAAAATAAACAAATCCATATGGCATCAGATGCAATTGCTGGATGAACAAAACCTATCCCTTCGTGTGTGTGCACGCACACCTCATTATCAATCATCTGTTCTGGTCCTTCTGGAATTGTATTACCAGAGTATCCTGGTGTTGTCAAATGCAGCACATTAGGGCCCATGGACATGGTGGCACATAAGGAGCATCAGCCGGCCGGCTGATTGGATTAGGAATATTATCAACTTGATTCACATGTTATTATCTTTAGAAGATAGAATCTTGTCCCCATTAGCTGGTATGTTATCTCCAGTAGTTGGAAGGTTTAGATTGATTTGTTAGTGTCGGTTCTATATAAGCATGGCATTGCCAACTCTTTTCATTAAGCAAGAAACAAGAAGAGTTCTTCGTCTTACCCCATTCTCCCTGCCCTTGTGGTGCAGCTGCCATCATGGCACCATCGCGCCACTTGGGTCCAGGGACATCTCGATCAGGCCTATGGGCCTTTACCCTTGCATGCCCATTACAGGTGTAAGTCAAAACTCAGAATGATTCATCCTAAATCTGAGCCAAGTTCAAACCCAAGTTTTAATCATCTGATTTTTTAAAATTTTAAATAACTATCAAGGTCACACTCAAGTTTTCTTCGAGCCCGAGCTCACACAAGTACCCATTTTATCTTGCACTTCTTGAATTTTATAGTCTACTCAAGCATAACTCGAGCCTATTCAAGCTATTTTTCTGGCCGAGCTCAAGCAGAGCCTAGTTGCCCTCACTCCTGCTTGGCTCATTGAGAATGTACAAGCATAAAATGCACTTGCATATAAATCTGAAACCACAGTGACATTAGCGGCTTTAGTGTGCATCAGTCATCTAACTCACGGAAAAGCAAAGCAAAGAATAGATTACTTGTAATAAGTGAAGCTTTGGGAATACGAAACTCCAAAAACATGTAACCCTGGGCCACTTTTGGCAACATTAACCGTGTCATGTTCATTAACAATGATGAAAAATACCACTGTAATTAAATTCTTTGAGGACTTTGAATACTTTAGGTATTCATAAACTTCAATATTTGAATATTCAAAAATAAAATCAAAAGTTAATGTTTTTGAAAGTATAACACAAGTTGTTCTTTTCATCATTTTTGTGGGAAAAAACAGTTGGTATACACGGTGCCATGATTTCAATTTTAGTGCTAAGGAAGTGACTCACAGTCAGTTGTAGATCCAACTGCGCACCAAATTTCAGTGGTACAAAAGGTAACGGTCCAAGAATAATACCCACTAAACGATTCTAGAAGTATGAAAAAAATGCCAAGCCAACTTCTAGTTTGAACATTATATGGTAAACAATGAAAAACGATCAAATTAGGCATGAGGAGCTTGCTTGAGGCTGTAAAGGGATCGGCGAAGGTGACAAACCATACCCGCAGAAACAGAATACACCGGTGGTGGTTACATATAAACCTCATGCAACTCACTATTGAGAAAGGCATTCTTGACATCAAGCTAAGAGATGGACCATACCCGAACAGACGTCACAGCAAGAGTACGAACAGTGGTCATGTGAGCCACAAGAGTAAAAGTCTCAACATAATCATGACCATACTCCTACTGAAAACCACCTGCCACAAAAGCCTTGTAGCGCTCAAGAGAACTATCAAAGCGAGTCCGAGTCTTAATCTTATAGACCCACTCGCACGTGATAAGAGTAGCACACACAGAAAGAAGGATAAGATCCCATGTGCCAGTAAGCTCAAGGGCAGCGATCTCCTCTGCCATCACATGCTGCCACCCCTGATAAACAGCAGCATCACCATAAGAAATCGGTTTGGCAAGAGCAGCAGTAGCAAACCCAAGACGCTCAGGAGGCCGAATAGGCGATCATGAAGCATATCAAGGAGGAGAGTTAGAAGAAGATGACCCATCAAAAGAAGATGGCACATCAAAAGAACATTCAACTCGTGGACGACAAGTGTAGTAGTGAGGATAAAAAAGAACAAGGTCAGAATGAACCTTTGGAAGAGGTGCCAATGGCTAAGGAGACGCCGACAACGAAGTAGGCGTTGGAGAGGCCGAAAGCTGTAGTGGTGGTGTGGGGACTACGGGGTGGTAGGAAATGCCAAGAAAGAAAGTGGCTCAACAAGAGATGCTGAAGTGGAGGAAGTAGAAGGACGAGCATAGAAAGGACGAGACTCATCAAAAGTAACATCCCAAGAAATCTGCATCCGTCGGCCAACAGTATCCCAACAACGATATCCCTTATGCTCAGTGCTATAGCCCCCCAAAAAAACACACTCCACGGACTAAGCAGTCAGCTTGATGCGCTCACAAGGTGCAAGAACATAGCACACACCCAAAGAGGTAAAAACTAGAATAAGCAAGTCTTGCCACAGAGACGCTCAAGTGGGATCCTACCCTAAAGAGCAAAAGGCTAAATATTAGTCACAAAAGTGCAGTAGAAACAGTCTCAGCCCAGAAGTGTGGTGGAACATCAGAAGTAAGCATAAGAGCACAGGTTGTCTCAAGAAGATGACAATGCTTTCTTTCAGCCACACCGTTCTAAGCATGAGTACCAGAGTAAGAAAACTGAGAAAGAGTGCCCTTCTCGGCAAAAAAACACACGAAGTACTCCCGACAAGTACTCCCTAGTGGAATCAACATGAAAAACACGAATAGGAGTCAAACTGAGTATGGATCATGGTGGAAAAATTCTTGTAGATGGACAAAACCTCACTACAAGAGGACATAAAGTATATACATGTGTACCGAGAAAAATCAATAAAAATTATATAATATCGATGACCTTTCGAAACGAAAGGAGCTGGACCACATACATCAGAATGAACAAGATGAAAAGGACGCTGAGACACTGACTCACTGGAAGAATAGGGGAGTTGAAGCTATTTGCCAAGCTTACAACCCTAGCAATTTAGAAAAACATTACTAGACAGACTCTAAAAGACCATGACGAACTAATGAAGACAGACGCGACCCACAAAGATGTCCCAAACAATAATATCTTTGAGCAAAAGACGCGGTGGACAATGCAGCAGATGCGGATGCAGTGGAGACAGTGAGACTAGCAGGGCAGCGGAAGGAAGATAAAGCCAGTCAAGCTCTCAAACACTGTGAATCATGGCAGCGAGGGCTAGTACCAACCAGAGCCCATGCGACAATCCAAAATACAGCAAGAATCAAAATCGAGAACAACACGACAACCATGATCAGTGAGCTGACCAGCAAATATGAGCTGCATGGTTAGTTTTGGAACATGATAAACAACAGGAATATGAAAAAAGAATTGGTAAGAGTGTCTTGTCCTATGACAGAACGAGAGGTACCATCTACTGTCTAAACAATAATAGAAGCAACTAGAGAACTAATGAAAGTGAGGCTGGTGGAATTAGATGTCATATAAAAGAAAGCACCAGAGTCAAGAATCCAAAGTGATATACCTAAGAAAGGAGAAGTTGAAGGTAGCCCCCCACAAGAAGACTATGCAGCAAAACCGGACAGTACAGATCAGCAGAAGCAACCATGCGACGCAACAGTGTGAATCTCCTGAGTGTTAGAAGCACCAGAGCTTCTCTAAGAGGAGGAACCTCTAGTGCCCTTCGGAAGATGGCCACCTCCAATGATCAAAAACCCGGAACCGAAGAAAATCCCACCGACGTGTCAGTAACGGTAACCAACCGGTTATCAGAAAAGCCACAAAAAAACTAGCCAAAATTCGAAGACCAAAATTTGAATTTGGACTATTTTGAAACCGGTATCCAGAAAAGCCGGATGGTTACCGTCCAAAAAAACGAGAAAAACCTCTAAAAATCAGAAAACCCACTAAAACCAGTTTGGGTAATTAACAATTAAAAATTCCTATTATATTCATAGCAAAAAGCATCAAGTCAAGTACGGAAGGTGCATGCATCTTCCTAATACATTCCATTAGTGTTAAACAATGTAAACATCATTAGGGAAACCAACTTTTACATTCAATTTTTCAACTTTGAATTTAAACAAAAACCACCATTATATTACCTCCCATCCCCACCAGTAAATCCGGTTACCACCGATAACCGGCCGGTTACCTACGGGTTTTTTTATCCCTGGCCACCTCAACGTAAATCCATCTTCTTTCTATAACAGAACTGCTTCACATATCCATCCTGGTTATAGTAGGTACAGTGGAGTCCCCCTACCAGCAGTAGATGTCACTGGTGGAGGTGCTGGTAGTGAAGGGGTAGCTGGAGGCGTAGCGAATGTACAAGTTGAAAGAGCTACCAAAACCTAAGGAAACAACGGTGACAGCAGCAGACTCACACCAAGGCAAATCTGCTTGATATGAACGGTTGCAAGGGCCTCCAACAGTCACATGAGGGTGGCGAATTAGCAACTGAGCACGAGTCTACTCATACTCAGCCCAAAAGCGTGCCAAGAAGTCGTAGATGCGACAAAGCTCCAGGTGAGATTGCTGACGCTGACAGCACTAACAAATGTGGCAAACATCAGGTCTCAGAGTCAATTTGACGCTACACTGCGGATAGCTGGGCATAGAACTCGTCCACAATTGCATCTCCCTACTACAACAACTGCTCCAGACGCACAACAACAATATACAAGGAATCACTAGATGGCTCATAGCGGTTACGCAGATGCACCCACATTGTCTGTGCTGAAGCCAAATCAACCACATCCCCAGTAAGATGCAGAGGCATGGGCATCCACACCGTTCCATGTCTTGTAGACAGCATACTGATTCTGAAAAGTCTCCATTGCATCATCAAAAGTATCAGATGCATCCTTATGAGCGTTTTCGGAAGCACGGGCTTAACAGGTGAACAGGGCGAGGCGAACAAAGCAGCTCACTGGTGAGAAACTCCCAAAGGCGCTGACCACGCATATGAAGGCACATATGCTGAAACTAGTCCCATTAATTGAGACCATCAAAGATCATTGAGCAACAAGCAATAAAAACAGTACCCGAAGAGGACAACAATTGTTTATTTTTTTTTTGTTTTTTTATTAAACACTCAGTAACACATGTGGCTTAAAGAAACCGACACAGCTTCGTAGAAAAACTGGAAGTGCCTTGCGGCCGAAGAGGAAACAAGAGGCGGCCGACAGCATCACCGGGTGTCACCAGGCGGTGGCGGCGTCACCAGCGATGGCAACTGGCAGCGTCAGTAGCCTGGGCTGGGGGCTTTGCCTTGCGTCAGCATCAAGTCAAAGCGTCAGCGTCGAATCAAAGCATCAGCGCCGGATCGAAGACAGGCGGCCACAGCGGCAATGTTGAGGGTGAGCTGTGACATCGGGGGCGACCAGACAGAAGTAGCCTCTTAGGCGGCCGCAACGGCCCATATTAGGGGCCTTCACCTTGCGTCGATGCCGAATCAAAGCGTCAGCGCTGGATCGAAGACAGGCGGCCACAGTGGCGGTGTCAAGGGCGGCCAAAGCAGCTTCTTAGGCAGCCAAATCCTGGCGACGCGGGAGCACGAACTCGAGGTCGCCAACGGACTCACTGCGGGCAGGAGGCGGCGGCGAGGCGGGAGGCCGCCATGGGCAGGAGGTGGCGGAAGACAGCGGGCAGGCGGGCGACGACGGCTGGAGAACGACAAGCACGGTGGAGATGGCAAGGCCAGGCGGCGGCTAGAAGTTGAACCAGCAGCAGCTTGACGAGAAACCTTATATTTGCTCTGATACCAAGTTATGAATAGCACTTGTGTTCATCATGAGACCAATAGGCCTATATATATACAAGTACAGGTCTAGCGTATATATAGGAAACCTCTTATACACCAGAAAAAATACACAACTAATAATATACATCTAACAATATGGTAAACTAATTTGAACACAACCAAATTAAGACACACGAATTACTAGTGCAGATTGTACACAATGAGGGACCAAACCTACTATGGCACTCGAATCTCTATTTCAACTTTTCACGCCACTCAAACAATTTCTACAGGTCTGCTACAAGTAATATGGGAATTTAATATTTTAGGGAAGTTCTGCATTTCCACAAATGGTACAAAAAACCAACAGTCAATATAATAGGGTTTAGTATGGGAATGTAATGGGTGAGTCTGCATTTCCACAAACCAACAATCAACATAATTCTGTATACTCAATAGTAGATCAGTATGTCAAAACACAAGGGTAAATAAGCATAATCTTTCTGACCATTACCTTCTGTGGGTCTTTTGCTTCTTCAACATCTCGTTTCAGGATAACATCTTTCGGCGACTGACAAATTTGCACATTTTTGCACAGTTGTCTCTGAATACCAAGAAGACATGTGTGCCTATTGCAAGCAACTGCTCTTAAAACAAGTTTTTCAATATCAATGCAACACAGATCAAGAGAAAGATTAGCTTCTTTATCGGTCAAAGGATCAAGTATAAATGAACTATGCTGACACTTTATCTGCATGTCTTGCACTGCCTCAATTTTGATAAATGGAGATGAATCAGATTCTGCTGAGCCACTGCTTTTTTCAGCTAGCCAGTAATTCACTTTCAGGCCAGGTATCCTAAAACCATTTGAATCAAATTCCCCATCTTGACCAAGCTGCATTAGAGCAGCATTCCCAGCTTGTCCTGTGGTGCTGTCTGAGATAAGTTCACATCTTATTGTATCTTTCCACCTTCCCTGTCGAAGAACATTAGCCTGCCTAATAATAGTGTCCATAGCAAGTGAGATGCATAATTCATGAAGTATAGCGTACAGCACTGTGAAGGGATTCTCAGAAACTACCATTCTTCTTTCTATATCATCACCAAGCGCAAATCTCCTGCTTTCTTCCAGCCTAATAGGGTCACTCTTCTCACCAACAAGCAACTCCATGTGCAATATCCTCCATAAATCTAAGTTACCACGGTAACCTAATGTAAGAAGAACTTTAAATTCTCCATCCACACGAAAAACAGCTATTCCATCAGTTACTGAAACATTAGATACTTCTTTGGGTCTTGGGGTCACAAGTACTTTGTACCGCACACTGGTGTCCAACTTTTGCAAAGCTCGTTTTTCTTCATCTGGAGAAAGTTTATTTTGACTCCCAATGTCTTCTATACATCTTGGCAACCTCTGATAAGCCCCTGTAAGCATAACCTCTAAAGCAGAAGGAACATCAAACATAGGAGCTTGAGCTTGCTGCAACCCCTCATGCATAAAGAACAGCGAGTCAGCTGTTTGGGTGAAGCATGTTTCATGGCTGGAGAGAGTCGATCCAAGCTGTTGGCAGTAATGAACAAAAGGAACCTGCATAAATTAAAAGTAACCAACTTAATTACAAAATATAATGAAGAAAATTTCTGAAGAACATAAAGTTTTCCAAGACATCAATTGGTACAAGGATGAACAAATTAAGATAGGATGTTATCTGTCAAAGAAAGCATTAAGTGCAGTTTATACACAAAAACAGAGAAAAATGTACTTACAGCCAGGGGTAGAAATCCCGGAACCGGTGCAAAACCCGGCCGGCGGGCGGTAACGGCAACTGGCTGGTTACCGGAAAACCCAGAAAAAAACGGTTGAAATTCACAAATCAAAATTTGAATTTGGGCAGTTTGAAAACCGGTAACCGTTTCGGTTACTGGGAAAACCGGAAAGCCGCTAAAAACTAGGAAAAGCCAGAGAAAACCTAGCACAAAATGTTGGGACTAGCATATTTAATTCATACAATGGGTAATCTAGCATAAAAATGCCTAAACCAACCTAGAAAGTGCATTTGTAACCACCGGTTTTTCCTCTCATGATACCCACAGGGATTTCCAGTGGCCGACAGTTACCGGCCGATAACCGCCGGTTTTTTTATCCCTGCTTACAGCCGTACTACCTAAAAAATGACAGAAACCACAGCTTTTTCACCGAATTAGTCAATGATTGCAATTGAGCCAACAAGAAAATGAAAAAGAAGGGGGCATATCTAGTGCAAGCCAATTAGTGGAATGATGCAACCCACTTTGGTTTAGGCATGAAATCAATACAAAAGAACTGCAAAATAATACAAGGAAGTACTCTATGCCAAAAAAGAAAGAACCCTGCAAAATAGTCTATGGAGTATTCTATCAACCTTGAAGATTTCATGTTACACCTCAACTAGTGCTAGGAGAAAAGAAAAGAAGTTTGTTGTGAATAGTAACCTTTGTACCTTTATATTGTATATTTCGTTTTAATATATTGTTTGTCAGAAATTTCTCCTTTTTCCTCTTCTAAGGAAGATTGAATTTGAACTTGTAACTCTGTATGGATATCACTAAATTAAGGACTAGCTTTTAAAAATATACCAAAGTTTTCATCTTGGTTTGATGTCCAAACTGAAATGGTTTGCATGACTGCACAAAGCCATTAGTTTTAATTAGTTGTGCCTCCAACAAATAATTTACAGCAGTAAAAGTATAACTGCCACAGAAGCATATTTCAACGACATACTGCATATCATATCTGAAAGGAGTAAGTCCATTTTACACCCTCCATTTTACACCCCTGCCCCTCTCCAACATCCGTAAAAGTCCACTTAATACCTGAACTACAAAAGTGGTAATTCTACCCCCCATAAACTTCGAATACCACAACACTTAGCCCCTAGGGTGGTTTTGAAGGCAGTTTTGCCACCGTGGGCACACCATGGTGAACATGTCCACTTGAAAAATGCCATGCAAGACAAATCTCTCTTTACCTCTCTCTTGAGAACACCTGTCCCCCACCAGCAAGAAAACGCCCCAAATACCACCTCCACCCATCGCCTACGCAAGGCAAAAGCATGCCTCTGCCGGTGCTTGTACCTTTGCAAGTTGACATGCCAGCCATATCTTGTCCAAGTGGCAAAAACACCTGAGGGGTTGAAGTGTTTCGGTATTTGAAGCTTACGGGGTAGGTATTGTTATGAATATTGTGTGTATATTGAAGAGCCCAATAAGCAATATATATAAAGAGTACAAAGGGATATTACAGAGGAATATGCTATATACGGATAAGAAAAGCGAGGCATATAAGAAAAGGAATAATACAATTCATACTCTATCTCTAATACTCTTAACACCCCCCTCAAATGTAAGTCGTATGCAATAACATTGCATTTAAAAAAGAGTTAACATTAAAACAAGAAAAATCCGAAGTCCAAATCTTAATAATATCGTCGTTGCGTGCAGCTTTTGAATAAACTGTCAAATCAAGCCGAAGAGGAATAGATAGAAGCATGGCGGCGCAGATCGAAGCCCAAGACGGTGGCGGCGCAGTGCACAAGGTGCAGAAGACACGCGACGGCCTTAGAAGCTCGGGTCGGCGGCTAGAAAAGCGGCGACATCATAACTTCTACGATCTGCACGTGGCTCAGAGAGTAGAGCGGCGACTGCTGCCACGCAAAAGAAAATTCCTATACTTTTATGATTAACAATAAATTTGTGGTCTCACACGGTTTAGACGAACTGAAAGAGAATCTACAGACTTAGATGGGCACAACGAAAGACTTAAAACAAAAATGCTCAACAGACTATTTCCTCTCTTCACCCCTTATATTATCCCTTTCCTCTCTCTTCACCCTCTCACTCTCCCGTCCCTCTCTCTCTGCCCTTCCCTCTTCCTCTCTCCACCACCGACCAGGGGAGGCGATCGGATCGGCGCCCCACGGGAAGGACGACGATGACCTGAGGATGCGCGGGCGGTTGGGGGAGGAGATGGCGCGAGTGATGGCAGGAAGTGGCGTGGGCAGAGCTCAGGCAGCCGGCGACCGGTGAAGAGGCCAGATCCAAGAGCGGCGGCGGCGGATTCGACCTGTCGGCGGCAGCTACGGTCCGACGGCGGGATGGCATCAAAGTGGAGGATCCGGTAGAAGGCGGATAGATCCGTCGCAAATCGGTGACGGAGTACGCTGGATCCAATGATCCGACTGGATTTGGAGCGGGCGAGGGCGCGTGTGGACATGGCAGCCTGTGGTGGCGTGGGCGCTAGTGCGCATGGGCGCGTCGGTATCCGAACCCCAGATCTGGTTCGGGCTCAGGCGGAAGCGGTCAACGGTGGCTTCGGGCTCGGCGACAGGAGACGGCGGCACGAAGGTGCGGCGACGTCGTCGTTGTCGAGCGGTGTCCGAAGACGAGGCGACGACCGGTCGGCGTAGCCCAATGAGATGGCCACCCCCGGGAGAGGAGATCGATCCTCTCGGGGGCAACAGCAGTGGAAGTAGATCCAGGTCAATCGAGGTCAGGATTTTAACCTAAGTTCTGATACCATATTATGAATATTGTGTGTATATTGAAGAAGCCCAATGGGCAATATATACAGGGAGTACAAAGAAATATTACAGGGGAATATGCCATATACGGATAAGAAAAGCGAGGCATATAAGAAAAGGAATAATACAATTCCTATTATATCTCTAATACCCTTAACAGGTATACCTGGTTTTACAGTTTAGGGAGTTGATTGGACTTTTGTGAAAGTTTAGGGGAGTAAAATGAACTTACTCCTATCTGATAACTTGAATTCAAAGGGACAAACTTTACAAGGATAACTAATTTGGATGGGAAATACCAAGAATCAACGAAGCTTAAGACAAGATGACGTTTTGCCAAACTAGAGTTAGGTAGCTGGGCGAATAAAAGCAAGACAATACAAAAAGCAAATAAAACGAAGAGATAAAAAAGTGGGCCCCGTAGCAAATAATCCAAGAATAGGAAAGACTTAAGTTCTTTCTGGAACCATATGACAAAATAATATGCCATGCAAAACCTAGTTAATACTCCCTTAATATCATTTCAGAATGCATGTAGTCAAACTTTGACCACAAATGTACGCAAAAATATTTACACTAGTCACATGGAAATTATATTAGAAAGTGCATGAATTAATATTATATTTGTTATAGGTTTTACTAACACATGACTGGCAAAATTAGTGATCAAATGTGTATATTGGTGACCATGTCAATGTTTGAAACAACATCAATTTAGTAGCAGGGAGAAATTAAATAGAAGGTAGCACTCATGCATCAATCAGGTTTTAAACACATAAGTATCCCAATAGCCAATAGTAACATACTTTAACCCACCAAGACAATGGCGGTGGGTTTTGCTATATGTTTCATTATAATGCAATCATATCCATCTACAGGATATAACCAACTTTGACACATTGCTGAATTAAAAAAAATCGACACCTTGCTGAGTTAAAAAAAAATCGACGCCTTGCTAACATTGAATTAGCTTCACTCTTCACACTTTAGTGCCAACTTGCACCAATCAATACATCATGGCTGTCACGTCTACAGGATAATGAAGGAATAAGTCTTGTGTTAGTTGGTCAGTTTTGCTTTAGTATCTTCAGTTTTGCTTTAGTATCTCCAGTTTTGCTTTAGTATCTTATCTCTACTTTCAGTTTTGCTTTCAGTTGTAATCTGACCACTTTGGTCTATAAGTATGTACTTAGTTATGCCTTAGGCATCAAGAGAAACACAGAGAAAATTGCCCCAAACCTGTGTCTGATACTAACAATTGGTATCAGAGCCTTGCTCTTTCCCTTCCCTTGCCTGTGGCTCCATGTCTCGTTCTTCCCACGCCTCTGTGACTTCCAGCCGGCGCAGAGCCAACGCTGGCGACGCTGCAGACGCAGACGCGCGCGAGGCGCGTGATCGCCACAGCCGATGGCGGTGGTGGCGGGCGGCCGAGACAACGAGCAGCGGCGGCGGCCGCGGCCGCACGCGGCGGCCGCCACCACCCCGCGCGGAGGTGGAGATCGGCGCCGTCGACCGCGTCTCGCGAGCCCTCACGAGCACCGCCGCGTTTATCACGAGCGTCGCCGTGGGCGCAGAGGCAGGCGTGGGTCGCCAGCGGCCATCCAGACCGTCATCAAGGAGTCAGGCGGAGGCACGCCGTGGCCCATGCTCACCAAAACCAACTACAACGAGTGGAGTTTGGTGATGAAGGTGAAGATGCAGGCGAGGGGGATGTGGGATGCGGTGCGGGACGAGGATGTCGACTTCCACGACGAATGGCGGGCGTTGGAGGCCATCCTCGCTGCCGTCCCGCCAGAGATGGCGCCCACCCTCGCAGACAAGGAGACCGCCAAGGACGCCTGGGACGCCATCGCCGCGGCGCGCATCGGAAAAGACCGCGCCCGCCGAGCCACACAGCAGAAGCTGCGTCAGGAGTGGGATCGCTTGGCGTTTCGCCCCGGTGAGGACATCGACGACTTCGCGCTCCGCCTCATCGGCCTCGATGCAAGGCTAACTCGGACGGCGGCGAGGACATCGGCGAGGAGAGGCGGTTGAGAAGTTCCTCGCGTCGTCCCTATGAAGTATCGCAGATTGCTCGCGATGGAGACGCTCTTGGACTTCTCCGAGCCGCCCATCGAGGAGGTGACCGGCGACTCAAAGGTCATTGACGGCCGCGACGAGCAACCACCCGCAGAGCCGGTCACCATCGGTGGCAAGCTACTCTACACAGAGGAGCAGTGGCTCACCCGCCAGAAGGAGCGGAAGGGGAGGCCTCGAGTTGAGCGGCCGCCGTCGAATCGCGGAACAGGAGAAGGCGCCCGAGGGCGTGGCGGCGCAGCAGCTGCGCTGCCGGCGACCAAAACCAACGGGACGACACCTGCTTCAACTGTGGTAAGACCGGCCATTGGGCCAGGGATTGTCGGCAGGCACGGCGTGGCGGCCAAGCGCATGTCACGCAAGCAGAGGAGGACGAGCCGGCTCTGTTTCTCGTTCATGGGAGCATTGAGCTACGGCCAAAAACAGAGGAGGTCAAGGGAGGTTCGATCTTTTCCCCTCCCGCATCGTCCGCAGCCGCGCTCCTCCACCTCGACAAGCTGCGAGCACGTCTTCCTCGGCAACGAGTCCAGCGACGACAAGATCGACAGCTGGTACCTCGACACCGGCGCCACGCACCACATGACTGGCCGGCGGGAATTCTTCTCCGACCTGGACATTGGTGTACGCGGCTCAGTCAAGTTCGGAGATGCCTCTGCCGTGGAGATCAAAGGCGTCGGCTCCGTCGTCTTCATGGCCAAGACCGGCGAACACCGACTCCTCACCGGCGTCTACTACATCCCTGCCCTGAGGAACTCCATCATCAGTCTGGGGCAGTTGGATGAGAACGGCTCGCAAGTAGAGATTGACCACAGGGTGCTGCGCATTTGGGATCGCCGTCATCGTCTCCTCGCCAAGGTGAACAGAGGAAACAACCGCTTGTATGTCCTCCATGTGCAGGCGGCGCAGCTCCTCTGTCTCGCAGCCCGTCGCGACGATGAGGCCTGGCGCTGGCATGAGCGCTTTGGGCACCTCAACTTCGAGGCCCTGAAGCGGCTCAGCGATGGCGAGATGGTGTGGGGAATGCCGCACGTTGAACACATGGAGCAGCTCTGTGACACTTCCGTGGTGACCAAGTAGAGGCGCCGGCCGTTCCCGCATCAAGCCAACTATCGTGCCAAGGAAAGGTTGGAGCTCGTACACTGCGACCTATGCAGCCCGGTCACGCCGGCGACTCCTGGAGGCAGGCGCTTCTTCCGCTCCTCGTCGGCGATCCGTCGGTTCATGTGGCCGTCTTGCCGCCGACACCAAGGTGCTGCGAATGGACGCCATCCGGCACATCTGTGCGCGCGGAGGAGTGCGGTCGCAGGCTTCGGGTTCTTCGCACGGACAATGGCGGCGAGTTCACGGCGGTGAATTCGCGGCGTCTTCGCGGCGAGCGAAGGGATCTGGCGCCGCTACTCGCGCCCTACACCCCGCGGCAAAATGGCGTCGTCGGCGCGTGTCGACGGTGGTGGCCACGACACGCGCCCTCCTCAGCGGCGAGCAATGCCGCGATCATGGGGTGAAGCGGTGATGACCGCGTGCATTTGCTCAACCGCTCGCCACCAAGAGCCTCGGCGGCAAGGCGCCCTACGAGGCTCCGCACGCGCAAGCCGCGATCGGCTATCTCCGCACGTTAATTGCTGGCGTTCGTGAAAGAGCTCAACCACGTCGGCAAACTCGGCGATCGAGTGCTGCGGGGTGTTCATTGGCTATGCCGATGGTGCCAAGGCATACCGCATCCTCGACGGCCACGCGGCGTGTGCGCGTGGCGTGGCGTGGTGTTCGGCGAAGGCGAGGATGGCGTGGACCAAGACGGCGGACGGTGGTCCGTCGGCGCATCAGCGACTTCACGTCGACTACATCAACATTCAAGGAGCCGGGAGCAAGCGGGTCAACTCCATCACCGAGCCCGTCGCCTCCGCCCCGAGTGCACCGCCGCTCCACTGGTGCCTCGCCTCGGCAATGTTGGCCACGCGCGCTCATCCATGCCGCCGCCACCCCAAGCATCGCCGGCTCCTACCCCACACACGAGCACCGCTCGATGGAGTTCGCCACGCCGCCGACGCAAGATGAGGAACGCATCGACGCCGCACATGAAGGTGAACCTTTGTGCTACCGCACTGTCGACAACATCCTGGGCGATCAAGTCGTTCCGGGGCTGGCGCAGCGCGACTTCGAGGCAGAGCTTCACCTGGTCCACGACGGCGAGCCCTGCTCGTTCGCTGAAGCGGAAAGCGATGCGGCCTGGCGCGAAGCAATGCGGTAGGAGATGGATGCGTTCAAGCGGAACCAGACTTGGGAGCTGACCGATCTTCCTGCCGGCCACCGCGCCATCACACTCAAGTGGGTGTTCAAACTCAAGAAGGATGAGGCTGGGGCGGTGGTCAAGCACAAGGCGCGGCTGGTGGCACGGGGCTTCGTCCAGCAAGGAGTGGACTTCGACGGCGATTCGCGCTCGTCGCACGAATGGAATCCATTCGCGTCCTCCTCGCGCTAGCGGCTCAAGAGGGATAGCGCGTCGATCACATGGATGTGAAGTCGGCCTTCCTCAATGGCAACTTGAGGGAGGAGGTCTATGTCCGTCAGCCGCCAGGATTCATCGTCGCCGGCCAAGAGAACAAGGTTCTGCACCTCCGCAAGGCTCTCTATGGCTGCGCCAGCGCCGCGAGCTTGGAATGCCAAGCGGGCGCGACTCTCGTGTCAATGGGGTTCAGCAGAGCACCCATGAGGCATCGATCTCTGGCGAGGTCGGGAGGCTCAACTCGCTCGTCGGCGTCTCGTAGATGATCTGGTGATCACCGGCGCCAAGGAAGAAGAGATGGAGGCCTTCAAGATAGAGATGAAAGCTGTCTTTCAGATGAGTGATTTGGGGCCGCTCTGTTTCTATCTGGGAATTGAGGTACTCCAGGATGATTCCGGCATCTCCCTCCGTCAAACTGCCTACGCTCAGCGCGTCGTCGAGCTCGGAGGACTCACGGGCTGCAACCCAGCCCACACTCCAATGGAGGAGACTGAAATTGAGCAAAGAGAGCACGGCGGAAGAGGTGGACGCCACGCAGTACCGGCGAATTGTCGGGTCTGCACTACCTCGTCCACACACGGCCAGACTTGGCATTCGCCGTCGGCTATGTCAGCCACTTCATGCAGCGGCCGACGACAGAGCATCAACAGGCCGTAAAAAGGATTCTACGCTATGTTGCAGGGACTTCGACACGATGCACTACCCACGATGTTCCGCGCGGCACACTTCGCCGGCTACGATGATGGCGACCACGCGGCGACATCGACACGAGCAAAGCACGAATGGGAATCGTTCTTCCTCGGCAAATGCGATCGGCTAGAAGTCGATCAGCGGCGGTGGTGGCGCTCTCGGTGTGAGGCGAATACATTGCAGCCACATCCGCGCCACTCAAGCTCTCAGCTAGCTCGGTTCTTTGGGTGATCTCATCGGGAGAGGCCGAGGCGGTGGAGCTACGGGTGGGCGACAAGTCCGCCTGCCCCGCAAAGAACCACGTCTTCCATGAGCGCAGCAAACATATCCGGTGAGATATCACTTCATCGTGGGCTGTTTGGACGAGGAAGCATTAGGGCCAACTACATCAATACTCAAGAACAACTCGCTGATTTCCTAACCAAGTCACTTGGGCGAGTCAAGTACCAAGAGCTGCGCGCCAAGATAGGGATGGTTCAAATCACCCAAAGGGCGCCACACAAGACTTAGGGGGAGAATTTAAGGAATAAGTCTTGTGTTAGTTGGCCAGTTTTGCTTTAGTATCTTCAGTTTTGCTTTAGTATCTCCAGTTTTGCTTTAGTATATTATCTCTACTTTCAGTTTTGCTTTCAGTTGTAATCTGATCACTTTGGTCTATAAGTATGTACTTAGTTATGCCTTAGGCATCAAGAGAAATACAGAGAAAATTGCCCCAAACCTGTGTCTGATACTAACAGATAAAACCAACTTTCGACACATTGCTGAATTTAAAAAAAATCGACACCTTGCTGAGTTAAAAAAAATCGACGCCTTGCTAACATTGAATTAGCTTCACTCTTCACACTTTAGTGCCAACTTGCATCAATCAATACATCATGGTTGTCACGACATAATTGGCAACCACGGTGCCCAAGGGGCGCCAAGACGCCATGGCGAGAAACGGCAATGCTACGCCTACATGCATACGTATGTCGGTCACCTCCTCTCCTCCCAACATGCGTACATACCCTCTACATCGTGCTCTCCTCTCCCCGAAATCCTCTCTCCCAAACTCACTCCTCTCCTCTCCACAGCGCATCCTCCCCCTGCCGCCTCGCCTCCTCTCCTCTCCCCAGCGCCTCCTCCCCCCGCCGCCTCTTCCCCTCCCCGGTGCCTCCTCCGCCCACCGCCTCCTGCCCCTGCCAAGTTGCGGCGAATGTCCATAGCGTCCACCCAGCTCCACCACGACGCCGTAACAACCATGCAATACATAACAAACTGCCTCTCACGCAACAGTTATATCATCCATTTCACAATAGCTGTCCATTTAATTGGGAAACATCAATCCACAATAATTGTTTGTTGACAAAAATGAGAGCATAGTTAGTTTTTTTCTCAATTTTACACCCACTTAGTCTGTGCACACAAAAAAAAAAAGATAAACATGGCAAGATCGAACAGAATTATTAGTTATCAGTTATCAACCTACTGATTGTCTACATTCCAGTAAGAAATTGGATAGAAGGAAATCTAAAGCGGTGGACCCGCTGGCATCACCCAAAAATCCCCAATGATTCAATAGCCACTGCACTGCAACAAATACATCTTAAAATAATCCTTCTTTCACTCACACAAACGGGCCAGGTGGGAGATAACTACAAAAGCATCTTCATCCCTAAAAGACTAATCTTGTTAACATTAAGCCATATTTCTACTAAGTTGAAGCTATTCACGCCAATCAAATTGAACAAAGGATAATGCTGCATGTGCGCAAGGCAGAACTGAACGAAATTCTTGGCTATAAACTCACCTATCTAATTCTCCACATTCCACCACACCACTACGGCAATAAGGCTACTAGCCAGGGCAAGAAGAATAAGACCAAAATCTCAAGCAACACGGACCTGCCGGCACCACTTGGCGAGGACATGGAGGCGGAGCATGCGCTGACGGCTGCGGGCGATGAACTTGAGCAGGTCGATCTTCTTCTCGGCGTCCGACCGCTGCCGCCCGCCATTGGCGCCTTTCCCCTCGGCCTCCGCCCGCGACTTCTCCACGAGCTCCCGCAGCGCCAGGTACGACTCCTCAGCCGTTCGCCGTACCACCGCGCCCAGCTCCACCGTCTGCTGCCCCAGCTCCCCCGCCATCGCCGCAGCTAGGGTTTCCTCCTCAGCTTCCGCTTCACTTCCTCCCCCACCAGAACCCCCCGCGCGCCCGCAAGAGAACCTTAATCCACCCCATAAATGCACGCATGCAAGCACCGGCCGGTGGACTCCGAAAGATTTCCTTGGCCGCTCGCGGCACAAATTAGGGGGGAAAAGACGAGCGAAATCAACAGCGGCTAGGGTTTTGGGAGGAAAGGGCGCCGGTAAGGAGCGCTCCGGAGCAGGTGAAGCGTTTCGGTGGAGTTGGCCGCGGAAGATCGCCGGCGGTGAATCGGCCGTGGCGTCGGAGGTGGGGTGGGCTTGGGGCTCTTCGCTCGGTGGAGCCCGAGCGGAGCGTGCGACTGCGCCCTAGTCGGCAAGACCATGGGGAACCAGCGGGCTGCGAGTAATTATAGGCCGACGACCTCGCCGGTGTTCCTTCTCCGAGAGGAACTGCTCAATTCTAGCGAATTTTTTTAAATATTCTTTTTTATTCCGAATTATAGTATTATATATGTGTTTTACTTTTTTACAGTTTTAACCAAGTATCGCTTAATAGTTAGACGACTTAGGCTAGTCATCCAACCGTTGGGTGACATATGGACAAGTCGCCTAACCGTTAAGTGACACATAGACAAGTCGTCTAACCGTTGGGTGACTAGTCCATGTCCTAATCACCTAATGGTTGGGTCTCTAGTCGCTTAACAATTGGACCACTCGCACGGCCAGCCAAGCGTCATACGCTCATTTAGAGAAAAGAGAAGAAGGGGAGATGAGAAGGAGAGGAGACGAGGAGGAGAGGAGAAAAGGAAAGGAGGAGAGGAGGAAAGGAGAGTAGAGGGAGGGGAAGAGGATGAGAGATATACGTATCGACACTGAGTCCACTATATTTTTTTATAGATTTACTTTTAAAGTATGGTAGAATAGTAACTAAAATCATTAGATATATAGTTTTGAAACTAAAGTAGGTTAGCAATTAAAATTATTAGATGTGTAGTTGTGTTTGGTACATCGCATATTGTTAATAGTTGTAAATAATGTAATCGTAGGGCATGTTCTTTTCAGCTTCTAACAGCTGCTTTTCGACTTTTTACAGTAACTAGCTTTCAAATGGAGTGTCTTTTTAAGACCGAGTGTATAAGTTAATTGTAGTGCACACTGTAACAACTTCATTTATATCGGCTAAACCGTACGCGAGTTTCTGTTACTCTGTATTGTCTCTCACGAACAACCCAAAAGCCATTAGTCTCAGCCAAAAGCCATAAGCTGAAGCAAAAAAGAACAAGCCCATAGAACTAATGCTAATTTAGTTGTTACTAGTTGTACTTTCGAAACTATGATAGGTTAGCAACTAAAATCATTATATATGTAGTTGTGTTGGGTGTGTCGTATATTGTTAATAGTTGTAAATAATATGGTTATAGAACTAACGCCAGTTTAGTTGTTAATAGTTGTAATGCCGCTATGGTTGCATCCTAACCTGTTAACCCCATACCCTAAACCTAAACCCTAAACTGTAAACCCTAATACTAAAATATGGCTATGGCTATATATGTTGAGGAATATGCGGTTTTATGCAAGAATGCAAGTAAATTTTTAGAATTTTCGAAGCTACACTATAAATAATTAAACCACTAATTATGTCATAATTGCTAACTTCAAATTGAATTGCATATATGGCTCGTGACTTTGGTGATTCAGACTGACCTTTTGGCCTGTCGGACCGACGTGTCGACGCACAGCACCAGCGAGCCATCATGTTGGGGACGAGGCGCCCAGTTGGGGTTGGTCTGTACGTGGACACCATAACGGGCTTGAAGACTAGACCCACGTTGGAGAGATAGGTTTGTCTGCAAAATGTGGCACTTCTTTTTACGATATTTTCGATGTGTACTGACTTTTTTGTGCTTTGCAGGCTAAGCGATGCTTACCTTCTACCTCTCGCATGGATGGTGGAGGCCACCAACGAGGACGGTGGTCAGGTCGACAATGACGGGGAGGTCCAGGCCGCTCCGAAGTGGTCACGACGGTTCCCATTCGACCGGTTGCTAATGACAACTCTGGTGGACCGGTGGCAGCCCGAAACGCATACCTTCCACCTCCCATTCGGGGAGATGGCACCCACTCTACAGGACGTCGTGTTGCTGCTTAGCCTACCCATCGCCTAAGAGGCTGCCTCCCTACCAGACGCGGTTGCCAACTGACATGATGATCTACTGGGCACGATGATCTACTGGGCAGGATTGAGGGGGTTCGTCCGGCGGATGCCACGGAAGTGTACTATGTCTTCCTGATGCGATAGAAGCATGGGCCACCCATGCAGTGGCTTTTTCGCAATTCTAGGTATGTGTGCTATCCATTTTCCCTATTTAACGATGCACTATCCTTGCCATATGATAGGCTTTCTAATTTTTTGTTTGTGCACAGGTCGAGCGGATGGACCTAGAGGCTGATGAGTATAAAGTGTCACTGAATCTCAAGGCGTACTTGCTGTGGCTGTTCAGCTGGATACTGTTTACCAGCAACCACTGTGACTCCATTGACGCCTGCCTCGTGCGGTATATGAGGGTCATCGCCAATGGGGAAGAGGTGCACATTAGCTGGGGATTAGCCGTATTTGTCGTGACGTACCACAACATGTGCAATGCTTGCTACAAGGTGAGGTCGACCTCTGTCCTCGCAGGCTGGCCCCTCCTGCTGCAACTGTGGTCGTTCAAGCGTTCCTCCCTCGGACGAGCGATGATGCTTGACAACGTTCCGTACCACGCGGACATGTACCACGGGGGGTGCCGTGGACCGGCCAACTGTAGGGTCCTTTTGGTGCAGTAGACGGGTACGTACTCTCCTGGATTTTTACTATACGTGTATTACGGGTCATCCTTTATAACAACTGTTCTGGCACAATTTGCACACCTGTAGGTCACCTGTGTGTACGACAACTTCATTAAACACCTCGATCGCCTCATCGCTGACGACTTGCGCTGGGAGCCGCACTCAACTCAAGAGATGGTGGACTGCACATACTTGCTAACATAGAAGAAGCTTGTCTTCAACATGTTTGTCGAGGATTATGCGGTGCATAGGGTGATGTGCCAGTTCGGCCTCTGCTAGGTTATTCTAGTCCCCATCGGGAGTCAGGTGCCTGACTCCGTCCACACGTGAGTTACACATAACATATGTTCCTAATTTTTTTAGTTATATTATGATGCCTTCTAATGGCAGTGGTACGTTTTAAAGGCATAGTAGGAGGGCTGGCAATAGGACGAACTTGGCGAGGAAGATGGTGTAGTGGGCGGAAGAGTGGGCAGAGGCCCTCGAGGACTTTGTGCAGGAGGCCACACCATATGACCCCAGCGCGTACGACGAGTACGTACGCTGGTACGCTCCGTAGACACGCACCAGACTAGTGCATGTTGTTAACCCTCCCCCTACTCATGTAGCAACACCGACCGATGTGTACCCTGTACACTTGACGCGGAACTTGCACTGTAACAAAAAGTCTAATATTAGACACCACAGCATAG
The DNA here is from genome assembly GCA_036346575.1 of Dendrocalamus sinicus. Lineage (NCBI taxonomy): Eukaryota > Viridiplantae > Streptophyta > Magnoliopsida > Poales > Poaceae > Dendrocalamus > Dendrocalamus sinicus. Next base: position 8,036,621 of record CM070667.1, read on the forward strand.
ACGGTTAACCCAAACCGTCAATATTAAATATAATCATAGACAATTTTGTTTAGAGACCGTCTGTATTACTGCTATCGCTAAAAACTATCTGTGAAGAGGTAATATCACAGACGATTCATGGTGAAAACCATCTGTAAAGTATCACAGACGGTTAGTAACAAGGATTGTTGTGATATTATCAAATATCATATATAGTTTTTTCTTTGAACCGTCTGTGATACATCACAAATGGTTTGTATTAAAAAATAAAAAACCATCTATGATAATTAAGTTATTACAGACGGTTTGTTTTAAAAACCATCTATAATAATTTCACTATATTAATTGCGCGTAAACCCGTTGACCCTCTTTCTTAAATTCCAGATCTAGGCTGCTACTTTGAGATGGAGGTGGGGCTTTGAGGCTATTTGGTTAAAGGAGACTATTTGGCAACAATGATTGTAGATCCATTGAGTTGTTGACTATTTATGATTAGTAATTTGTTCCTAATTGTATTACTTAATTTAGATCTAGATTTTGGTGAAAGGAGAATTGAAGATGGATTAGATCTAGCTAGCTTGATTAGAGAGAAGATTATTTACATCTAGCATGGTTTACGGTTTAGTCAATTCATAGTCTATTTCTACTTAATCCAATTTAATGAATTATTCTTTGCTACATATAGCTACTTTACATCATATATATTAAGTATATTAATTAATTCAATATTTAATACTAAATGTACATTAATGGCATGTTTGCTTTTACAAGAGCTGCCGAGGAGGATATGTTGAATAAGGGGTGGAATATATGTACTGTCCATGTCTTGCCTGCGAGAATTTAAAGATGTTTAAGAACCGAGCGCATATTGAAGTGTACTTGATTTGAAGGGATTTTAAAAAAAGGGTATACACATTGAACCAATCATGGTGAAGAGCAGATTACATAGGAAGTAGTAATAATGACATCGCTGATGAAGTCAATAATACACCCCAGATGCTGTCGATTGTGATTCCGATTCGGATAGACTGCATGATGACAATTTGGATTAGATGCTTCGCGATGTAGAAGAGAACTGTGATGAGAGAGAGTATATTAAATTCTAGGGCTTGATGGACGTCTCAGAGAAACCTTTGTTCATGTGCTGCAAGTTAATGTACATGAGATTGTTAGTCATGTTTAAACTGCTGAAATTGAAGGTAAGCGACGGTTAGTCTGACAAGAGTTTCACGGTGCTGTTAGGTCTTTTAGCGAACATGCTTCCAAAGGAAAACATGTTGCCTAAAACCACCTACAATTCCAAGAAGTTTCTTTGTCCATTAGGAATAGAAGTAGAAATAATACATGCATGTCTGAACGACTGTATCCTCTACCGTAAAGAGTATACAAATATGCATGCATGCCTGGTGTGCAACTCATCCCGATATAAGCATAAGAATCAATCAGGTGACGACAAGGGAATAAAGGTGAAGAAAGGACCTCTTGCTAAGGTGGCATGGTATCTTCCTATAATTCTCCGTTTGAAGTGGTTTTTTGCAAACCAAGCAAAACTGCTATGTTGGCACTCGTAGGAGTATAAAAAGGATGGAATGCTAAGACACCTTGCTGATTCCACCTGGTGGAGAAACATCGATAGGATATTTACAGACTTCGGTGTAGAACTAAGGAATATAAGGTTTGGATTAAGTACAGATAAAATGAATCCTTTTAGTAATATGAGTAGCCGACAAAGCACTTGGCCCATAACTATCTACATCTACAGCCTTCCTCCTTAGTTATGTATGAAGCAGAAGTATATTTTGTTGTCGATACTTATCCAAGGGCCGAAACAACCTGTGAATGATATTGATATATATCTACCACTATTGGTGGAAAATCTAAAAATACAGTGGATTGAAGGGGTACAGCTGTGGGATGCATACAAACAAGAGAATTTCACTTTACACTCCTTGTTGTTCTGTGCTACAAATGATTATCCTACCCTTGCTAACTTGTCGGGCTAGAGTACAAAAGGGGCCAAAGTCTGTACTCACTGCTTAGATGATACCGAGAGTGTGTGGGTGAAGCACTTACACAAAACCGTGTTGAAAGATCAAGCTCCGATTAATTGAATGGTTGAGGGGAGATTGAAAGATCAAGCCCCAATTAGGTTGGTTTTGGTGTTAATGAAAAATACCATTATGAGATCTTAGTAATAATGACAAATACTTTTATTATGTGTTGGTGATAATGACAAATGTATATATGAGACTAATATGTTTGTTCAAGTCTATTTATATTTAGTCTCATTTGGATGAAATGGTGAAATCAAAGAGGTATGCATTCGAAATCACTTTCTCATTTACTAATGCATTCCTTAGATCCAAAATATAGATTGATCTCCTAAAATAGTTCAAATGAATATATGCATATGTTTTTTCTTTATATACACTTGTATGCACACATTTAGGGAGCTCTCTATATATTTTGGAGTTTCATAAGTATTGATCCATGCTTCTTTTAATACGCATATTTGGAATCTTTACTTTGAAATATATTCTTGAGTATATATATAACTTGTGTAGTTCATATATACTCATATGCAATCGGGATGTCATCTAGCTTCACCATTATGTGTTGATGGATGGATAATTTATGATAACCGGATTGGTAAGTGTTGTGGCTACAGACCAAACAGAGAGAGAGTGTGGTAGTGGGGAGTTAGGTGAGTAAAGATGGCTTCGGGGCTTTCCCCATGGCCTATGTCCTACATATATATATCCACACGGGGAGTGCTTTTACAATTATACCCTTACACATGAGTACTTCCCTTAGGGGTACCTATGTCACTATACATGTCCCATTCTGGGCCTTACACTCTCTTAACAGGCCTGCTGGGCTTAGGTGGGGGCCACCCCTACAACAGGAGCCTCTCATGGTGAAGGGCTTCACGGGCCGAAGCCATGTTGCCGAGCCCTTTGGCCCCCTCCGTCCCTGCGGCCTGTGAGCTTTTTCAACGTTCGGAGTGTAGTGTTCGCCTTATTGCGGAGGTATGGCGCCGAACGGCTTGGTGAAGGCTTCGTCACCCACAGAGTCCTGCCGTGGCGGGGTCGGGGTTGTCGTCCGGAGCGAAGATCGAAGTCGAGGTTGGCCTCGCCACCGAGGGGGCGGATTGGAGGCCGAAGTTGCCTTCGATTTGGCGGTGTCGGTGATTGCCCGGGCCGTACTGGGGGTGTTGGCGGAGTCAAATGCGTCGGCATAGGTGGGCGGAGCGGGTCGTAAGTCATCGCGCGCGCGCGCCTCTGGCGCCGAGCACCCTTGACGATAAGCGACTGCCAGCCTGCCCAGCAGGCTTGGTTGACGCGGCGCGAGACTTGAGGGGGCGCGGCGATACCATGTTGCGACGTTCCTTCTCCTGGCCGTCCACGTGGCGGAACATGCTTGGCGCGGCGCGGGTCTTGGAGCATCGCGGTGGTACGATGCTGCGACGCTCCCCCGCCGGTTGGACTCCTGCCGGTTGGACTTTCGTCGGTTGGACTTCCGCCGGCTGGATTTCTGCCGATTGGCTTCCCCACTGATGGGGTATATATAGCGTGCTGGTGCAACATTGTACCTGCATTGTGTGCTCAAATAGGTGCTGCTCCCCTAAAATGGGCCTCTTCAGTGCATCCACATTCCATGGCGGCACTACGCGACTCGGGGAATGTTGATGTACTGATGGAGGCCTATTTTTCTCGGGAGCTTGGTTAGCGTCTGTTAACGGTAACTGGTCGCACCTGCTATGCTCGTGCCGTATTTCTGCATATAACGACAAGGTTTGCCCTGTTCTCTTAGACAGGCTCACCTTCAGTCGGGGCTTCTGATCAAACCCGTCTTTCGAAAGAATGTTGATGCACTGAAGGTGGCCTGTTTATGAGAACAAGCCAAAACTTGGCGTGACATAACCTGCGCCGGTACGATGCCGTCGGACGTGCCGTCCCGCCGAGGCGGTGCCTACAAGGCGGGCAGCGGGGTGGTGCTCCGAAGCCGTTGGTCTCCTGTCCTGGAGGATAGTAGCCGCAGAGAGCAGGCGTTTGCAGGGTGGTCCGAGGGTGCCACGTGCGTGGGGGTAAGCGCGCGGGCGCTCCGTCCCCTAATCTTCGAAGTTGTGGCGGCGGAGCTGGCGCCTTAGTCGAAGTAGCGGCTTCGACGTGGTGGCAACGGAGCTGACGCCTAGTCGAAGTAGACGCGCGAGCGCTCCGTCCCCTACGCTTCGAAGTGGTGGCAACGGAGCTGGCGCCTAGTTGAAGTAGACGCGCGAGCGCTCCGTCCCCTACTCTTGGTGGTGACATCGAGGTGGCGCCAGTCAAGTGAGACGCGTGGCGCTCGTCCCCTACGCCAAGTGGTGACGGCGAGTGGCGCCTTAGTCGGCGAAGCGGCCGGACGTGGTGGCAACGAGCCTGGCGCCAGTCGGGTAGACGCGCGAGCGCCCGCCCCTACGCCAGTGGTGACAGCGAGTGGCGCCCAGTCGGCGTAGACGCGCGAGCGCTCCGCCCCTACCTTCGATGTGGTGGCAGCGAGCCGCGCCAGTCGAAAGAGACGCGCGAGCGCCCGTCCCTAACCTTCAAGTGGTGGCGGCGAGTGGCGCCTAGTCGAAGTAGACGCGCGAGCGCTCCGTCCCCTACCCTTCGAAGTGGTGGCGGCGGAGCTGGCGCCTTGTCCAAGTAGCGGCGCGAGCTCTCTGTCCCCTACCCTTCGAAGTGGTGGCGGCGGAGCTGGCGCCTTGTCCAAGTAGTGGCTTCGACGTGGTGGCAACGGAGCATGTCTTTGTTGTGAAGAACAAGAATTTGTGCAAACGGTGAAATTTATTAAATTACCGTTTGCGCGAGTGAGCAATTACAAAAAAAGGGGGGATACCGACCACTAACCGCTATGAGGACGGGGGTGACTGCCGACGAACCACTGCGGCTGGGACAACTTTGTGCCCGAGGAGCGCGAGACGTTCTCCGGGGGCGCTCGGGGGCTTCGCACCTGCCCACCCGGCCTAGATGCCTTGGCGAGCCGCGTGGCTTGGACCCCTGGTGCCAAGCTCTATGCGTCGAGCCATGTCCTGGTCGCCATGGACGATGATGATGGCCCGCGGTCCGGGAAGCTTCATGCACAGGAAGCCGTGGTGCGGAACCGCCCCGAGAGTATTCAGGAGTGGCCGCCCCAATATGGCGTTGTAGGGGTATGCGATGTCGACCACGTCGAAGATGGCGTCTTCACTCCTCACATTGTTGTTTTGGCCGAAGGAGACTTGGAGGCATATCTGGCCCAAAGCGCGCAAAGGCTGCCCTCCAAAGCCTTGCAGCGGGATGCCTGAAGGGCCCAATCGACTCTGAGGGATCCCCATCTGGTCGAAGGCCGCAGCGAACAGGATGTTCGCGGAGCTTCCTCCATCGATAAGAACACGCCTGACCTCGCATCCTGCTGAAGGACTACGGGTAGGCTACGCTAGCGCAAATTAATAAAAATTATGCCCGTAAACCAAGATCACTGCAGTTATAGATCACGGAATTACCACTAGACGCGCAGGTGCGGAATTGATGCAAGACGTCGGGCAGAGTAGTCGTACACGTCGATGCAAAGACGTCGGGCGAGTAGTCGTACTACTTCCTCGTCCTCGTCGTGGCGCCCAACGCATAACTCCTCTCTTGCGGTTCGTCCAACGCTACGTATGCGCGCCGCCAAAAGGTATCCACACGCACGGGAGAAGCGACGACGCCGGATTACTAGATCCGTGCGGCGCCCGAGCGTGGGAGGGTGGCGGCGTGGTTTGAGGAGGTCACGAAATTCTCTCTCTACCCGTGCGCCTAGCCCTCCTTTTATAGACGTCCTTATAATGGGCTTGGCGAATGGAGGCCCATTAGGACTCAATACCCACCCAACCGGATCCAATCCGAATTAGGCTTCACCCTTAAGTGTGTGACCTATGGGTTCACGTATGTTTAGACATGACACGAGTTTACCTACTCGGTCAATAGTTGGTAGCGCCTCTAGCAAGACGTGCCAACTCCTAAACATACATAAAGATCATATCGAACGAACCATCATAACTTTATGTACATGCCAATCCCTTTGCCTCACGATATTTGGTCGAGCTCCAAGTGACCACTCTTTCTCGATCCGTGATCCGGAATCCCTTACTAGGTTAACTCTTAACCTTAAGTAGCATGGCCATGCATTTCGGATCCGATCACTCGAGGCCCAGAGATATCTCTCTCGATAGAGAGGGCAAATCCCATCTCGACCGACCATGCCTCGCAAAGATGCTTCATGACAAACCCGAAAGCTACCTTTATAACTACCCGATTCACGGAGTAGCGTTTGATAGCCCCTAAGTAGGTCGATTCACATCTCAAGTACATGCGACAATCTCAGGTCTAAGGACAAGGCGTATACATTGTGTAGAGAGAGAATCATAAGTATAATTGTTATGTCTCATGTTGGGTCGGTCCAACCCCATGTTCTAAACATGTGTCCACATTATTGGTTTGACATCTCCATGTCTATGACACGTGAAACATGGTCATCAACCGATACATGTGCTAATCCATTATTCACGTGTGTCCTCACATGAACTCCGACTAGGGACAACTTTAGAATAACTATATAAGTAAAGAGTTTCACAAACAAGTCACATACTTGTTAATCAACACAAAGGCAATATTCAAGGAACATTTATTAAATCATGGATACAACGAAATATCATCATCTCTATGATTGCCTCTAGGGCATATTTCCAATGATCTCCCACTTGCACTAGAGTCAATCTAGAAGATATCTAATACCCATAGCTCTTGTGTGCGCCTCATGCTTAGGTGTGGGAGAGGCTTCGTCAAAGGATCTGAAATATTCAAATCCGTGTGTATTTTGCATATCTTTAAATCTCCTCGATTGAGGATCTCTCGAATGAGATGAAACCGCCGCATGAGATGTGTTTGTTCTTTTGGTGATTCCTTGGCTCCTTGGCTTGCGCAATGGCCCCACTTGTTATCACAATAAAGATCCAGAGGATCGCACGCACTAGGAACCACACCTAGTTCGAAATGAACTTCCTTATCCAAACACCTTCCTTTGCCGCTTGAAGCCGCAATGTACTCGGCCTCCGTTGTAGAGTCGCAACGATCTCCGCTTGGAACTCTTCCAGCCGACCGCACCACCGCTCAAAATGAACACAAAACCCGATTGAGATTTGTAATCGTCTTTGTCGGTTTGGAAGCTTGCATCGGTGTAACCATTTACAACGAGCTCTTCCTCACCTCCGTAGACTAGGAACACATCCTTAGTTCTTCTCAAATACTTGAGGATGTTTTTAACCGTCCGATGACTCTCACCGGATCACTGGTATCTGCCAGTAACACTTAGAGCATAGGAAACATCTGGCGAGTACATATCATAGCATACATGATAGATCCAATGGCCGAAGCATATGGAATCTTACTCATGCGATCTCGCTCATCGCTTGTCGAAGGACACCGAGTCTTGCCAAGATTTATGCCATGAGACATGGGCAAGAACCCTTTCTTTGCCTCCTCCATGTTGAACCGTTTCAACACTTTGTCAATGTAAGTACTGCGGCTTAATCCTATTAGCCTTTTGATCTATCTCTATAGATCTTAATACCTAAAATATATGCCGCTTCCCTAAGTCCTTCATTGAAAAACTATTTTTGGTGAGGTCTTAACGGACTCGAGCATAGCAATATCATTTCCAATCAGTAATATGTCATCTACATATAAGATTAGAAATACGAGCGAGCTCCCACTTGCCTTCTTGTAAACGCAAGATTCTTCTTCGTTTTGATGAAGCCAAACCCTTTGACCACTTCATCAAAACGAATGTTCCAACTCCGAGATGCTTGCTTCAATCCATAAATGGATTTTTGAAGTTTGCATACTTTTCTAGCATTGATTGGATCGACAAAACCCTCGGGCTGTATCATATACACGTCCTCGGTTAAATTTCCATTAAGGAAAGCCGTTTTGACATCCATCCGCCATATCTCATAGTCGAAATATGCAGCAATAGCTAGAATGATCCGTATAGATTTAAGCATCGCTACTGGTGAGAAGGTCTCATCGTAGTCAACTCCTTGAACTTGCCGAAAACCTTTGCGACAAGTCGAGCTCTATGGATATGAACATTTCCATCCATATCAATCTTCTTTTATAGATCCATTTGCATTCTATGGTTTTAACACCATCAAAGGGTCAACCAAGTTCCAAACTTGATTGTCTCCCATGGATGCTATCTCGGATCTCATGGCACTATGCCATTTCTCGAGTCCTGGTCCATCATTGCTTCCGCATAGGTCGAGGCTCATCATTGTCTAACAATAACATATCTCGCATATTGCGGAGCCTTTCCGACCTTCGTGGTGGTGGTGCTTCCTTTGCCATGGGTTTCTCAACTTGTTACGCCACGTGGGCATCATTCGTCGAGTCTTCCCGATTGGTTCATCTTGAACCTCTTCAAGCTGCACCGTTCTTCCACTTGTCTCCCCGTTGAGAAACTCTTTCTCTAGGAAAACACCACTTGAGCGACAAATACTTTGCCCTCTAGTCGGTTGTAAAAGTAATATCCAAAGGTTTCCTTGGATATCCCACGAAAATGCATTTATCCGACTTGGGTGTGAGCTTATCCGACTTAAGTCTTTTGACAAATGCCTCACATCCCCAAATCTTTAGAAAAGACAAAGCGTGACTCTTCCTCCATATCTCATATGGTGTCTTAACTATGGATTTAGACGGTACCTATTAAGTGTGAAAGCTGCCGTTTCTAGAGCGTAACCCCAAAATGATAATGGTAGATCTGATCGGCTCATCATCGATCGAACCATGTCCAACAAGGTCCGACACGCCGCTCGGATACCCCATTTCTTTGAGGCGTTCGGGCGGTGTTAGTGTGGAACAATTCCGCAACTCTTGGATGATTGCTAAATTCATGACTCAAATACTCGCCACCACGATCGATCGCAGAGCCTTAATTTTCTTGGCACGTTGATTTTCAACCTCATTCGGAACTCTTTGAACTTTTCAAAAGTTTCAGACTTATGCTTCATTAAGTAGACATAGCCATATCTACTAAAATCATCGATGAAAGTTATGAAGTAATGAAATCCACCTCTAGCGATCGTGCTCATTGGTCCACATACATCAAGTATGTATGATTTCCAACAAGTCCGATGCCCTCTCAAAAGAACCTTTGAAAGGTGACTTGGTCATCTTACCAAGCAAACAAGCTTCACATGTCTCGTATGATTCAAAATCAAATGAAGTTAGAAGACCATCATCATGGAGCTTCTTCATGCGCTTTTCACTTATGTGACCCAAACGACAATGCCAAACATAGGTGGGATTCAAATCATTAGGTCGAAGTCTTTTAGCATTTATGTTAAAGATAGGCGCATCATCAAGATTTAAAATAAATAACCCATTCACAATGGGCAAAAGCCACAAACATTTCATTTTAGAGATCAAACAACCATTGTCTTTACTTGCAAATGAATAACCATCTCTCATCAAACATGAGGAGATAAAATGTTTCGACTCATACTAGGAACATAATAACAATTATTCAATTCCATAATAAATCTTGAAGGAAGCTGAAGTTGCATGGTGCCGACGGTCAACGCAAAGCAACCCTTGCTTTATTTCCACGCGAAAATCAACTTCACCTCTTGCGACTCCTCTACTTCTTATTAGCCCTCGCATCGAGTTGCAAATGTGAGCAACTCGATCGGTATCAAATACCCAAGAGTTAATAGGAGAATCAGCAAGAAAAATGTCTAAAACATTTATGACAAGTGTACCATGGGTGGAAGTCTTACTTCCAGCATTCTTCTTGCATTCCTCGTAATCCATGTACTTCTTGCGTTTCTCTTCCAAGTGGCGATCTCTTTACAATAGTAGCATACTGTCTCACCTGTGTCCACTTTAGGCTTAGGCGTTGGCTTTGAGATCATATCTTTGGCCTTGCCCTTATTCTTTGCCCATGGCTTCTTACCCTTTTCTTGAAGCTAGACTTGTTCACGCACACCATCACATGGCTAGGCCCCGCACACTTCTTAATGTCACTCTGCTGTTTTGAGCATCCCACAAAGCTCATTAAGGCCCTTTTCCACCCCATGCATATGGTAGTTCGAAATGAAATGTCCATAGCTAGGTGGTAGAGACGCCTAAAATGAAATCGGTTGCCAACTCTTGGCTAATTGGAAAACCAAGTTTATCCAAAGTCCGATTGTAACCAACCATTTTGATCACATGTGGGCCTACGGTGCACCTTCATAACTTGCATTCCGAAAAGCCTTAGACACATTGAACCTTTCGGTCTGGCACGTGTGCGGAACATGTCCTTAAGCGCCAAGATCATATCATACGCTTCCGATCCTCAAACCGCTTTTGAAGGTCAGTTCCATGCATGCAAGCATAAGACAACTAATCTCAAGAGAGTCATCACATGCTTTCTTGTAGGCATTTTTTAAAGCAGCAATGCATTGTCGTGAGTTCTTCCGGGATTTGGGTGTCTAGAACGTGTTCCTTTTTATCCGCTCGAGAACAATTCTCGTGTTACGGACCAAATCCGAATAGTTTGTTCCATTTAATTTTTCTTTCTCAAGAATCGATCGCAAAGCAAAAGGGTGTGTGTGCGTACGCTAGATGCCATTGATCTACAATAGGAAATGCAAAATACTAAGACAAATAGAACCATGATAGAGTAAACCGTATTAAACAAATTTAATAGAATGTACTCCCACTAAAATCAATATCCTCTATTGATTCTTAGCGATTCAAGATCCGCAATTAACTAGTCTACTAGTGAGCTTTTGCATCACCGCTAGGAGACAAGGTAATTCGTAAGTAACACCTTACTAATCATATCTCTATATGACTCTTGTTGTTGGGTGACATCTCTATGCCTCGGCCCAACCTTTATGCCCCAAGGCCCATAACCTTTATGATAACCTTGTTAAGTTCACCAACCCTTATGCATGTATGTATCCGATACAAACCCATCTAGTCAAGGAAAGTCGATGGTGCCCTAATTTTATAGACCCACCATCAATTTACAAGACATGGGATGGTGCAAGGTTTAGTTGGGAGGGCATATGTTTTAACTTAACATTATGTGAGGATCGCTATACTTCTACCATTCAAGCATGCATAGAAGTAAAACAAACAGAATAGCATTCACATAGTTGTGACTCAAGATGGCCCATTTTCTCATGGTGATCTCCATCGCCATAGAATCATCCACCATGATGATCTCCATCTCCATGGATAATGTGTGCCATCCTCCAAGTGATGTGTCCTCCGAGTACTAATACAAGCTATTACTCATAATGACTAGTAATAAAATACATGGATACAAGGAATCATCACAAGTCGGCACGCAGCCGTTAATACAATACTTTGACAACACAATGGCTCCGGTAGTGTTGCGAACCCACGACATGCAGTGTCATGAAAATATTACAAACATGCATCACATACACATTAGGCCATACTGGTCACATACATCCTGCAAAAACAAGTTATGCATAGATTCACAATCTACCGGATAAGGGGGTCGAGGGGGTTTCCCCCCGCGGGGTTCGAAGGGGCAGCAATTCGTAAAAAAACAGAGATCCAATCTATGCAATTTTTACTTAGGATTTTGATTGGCAAATCATATTTACCCCAAATCGACTATTGTTCCGATTCGACCAATTTGCATTGATCTTCGCGTGCCGCAACCGGTTTTACGTGTCACTGTCTACCCCGATGGTGATACCGACCGGTAGGGGTATGTTGTGGCACGACCTTAGCAGCACAATCACGGAATATCGATTATTAATCTAGGTTCCGATTCGACCAATCATATTGATCTTCGCATTCCGCAATCGGTTTTACGTGTCACTGTCTACCCCGATGGTGATACCGACCGGTAGGGGTAAGTTGTGGCACGACCTTAGCAGAATGATCACGGAAACCAGATCTATCCATTACCAGAACTATACAATCGATCACATCGATCATAACGACTTACATATCGCCATATGCAAATCACCCGAACCTATAACATGACAAAGAATGGCTCGATACCATCGAAGGACTACGGGTAGGCTACGCTAGCGCAAATTAATAAAAATTATGCCCGTAAACCAAGATCACTGCAGTTATAGATCATGGAATTACCACTAGACGCGCAAAGCGGAATTGATGCAGCACGTCGGGCGAGTAGTCGTACTACGCCGATGCAAAGACGTCGGGCGAGTAGTCGTACTACTTCCTCGCCCTCGCCGCGGCGCCCAACGCACAACTCCTCTCTTGCGGTTCGTCCAAGCGCTACAGATGCAGCGCCGCCAAAAGGTATCCACACGCACGGGAGAAGCGACGCACGCCGGATTACTAGATCGTGCGGCGCCCGAGGCGTGGGAGGGTGGCGCCGTGGTTTGAGGAGGTCACGAAATTTCTCTCTACCTGTGCGCCTAGCCCTCCTTTTATAGACGTCCTTATAATGGGCTTCAACGAATGGAGGCCCATTAGGACTCAATACCCACCCAACCGGATCCAATCCGAATTAGGCTTCACCCTTAAGTGTGTGACCTATGGGTTCACGTATGTTTAGACATGACACGAGTTTACCTACTCGGTCAATAGTTGGTAGCGGCCTCTAGCAAGACGTGCCAACTCCTAAACATACATAAAGATCATATCGAACGAACCATCATAACTTTATGTACATGCCAATCCCTTTGCCTCACGATATTTGGTCGAGCTCCAAGTGACCACTCTTTCTCGATCTGTGATCCGAATCCCTTACTAGGTTAACTCTTAACCTTAAGTAGCATGGCCATGCATTTGGATCCGATCACTCGAGGCCCAGAGATATCTCTCTCGGATAGAGAGGGCAAATCCCATCTCGACCGACCATGCCTCGCAGCATGCTTCATGACAAACCCGAAAGCTACCTTTATAACTACCCAGCATGAGTAGCGTTTGATAGCCCCTAAGTAGGTCGATTCACATCTCAAGTACATGCGACAATCTCAGGTCTAAGGACAAGGCGTACACATTGTGTAGAGAGAGAATCATAAGTATAATTGTTATGTCTCATGTTGGGTCGGTCCAACCCCATGTTCTAAACATGTGTCCACATTATTGGTTTGACATCTCCATGTCTATGACCTGTGAAACATGGTCATCAACCGATACATGTGCTAATCCATTATTCACGTGTGTCCTCACATGAACTCCGACTAGGGACAACTTTAGAATAACCATATAAGTAAAGAGTTTCACAAACAAGTCACATACTTGTTAATCAACACAAAGGCAATATTCAAGGAACATTTATTAAATCATGGATACAACGAAATATCATCATCTCTATGATTGCCTCTAGGGCATATTTCCAACACCTGCTACGAGGATCCGGACAACTAGAGGGTCTTGGTGGGGAAAGTGCACGCCCTCAGCGTCAGCAGGCGTGAATGTGACTTCGTGTTGTGCCCACTCTGGCGGCGCCTGCGCAGGGAATGCCGTGACGTGATGCAACCTCCTCGCGTAGGCCTTTCGTTGCCGCGCCGAGGCAAACTCCAATGAGGAGCCTCCGGAAATGACGTTTATAATCCTGCGCTGGCTCCTTCCGGGGCTTGTAACTGCAGGAGGCCCTCCCGAGGTTGTTGCACATGTGCCTGAATTCGCAGGAGGCCTTCCTGGGGCTGCATTCCTTGGTCCTGGGGGTGTTGGACGTGGGCCACGATGGGCGCGCGTGCCTCCGGGTTTTTATCCCTGGCGATGCTCTGCCGGAGCGCTGCAATAGTGGTGCAAGCACGCGTGTCATGGTTGCCTCGGCCGTGGATTTCGCACCACTGCCCGTGGTGCTGGTCACTGTAGTCCTCGCGGGTTACGCTGTCGCGACCCCGCCACGCCCGCCCCGGCCGGCGCCCTCGCCTCGCGACTGCGGGCGTTATCTTCGGCGCCGCCCTCGATATCAAAGACGTAACGAGGTTTCCTGGACTTGCGTTGGTCGCACTTGGGCCGATCGCCTGACGGGTCGTTGTGTTGGGGGTCTTTGCATTCGGAAGCGCCCTTCGGCGGCTCCTGCTTGCGTTTACCCTTCGAAGAGCCCTACTTCGGCGAACCTTCGCTCTTTGCCGAGCCTTCCGCCTTGTTGGTATCGGAGTCATCGCCGTGTCGCTGCCGCGCGTCCTCTTCCGCTCTGGCGTATTCTTCCATCTTGTCGAAGAGCTTCGCGACCGTCTTAATGGGCTTGCGCGCGTTGTATTCGGCCATCGGTCCCGGTCGGAGGCCTTGTATTGCTGCATTGATGAAGGTTGTTTCGTTGATGTCCTTGACCTGGCAACATACTTTCGCGAAGCGCTTGATGTAATCCCGGAGCCTTTCCTCAGGTTTTTGCTTGACTGCGAAGAGCTGGTCCGCATCGACACGCTCGACGTAGTTTCCCTGGAAGTTGTTGTAGAGTCGGTCGCGGATCTGTTCCCACGCTTAGATGGACTGTGGTTCAATGGTGAAGAACCAGGACAGCGCCACCCCTTGTAACGCGAGAGGGAGTCCTTTTGCCTTCGTGGTGTCGTCTTCGCTAGCAGTTCCGATAGCGGTCTCATACATGCGCACGAACTCTCGCGGGTCGGAGTCGCCCTTGTAGGCCTCGATGACGCTCGGGAACTTGAAGTCTTCAGGCCATGCCGCCTAATGTAGGCCCGCGGAGAGCGGGGACTCCGGGTCTACGCGCCGCAATGGGACGCGACTAGACGTAGGGGCGTCGCGGCTATCTGCCCTCTCCGGAGCGGGTTCGGATGCAAACGCCGGGGGGGCGTGTTGTCTCCGAGCCTCTTGCATATCTCGCACAGCTCCGCGGAGGTCTGTTAGCTCCCGTTGAAATGCGCTAAGGGCCGCCTCCACTGCGAACGTGGCTGGGGCCGTCGGTGCGCTTGGCGGTGCTACCGGCACAGCGGTGACCACGGCCTGCGCGCCCAGGCTGCCCGCCGCGTTGTCCTGGAGGACCCTGGAGCCGGTGATGAGGTCCGCGCCGCCGCTGGGACCATTCACCGCCTCTGCGTCGGGTGGGAAAACGGATGCGCCTGCGTTGCCATCGCCGGGGTTGGTCATCGGGGCGGTGTTGGCGGGGTCTGGCATCGCGTCGGTGGTGGGGTTGGGCGTCGCGTCGGTGACGGGGTTGGGCGTCGCGTCGTGAACGCCGGTGTTCACGGTCACACCTGCACCACCGCCCGTACCTGCGGCTGCTAAAGCCGAAGCCCTAGTGCTGACACGAGACTTCGCCGCTTCCGCCTTCTTCTTCTTCGCCGCCGTCGGTGAAGCTTTCTTTGGTGCCATCCTCCTTCAGACCTGGAGGCTTGCTCTTGTCCTCCCCACGGACGGCGCCAACTGTTGTGGCTACAGACCAAACAGAGAGAGAGTATGGTAGTGGGGAGTAAGGTGAGTAAAGATGGCTTCGGGGCTTTCCCCATGGCCTATGTCCTATATATATATATATCCACATGGGGAGTGTTTTTACAATTATACCCTTACACATGAGTACTTCCCTCAGGGGTACCTATGTCACTATGCATGTCCCATTTTGGGCCTTACACTCTCTTAACAGGCCTGCTGGGTTTAGGTGGGGGCCACCCCTACAACAGTAAGCTTTGTTTAAAGCTTATCTTAGAGTATACATTTGTTGTGTACAAGTTGTGTACTCGCAAATCAATTATCTCAATATTTGTTCAGATTGTCATAAATTACCAAAAACAGAAGATTGTTGAATCTAGTCCCTCCATTATGTGTTAATGGTGAAGTTTGGTAATTGATGACAACTGTTTTGTGGACTAACGGTTTCCATGAGTTGGATGAATAGGTTATGTTTCACAAATGAGGATGACATGGGATGACTTCATGTGTTGAAGATCATCAAGTCAAGATTGAGAAGAAGATGGTTTCATGTGTTGAAGGTCATCAAGAAGAAAGATGCATCATGAATTGATGCATGTTCAAGAAGAGATGATCATGTGTTGATCATCAAATCAAGTGAAGACCATCATGTGTTGATGGAGTTGATGAAAAGGATGCATCATGAGTTGATGCATATTGAGACGATGACCCAAGACAAAGGTATGACTAGCTAGGGCTAAGGATGTGTTCCTAGTCTTTTACCGGTCTTGGTGTTTGGTTGGAAGACCGGATTGCTAGTGTAGGTTGCCCTACTATTAAGAGGGGTCATGTCTAGTAGTTTGAGTCTCATCATGTGTTGATAGCTCAAACCTCACTTGCTCTAGCTCATCTTGACGTGATGCCATTATTTACGAATGTGTTTTGCAAATAGTTGAGGCTCATGCATATAATCCTTGTAACATGTGATTATACTTTGCAAATGTGTTTTGCAAAAGGTTGAAGTCCATGTATCTAATCCTTGTAGCATGATCTAAGTTTACAAATGTGTTTTGCAAAAGTTGGAGATCATGCATTATCCCTTGGCATGGTCTAAGATTGTGTATTGCTATTTCCTTGGACTTAGACTATGGTAGTGACTCTTGGATGTCTTGTAATTTATGCATTGATCCAATATGTTTGAGGTCATGCAAATAGATGGGTTGTGTAGCCCTCTGAATAAGCTTTCCATAGAGTCCAAGATCACTAAATTCCAACATCGGAGTCAAAAGTTATGATCATTTTTCCGAGTGTCACCTGTGCTGAAAAACTAAAAACGGAAGTTCTGCAATTTGCAGTGCGGTAGTTCCGAAAATATCGGAAGTACCGGGGAAAAATCGGAACTTCCGATTTTTCGGAAGTTTCGATTTTCGAGCGGAACGTTTTTTCCAAAGAGCGACTTTTTGAATGACTTAGCCTCGGGAAAATCGAAAGTTCCGAAATTTGAACTGTGGTAGTTCCGATTTCGCTGAGAAATAGCTAGTTTTCTGACCGTTGCGAGGAAATCAGAAGTTCCGATTTTATAACGTCGGTACTTCCGATTTTCCTGATTTTTCAGGAATTTGGCTCCAACGGCTAGTTTTCTTGTGTGGGGTATAAATACCCTCTTGTAGCCGGTTGGAGATGTTGTTGCTTGACCCATTGCTGTGTTCTTGAGGTAGAGTGAGGTTCTCCATTCAATTGTGCATGTGTTGCACTTTGTGAGAAGGAAGAGAGGTGCTAGAGTGCATGTGTTGCATCTAGAGGTGGACTTTGTGTCCGGATTGAACTAGTGCATTCGTTGCACGTGGTGAGAGTCAAGTGAGGGACTTGACTTGTTACTCTTGGAGTTTGCCGATTCCTAGATGGCGTGGGAGGCGTCGTGCGCGGTGATCTTCTCAAAGAAGGTTGTGAGAAGACCCGGCGAAATTGTGAAGGTTGGAGCTCACCTACCCGGAGCAGGAAAGAGCTACCACTAGTGGATTTGAGGTGGAAGGCTTAATTCGTGGAGCCGGTCCAATTAGTTCGAGCTTACCTCAACATGGATTAGGGGAGACCGGCAAGTCTTCGAACGCCACAGTAAAACATCATTGTGTCAATTGTGGTTTGTTTCCTTGTACTCAATTTATATTCAAGCAACTTACATTCATAGAATTAAATTGATTGATTGTATACCTAGGATTGCAAGCCTTGACTTAGGATAGAATTGTTGGTGCACTTAGACGAATTTATTTGTTGTAGGCGCTATTTGGGCTAAACCAAATTGAATTTCACGTCTGCATTATATACTTTGTTTAGGCAAATAGGAAAGCTCTTGAATTGATTAATATTAATTTGTAGAGAATTTTTAAACCGCCTATTCACCCCCCTTTAGTCGGCCTCCTCGATCTTACACGTGTACAAATGTCACTGTAGGTTCCTTTGGATGGCTCACCCATACTATATGATGAAGAAACAATTCGACAAAGAGAAGCAGGACAGTTCAGCTCCAAGACATTTAAACGAAAAAGAGGTCTATGATATGGTTAAGGATTTAGTTGTACTCGTTCGAGAGGTTCATGGGAATTCTCAAGTCCTATGTACGGAATTGATCTTAGTTGGAAGGCAGCATCATCGAAGGTTATGCTACCGAAGAGATTATTGAGTTCTATGTTGATTACATGGCTCAGGTCGAACTGTAGGTGTGCTTTGATCTCGCCATGTGAGAAGGCTCAAGGGTATTGGGATCATCAGAATAAAAGTAATCACTCCAGATATGGATGCGTATGCTCAAATCCATTTCACAGTCTTGCAACACCTGACTGAAGTGTCCCCATATATCGACAAGCACAAGAATGTGTTTCGGCAATAGAATCCGAAGTGGCCAGATGTTTGAATCACGAGACAACATAATATTCAGTTCAACTAATGGTTGAATGACTGACTCGCTAGGAACTCGTCAAGTGATATGCTGACATGGTTGGCAAAAGGGTTAGAATTTACAGTTGTGACATGGCAAGGATATGACACAAATGGGTGCACATTCTATATGTAGACCCAGGATATAAAGAGCACTAACCAGAATAGCGATATCTGCATAGATGCATTCAGCACCAATGGGTTGAGGAACTCCTACTATGGGTTTATAGAGGAGATTTGGGAGCTGACTACATGCTTGTCGAGATCCCCTTATTTCAGTGTCATTGAGTCCATCTCCCACAGGCGAAGGTCGACAAGTATGATGTCACTACCGTGGACCTCAAACATGTCGGATACAAAGACGAACCATTCGTACTTGCTAACCAAATTATTCAAGTTTTCCATATAACTGACCAGGCAAAAAAGAAGCACCACGTAATTCTTCATGAAAAAAGGAGGATTGTCGGAGTGAGAATGTAGCGGATGAGGAATAATACAATCAATTTAACGAGTTGCCTCCTTTCAAAAACAGTATAAGGGTCAAGGAATAACAACATGATGAAACTAGCTACATATGCGTTGATCATCATGAAGGGCTAATTTTTAAATGAAATAAGTAAGTGGAATAATGAATAAAATATTTGTGTGTCATATGTTCTGTATTTGCATTTATATATGTATATGAAAATGTGTGATATATATGTAAATTTTCATTTATGTATGCGAGAATGTGCGATATATATAATATGAATTTGTATTTATGTATATGAGAATGTGTGTTATATATGTGAATTTGCATTTATGTGTATGAGAATGAGTCATATATATGTGAATTTGTATTAATGTATATGAGAATGTGTGATATATATGTGAATGTGAGTAGGGAACATCACAAATGGTTTTAAAGTAAAACCGTCTGATGTAAACCATCTGTGATGTTTTCTTATTACAGATGGTTTAATTTAGAATCGTCTGTGATGATAAATATCACAGACGGCTCTTACATAGAACCATATGTGATTATTCCCTTATAGATATTGCGTTGTAGGGTTTGTCTCCCACTGTACTAAAGCTAATTCCCCATGCTAATGCCATCACCTCCCCCGAAACAGTCGCTACCTCCCCCGACTCCGGTGGCCCTCCTTCCCCGCGCCTGGCACCCTCCTCCTCCCCAAGTACATTGCCTCCCCCGAGCCCGATGCCACCTCCCTTGAGCCCAACGCCGCCTCCCCCAAGCCCGTTGTTGCCTCCCCTAAGCCCAGCGCCTATAGGCATACCTTGCCCTCATTCTCCTCGGTGGTTTTGATTACCATTGGCTCTGTGGGTTCTTTGATTTTCCTTCTTTGCTGTACAAGCATTGTGAGCCATGCTAGTTAATTAACTTTGGTGAATTATCTTAGCACTTGGAGACTTTGCAAATATTGATTGTGGGCTCATGTTAATGCTCAATGAAAATACTTGTCTACTAATAAAATTAGTCTGATTATCTAGTTTAGATTTTAGCTCTAAGATTGATGCTTATTGCATAGTACATAGAATAGGCCAACAACACACAGGGACAATGGCACTCGGGTGTCACTGTCAAATTCAAGCCGCATCACATCAACATGATATTCATGATTGTGTCTTCACGGTGACCTTCGAGGACTTATCCTTTCTCTTCACACTTGACGCCCTCGACGCCTCACTCATTCGATGCTGGATACTATAAGTGTGTACAGTCACAGTCTACGTTCATGTAATACCGACAATTGTCATATATAACTCATTGCTTTTGTTTGTGTGTGTTTATATATATATGATATATAGATACATGGTGACTGAAGCCATATTAATAAAATCACTAGTTGGTCTCCATGGATATCATCAAGGAGGATGCATCCTTCATCGAGAATTATGCTTATGTCCTGCAAGTAGGGGTAAGTGCTACACTAGTGGCTATACTTATTGATTTGTACTTTATAAGTAACACGAACTTAGGTTTAATGACCATGGTGATATACCTATGTAGGTTCCACAGGATTCTAATTGTAATTATAGCAAAATGGAACAAGGTAATATACCTTGATTCTCTAAAGAAGAACAAAAACAAACTACATAGTTGTCCAATAATTAATCGACAGGTAAACATATTTCTTCCATAGATAACTCTATTATAGTCCTTCCTTCCTTTCTAATAACTAAGGCTAACTTTTTGGAATCACGTAGGTCGTCGCCACATACATTGCAAAGGTATGGAAATCCAAGGGAGAGATCAACGCCTTGTGACACGATCTAGATTTCCCGGTATTCGCTAGTACACATTAATCCTATTTATACTTCGTAGTTATGCCTCTGGAATTAACAAATTCTATTTTTGCAGTGCCACCAGCAATCGTCGGGGCAACACCTGTGAATTCTAAGTTTGCAACACATGCAAATAGTCCTCAGTTCCACGGAGACCAATGATCCTCAGGTTTGTTAATCTTCCTACCGACAGGTTGCGTCCATCACTACAATTACGTTGGAACAATCGACCTCAAACAAATTCAAGGACAGTGTGTGTACTTGTTATCTAAAGTCATAAAAGAAGATGGGGGTTCCAAAATGTAGAATGAATTTGATTGGGATAAGATTGAGTTTAATTGTACATATGTGTATTTGTTCATGGATGGATAATTTATTTCATTTCAGTTAATTGATTTGTGAAAAGGATGTTCTTCTTTCTAAAATGAATAAATATGAATTGGATATATACTGTGTTGATCTTCTTGTTTCAAAGGGCATGGCTACCATTTCTTGAGGCTAGCCAACAAGCAGAAATAGATTTACAATAGAAAAGAATATCACAGATGGTTATTAACTCATAACCATCTGTGATAGTTGACTATCACAGACGGTTTCTACTAAAAATTATCTGTGATATCTGATTTATCACATACGATTTCTACTACAAATCGTCTATGATAATTTAATATCACAGATGGTTTGTAGTTAAAATCTTCTATGATGCATCAGATATCACAGATGGTTTCTACTAAAAACTGTCTGTGATAGCCAACTATCACAGATGATTTGTTGTTGAAACCTTCTAGGATAGTTTACGTCATAGACAGTTCAAAAGTCGTCTATGATAACCTCATGTCATTACTGACTCATAAACTCAAACAACTCATGAAACCATCTATGATGATGTTTTTAAACCGTCTATGATGACCTTTTCTGTAGTAGTGTTGTCCCTCGTGGTAGGTACTCTCGTGTTTTGAAATGTCTATGTACGGTTATCACAATTACAAGTTTGATGCTCTCTTCTACTTCTTGTAGATGGACATCACCGCTGGGATTGCGAGGGACACCTGGTCGATCATGGATAGGGACGCCCATGGTTTCGAGGTGGTGTGCGATGAGTTGCTGCAGCTTCTCCATCGGGTCAACAGTGCGTCCAAGCATCTCGTGGCCCTGATGTCATATAGTGTGCTCACTGAGGTGGCCATGTCGATGTGTATGCCGAGGTTGCCACTCCCTGTAGCTCAAGTATGAGGCTTCGTAGGGCCACATGCACGTGCCCAGCAGCGCCTGACTAGCCTAGAGGGTTACCCCTAGCTCCTCCGCTGTTGGGCCAGGTGGGTGGGTCAGGGTGGGCATGTGCGTAAGCACCAGCACGCCCGTCATTCCTGGACACCTATCAAGCAGTGTCAGGGTAGTACACATTATACCCTAGCCTACTAGGGCAGGGCGGGTATGACAATTGGGCGCATGCCATGGCTCACGTGGAAGGTACATTTCATCTATTTAGGTTTGTTCATGTCATTACATTGCACAAATAAACTATATCTGTCCTGCAGGTATCGTGGCCTAGCTGGGAGTTCAGCTATCTTCGCATGAGGATCCCTTGGTGGATGTGAGCACTTCCTCGTGGACGACCCAGCAGAGGTCAGGGGAGCACGTGAGCCCGCACCTATCAAGGTTCTTCCGGGTTGCAGCTCAGTGGTGCCCTAGTACCTACACAGGCATAGGTAGAGTCGACCCCCGAGGCCTTGGAAGCACAGGTCAGCAGGGCTCCTGACCGTCTCACCCTATCAGGGTGCTGATACCCTGCATTGACGAAGGCCAAGCGGGGCTGTACCAGCGGGCACCGACCAGGGTGGGACGTGGCGATGATGAAGGAGGTGCTGCAAGTGGTGTGGCGGGTGGTATGTAGGGGCCTTTCCGTGCTTGCATTCATTCTGCACATATTTTCCTCAATAGTTACTATGGCATGATTGTGTACGAGTTCCCTCGTACATCGCAATATCACTTACCTTCGTACTTACGAATCATTGCGACCTCAATTATCGTCATAACATTCTTTAGAAATTTATCAGACTACAACAATATACAATGATCACAAAATGTTATTGCGAGTCTAACAGATTTGTACCTTTAAGAATCTACGAAAATCACAAATGGACTAATCGATATTGTCTACCTTTTTTAAAATAACAACCTACAAACAAGATTTGCTAAATTTATTACCTACAAAAATTATCATTTACTCCCCCATAATTGTTTCCATCAGATTAATAAAATATTATTATTATTTTAAATCACCCAACCATTGGGTGATTTGGGCTAGTCACTCAACCTGGTACCAATGGCCTTCGATTCCTCCTCTTGACTAACATGCTGGGCGCCTGAGCTGCTCCCACCACCCGAATGATAGTCGTCTACAGGGCCTTGTACAACTTCTTTTAGGCATGCTTGCACAAGCAGAACATACTCGTATCCACGGTGCCAACAGCCTCACTACTACAAAAAGCCTAATACTAGACGTCACATCACAGATGGTTACCCAAAACCATCAGTATTAAAAACAATCATAGATAGTTTTAGTTTAGAGACCGTCTGTGTTGATACTAGTGCTAAAAACCATCTGTGAAGATGTAATATTACAGATGGTTCGTGGTAAAAACCATATGTGATGTATCATCAATGGTTATTAACGAAAACCGTCTATGATATTATCAAAATATCATAGACGGTTTTCTATTTGAATCGTCTGTGATACTTCACAGATGGTTTTTATTCAAAACCATCTGTGATAATTCTACTATATTAATTACATGCAGAGCCATCAACCCTCTGTCTTAAATTCGCGATCTAGGCTGCTGCTTTGAGCTAGAAGCGGGGCTTTGAGGCGGCCATTTGGTGAAAAGAGACTATTTGACAGGAGTGATTGTAGATCCATTCATTTCTTGAGTACCCATGGTTAGTAATTTGTTCTTAATTACATTATAATTTAGATCTAGCTTTTGGTGAAAGGAGAATTAAAGATGATTTAGATCTAGCTTGCTTGAGTGGAGAGAAGATTATTTACATCATGCATGGTCTAGGGTTTAGGGTTTAGTTAATTCATAGTCTATTTGTACTTAATTCAATTTAATTACTTATTCTTGCTACATATAGCGACTTTAGATCGTATGTATCTAGGGAATTTATTTCTGTTTGAAGATTAAGAAAGAGCTGAAATAGCTTGAAATAAAAAAATAATTGTTCTGATGTAACTTTCCACTGAGAATTGGCCATTGATACATGGTATAAACACAACCTTAATGAATTAATTGACTTATTTTACTTATTAAAATAAAAATCTAAAATCTGACATGTTAGTGTTCTTAGGTCAAAAGTGTAGATTAAAGTAAAAAATCTACTTTATATATCCTTAAATCGTATAAATGGGGGGTAATTGGGGGTTCTGATGTCTCATAGAAATTGTTTGCTATGTTAGAATCAGACGAAACTAATTTATTATATGTGTAATATAGGCTGAAGCTAGATGTATGCGGGGAACAGTGTGAGTGAAGAGTACATAATGGCGCATCTGTTTTTGCAAGAGCTGCTGGGGAGGATATGTTCAATAAGGGAGTTGGAATATATGTACTGTCCATGCATTGACTACAAGAACCTAAAGATGTTCAAGAACCGAGCGTAGATTGAAGCGCACTTGATTTGAAGGTGTTTCAAAAAGGGTTATCCATGTTGGACTAGTCATGTTGAAGAGCAAATTACACAGGAAGGTAGTAATAATGACATCGCCAACGAAGTCAATGTAGGACCGAAATGACAACAGAGGGGGAGGGGGGGTGAATGGTACCTTCAAACCTCCCCAAGTATTCTCACAATTCTTCTTCTCGATAGCTATAGCAGCTATGAAGATAGAAGAAGTTTGTTCACTGGAAGCCGAAACCAGACCGACAACCGAACAAAGACAGAGCAGAAAACAGACAATCTCAGCTGACAATAGACCGGACAATAGCCAAGAGCACATCAGAGCTGGTGAACTGAAAATGAGTACTTGACCGGCAAAAGAGCCGAAACAGACTCGGCCGAAAAAAAACTACAAAGCAAACTTGCTCAAAGACTATGAATACCAGACTTGACCGAGAAAGGCACACTAGAGAGGCAAACCAGAATGACGCAATCTTCTTTGAAGAACAGACTGAAAATGGACTTCACTGCAGATGCAGAACCCAAACTGGAAGCTACAAGAACTGATTATGTCGAATAACTGAAAAGACCATCATCTACAGACTAGTCTGACCGAAAATTGAGAGGATCAGATGCTACAGAATAGAAACATTAAACAGTACCGAAATGGACTTCACTGTAGAAGCAAAACCCAAACCGAAAACAGGAAGTGAAGAATCTTCAGACTTGCCTGAAAACTAAATCATTGAAGTATCAGCCGAAAACAGGAAGCACAGTAACTACTGTGAAAGTGAAGCAAAACAGAGAAATGACAGCACAGTGATTTATGCGGAGAAGAAGAGAAAACAGGGAAATAGATTTTTCTCTCTCACAAATAGACTAAAACAAGGAAGTAGCAACCGATTTCACTGAAGAACAAATTTGGCCAAAAGCTGGCTGAGGCAAGGATGTGACCGAGAACTAAAGAGATCATAAGTTACAACTATCTTGACCAAAAGCTGAAAAGATTAGAAATGCCAAACTAGAGACAACAACCAGAGAGAAAAGCAATACTGAAAAAGAAAAGCAATCAGGCGTCCTGAAGAAAAGCAGAAGGCGGTTGTCTGAAAAACTGTCGGCACAGTAAATACAGAAGAAGAAAGCGAAAACAGAAAAGATGATCAACCAATCGTTGTTCTTCTCAAGTCAATTGATCTGGACTTCATTTTAAACAGCAGATGGACCTCAGAAAGAGGAGAATACAATCATAGAGCAACTCTGCTGAAAAATGAAACCGGACAGAGAAAGAAAATCATCCAACTTAGACTCTGAACCGAAAACTGAAATGCCAAACAGAAAATGAGGTCAAATTCCAAATCGCTTGTGATTGTCAAATCTGTTGATCATTAGTATGTTGATTTCAGCAAAGAAATGACCTCAGATCGAGAAAGAACCACAACTCAAACAACTTCTAGTTGGCACAATCATCTGCACAAGGTTTCTCTGCCTACAATGAATAGTAAACCTTAGAATTTTGGAAAGCAGAGGAAGTTGAAGCACATGTCTGTGAGAAGAGAATACCTTTGATTCTGCCTTTTGCTCTTGGGAATGGACTGGCCAAATGACCTTGAGGCTAATTCCCAGTACAGAGTAGAACAAGAACAAAGGATACTCTAACAAGAATTCATCACAGAGCAAAGACAACAAGAAAGATCAAAGAGCAGAACAAAAGAACTTGAAGACAAAAACCAAAACACAGAGGGAAACAAGAAATTTGACCAACTCAACCACAAAACATCTCAAATAGATTCAGAGACATGAATGATTACATAGGAGAGTTTTCTACAGCCATCTCAACCCCTTCTCATAATCTGAGAAGAACACACACTAAAAGAAAAGAACCACTACATCTGCCGACCACCCCTCACAACTCACGCATACATGGTGATAAAACAGAAAAACCCACTCAGACAATGGACAAAAGCAAAAAAAACCCTTACTTCCCAACTAGGAGACACCCCTCCTATTTATAGTCTTCCACTACCGGGTTCAATTTGCTTTGCCCATTACAACTCAGCTCTGTATCCGTTAACACCAACCGAATCCGCTTCCAATTTGCAGCCTTGCGTATTTTACCAAAATGCCACTCCTGCACCTTCCTGGAAGCTTCCTCTTTTCTTGCCGTCCAAGCCTCGCAACCACCTTGAATCCTCACCGTCTTTGACATCTCCGACCACTTCGACCTTAGCACCACCTGTGCCTAGTCCGGCCATCCCATGCCTCGCCACGACTTAGCTTCAAGGTCCTGCAGCCATCACAGACAAGAAAACATCACATAGCACCACTTGAAATACTGTAATCATACATTTGCATTAGAGAAAGTACTCAAGCACGAAATAACCAATCGACCGATCGAAAAGAAGAACAAGCGTCCCAAGCATGTCTGACCGCGTTCGACCAGGTCTGACCGTACTAGACTACGCCATGCACCGACTTGGCGCGAACCAACCAAATCAAACTCAAACTTCCCAGAACAAGTGTCAATTACTCATCACACTTATGGGGTCACCTCTATATGGTCTCTCAATCTCCCCTTGATGAGTATATTGACAAACACAGAAAAAGCATAAAGTTGAGTTTGAATTTTTGTTTTAACGAAGAGAGTCACACATGGTCTGAGAGGAATAACAGAGACACTTATGACCACGTCGACAGAAGGAGCAAAAACAGAAAGAGCAAGTTTTCCTCAAAAACTCCTTGAAAGTTCCCTTAAAATAGCTTTTTCTCCAATATTCTCCCCCTTTGGCAATAAAATCATCAAGATGCATGGAGGAAAACAGAGCATGACGTAGATGAAATGACTGAAGATTATTTATTTTAAGCATTCGAAGCCATGAAGATTATCCAAAATGACTTTTTGAGTATTACACCAAGCCATAACACATAAGAATGCTATCAAGATCATGACAATTCATGTATAGACAAGCTAAACCAAATAAGTCATAATCTGAAAATTAGATGAATTTTGTAGCATGTCAAGTCATTCAAGATTATAGTCTAGCTAAAGGCGTCCAAGGATGATGCAAGCCATGTCAATAATCCAACTCCCCTTTAGTATGTGAAGCATTTTTAGTTCAAGTTGAGTTATGTCAACATTAAGTTCTAGCACAGCTCAAAAGAACTCCCCCTGAACCAAAGCAGTAAAAATGAGAAGCTGGCAAGAAAAACAGAAGAGGCAGTCCTTAAATCATAGATAAGATATAGAAGATACTATGGCTCAGACTGACTCTCATCTACCCCATATGATGCTAGGAATATCAGCTAATCTTCTAACACATCAGGGAGTAAACACGTTCCCTGTCTACCCAAGGTGGGCCACCCTCGCTAGACCTATAAGAAGTGAGTGAACTCAACCTAGTGAGAAGAGAGACAGCTAATAAGCAGCATCCTAGAATCATAAGATGAGAGAAAGAAGTCTAAGCAACTAGGCGATAGAACAACTCTAATCTATGCTAGAAGGACTAACACAAATGCACCCACATGCAATGCAGTAAAATGAAACAGGAGCATATAAATAGGATAAAACATGAAGCACGAAGCTCCCCTTCACAACAGTCCATAAGGACAGACCACCCCAAGCTCTCCCCGCAAGGCTAAAAACCTAGAGCTATCCAAAGGCTTGGTAAAGATATCGGCCAACTGGTGGTCACTCTCCACAAACTGGAGCACTATGTCACCCTTCTCCACATGGTCTCTAAGGAAGTGCTATCTGATATTAATGTGCTTGGTTCGGGAATGCTGCATTGGATTCTTGGTAATATTTATGGCAGAAGTGTTATCACAAAAGAGTGGAACGCTGTCTACGGCTAACCCAAAGTCCCGCAAGGTCGAAGCCATCAGAAGTGTTATGATGCCGGATAATGTTGATTATGGTTCCGATTCGAATGGGCTGCATGATGACAATCTGGATCAGATGCTTTGCGATGCAGAAGGGAACTCGAAGAAACCTTTGTTCATATGTTGTAAGTCAAAGTACATAAGGTTGCTAGTCGTTCTTGAACTGCAGAAATTGAAGGCAAGCAATAGTTGATCTGACAAGAGTTTCGCAGCATTGTTAAGTTTTTTAGTGGACATGCTTCTGGAGGGAAACGAGTTGCCCAAAACCACTTACAAAGCTAAGAAGGTTCTTTATCCATTAGGAATGGAAGTAGAAGGAATATATGTATATCTGAACGACTCTATCCTGTATTGTAAAAAGTATGCAAACATGCATGTATGTCCAGTGTTCAACACATCCTGATACAAACAAAAGAATAATCAGATGACAATGATGGAATAGAGGTGAAGAAAAGACCTCTTGCTAATGTGGTACGGTATCTTCTTGTAATTCCTCATTTGAAGCAGTTTTTTGCAAATCCAAAGGAGGCAAAACTGCTACGTTGGCACTCGGAGAAGCGTAAGAAGGATGGAGTGCTAAAACATCTTGCTAATTCTGCCCAGTGGACAAACATCAATAGAAGGTTGTAGACTTCGGTGCAGAATTGAGGAATATAAGGTTTGGATTGAGTACAGATGGAACGAATCCTTTCGATAACATGACCAGTCGACATAGCACTTGGCCTGTGACTCTCTACATCTACAACCTTCCTCCTGTGACTCTCTGCATCTACAACCTTCCTCCTTGGTTGTGTATGAAGCGGAAGTATATTTTGCTATAAATACTTATCCAGGGGCCAAAGTAACCTAAGAATGATATTGATGCATACCTAGCACCATTGGTGGAAGATCTTCACTTTATGCTCCTTGTTATTCTGCACCATAAATGATTATCTTGCCCTTACTAATCTGTCAGGCTAGAGTACAAAAGGGGCCAAAGCCTGTGCTCCCTGCTTAGATGATACCGAGAGTGTGTGGCTGAAGCACTTGCGTAAAACCGTGTACATGCGTCCCGTAGGTTCCTTTAGAGGGCTCACCTATACCGCAGAATGAAGAAACAATTTGACGGAGAGAAAGATGACAGTTCAGCTGCAAGGCATTTGAGTGAAAAAGCAGTATATGACATGGTTGATGATTGAGATGTTATGCTCGAAAAGGGACGTAAATCAACGACTCGTGAGAAGAACGTCTAGAAGAAGAGATCAGTATTGTGGGACTTACCTTATTAGGGGCAGCTAGAAAACCACGTCATCAACGTCATGCAATAGAGAAGAATGTATGAGACAATTTGATTAGTCTCTTATTGAACATCATGATAAAATAAAGGATGGCGTCAATTAATGGCTTGACTTAGTTGATATAGACATCATGCCTGATTTGGCACCGACAAAGACTAACAAATGATGAACTTACCTTCACCTATTTGTTACACTCTGTCCAAGGCCGAGAGAACTAAATTGTGCTAGTGCTTGCATGGTATGAAAATTCCATCTAGTTACTTTGTCAACATAAAGAAAGTTGTTTCGATGGAAGATTTGAAGTTAATTGGCATGAAGTCACATGATTGTCATGTGCTGATGATATAGATGCTCTCTATTGCAATTAGAAGTATTTGCCAATCAAGATCCGAGAGACAATCATGAGACTGTGTTATTTCTTTAACACAATTGTCTAGAAGGTCATCGATCCCTAAGGACTAGATGCTCTGTAGGACGAGGTGGTGATGACTCTATATCATCTGATATGTATTTCCCTTCGTCGTTTTTCGTTATCATGGTCCATCTAATTGATCACATTGTGTGGGAAATGAAAATGTGCGAGTTCGTGTTCCTCCATAGCATGTACCTGTTTGAGAGGTTCATGGGAATTCTCAAATCCTATGTACAAAATCTATCTCGGCCGAAGGGCAGCAACGTCGAAGGTTATGCAACCGAAGAGGTCATTAAGTTCTGTGTCGATTACATAGCTCAGGATAAACCAATAGGTATGCCTCGATCTCGCCATGAGAGGAGGCTCAAGGGTATGTGGACCATTGGAAGGAAAGCAATTACTCCATATATGGATGCGTATGCTCAAGCCCATTTCATGGTCTTGTAACACATGACTGAAGTGTCTCCATATATCGACCAGTGCAAGGACATGCTTTGGCAATAGAATTTGGAGTGGTCGGATATTTGGATCACAAGACAACACAGTAGTCGGTTCAACCAATGGTTGAAGGAGTGACTCACTAGGAGCTTGTCAAGTGATATACTGACATGGTTAGCAAATGGGCCAACATTTACAGTTGTGACATGGAAAGGATATGACATAAATGGGTACACATTCTATACGCAGGTTTAGGATGTAAAGAGCACTAACCAGAACAGCGGTGTCCGCATAGATGCATTCAATATTGATGGATTGAGCAACCTCTACTATGGGTTTATAGAGGAGATTTGGGAGCTCGACTACATACTTTTCAAGATCCCCTTATTTCGGTGCCGTTGGGTCCATCTCTCATAGGTGAAGGTTGACAAGTACGGTGTCACTACCGTGGACGTCAAACGTGTCAGAGGAAAAAGGAGGATTGTTGGAGTTGAGAATGTAGTGTACGAGGAAGAATACAATCAATTTGATGAGTTGCCTCCTTTCAGAAATGGCATAAGGGTCGAGTAAGAATAATATGACAAAACTAGCTACATACACGTTGATCGTCATGAAGGGCTATTTTTTAAAGGAAACAAGCAAGTGGAATGATGAATGAAAGGTTTATGTGTGATATGTTATGTATTTGCATTTATATATGCATATGAGAATGTGTGATATATATATGTGTGTGTGTGTGTGTGTGTGTGTGTGAATTTGCATTTATGTATATAAGAACGTGTGATATGTGTGTGTGTGTGTGTGTGAATTTGCATTTATGTATATGAGAATATGTGATACATATGTGAATTTGCATCTATGTATATGAGAATGTGTGATATATGTGTGAATGTGAAGAGAGATTATCATAGACTGTTTTAAAGTAAAACCATCTGTGATATTTATCATCACAGACGGTTATAAATTAAAACCGTATTTATCATCACAGACGGTTATAAATTAAAACCGTCTGTGATGTTTTATTATTAAAGATGCTTTTACTTGATAACCGTCTGTGATGATGAATATCACAGACGGTTTTTAACTAGAACTATATATGATTATTTCCCTACATATGTATTACGTACTAGGGTTTGTCCCCATTATACTAATGCTACTCCCCACTAACGCCGCCGCCTCCCCCGATCCCATTGCCCTCCTCCTCCCCTGACTCCAGCAGCATTCATCCCTTGAGCATGCTGCCTCCCCCAGCCTGCCGCCCTCCTCCTCCTCCCCCTAGGCTGACGGCACCTCCCAGAGCTTGACGCCACCTCCCCCGAGCTTGTCGCTGCCTCCCCCGAAACCGTCACCCTCTTCCTGCTCCCTCGACTTTGGCAACACTCCTTCCCTGAGGACGCCGCCTCCCTAGAGCCCAACACCGCCTACCCCGAGCCTGTCACTACCTCTCCCGACTCCAGTGGCCCTCCTCCCCACATTGTCAGCTGATGGCTTAGATTGCCATTGCGGCTGTGAGTTTTCCTTTGTACTTAAATATTTACTATCATGCTCAGTTTGTCGTGCTATTTAATCTCAATTCTATTATATTTGAATCTTGTAAGTGCTAGCACTACGGGACTTTGCATGCTAGTTTGTGGGTGCTATGATTACTCAATGAAGACTTTGATCAACATGAAATTCTTATATGACAATTTGTGAAATTTAGTCAAGCTATGAGCTGAGTTATTATCTTTACATACTTATTCTTACTAGACATGTTTTTGGTCAGTAAGTCATATATCTAAACATCTATGTTAGAGCAATTTACTTGAAGTAAATATTTTTGATATCTAGCTGTAGTTCATTGTTATGTTTACTGCTGCTTGTCTTCAAATATTGAGTAAGGTAGTCCAAAGTTCAAAGACTGACTGATTAGAGAAATTGTCACATAAATACAAGATCATATTAGACCCTTGTGGTGAGGAGGCCCTAATGCTAATAAGTGCAACCCGACACTTGAGAGCAAATCAATTAAATCAATCTATGCATTATGCAGATCATTATAGGCCACTTACTTGCTCTGTTAAGCATGAATTCCTGTTTTATGACATGAGTAGTCCATCTATGTCAAGAGATGATTATTTAATACTCATGTCATATATTTGTTGCTGGAATTATTCCAAATTCACCAAGAATTGCTCAGTTCTGTTATCTTTTGAAGATGTCATCTATTCATTCTTCATCATCCTCGCCAGATGCATGTGATGCACCATCATCTAGAAAATCCCGAAAGGGAAGAGGACTATCGAAAAGGCCTGATAGCTGATTTACCATCACGGATGTCGATGTGTCTGAAAAATCTCACAATGGAGGAAGGAGGACGAGTAGGCAATCTTACTGTCGGACTCCAGAGCAACAACTCTAGAACCCTCTATGTAAATCTCACTAGTCCAAGATCAATTAGTGCACACAGTAGATAACAAAGACAAATATCATGCATAATAGCAACTTTATTAATTTAAAAGAGTACGACCTTGTGGCCAAAGTGTACATCCATGGCCTATAGACCAAATTTAAATAATAGCACTAAAAAATGAAACCTAAGCAGATGAATCCCAACAAGCCTTCCCACAGGCAAACGACAGTAAGATGCAGCCTATACGTTCTGATCCTCACCAAAGTCAAAGAAGGCGTCCTCTGGAAAAAAGATGATTTAAACAACATGAGCACATAAAGTATTCCACAAGTTACATCAGGAGGTTTAATAGAGTTAATCCATGCATAAGGATTGACAAAGAAAGGCATAGTAAGGTTAATTGAGGGTAAAGCAAACTTGAAGTAAATACTGTAAGTAGATTCAAAAGCTGAATTTGATATAATTAATAGAAATAAGATTTTAACAAAATAATATCGCTAGTGTAGGCTCCAACCAAACATCAACCTAACCAGGGTATTCCACCCAGACCATCTTTTACCAAAAAATTCCAAATATTTCCTTCAAACCAGTTTTTGAAAAACAAAGTTTAATCCATGAAAAATCTTTACTCAGCTTGCCCATGGGCATGGCTATCTAGGATAGTTTATATACTTTGCAGATGTTGTACAGCTTTACCCACAAGATATAATTATCTCGTAATGTCGACTATTACACGCTTCTGTATGCTTGTGACTGAGAAAATCATAACAAGGCCTTTACAATGCAAAGCCTTCAACCTAGCTAAGCTAACTATAAGGTTTCACCCCAGTAAGGAATCCACCAGACCGAGACCCCACTTGAGCCGAGTGAGACTTCACATGGCCTATGCCACGCTCACTTTCAACCTACAGCGTGACTTAGGTTGGGACCTGCAAATTAGTTGGCCAAGATTGTCTCTTACCATCCTTATTGTAGCACTAGCTCATAGACCAGACCTTAACTTGATTTAGGCTCAAACCACATACCCCTTGTGCGCTCAAACCACATACCCCTTGTGATTGAAAATCAACATTGTGTCACTGAACAACAATGCATGCCAGCACCCACCACCTAACAATAGCTTAAGTCTAAACTAGATTTTATATTTTTGTTTAAAATATTTTATATACCTTCTTGGCTCACCGAAGTCAAGAATGCATTTTAGAAATCATCATTTTCTGAAACAAATATTCCCACCTAACAATTATTCTTAGCATGGCCAAGTAATTTTATAAAACTTCCAGTTAATACTAATGTACTAAGTAGGTTTTTATCTAGGGTGACAAGGCATGTTGATGTTCAACATCAAATTTGGTCATATACAAAGGAAATGGGTGTAACTAAAATTTAATTCAATTTTAAACTAGGTTTGAGTAAAAGTACGCATGCATAATAATTTAAAAATAACATAAATAATTTTAATTACTAGGAGCAACATGATCAAAGGTGTAACTTTCCTTGTTCGAAGTTTTGGTGCTGCGATTCATCGAACAAGTAATTTTCGGAATAATCGTAATCTACACGTGCGAATAACCCATCATACACAAATAAACTTCAAATAAATTCAGTTTAACTACAAAAATTATAAAATTATATACTAAAAAGTAGATTATGAATTTAGATGAATTTATAAACTTGAATCACTTGATTCAGCGTTCGGACAATGGAGAAAGAGTCATCTGAAGTCTATGGGAAGGAAAAATGCTGAAATTCGAAAATGGAAGAATATTCCAAGGAATATTCCATTCAGTGGGAACCATAAAAACAACCAAGTGCTGACTTGTGGGCCATGAATGTAAGAGAGAGAGAGAGAGTGAGGGGATGGAGTCTTCTTCTTCTTCTTCTTCTTCAGTATAACAGAGCAAACCAGAAAATGATCATGGTGCCGAAGAGGGGAGGCATGGGAGGTGAAGCCAACTGGTAAAATGGATTGCTAGGGACTCGAGGAGCATATGGGTGGTGGCATTACAGCGGGAGACATGGCATAGTGGCGGCGACAGCTTTCAGGGTGTGGCCATGGGTGAGCTTGCATGGGCGACGGCGTTCCGGCAGAGAACACGGGGAATTAGCATGAGCACGGCCTCAGCCTTGGCCCGTGGAATGTTTGCATGTGCTCAGCTTGGCTAGAGAGTTACCGAAGAAGCCTGGCAATTGTGACCGGCGGTCGACATGGTGGTGGTGATGGTGGTAGCTCTCCACAGTGAAGTACTGGGCAAAGTGGGACTTGGAAATAGTAGGGGTATTGGAGGTGATGGTGTAGTAGCGAGGAATCAAAGAACAACTCACCGGAGATGATGAATCGATGATGGAAGTAAAAATGCTCGGTTTTAGGAAAAGCTACCTCAAAATCAAATTTAGTTGGTGTGTAGGTTTCTTACATGCTATAACATTATGTGACACGAATGGCTCTAACGAAATCTCACTGTAGAGAGATGGTATGGTGGAGGGAAGGCGGTCAACGCAGGGGCGACTGTGGCTTGCTGGAACTTTGCACAAAGATAGGAGAGGTGCTGAGGGTTAGCATGGGAATGGAACACAAGGTGGTGCTTTTATTTATAGGGTAAGGAGGGAAATGGGATTAATTCAGCTGCATTGAATTTAATGTCAGTTTTTAGCTTTTTCATGACTAGAAACTGAAAAACTGAACATTAACTAGCTAAAAGCTGAAAAGGAATTGATGTTTGGCTATGAATGTTGACGTTTCTTGCTGTCTTTAATTTATTTAGTGAAAGGGAATTGATTTTGGTTTGAATGGCAATGGTTTTTGGTGGCTTTGTTGAAGAACATAGAAGGGAGTTGTGCTGTTCGATTGCAGAAAGAGGAGAGAGAGTAGCAAGTTATTCAGTATGCATGTAGCCGAACATGGAAAGAAAGGAAAGGGAGAAAAAGAGAAACAAAAAGAAAGAAAAGAGAAGGAAAAAGAAGTAATATCGGCCAAAAAATGGGTTCGATCCAAAAAAATGGATTCAGCATTTTTCTAGAGATTTTGAATATTTGAGGTTTGAATTTGAATTTTGGATTTTGGAATTTGAGCAGGGAATTGGAAACTGGAATTTAAAATTTTTAAATTACTAAATAAACTCTAGATATTTAAAAGGATGGCAGAAATGGATAGATTGGAATTTTACAAATTTGAATGGTCTCTATCGGAGCTTGGATGAAGGAGCACGAGCTTCTAGAAGTTTAAATCTACGTAAAAGGAGAAGGAAATTCTATTGGTCATGGCCTGCCGTGGTTGGATCACTGCCATGGTCGAACCAGGAAGTGGTCATACATGGGTGCAGTTGAAAGCGGAGGTGGTCAAAAATAGAGGTGGTCGAAAGCAAAGGTGGTCGAAAGCAGAGGTGGTCAAAAATGAGAGTGATCAAATGCTCGGCGATCGAAAGCTATACGTGGTTGATAGTGACAGTGGTCGAAACCTCCAAGAGATGTTGGACTACTGAGAGTGGTCGTATCCGACCAGAGTGGTCGTAATCGATGAGGGTGGTTGTAACCGACTGGAGTGATCATAACCAACAATAGTGGCCGTAACCGACTAGTGCGGTTGAAGCTTGGTGGTCAAAAGGCTTCGGAGATCAAAAGCGGCAGTGGTTGGAAGTGGTTATGGTCAAAAGTGATTATGGTCGAATGGTTGCCATGGTCAAAAATAGCCGTGGTCGAAAGCAAAAGCGGCAGTGTGGTCGAAACTTGTTCGTCGGAAGCGGCAAGGGTCGGAAATAACTATGGTCGAAAGCGGCACCTATCGTAAATGGTAGAGTGGTTGGGAGCGTTAGTTTGGTTGGGACACCTAGAGTGGTTGGGACGGCATTGAATGAAAGCGGTCATGAACGGCTGTGGTAAAAAAAAAGACTATACCATCAAAAGATGCAAAGAGAGGAGTGACTACCTCAGCGCAGACTGTGAGGAGGTCGGAGGTTGGTCGACGATGAAGAAGAAGCACGAGGTGGCTCGGTCATTGATGGCAAAGAGGTTCTGGTGATGGACAGTCGTGCGGGCTTGGTCAAGATGGAGGTGGTGGTGGCAAAGCGCGAAGAGTCTCGGGCTTCCCAAAAATGCTCGTCTGAGCTCAACTTAAGGCTGGAGGAGAAGAAACTTGATGCGGAGTCTCAGAAGCATGACAACTAGAATTGAGGGATGGGAGAGGAGTGGTGTGAGTAGGAGATACTAGGGGAGATATTTATAGGATTCAGGGGAGAGCAATGGCTGAGGGGTGGCTCACAGAAATTATGGTCAGTGTAGTGGCGCACGATCATGGTTGATGACGGGGTTTAAAGCAGGGAAAACCGCCAGAGGAAGTGGGGAATGATGTGGCATTTTGATGGCATCATTTGCTTCTGGAAGTAACGGCCAACTTTAAGAGCTTGGGAGGGCAGCAATGGCGGGCAAGCGGAGGTGGAAGAAGGAGGAAAGAGATAACATGAGGGCCCCATCTGTCGATGAGAGAGAAGAGAAAGAGAGAGGGCGACTGAGCGGATGGCTGGGTTTCGTCTACGTGAAGTGGAGACAATCTAGGCCAGACACTTGTCGGCCCATGGACAGGGTTGGGTTTTAATTTTCTTTTTGATTTTCAGATAAGTCAGGAAACACCAAAAAGGCATAGAAAATGCCACATAAAGTCTAAAAATTTCAGAACAATTCACAGAAATTTCTGGAGATATTTTTGACTTACAAAAAATATTTTCAACCGAAAGTTGGTCTTTAAATTTTTACAAAAATATTTTTAACTTTGAAATTGATTATTTAAATTCCAAAAAAACACATAAAATCCAGATAAAAGCCAAATTCTTTAAAATAGTATTTTTTTTAATAAAACTTCAAAATACCCTTTATTTAATAATATTTATGTCTTTTTTTACTTAGATTACTTTTAAGAACAAGCCTTTTTTCAAAGCTGAAAACGTGCAAATAAAAACTTTAAAATTTAGGCCACATAATACTTATTTTTGTTTTAAATTAAATTACTATTTTTTAAAATTAAATTATTATTATTTTTTCACGAATAATTTTTGAAATAAACAGCTAGATTGTTACACCTAAAGGATACCTCCTCGACATTTGCTGGGATCCTTGATGAGCACGTCCGAAACTAGATAGAAGCAAGGTCATCTACCATGTTGTCGGAGCCATCTCTTTTCAAAACCCCGTAGACGAGAAAGTGTCCCACCGCTTGGTAAGATATCGAACTACCTAGTTTGTAATTACTCCATAACTTCATAGAAAGTGAAACAACATGTTGGGCTCTTGTAGGAAGCAATAAGTGTAGAATCTTCCCAAGGCTTATTACATGTAGTTAGGGAGAGAGATATACTCTCTGTGGCCCTAGGAAACAAGGAGCATCTGGGTAGCACAAGAGGCCTTGGTCTTTATATTCCTTGGAAACATGGTTTCTTAGAGGACTTCGAAGCGTACCGGAGTAGGAAAAAAGCCATAGTCGAGCGTGAGGCATATTACGACATCCCTTAGAGATGAGATACAAAGGTATGTTAGAGATCAGATGGAAATGTATAGAGAAAATTAGTAGTAAGACCCTGCTGCTCCTGTGCTAGGCAGCCCCCAACCGTCGGAGTAACTACGCGTCCAACCCTACCTCAGAAAGCGACCACCAATTTCCTATCAATGACATCCTGATAATAATTATTATCTCTGGAATGCTCGATCCATTAATAGGTATGTCAGAGTAGCTAATTTTGTATCGTTATATAGGTGGCTACGAAGTGCAAGCTCCAAGTGAGATATGACTCTGTTGCCCTATGTGCTACTTGGGGCCAGGCATATCCATCCGGTCCTAGGGCCTTGGTGCATGGTGTAACTCTAGAGCCAGGTTTTGTAAAAGTGAATGTAGACAGTGTTCATGCCAATTTCGAGGTCATCCCGCTGTAGATGCCCCAAACGATGAGGTCACGACCTAGGGTAAGCCATTGGAACATTCATCCAGTAGACTAAGAGAGACATTTGCTTGGAGGCTCCTGCACCAGTGCCAAGTCCACGAGAGGTATCTACACCAGTGCCAAGTCTACTCAAGGTATCTACACCAGTGCCAAGTCTACTCAAGGTATCTACGCTGGTGTCAAGTCTACAGGAGCTACCTACACCGGTGCCAAGTACACAGGGGCTATTCGCATCAAAGCTACCTGCACTGGTGCCAAGTCCACAGGGGCTATCTGCATCGGAGTTACCTACACCAATGCGGCAAGGCTATGGTACACTACATCTCGTGCCTGGTCGACTACTGTAAAGTCGACCTACAGCCAAGGTGGCAAGGGCAAACTGAAGAAGACCGATGATTATATCCCCTACTTGCCGTTGGCCCAAAAATTCGTGCTAGGTGAGCCATTGGTCATCTCGATAGAGAACACCTCCTAACCCTAGGACAAGTTTGCTAGAGATTGCATACATACTACATGGAACAGGCCAACAAGCCGGAGGGACAACGACGCTCAAGTGTCACCATCAAATTCAGGCCACATCATCTTCACCATGATATTTATGACTGCGTCTTCACGGTAAGCTTCGAGGACTTATTCTTTCTCTTCACACTCGACACCCTCGACACCTCACTCATTCGATATAGTACACTGTAAACGTGTACAATCACGGTCTATGTTAATGTAATACCAATAAATGTCATATATAACTCATTGCTTTTGTGTGTATGTGTGTATATATATTCATGGTGACTGAAGCCAGATTAATGAAATCACCGGTTGGTTTCCTCGACCCACGCTTGGTCACCATGGATATCATCAAGGAGGATGCATCCCTCGTCAAGAATTACATGATGAAGGAATTAGTGGCTCAACGCCACAAGGAACTCATACTTATGCCCTACAACCAGGGGTAAGTGCTGCACTAGTGGCTATATTTGTTGATTTGTACTTTATTAGCAACACAAACTTAGTTTTAATGACCATGATGATATACCTGTGTAGGTTCCACGAGATTCTAATTGTAATTATATCAAGAGTCCCTCAAGAAGAACAAAACCGACTACACAATTGTCCAACAATTAATCGACAGGTAAACACATTTCCTCCATTGATAACTCTATTATAGTATTTCCTTCCTTCTCAATGATTGAGGCTAACTTTTTGGAATCACGTAGGTTGTTCGTCACGTACATTGCGGAGGTATGGAAATCCGAGGGAGGGAGCAATGCCATGTGACATGATCTAGATTTCCCGTATTCACTAGTATACATTAATCTTATATAACACTTCGTAGTAATGCTTCTCGAACTAACAAATTTTATTTTTGTAGTGCCACCAGCAGCCATCGTGCAACACCTATGGATTCTATGTTTGCCACAACATGCAACTACCCCCTTGATTCCGCAAAATCCAATGATCCTCAGGTTTGTTAATCTTGTAATAATTATTTCATAATTTAACAATTTATATATGTATACATGACATTGATCTTCCTACCGACAGGTTGCATCCATCGATACAACTCTATTGGAACAGGCTGACCTTAAACAAATTCAAGGATAATATGCGTACTTCTCAATCTCTAAGGTCATAAAAGAAGATGGGAAGTTCCACAATGTACAATGAATTTGATTGGGACAAGATTGAACTTAATTCTATATGTGTGTATTTGTTTATGGATGGATAATTTATTTCATTTTAGTTAATTGATTTGTGAAATGGATGTTTTTATTTTTGAAATGAATGAATATGAATTGCATTTATACTGTGTTGATCTGCTTATTTTAGAGGACATGCTAGCATTTCGTGAGGCTAGCCAACAAAAGGGAATAGATTTAGGAATAGAAAAGAATATCACAGTTGGTTATTAACTTATAACTGTCTGTGATAGTGTACTACCATAGATGATTTTTAGTTGAAACTATCCGTGATATATGATGTATCACAGACGGTTTCAACTAAAAACTATCTATGATAGTTGACTATCATAGACTATCACAGATGGTTTTTAGTTGAAACCGTCTTTGATATATCATATATCACGGACGGTTTCAATTAAAAACCATTATGAGTTAAGAGTCGTCTATGATAGACTGCATCACAAACGGCTCGAAAGCCATCTGTGATGACCTCATGTCATTACTGATCCATAAAATCTGATGGCTCATGAAACCATCATTGATAATGTTTTTAAACCATTTGTAATAACTTTTTCTGCAGTAGTGCATCGACAAAGGCCTTGCACAAAACAGTGCACATCAATCTTCTCAACTCCCATCTAATGTGCATAGGAGACTGTACCATCCCAAAAAGAGGCTTTTTGCAATTGTGAAGATTTTAAAATCTTTTATTTGTTTTCCTTGTGTTGTTTAAAAATTTTGGTGTCTATTTGAATTTCTTGGTTGGTCCCTTGCTGAAAGTCCGAATTAATAAAATGAAAATCTTGATCAAGAGCCAAGGCGGAAAATCAAATCATGGAAATTTCAAATTTCCTTTGCAAACCCTAAGTCTAAAAAATATATGTATAAATATATAATAATTAGAAATTAAATTAAATTAACACTAGAAAGCTTAAGATCAAAAATGGGAAATTTAAATCAATAGTTAAAAATTTTCTCCATCTAATTAATTTAGCCAATTTATCAAATTCTGAAAATTTCAAAACAAACAAAAAAGAAAAGGGACAAAGCCCCTTCTTGGCCACAGCCCATCCTTTTCATTTTCCCGGCCCATTTCTTCTTTTCGCCCGGCCTTTACTTTTCTCCAGACCGCAGCCTGCCCTAGCCTCCTCCTCCTTCCTCCGTTCCTCCCTCTGTTCCTGGCTCTCGCTCACCTCAGCTCAGCTCACCAGCCTAGCCCCGTGCACCGCCCTGCGCCCGCACTGCAGCCAAGGCTCTGCCTCCCGCGAATCCTGCTGTTGCTGTCCCCTCGCCATCTTGTCGCACGGCCTTGCGTCCGCCAACACGCCCGTGAACCTCTGCTCCAAGCAGTGCTCCCGTGACACCCTGCCTGCCCGGCCTTGTCATCTATGCGCACTGCCCACCAATCAAAGACAACAACTCTGCCACAGTGCTCAGCCACCGCCTATAAGAAGCCCCAAGCTACTGAGTCGCCTCCGTGCCGCATCGACTGTCGCGCCTCCACGCGGTTTCGCTGCTCCGGTGACACCCCAGCGAAACCAACCACGTCACGGCATGCCCCTGGAAGACTCCTCCCTCGTCCCTCGAAGAATCAGACTCCGGTGCCCCCAGCTCGCCGCGCGATCGTTCTTTCTCGCCGCCGGCCAAATCCGCCGTCTCCACCGCCATTCCGTCCTCGGAGTACCACCGCTCGATTCATCGCCCTGGGAGCACCTCCTCGGCACCGTGAAGCTTCCCCAACCGCCGCCCGGACCTCTCGTCGCCTGAGCAACTCCCTCCACGGTGGCCTCCCCGCGCC
This sequence comes from Dendrocalamus sinicus, assembly GCA_036346575.1. Lineage (NCBI taxonomy): Eukaryota > Viridiplantae > Streptophyta > Magnoliopsida > Poales > Poaceae > Dendrocalamus > Dendrocalamus sinicus. The sequence continues at coordinate 8,078,656 of CM070667.1, forward strand.
GCCGCCCGCGCACGTCGCCTGTGCTTCTCGTCATCTCCCCGGCCCTGCTAACCACTCAGGTGATCTCCTTCTACCCCACTCATGCTCGTGCATGCCCCACTTCCTTCCCTTTCCCTCCTGGTCGCCAGCGCCCATTTTCCCCTCACTGCCCAGCCGCTCCTCACCGCTGCCGGCCCGCCACCGCGCCTCCTGGCCGGAGCTGCCACCCCCTAGTGGCATCCCCGCCTCGGGGAGATCCCGTTTTGCCAGTCTCCACCGCCTCCCTGGTCGCTCCCCGCCGGCGACGCCGCCCAGCCCGTGCGCCGCCGAGCCTCCTCTGTTTTAACCCCTCCAGAACCAGCTCTTCTGGTTTGTGTGCGCCCGTCTCATCAGTTCAAGGCCTCCGCCCATTTGGCTAGCTGAGCGCGTGTTAAGACTTGGCCGCAGGTCACGAGTTTGATTCCATGCTGCACATATTTTTTTCTCTCCTTTTCTTTTTCTTTGATCTTTTCATCCATTTTCAAATAATAAAACTGAGGAAAAATGTGAAGAAGTTAATAAACTTACTTAAGATTTAATATTGGGTTAATTATCATATATGAGTAATCGATGTGGCTTGTATGTTTATTGAAAATCAAATTGTTAATCAAGGGGCTCTTGCAATTAAAACTGTTGTAGGGGTGGCCCCCACCTAAGCCCAGCAGGTCTGGTAGAGGAATGTAAGGCCCAAAATGGGACATGTGTAATGACATAAGTACCCCTGAGAGGAGAACTCGGATGTAAGGGTATAATTGTAAAAGCACTCCCCATATGGATATATATATACGACACAGGCCATGGGGAGAAACCCTAAGCCATTGCCCACCTAACTCCCCACTACCATACTCTCTCTCTCTGTTTGGTCTGTAACCACAACAAAAACCTATTAAGTTCATGACAACAAAGAGTAATGAAATAATATCCTAATCCTTATATAAAACTAAAACAAGATTATGCATGACCTACTTTCAAATGGCAAGTAATTATCTTGGACTCAATGAATGTAAATGTTAAAGTTTAATATATGGAACTAATTGAAGGAGGTTATAAATTAGTAATGCTAGAAACCTAACCCTAATTCAGTGCTAACTGAATTAGCAGGATCATTGCTCTGAAATTAACTAACGTAAGAAATTAAAAATGCATGTCATCATAAGCTGGGACTTGAAGCTTTATAAAGATAATAACAGTACTCCCAAATACTACTTTCACACAAATCAAATACTAATATCACATCCTATCAAAAGCTCGAATAGTCTAAATAGTATGTCATGACTTTATCTCCAGATCCCGGTGAAATTACTCTGTCTCTTCACTTCCACTCAAAAATTCGTTTGACTCCATCTCTATCCTGCAACTCACTACATACCCTTAATCATAATCAAATTATACATAAACTCAATTAAACTTATTGGGACTTTTGCTGGATTTTATTGAATTTGTTAGTCATTAGTTGTGCAATTAATCACTAGAGCCACGAAGAGACGACAAGTTCGAGCAAGGTCAAGACTTGGAAAGAAATAAAAATCAATAATCCAAATAATCGACTGAGAAGGCTTTGAATGAAATCGAGGCCATGGTAAATCGAGCAAGGCAAGTCATCACTTTGATCATATTGATCCTACATTTTATGCAAAATTATGTTCCTTTAAATTATCAAATTGCATGCTTAATTTATTATGCAAATGTATAACAAAACTTAAGGTAGTTACATGCCTATTTGATGTTTTAAATACTACTATGCCTTTCCTTGACACTTGAATCACCTGACCATCGTCACCCTATATGTTAATAATAACTTTACTAGCTATTGATCATATTAAAATGCCATGCTAGTCTTGTCAAGTCCAGGGCACTAGTGGCCCTACTCATCAATATTTAAATATGAAAACTGGTTTTTGGGACAATCACGGGATGTACGTGGCTGATTATTTATGGCAACTTAATTTATACTTCTCAAAATCCTAAAAATTTGCTATACCTATCTGGGCGAATGGTAAGAGTGGTGGGTGTGGACGTAACACAAGGTCTGTGGTTTGTGGAATGAACCGCTTGGACAAATTAAGGACTTAATCCTGTGATGACCCCTCCGTGTACAACAGTGCAACCACAAGCTGGCAAAATGTAGGCTTGGCTGAATAATTTACTAGACTCTCTAATCATCTCACGGAGAACGTGTGTAGGTGGGTAATAAAAGCCCCATGTGGAATGGGACACCAGATGTAGGTGACGTCGCCTAGGATAACGTATGTGGAGAGTGGAGTCCGACTGCACTAACCTATGGTAGACATCCCGCACAACCTATGGAAGCAACCCCATAGGAGTGATATGCTAGAGGGCGAGGTATTGTAAAGGCCTCGTGGTAGTCTCTCGATCTACGTGACTAAGGAATCATGTAAAACCATCAGGATGATTATCTCTTGTGGGTAAAGATGTACAGTCTCTGCAGAGTATAAACTATTCGAATAGCCGTGCCCACGGTCAAGGGCGGACATGGAAATCTTCCTTGAGTTAGTTCTATTTCAAAACTTTTGAGGGTGGGAAGAAAACTGTCAGGCGGATGTAAACATGACTTTGGAAATTTTTCCTGGAGGGATGTACTCCAGTGTTGACAATAAGTGGACGTAACCTATCGATCAAAAGCTAGTGTAACATCCTGAAAAATTCGAATTTGAAAGTATAAAGTCCTTAAAATATCTTACAATATGTTCTGTTGAAATTTGTATTTTATGGTGATTTTTGAATTTTGGTGGAGGATTCAAAAATTTATGAAAGCTTCAAAAAATGAAATTACTAATAATAATGCCATACATGAGAATATGCAAATAATTGAAACTCAAAATTTTTAAACATGAATCAGAGGAGATGATCTAGGAAAACCAGAGTAAACAAAATATAAAAGTTTTATTTTGAGAATGATAGTATAAAAGGGAAACAAAAATAAATATATATCCATGTACAAAAGTTTGAAATAAATAAAAATATATATACATGTGTGTATATATATATCTGTATATATATGTACATATGCAAATATAAACAAAAAAAGAAAGGAGATTAGGCCGGCCGTCAACCCGGCCCAACCTCTCTTCTCGCCACTCTCCCCCGCACGGCCTCCCTCTCGCATTTTTACTGCCGTCACTGCGCAGTGGACCCCGCACCACTCCACGCCCGTACCTCTGACCACGCGGGCCCAGCGCCTCACCCGCACTTTCCCCTCCTCTTCCTCCGCCCGCACTGGTTCTTCCTCCTCCTCTGTCTTTCTCTCTCCGCACGTGCTCTGCTCCCCCATGACTTCACAGCACGCTCAGGCACACGTGCATGTCCCGTCGCATCGCCGCTCCGCTGCTAAGCTTCTGCCACGCGCCGAGCCCCATGCCTTCGCGCCTCGAGCCCCGCACCCGGTCTTTGCCCGCCGGACCTCCACCCCGCCGCTCGGTCTCCCGCCACCGATTGGTCCACCGCCACCGCGCCTCTCCCGCCCCTCTGCGACTACAAATACCCGGGTGTTCTTCTCCTTCGGCTCAGCACCACTCCCCTTCCTCCCCACCTTCTCCCCCTTCTCCGCCGTGCGCAGCGCCACCGCCGCCATCCTCACCACCGCCGCCTCCTCGGCGGGTCCCCCTCCAATTCCCCGCTGGTGGAGCTCCACCTCACCACCCCGAACCTCCTCCCACTACCGGCGGAGCTCCTCATCGCCCGAGCTTTCCCCTCCCCGGCGACCTCCCCACGCCGGCTGCCCCGCGCCGTCGCCTGTCCACCTCGCCGCCGATCCGGCCAAATTGCTGCCACCCTTAGCTTCCCCGTCCCCTGCGCGACGCATTTTATGGGTCAACACTCCCTCCCCGACCACCGTCCGCCGCCGCCGACGACCATTCCGAGCGCCGGTGTGGTCCTCTGTGAAGCCCCCAGACACGCATGCTTTATCAACACTCCTTTCCCCGTAGCATCGCAAAACACTGAATGCCCACTTGGCTACCGAAGCCCGCTTAAGACACAGAGCTTCCCAGGTCCCCAGTTCGATTCCGTGAGTTTGCACCCTTTTATCCATTTCTTTTTGCTTCATTTCTTTAGCCAATTCAATTAATAAAACAAATTGAGATAATATTAGGAATAATCTATAAAAAAATATATAATACTAAATGTAATTGGGTCATAAAACCAGATTGCTTAATGTTTTAATGTAGAGTATTTATCATATGTGAATGATTAATATTATTTAAATAATTAACTAAAAGACCAAATAAAGATTGCCATTAACTAAAACTAAGATATATGCCCAATATTTAAAATGCTGCCCTTATATAAATCCTAATGGTATCTTTTGCTAATTAGCAAATATTGAAAATATAGCCTTGTAAAACAAGCCTTGCCTGATAAATAGATTTTACCTAAAGCTAATGACAACTAAAATGTAGAGATTTTCTAAGTAAATGTATATATAAGCGTCTATATGTAAATATAAATAGGTGGTTAGAGAAATGCGGATAGCATGTATGCAACCCACTAGTAAATATAGCAGTACGATTCTTGCGTTCACCGTAGACCCTATGAAAAATATATATAGATGTAACACTATCATTAGAATACTGCTAATCATGAAATCTTAAATGGTAGCCTTTAATAACAATAGCAGAATATCATCGTGTATAGCAGGCTCGAGTTATAAAGGGATAAAATAGTACCACTAACTAAATCTTAACACTAGCTTTAGTATATAGTAATATTAAAGCATAACTGTATATATAGCAAGCTGGGACTCGTCTAAATAGACCCTAATTCAAACTAAACTTAGCCTAGTAATAAATGGAGGTACCTAAAATATCATTACATAAAATGCTATAAACATAGCCCATAAGATTAACTCTGTAAGCTAAAATTTGCACACATTACTTATATACACATATACCATATGCCCTGAACATTAGCACTCGACAAAATACACCAATTCATAGGTTTAACTTAACTCATGGAACTTCCTTGATAAATACCAAAATAATAAAAGAAATTATTCTATTTGGATTCAGTTGTCTATCGCGTAATTAGAAACTGGAGTCCTGAAGATTTCACGAATCAAGCGTGGTTAGAGCAGAGCGAAGACACGGAATAGAAACTCAAGAGAAAGCATCGTGTGAGCTCAAGACCGCGGTAAACCGCGCCAGGCGAGTCAATACTTTGATCATGTTGAACCTACATTTTCTGCAAATTACTTTGGTTTTAATTATCAAAGTGCATGCTAATATATTATATGCAAATACATGTTTAATTTAAGATTCTAGTTATATGCCCATTGTTTACCTTGAATATTATTATATCTCCTTTGGAATAATTGAATGTGTGAACCTTGTCACCCTAGCAAAACTATAATAGTAACCTTTCGAAAATAAGTCCCTAATTGTACGCCATGCTTAGAACTGCATAGGTATTCAGGGGCGCTGAAATGCCCCAAGCCTCATTATCATTTTTAATCATGAGAAACTGGTTTGGACAGTCATGTTGGGAATGACTGGTATATTTTGACATGATTATTTTATGCTCCCAAAAATCCTAGCTTGCTTAAATATCTGAGCGGATGATTTGGGGGCTGGTATGTGGTGCAGTGGAAGCACAAAATTGTGGAGTGTGGTAGAACCACTCAGGTACTCCTAAGGGCCGAATCTTGTCATGACCTCCTGTGTAAAATAGTGCAACCACAAGTCTGCAAAGTGCAACTTGGCTAAGTAAATTTATCGAAATTCCCAGACTCATCTCACTGGTAGTGGATAGAAGTGGACATGCAAGGGCAAGAGAAGGCCTAAAGGGACACCGGGTGGAGGGTGAAGTTTCTTAGTCGTACTAGCGCTGAGGGGAGTGGAGCCCGAATAACGCTAGTAACCGTGGGGAACATCCCGTGCATAGATGGGACCCACCGCAAGTGGGCAGTTTCCCATAAGGTGAGATGACAAAGGGGATTAGATACTTTGAAAAGTCACTGTGATGATCTGCTCAACCACATGACTAAGGAATCGTATGGGGCAACGAGTTGATTGTCTCTTGTGGTGAAAGTGTACAAACTCTGCAGAGTCAAAACTATTCGAATAGCCGTGCCCACGGTCAAGGGCGGACATGGGAACTTAACTAGATATAGTTCTATTTCAAAAACTTTGTGGGTGGGAATGAAAAAGTGGAAGGGCAGTGGAAAGCCCTGATTTGAGTTGTCCTGGGTGTCGTCCCAGTGGTAATGTAAGCGGCTATAACGCTGAAGTTCTAGCATATGGTGCGGAGACCATGTAACGGTGGATGGAATCTGGATCACTATTATTATTACATTCTCTTACACATTATGTCGTTGGTCAAAAACTGCTAGGTCTCAGGAAATTTCTATGTATTATATTTCAAATAATGACACTTCTATTCTTGCAAAATAAAATACAAGAGGGAATAAATAGAGTCGTGAGTAAAGGAGATGGATGTCTGTGATAAACACATAAAGGTATTGGTGGATTCATGTCGAACATAAAAAGGACACGATAGAGTGGATTCTGGTATAAATACATTGGTGGATCCTAAATGAATATATAGGCTAGGTAGATGATTTAAATGATCTTAGAGAATTAGGGAGTGCAAAGATAATTGCTAGATTACAACACTGATAACTAATATAAATTCCTGGAAGATAGTGGCGATAACGAGATTAATAGCATTGGATCAAATACTAGATGGATGAATTGAATTTCTGAGAATATTGGAGAAATAATAACAATTATTGGATTATAATCTTGATCAGTGATAGTTACGGTGGATGTATACTAGTGAGTCGTAGACTTGATCATTGATATTTTTGGTGGAAGTATACTAGTGAATTATTTGGTGGTAGATAAAGGAAAATGAGATTGATTATTGGGATAACAAATTATGATTTCTGGATCAATAACAAAAGGATTGAATACGAATAATTTTGGTGGATTTAAAAGCAATTGTGTTGGTTAACCACTGGAATTTAGAAATGAAGAGTTGATGATTAGCAACCACAAGATTGGATTGTTAGGAATTCAGAATACACAAGATGTTGGTGGATCTAAAATAAAGAAGTTGGTAAATAGTGAACCCGAGATTGGATCCATGAATTGGTGGAAAAATTTAGATTTATATGGAAGCTAGCAACCCCGATGTGATTAATAGAATGTTTAGACGATAAAATGGGAGTTGTTTGATCGGTGGATTAAAAAACTGATTACACCCGCTGTTGGGAGTTTTAGATAGCAATCGATAAAGAAAGTGTATTTCTGATGGACTAAGTCAAAATGGCAATTGCAGTGTGGAGTTTAGGTAGCAACAATAACACTATGATTAAATAATAATACTGCTTCTAAAAGCAATTTCTGGCAAATAAAATAAACCCGAGCCTCTCCTTTGATAAACCATGCATGCTAATTATTTGCATCCTGTGTATTGGCTCGCGGAGCACGGTGGTTAGTGTGCTCACACTCGCTCTCATAACAAATCCGAAGGTGAATCGATCACTACGCTCAAAGAACACTCATCGGTCATGGTGGCAAAGATGATGAAGACGTCAAGGGCTAGGTCGCGCACCTCCAGTTGGCTACCTGTGGGCATGTCCTGAAGATCCCACTTGCATGCTTCGTTCTTCTGCTACTGCAATTTTATGATTTCGGCATAATCGGCCCATGAGTAAGTCTACTATTATATTTACGCTTCCGCATGGTATGTACTTTGATAATCAGAACTGTAATCTGTGAGCACTATCTACTAATCCAGGGAATAGTGCAGTGGAATCACAGAGGAATCCGGATTGTAAAATCTGGGTCCCTACAGCCAGCATAGGTGGATGGAACCATGTAATCAGTGGATGGAACCGACACCTCTATAAATACTGTACAATTTCAAACTTTGTAAAGCATATTTGTAAAATGCTAAGTCATAGAAAATTTTAATTATGATTATTGCAAATGTCGCTTTAAGCAAACAAAAGAACCTCAAGCCTCACTTGACAGCCTTGCATCTATTATTATTTGCATTCTATGTGGTGGCTTGCTGAGTACCGTTGTACTCACTGTTGCTCAATTACCATTATTCAGTCAATAAGGAAAATAAGAACAAGCCTAAGGTGTCTTAAGGGGATCAAAAGAGCTGGAAGATGGAGAGGCCAAGAACTAGGTCACGAACCCCAGTTTGCTACCTGTGGGCAAGTCCTGAGGGTCCCACTTGAGTGAAGTTTCCGCTGCTGCATGTTATTGTTTTCAGCCTAATCGGCCCATGAGTAAGTGTTACTATATTATCTACGCTTCCGCATAATATGTTTTTGGTATACAGCAAAGTATCTGTGAGCACTATCTACTGATCCAGGGAATAATGCGGTGGAAATCACAGAGGATTCCGGGTGCTAAATCCGGGGTCTTACAGAGACCAGTTCCAAAACCCTTGTATGACGATGCTGCACACCTTAGGGTCCAAGAAGAAGCTACGGGTGAGCTAATGCATCACATCTGTAATTCAAGCATCCTCATCATCCCGAGTGTACCAAAGTGGATTGCACATAACTACTCAAGTCAACATCATTCGGACCTACACGAACGGTGTTGACATTGTAATGCACTTTCATGTAGTGGGTGTCAGTATAGCTGATGTCTGCCTGCAAATATTTTCAATGTTGCAACTAGTCAAATGGCATCGCACATTATAGAACTATTGCTGCACTGTAATTTACATTTCTATGGTCATTCACCTATTGTGAACATCTACACTACAACAAGGTTAAGGCGTCATTCATTTTCTACGGTAGAGGCCATGATTATCATGCAGGTATCTTCATATTGGTTAATTTTTCCTCATAGCATAACCCCTCATTCGCACCGATACCACTCCCTTTCCTCTACCCCAGTACGCATCAACTCCCTATTTACTCCCACGCACATCGACGCAACTCTTCTCTCTCTGCTCAAGTTTTCTCCTACTGTAATTCCTAATAGGTTGCAAGAATTTACATGGCATTGACAAAATTAATTAAGTAATTAAGTATGGGACATACTAATTTAAATGCTAATATACCAGTTTTAACGATAAGTGTGATTTTTCAATGTATTTACAACATTAAATTCATTCCTAATTAATCATAAATGTTGTCTAATAATATTTTGCATTTTCACATGACTAACAAAACTTTTTCCACTACTCTAACATGCCACGGGATCCTCCCAGTTAAATATTCGCAACGAAATAAATTAAATACACGTGCATTTCTTCCCCATATCCTTTTTTCCTCCTGTCTTCCGTCTGATCTTTCCTCTAACGGGACTAATTCCTTCCTACCTAATGGGATTACTTCATCTAACCAAAGTTATACTATCCTTTTTACAACTATAATTTTCTACGGATGCTAATTTAACACTAATCAAACTATTTACTTAATACAAAAAAATTGACTAAAACATGGCAAAATTTTTACCTCACAGGAGTAGCGAAACCGCCTCCTCTCCTCTCTTCTCTTTTTCTTCCCTCTCCTCTCTTCTTCTTTCTTTCCCCGTCTCTTCTTTTCTTTTTTTCGCTCGGCGTTGGTGGATGGAGGTTGCGCTAGGCTGAGCAGCCGATTATATATGCTGACCAGTCGTTGTACCCTTGGGTGATAGGTCCAGTCGCCTGACCGTTGGGCGTCTGCATTCATGTCGCCTAAAGATCCACCTACTGCCTGCGTGACGCTCGTCCGTTGGGTGACAGGGACCAGTCGCTTAACGGTTGGGCTACTGGTGGCTATTTTTGTAAAAAAATTAAAATATGGGTATATTTATGTATTTTCAAATAAAAATGGATTATTTAAAAATCGTTTATTTACATTGTACTACCCTATTTTATTTATTCGTGCATAGATGTGATATAAATGTTGTTGAATGTATGTGCTCACTACTGATCAATTTTACAATTCTGACTTGACAATAATGGTGGGCTATTTATACATAAATACACAAGCAAGTTCATACATGTAATAAAATTGATCCTAGAACTTGGATTATCATTGAGCCATGTCATAAACAAAATCCTAGTCCTTCTGTAATCTTGTTAAGAACATATAGTAGCCATGGTTAAGTGCAAAGCCGAGCCATATACAGAGAGAAAAACAACCCTTCCTCTCTCCCCATCTTAAAAAAGGGCTATTCCACCTATGTTTTTATTGTTGAAGCCCAACATGTGCCTTATAAATTACCGTAGCAATGAGTGAGGTATCTAACCACCATGCATGCTTACATGAACACACTTTTCACATTAAAATGATCTATATTTTTGTTGACATTAAGTACCAAAACCTAAAACCAAATACATATGTGATGACCCAAAAAAAAGTGCATGGGATGGTTGGTAGCACTTTCCCTCAAAGTATTTGTAATATCCCAAAATATTGCCTGTGAGTTAATGAAATAAAATAAAATTGATTCTTTTGCGTTGATTAGGCCTAATGGGCCAAGTGTGGGCTTGATAGAATTAGAGTCCGAACCGAACTGGGCTATTACTGGAAAACCCTAGCATAAGATCTCTATTTGACTTCCAATTTATTTCCTCACGTTCCCCCTCCCCAGGCGCCCCCTATTCTTTCCCTGCGCTCGACGCATTCGTCTCAAGCCGCAGCCACCGCCTCTCTACACGCGTGCCTGGCCAAGAAGGATGCCGTCGCCTTGCCGTAGCTTGCTGCCGCTGGGTTCCTCGAGTTTTGCATGGTTACATGCATGCATGCGCGCGTGCTACCGCTACACGCTAGTTAGATATTGTCTTTCCCCTGTGCCATGCTGCTACGTGAGTCTGCCCTAGCTTCGTTCCTACCGAACCACTGTACTGCTGCTGCTGCTTGCTCCCAGTGCGCGGATGTTACTGCTGCATGCTGCTGCTGCCACGTCGTGTAGTGCTGCATGCCGCTGCCTTACCACCTGTCGCCCTAGCGCAAGCTGTCGCTGTTTTGATTTGCTGCTGCCGGCAGATGCTTACGTGCTGTGCCGAGTCTACCATTGTTGTAAAGCTCTTACGACCTCCCAGGACCTTGTACGACCGATTAGAGTCGTTTACGACCGGTGAGAATCGAATACGATCGGTTCAGAGTACTTACGACCAATTCCGAACACTTCAATCTCCTCCGATCGCCTTTTCAACGTGGTCGTAAATTTACTGTAGCAATTTACGACCGCTCCGCGATATCGTAGCCGCTGCCTTCCTTCAGCCGCTTGAGATACCGTGATCGAAGTCTTCTACGATCACGCAGTGATGCTGGCGATCACTGTTCACCGTAGTCGAACAACCTTTCGACTACGTTCACTTCCTTCAACGTGGTCGGAGTCGCTTCCGACCACGTACTGGTCTTCTCGGCGTAGTCGCTATTCCTTACGACCACCTTCTCCGTGGTCGTAGCCTTCCCTGCGTGGTCGAATCACCTCTCGATCACGCCTGCTAGAACTTTGCCGTGGTTGTAACTCCTCCCGATCACGCTTGCGATGATCGTGAGTCCTTCCGACCACGTCTTGCACAATCACACGACAACACAACGCTTTGTGTGTTTCCCTCTTTTTGGTATTTTCTCAATTGCTTGGTCCATCGAATACATGGCTCTAAGCCCTTTTTTTTATACCCGGCTGTTCTACTTCAACACGGGTTCTCAACCTACTCCGACTCCGAGTCTCATACGACTTCGACTCGGATTCCAACTACGACTTTGACTCGGTTTCTAACTTCGACTTTGAATTGCGGCTGCAATTCGACTTGATACATCCAAACTTTGTTCCTGACTCCTAAACAAGATTATTTACAACATTCTCTCCCTAATCTTGTTTTTCCACTTCAATCATACCGATCTTTCTCCTCATCTCCGAGAACTTTATCCGCCCCAGCGACTTCGTCAAAATATCAGCCTTTTGTTCATCTGCACTGATATAGTCGATGGCGATCTTCCCTTCTTCGACACAATCTCTGATATAATGATATCTTGTGTCTATGTGTTTGCTTCTATCATGTAGAACCGGATTCTTGCTTAGCGATATTGCAGATTTGTTATCAACCCTGAGTGTCACCTTCTGGATTGTCTCGTCCGACAATTCACTTAGCAGTCGAGCGAGCCAAACTCCTTGACAAGATGCTGCGCTCGCTGCGATGTACTCGGCTTCACAGGAAGATAATGCAACCACCTTTTGCTTCTGAGATTGCCAGCTGATCGGGCTCTCCCCAAGCACAAACATTATGCCTGTCGTGCTCTTTCGATCGTCGACATCTCCCGCCATGTCGCTATCACTGTAGCCCGTCAGCTGCAACGACGTTCCACCTCCTCTTTTGTACTGAATCCCGAGATTTAAAGTACCTTTGATGTATCTCAGGATGTGTTTCACGGCATTCATATGCTCCTGAGTCGGTTTCTCCATGAAACGACTTACGTATCCGACCGCAAACGAGATGTCTGGTCGGGTGTGCAGCAGATACCGTAGACTTCCGACAATGCTCCTATAAGTCGTGGCATCAACTGGTGATCCTGGGCCTGTCTTGCTCAAGTTCAGATGATTCTCCATTGGGGTTTGACATGGATTGCATTCTTCCATACCCGACTTCTCCAGAATCTTTCGAGCATATCCCGACTGACAAAGTGTTATGCCGTTGTCGGTTTGATTTACTTCAATGCCGAGGTAGTAGCACAGAAGTCCCAAATCGGTCATTTTGAATAGCCTCTTCATCTCTTCTTTAAACCTCATAATCTCCTTCGAACTCGATCCAGTAATGATCAAGTCGTCCACGTAAACGCCCACGATCAGTCTGTTCTTCGCATCTCCCCTCGTGTACACAACATGTTCAGAGTTGCTTCTTCTGAACCCGAGTGTCGTTAGACTTTTGTCAAGCTTCAAATTCCATGCTCGTGGTGCTTGCTTGAGTCCGTAGAGAGCTTTGTTCAGCTTCAGGACTTTCTCGGCTTGCTTCTTGGATTGAAAACCCGGCGGTTGAGAAACATAAACTTCCTCCTCAATGTCTCCATTCAAGAACGCCGTTTTCACATCCATGTGGTGAATCTCCCATCCACCGTTTGCTGCCAATGCAAGAAGTAGTCGTATAGTCTCCATACGAGCTACTGGGGCAAAGACTTCTTCGTAGTCGATGCCTTGTTTTTGAACATACCCTTTCGCCACAAGTCGTGCTTTGTGTTTTACGACTTCTCCCTTGGAATCCTTCTTTACCTTGAAGATCCACTTTAAACCGATTGCTCGATGACCCTTTGGCAAATCGGTGAGTTCCCATGTGTCATTCTCTTCAATCGACTTCAGCTCTTCCTGCATAGCTGCTTTCCAGTATGCATCTCCCTTTGCTTCTTCATAGCTTCCAGGTTCTTCTGCAGTCGTGTAAAGCAGTAATTCTTCAGACTGCATTGGTTCAGTCTGTGCATAGATCTCGCTAATGCTCCTCATCTTCGGTACTCGACCGTTTGAATCTTCTTCATCGAAGTCTTCTATCTCAGGTAAGACTTCATGGTCGATACTTGAGTCTTGAGATGTGGTCGTAGCTTCTTCCGTATTGTCGGTATTTTCGACTTCGACTTCGAAGGTTACCCACTTCGACATGACCTTCTCAATGTCCTCGTGTTCTTCCCACTCCCAATGTTTGTTTTCTTCAAAAACTACGTCTCTGCTCACATGAATCTTCCTTTCGATCGGATCATAGCACCTGTACGCCTTGGTGCCTGGTTCCGAGCCAAGATAGATCATCCGTCGGCTCCGGTCGTCTAGCTTCTTGAGATAAGTGGATGGCTTTACATGGGCTAAGCATCCGAAAACCCTTAGATGCTCGACATTGGGTTTTCTTCCCGACCACTGTTCATATGGAGTGACTCCATCCAGTGATCGCGTGGTCGCACGATTTAGCAGATAGACAGCATGTCGTACTGCTTCTGCCCAAAGCCTCCCGGGCAGGAATCGGCTCTTCAACAGACTTCTAGCCGTTTCGACCACGGTCCGGTTTCTTCTTTCTACGACTCCGTTTTGTTGAGGTGAATACGGAGCCGTGAAGAATCTTGCAATACCCTTCTCTTCACAAATCGAGTCGAACTCTCTTGCGAGGAATTCTCCTCCTCGGTCTGATCTGACCGACTTTACCTTCTTATCGACTTCGTTTTCGACAAGAGTTATGAACTTCTGAAAGTTCGTCTTTGCCTCATCTTTGCTCTTCTGCATGTACACCCACATGGCTCTTGAATAGTCATCCACGATCAACATGAAGTATTGATTCCCGGCATCTGTGCGAGGTGTGATTGGTCCGCACAGATCTATGTGAACCAATTCGAGTGGTTGCGAAGCTCTGAAACTCGTCTGCTGTGGAAAACCGCTACGAGTTTGTTTTGCCACCAGACAGCCTTCGCAGACTTGCTCCGGGTGGTCGATTGTCGGTAATCCGACCACCATCTCCTTTTCGCCATAGTGTTGAGACTCGGAAGTTCGGATGTCCGAATCTTGCGTGCCATAGCCAGCGCGTCATCGGTTGTAGTCTTCATACACCCGCTTGCAAGCTTCAATCTTGATTTTGTACAAACGGTTCACGATCCGTTGTACCTTCATCGACAAACGTCACGTGATCGAACACCTTCAGATGGTTGCCTTTGAGCTCGATCCGACAATCTTCTTGGTCAATTGTCCAAGACTTATGATGTTGCTTAGACTTGGAATGTAGTATACATTCGACAATCTCCTCTCGCTTCCATCCTTGCATCGCATCGGATCGTGCCTCTCCCTTTTATCCGAATGGTCGAGCCGTCTCGAACTGTACTCTTCCAAGCACATTCTTATTTAATTCGTAAAACATCGAGCACGCACCGTCATGTGGTTGCTGGCTCCGTTGTCGAGATACCATCCGCCGTCCGCTCTTGAGTTTGCTCTCCTTTCTCCAACAAACTCGGAAACACTTTCTCCTCGTTTAATAGAACCATTGTCGGTTAAATGCGGTCTGAGCGACAACAGCAATGTCGGCTCTTTGTGCTCATCCGCTTGAGCCAGGTTTGCTTCCTCTACTTTCTTTTACTCCGGCAATTGCAGCATAGTGACCATACTTCTTGCAGTTATGGCACTGGATGTGGCTCCGACATTCGACAGCGTAATGTCCGTATTTCTCGCATGTGTAGCACTGGACATCAGACTTGTCTGTCTGGTGATTGCTATCTCCACGACCACCACGACCTCCTCGACTACTTCTTCCACGGCCACTCTGGCCATAGCCTCGTCCTTGTCCTCGCCCATGAGACACGCCGCGGCCACGACCACGTCCACGACCGCCCCTTGATGATGATTCTCCTCGGTTCTTCGTGTCTTCCTTTACAAACAATGCTTGTTGGTTGTAAGGCCCTTGTCCTTCATTGTTGGCTTGATAACTCTTCAGAAGCTGCTCGTGTGCTTTGAGCGCTCCAGTTACCTCCTCAACCTTCATCTTCGAGAGGTCTTGCGAGTACGTGAGTGTAGTTACGACTGGGAGAAACTTCTCGGGTAGTACTCGTAGATACTTCTTCACCGCCACCTCGTTTTTCAAGTCGTCGCCGAGAGATTTGATCTCGTTTACGACTTCGTTAAACTTCCCAGAGAACTCCTCCACAGTCTGGTTCTTTCCCATCTTCAATGATTCAAACTCACTCCTCAATGTTTGAAGTCGAACTTCCTTCACTCGATCTACTCCTTGGTGCATTATCTGCAGAGTAGTCCAGACGTCTTTTGCTGTCTCCTTACCGATCAGCTGCCGCATCATCGAGTCGGGCACGGCCTGATAGATCGCCGCCATCGCCATCTTGTCGAGTCGTTCATCAACGACTTTGTCTTTCTCCTTTGGTTCAACTGGACCCCAGACTCCCTGTGCGATCATGTTGACCTTCATCTTCATCGCCCAGATCGGGTAATTGTCCGAACTGAGGATCGGGTACTGCAGCAACACGCTTTCCTTTACCTTTGAAGCCTCCGCCATGGTTTAACCTGGCTCTGATACCAACTGTTGTAAAGCTCTTACGACCTCCCAGGACCTTGTACGACCGATTAGAGTCGTTTACGACCGGTGAGAATCGAATACGATCGGTTCAGAGTACTTACGACCAATTCCGAACACTTCAATCTCCTCCGATCGCCTTTTCAACGTGGTCGTAAATTTACTGTAGCAATTTACGACCGCTCCGCGATATCGTAGCCGCTGCCTTCCTTCAGCCGCTTGAGATACCGTGATCGAAGTCTTCACGATCACGCAGGTGATCTTTGGCGATCACCGTTCACCGTAGTCGAACAACCTTCGACTACGTTCACTTCCTTCAACGTGGTCGAGTCGCCCACCACGCATCGTCTTCTGGCGTAGTCGCTACTCCTTACGACCACCTTCTCCGTGGTCGTAGCCTTCCCTGCGTGGTCGAATCACCTCTCGATCACGCCTGCTAGAACTTTGCCGTGGTTGTAACTCCTCCCGATCACGCTTGCGATGATCGTGAGTCCTTCCGACCACGTCTTGCACAATCACACGACAACACAACGCTTTGTGTGTTTCCCTCTTTTTGGTATTTTCTCAATTGCTTGGTACATCGAATACATGGCTCTAAGCCTTTTTTTATACCCGGCTGTTCTACTTCAACACGGGTTCTCAACCTACTCCGACTCCGAGTCTCATACGACTTCGACTCGGATTCCAACTACGACTTTGACTCGGTTTCTAACTTCGACTTTGAATTGCGGCTGCAATTCGACTTCGATTACATCCAAACTTTGTTCCTGACTCCTAAACAAGATTATTTACAACAACCATTGCTGCCAATGTATTCATGTGGTGCTGCTGCCGATGCATGCATACATACATGCGTGCCTGCTGTGGCTAGTCTCTTGTGCTGCTGCTAGCATGCACGACTCATACCAGAAGGAAGGCAGGGAAGAAGAGAGAGGGAGAAGGAGGAAACCGTGCTGTTGAGTTGCTGCTGCTAGTCCAGCGCTGCCATGTCCTGTACAGTGGGAGGAAGAGAGGGAAACAAGGGAAAAAAGTGAGCAGGGAATCGTGATCTGGGGTTTTGTGACGTGGGTAACGATTTGATTATTTCCTTCATTTTTTGGTTTATTTTAATTAGAGATTAAAAATGAAATTAGAGAGGGAATTAGCAATTTCTAGTCGGGAGAAATCAAGTAGTAGATCAGTTTGGTCTACTGTATTGTTGTACTATTTTTTCAAGTAGTGTATGGGCATTATTTGGAAATTTTATCTACTAGAAAGTGGTAGGTAATTTTAAAAGTTTTTAGTCATGTCAATTGGATAAGTAGATTGTGAGATATGATTTTTATAGTTCTGCTGTCTGGTAGAATTAGCTGTGTTTTGTCAACCTATAGTAATAAAAAAACTCGACCTGCGGGGGGTAAGACAGCCCCCGGGCATTTCATTAAGAAGAAGATCTTCTCACGTAGATCGAGAAAATCCCCGAACCCTTGCCCCACCCTGACACAGCGGCATCAGCCCATGTGAGAACAACCAGGGTGATCCCTAGACCAACGACCTGGGCGAGCCTTAGACCTATGCTTTGGCTTATGGGGCAAGCGAGGGGATTTTTTCCCCTCAGCCTGAAATTCGCTCCCACTGGGAGTCGAATCCAGGACCTGAGGGGTGCTACTAGAGCGCTCTAACCGCTACGCTAGAGGCCCGTTCGCTCAACCTATAGTAATTAGTAGATTAAAATGGTAAATGATCTAATATGGGAATTTGATCAACATTAACCTTGTAGATAATTTCTTAAGGTTTCAAGAAAGCCTAAGAACATAATTTTTAGATAAGTAGATTAGAATATATGAATTTTGGGAGGTTGCAATCCGGTACTAGATTGCTGATGGACGTAGTCATGGAAAAATATTAAATTAACTAACTTAATTCTAGAATTAAATTTTAGAAATAACTAGAAAGTAATAGAGAATTTCCTGAAGGATCTAATAATGTCCTTGTTTCATACATTTGCTCAGGTAGATTAAAAGATAGTAAATTGTTAATTGCTGCTGTCCAGAAGATGACAAATCTATCTTTTGGGTTAAAAATGAGGATTTAAATAATTTAATCTGAAAATTTGGCCAACTAAGAAAATGTAGTGAATTTTGTCGAGATTCTAGAACTAGTATAGTTTTCTATTTTACGACATGGAGATTGAGAGTTATGATATTTTGAATACCAGAACAGTAAGGGGGGACTATGTGCTAAAGGGAGAAAAAGGGTGGTTTTGGGAAAATTGTAGGAGCGTTGTCGATTAATTGCTGTCTTGTACTGTTATCGTTGGTTTTGAGAGTGAATATTTCCTATAGGAGGAATTGCTTCAAGTGTGTTATCACCTTCAAATCTTTTCAGTTGTCGCAATTAAGAAAGAGACAAGTGAATAGTAAAATGATCATTGATAGTTGATAATTGCTGTTTTGTTTATGCCTTGCGGTATTTGTTCATATTATATTCATTATGGTATTAAATTGATGACAATTGTGACATGTGATAAAATGATGATAAATGGCATTCATAACTTGACATGTGCATTACGAGCTAGGTAGAAAGTCAATAGCTATGAGCAAAGCTATGTAACTATTCTAGCGTGCTCTCGAGTAAGACCTACAGATGTAGGCACCTCCAAAGGATGAAAAATCTACTTCAGTAGGCACCTTCACGAGATAGAGGTAGAGGGTAATATTGATGGATGTACTCTTGGCTATACTAGTATAAGCTATAGAGGAGACATAAGTATGAACATTGTATTGCACTAAGAGAAATTGAGATAAGAAAAGAGAATGGTGGAAAATTGAGTAAATGATATTGATTATATTGTTGATGTTGTTATTTTTACTGTGTACTTACTGAGTCATGGATTCACCCTTGCTTTATTTGTTGTTTGGGTGAGCATTGAAGGCGCCATACATGGGAGGGAGTAGCGTATGGATATTTGCACTTATTAGCACTTCACTTCACCTAGTGATATATCACTTTTGGTCATGAACATTTTAGTTTCATTCTTGGTAATAATTGGTTAATTTATGGATTCTCTTAGCTTCTTATAAACCGTAGTATTGCTAGATGATGAGTTACTTCAGTTTTATTTATGACATTTCTGGTAATTGTTTGGTTCGTATTAAGTTAAATTTATGATTTATCATGTTGCTAAAATTTATATTTAGTTTCATGTGGAATGTTGTTCTTGATATCTAGATGACATTAACACATGCTTATTGGTTTGAGTTGGTAGTGGTAGTGGTAGTGGTTGTAAGTAACATCTTGGGCTTTGGTTGAGCCAGGGTGTTACAGTATTCCAAGGATTAATATTGAATCCAGAGGACACATGGAATATTTTAGCTATCCTCGAGCAACTAATTAATAAATTATAGTTAAATAATAGTGATGAGTGGCAATTATGATGCAGAATAATATTGAAGAACAAATAATAAAAGCTAAAACTAATGCTAAGGCTATGGCCACAAGAAGGTTGTGTTTAGAGATGAGATTAGAGCCTAGGGTATTCGGCTCACCTATAATATTTGATAATCATGGGATAATAACGATGATTTATAGACTTATAGCAATTGTAATAATATCAAGAATTAGTGTAGGCAGCACAATCTAAATACATCTCCCTCGGACAAACATCATATAGGACAATCAATTGTGTAACTCATGTGCACACAATACACGGCACACTTGCAATTATGGATTTACTATGTCACCATGGCTTACCATTGGACCAATGCCTTAGACTTCATGGCTATGCAAACTCCTCAAGTGACTTGCTTTCAAAAGCCGTTCTCTACCGCTTTCATTGTCAACAACTTAGCCAATCGATCTTCTAAGCATCACTTGTTGCTATCTTTTCCTTGCACCAACTTATAGGACATCGTGGTCTTTCGAGTCTAGTATCGAGAAAAGATACATAAACACTATTGTCGAAGATAAATACAAATGCATGCATGAATGTTAGGTCATCCCCATAATCTCTAACGCTACATGGCTACCTACTACCCTTACCCTTAGAGAACTACTCATGCATCATCATAGTGATCAAGAACAGTACATAAATAAACAAGAACATAACAATAATGATATGAAAATAACAAGGATATATTAAGTAAGATATTGCAGTACACTAATGGACGAATGATTACAAGGGATGATGGAAAATGGATGAATAATGGTGGAGAAGGTGTTCTAGATGTGATCGCTATCCCTTGATGTTTTCCTTCTCGTCTTCCCTTTGTAGATGCGACCTAACTCTTTTATATTGCGTTCTTCTAGGGTTTCTGTAATACGAAGGGGTTTGCGCAA
The DNA here is from genome assembly GCA_036346575.1 of Dendrocalamus sinicus. Lineage (NCBI taxonomy): Eukaryota > Viridiplantae > Streptophyta > Magnoliopsida > Poales > Poaceae > Dendrocalamus > Dendrocalamus sinicus. The sequence continues at coordinate 8,098,957 of CM070667.1, forward strand.
TCAAGAGGCCGAATACTGCCTCAACTCCGTGAACCTTCCTTTGTTTGACCTGGCGAATCCATCTGTGTATGGCATGATCATAGCGATACAATTTGGCACAATCGTACTTGAACTCGTATTCTCTTCTGTAGAGTCAGTTCATGGTGATCTAAGTTTGGTTTCCTTCCTCTTTACAATATCTTTATATCCCAACTCTTTAAAATGTGTTATTTCCTTTGGATCTTACAGATAACAACAGCTAACATATATCTTGTACGTTTGAGAATTAGTTAATGATTATCCAATCGATTAAAGATAAAATCAGTGAAATATATGTAATAAATTGTACAAAAAATGGTGTGCCATTTTAGGCACCTCAATATGAAGGTATTAATGTGATGCTATATATATTGGCTTTGAAAATATCTAGCTGCGTGGGGTTACCCACCTAGAATTTTTTTTGTTGAATTTTGACGTTTTTAGTTCAAAAGTTGAGATGAAAGTTGAAAAATTTTTAGCTGAAAGTGGGAAATTTTGAATTGGAAGTATTTGAATTTGAGTTGAATGGTATCGATTTTGAGTTATAAGTTGAAAGTTATAGTTTTCAAACTTTTTGAGTTGAAAGTTGAATTTTTGAAGTGGAAATAAGAAATTTTGAGTTGAAAGTCTTCGAATTTTGAGATAAAAAAATCTTCAAAGTTGATAAGGAGCAAAATGGAGACAAATCTTGATGCAAAATCCAATGGTGGATGCCAGGTGTGTAGGTACACTTCTCTTAGCAGAAAATCATGTCTCGTATTGGCTTATGGGTGAGAAGTTTGTGCTATCTATATACAATGTAACACGCATTGTACCCTCAAGGATTGTATACATTAACTTTGCATTTCCTGCTACAAATGTGATACTAAATCATAGTATTACACACACTCTACACTTAGTCAACCAAGGCCTTGCTTGTGGTTACAAAATGTTTTTTCTTTAATATACGCACCGTGGACGTGGTCCACACGCCATGCAGGCCACCGCAACAATTTGGGTGCTACTTAGTCAACCTAAGGTCTTGCTTGTGGTTATAAATGTGACGATTTTGGTGATCCACGCCCGATCGGACGGCTGCAGGTGTGAGAGGCAACATGGTTGCACCTACAAAGTAGTGTTGGAAGCCTCTCAACACCAAAGGAGTGGCTTGTCATGAGGGCATGGTGGCCATGTCACCCCAAAATGGGAGGAGCATTGTAGGAGCAGTAGATGGTGGCATCTTTTAATTATCAAAATGTCAGGGTGTTGACATGATAGCATCACATTGTGGTATGAACTCAGTTGACTCACACATTATGTGTATGTACCTGCAAGCAAAGCAAGGGCAGAGCATGGTTAGGACAAAGGTGGGCCATGGCTTCCTTGGCTATTCAAAAATATTTAGACTAACTTCGAGTACATGGTAGCATTTTGGCCCATATATACTAGCCAATACTTTATATGGCCACCGTCACACTTATGCCTGTTGAATTTGGCCTAATGCATGATAGCTTCTTCCCCAATAGGCATGAGCCATGATATTAGGAAGAAAATTCTCTAGGGAAGTGTCCTAACCCCCTCTTTTTGAGGCCCTACAAAATATTATTCCATGTGGCATTAGCATAAATATTAAAACCTATCATAGGAGCTACCTCAGTTTTCTCATTCTCTTCTCACCTGTGCCCTCCTTTACAGCTCTAGCACCAGCTCTGGCAAACCTGCAATGGACGCTGAGGAGCTAGTTCTATGGTGCCGCCCTTGGATCTGTTGAGCATTGTCCAAGCACACATGGCTTCTTGGGTTGGAAAGTTCTAGGCATTAGTGGCGTGCACTAGGGAGTGCGGAGGCAGTGACGTTTGATGAGCATGTGGCGGTGGAGGCACTCGGCGAGCGCAGCGGCACCCAAGGGGAGTGTGGAGGCAGCGATGGTGGAGTCTGGCAAGTGTGTGGTAGCTAAACCTATGGACCAGGGAGCATAGTAGGGACAACGTCTGGTAAGCACAACCATGGTGTGGACCAGCGAGGCTCGATGAAATGAGTGGACCGATGAGGCTCATTGGGAGGAGTTGCACGTAGTAGTGGGGAAGACAAGGGAAGAAGAAAAGTTTGCTTTAGATTAGTGCTTTGACAAATGACATGATCTAAGACAGTACCATGAGAGGTAGGACTTGGCTCTCCCTAGAGAATGTAGGACTTGGCTCTCCCCAGAGAAATTTCTTCCATGATATCATGATCCAATTCTAATGTCCCAATCTTCACCAATTTATCCAATTAGGTTTGCTTGATTTGGTAACTCAATGATATTTGTTGCTTGTTCTTTATCAATTTAAGTATTGCTTTACTTGTTAGTCATTGCTCCTTGTGTTCCTCACCTTCGATCGGCTCTTGCGATAGTTAACTACAAGCCACAAGACAACTATACAAGGTGTTGTTGTGGACGACAAAGCATGATATGCATCCACACACAGTACTTGTGAGATTTCACTCAAGATTCTCCACTGCCTACAATCTATATTTGTTAACAACATCTATATTACTATACTTAATGCCAAAATAATATATTGAAATATGGACTCAGTTGACTCACTCACATACTATGTATATACCTGTTATCTTTATTTGTGGTTAAATGTTTTTGTTTTTGGTGATTTTGTATGTAATTTGGTGCTTAATTAATGAGCATTATCAAAGATGTGATTATCAAACTATAGACTAAAAAGAAATTTTGGATATGAAGTGAAGACTTGATAAGATACAAAAGACTTTTAGACATGATAATGCACTTTTGACATTGAAAAGATATTTTCGGATGGGAAAGTACATAACAACAAATTATGTGTGTAGTGAGGATTGATTTACATATATATGATGCTATAGATTCAGAGTTTGGGTGTGTTCTATGTTGTAGTATGTGCTTAGTTGGATTCATTATTTAAAATGCCAGTGACCTACTTATGCATCTTAGTAACTGACATAAGTCTAAGACAAACATTTTTTAGTCCATGGGTGACGTATCTAGCTATGACTATAGAAACCTTCTATTTTATAGCCTCATTTAACATACTGCCTTGTTGTGTCTTATTTCTACAACATACTTCAAATAATGGGCCTCCAAAATGCATGCTTTACCTGCAAAAATGGGTCCGTAATAACAAGTGTCCCCCCTAAAAAAACAAGTGTTTTGAAATTAGTTCTATCTTCCACTAGCACTTCTTAGATTAGATGCATTTTACTTCCATTTTTATTAATATTTTTTCATTCTTGGAGAGATTAGATAAAATTTAGCTGGTTGTACCTATGAAATTAAGTAACAACGAGACTCATTTCCTTTATATTGCACATTTTTTCATTAAGTCATACATGATTGAGTATATTTGTTTGACTTAGCAAACTTTAAGGGATATAGGATGTTATGGATATTAGTAATTTTGTTTTAATTTGTAGAATTCACATAGATTGTTGTTCCCATTGCTTATATCTCTTATATGCGAGCTGAATTTCTATATTGAAGAGAAATATGAGTTGCAACAAGACATCCATGGGATCTACTTGTGTCAAAGTTTGGGCAAAATTGCCACCCATCAATCAAACCTGTTTAGAACAATGACATGGAATCGGTTCGAGGTCAGAAGTGGACTCTTACCATTAGTTTCTTGATTCTAGTCAAGGCAAGTGCCATGAGCAAGCTGTTCCATTTATTGATAGAAAGAATTTTAGGTTTGCATTGGACCATGAGGAAGTGAATGTTCTGCGTGCTAGTACAATACACAAAAGATGAACTACAGATGTCTTGGTTCCTGGTGGGTCCAAATTCAATTCGCAGGGTCTGAAAATTCAAGTATCTGTAGGTGTGTTAATAAGAGGATAAATTCTACTCTATTGATGAGACCTCTTCAATTCAAGCATACAGTGGTTCAAGACGACCGTCGAGGGCAAGGGTCTCAACATGGTGAGCAATGTCATGTACTAGAGAAGTTAACTATTCTTGTGGGTATGCATTTGGCTAACAAGTAGGCCAAGTGAGATGTGTTAGAGTGGCATTGCTATAAATTATAAGCAAGCTTGTAATGAGAGGAGGGATGACCCAAAATGAAATTTGTCATCTAAGGCTTCTATCTTCGTCCCATGTATCCTATTATTTCCCATTCTTTTTATTGTTTCTCCCAATCCCTAAGTAGCATTCCCAAACTTTATCCCCACTACTAATCCCTAGTATGAACGTAACAAGCACGCCACCGCATTTGTTGAGCCTGAGGCCAGTGAGCTAGGTGTTTGTTGTCCATAGTGTTTTCTGTTGTAATTGGTGATTTGGGATATTGGCACCGTGTTTTTAAATTTTGTGGTAACCAATCTTGAAATGTTGTGTTTCAGTATCCCAACATGTTGTGTCTTGTCTATCTCAATGCTGATGATGTTATTTTTCAATATTGTTGAAACTCTTTTTATTGAGTGAATAGGGTTATTTTCCTAGAACATTTTGATATGGGGTGCCCGACCTTCACGACATAGAATCACTGATAACTTGGGGATAACTAGTGTGGCTATGTTGAAGAACCAATAAAACCTAATGAATGACACCGCAAACCACTGTTTAGATCATAGCAACCTACGGCACTCGAATTCACCCAACAATACACTTTGATTCTTGTCCACTCGACATGCAAAGAAGTAGACATGCTCCTGCAATTCACAAGAAAATCACAAGAACATTGGAATGACAAAACAGATAGGACTCCCAATTCTAGCAAGGGCCATATTTGCACCCCTTGGCCATATAGCCATCCTAAGACACTTAACAAGCCTTTGACTACAATACGAACATGTAACACCCCAGGACCCACATTAACCTGGGATGCCACTAAAACCACTCCACAACTAGCCAAAATACAAGATAAAAATAAACTGGCAACAATTCCTAAAATATGATAAGCTAAGCGGAAGCATAATCAACTAAGGAAACATGATAATGATAACAATTCAATAATTAAAATCAACCTCCAAGAAGGTAAGAGTGTGCATCGTACTACGGCAATGTACGATGCTATACCGGTACGGTCACGGCTATAAGCGGCGACATCCACAATTCAAATGTCATGACATGTTATGAATGATATAATAATCATAAACCACAAGAATTTCGACCTCAAAGGGGCATCAACATGGTCATCATGGATTTAACCTCAAGGAAACATCAACATATCCACCATGTATTTATTTTCATATTCCGCATTTGGCACATTAAACAAATTACCACATGACTACAAGCAACTCATCCAAAACATATCAATTGATTATTTTTTTGCTACCACAACCTCATTTAGAAAACATGCAACCATGGCATAACATTTCAAATTACGAGAATCGTGTAGATTGCAAGTAGTAAAAATAACAAGTTAAACGGTAGCACATCCGCTACATTTACTCGCCTCTACCTGCGAAGCGAAGCAATCACGCACAATCAGGAGCATAGACACCTGTCCAAAAGTACCCCTCAGCACAATACTACAGCAAGGAAATCGCGTCTTAAGAAATAAAGATGTCGCTAAACCCCATACCCACACATAACCCTCTCCGCTTAACGGTCCTACACTCGGCCCGCTGTAGCAGCTCTGCTTAATATTTTTGTATCTTTAACACTATTAAACCATTTAAAGCAAATGATTTATTTCTGGAAACTACACTGAATATCCCCAACTTTCAAGTAGACCACTAAATTTTATTTTACTAGTAACATGGTGTAATTTAACGCACAAAACGGAGGACATGCCCTGTTTCTGCAATCAGACCAGTCAACTTCTAATGCACAAAACCTTCTGTACAAAGCTCTAAAATTTATGGTTTTTATACAGTAGTTAGATTACTGAATTCCCTAAAATTTTTATAACTGTAGCTAAAATCATAAAAATCATCTACTACTCTGAAACTACACCCAAATGTCAATTTATCTCAGTCTGCACCTCTGCCAAACAACAAAGTTCCTGACTCTTCTGCGCCCAGATCCCGCAGCCTAAAATTCTGGAAAAATTACAGAAAATATACCTCGTCGTCTTCTACAATTTTCCTTTTGGTCAGACCCGAAGGAAAAATTGTTTCGATGCCCTAATCCGTGCAAACAGTCGTGTTGGACAAATCTGACTACGCACAGACAGCAGAAAATCACTAATCAGATAATCAATTTGCTTATCCCCTTCTAATCCAGTGCCAAGAACTCTAATTATTCTAAAAAAAAGAAGGATTTGGAATTGGGAAAAGTTACCTAGGGGATCCCTTGGGATCACCCCTCTTCTTTCCTCCTCTTCTTCTCTTCCCTCTCTTCTTCTTTCTTCTCTTCTTCTTCCTTTCTTCTCGCTTCCTCCCTTGCACCAATGGACAGCAGCAGGGGAGAGGAGATGGAGGTGCAATTGGGAGGGGAGGGTGGCGGCCAGGGGTGGAAAAGGGGGGTGGCGGCCACTAGATTAAATAGGGGGGATGCGGCCACCCCTTGGGTCGGATGGCCCAAGGTGGTAGACCCACCCTCCAGGCAGCCCACTTAGAGTTTTTTATGCTATTCCACAATTTTTTATTTTCCCTTCCAGTGATTTACTGAAAAAATCCAGGCGACTCTGCGATTACTTTAAAACCGACGCCGAAACGACGTTCAGAGTATTACAGAACACAAAAAGAAAACATAAAGTTTGGGCCACCACTTTGTTTGAGATAGTAGTCGATCCAATAGGTTTACTAAGCTAGGATCTTATCTGTTGTGTGGGCCTTGGAACAAGCTTTGCAACAAGTACAAGAGCGCTCAAATCGGATTTTGTTTGTGAAAGTTATGGGCTTTTAAATACATGCTTGCCAGATGTTTGAACTGAGTCTAAATTTATTTCAGACTTGAATCTAAATTTGAATTTAGATGGGCTTGAGATGGATCCGAATTTGGCTTGAAAATCTTATAAAAAACTTGGGCTTTAAATTCTTATGCCTCTCTTCTTTTCCTTCTCCTTTTCTTCCTCCTTTTCCATGCATGTGCTCACTTAGCCTGTTCGCTCTCACTCCGACGTGAATACTTGAACTAACACCGCGTGATCCGCTTTGTCATATGAGTGCCTCCTTTCATTACATGCCCTTCACATGTGTTTGTGGTGCCCTTCCTCCCTCACCTTTCACTGGACATACTGTTGATCTTACAATCACAATCATCACTTTTGAATAACAACTCATCCTTATTCAAACTAAAACTAGTTAAGAACAAGTTCATCTTACCAAGAGTAGATTCAAGTATAGAATTGAGTGTAGTTGTAGAGAATGTGTTAATGCTCAGGATATCTGCATCATCATCCTCTTCTTCAAAAAAAATCTATTCTTGGCTTTTGGTAACCTGAACATGTATTAAACAAAGAGTACAACATATATAAATAGTATATGTATTTATCGTCCAATTTAATACCCCCTTTTGTTACATCATGATTACTTGAAAGTGTATGAAATAAAGAGAATAATGTATATGCATGATATATATGATCAATTATCTTGTCATTCTCATTGGTTTGCATAAAGAATTGAGTACAATTGCAATTTTAGGATATATTTGGTGTATAAATTATAGCACTCCTTTCATTTGAATCATTTTGCCTCCGATGAATAAAATTTAGCCTCAACTTTTCTAACCATAGAGGCAAGTTAGTAATGGGCAATGGCATATCAAATTATTCCAATATGGGTGAACAAAAGTTTGGTGTCTTCCATACTTTAACTGCACTACTCTAATTCATGTTTGTACAATAAATGATGAACAAGTAGACTGAAATCTTAAACTCATCTCAAAGTGATCAAAACATTGCACATAGGATTGTGTAGCCAAAACATGCAATTTTAATTCAGCAAACTTATCACATGTAATGCATATTCGATAAATATAGAATATGTTATCTACATCATAATCTCCAATCAAATTAAACTTATATGTACTAACTAGTGTGAGAGACCATGTGGAGGCATCCCCATGTTTGTGATGAGTAATTGACCGATTTCTGGAAAGTATGAGTTTGATTTGGTTGGTTCGCGCCAAGTTGGTGCATTGGCACGGTCTAGTACAGTTGGACTTTGTCGAACACGGTCGGAGGTGTTTAGGACACTGGTTCTTGTTCTCGATCAGTCGTTCGGGCTATTTTGTGTTTGAGTATATTTCATTGTTGCTAATGTTGATTATGCTGTTTCGAGCGGTGCTATGTGACGATTTGCTTGTCTGCGTGACTGCAGGACTTCAAAGCTAGGTCATGGTGAGACGTGGGATGACCGGGACTAGGCATAGGAGGTGTTGAGGTACAGACGGTCAGAGACGTCGAAGATGATCGAGGTTGCTGAGGTGGTTGCGAGTCGGGAGACGAGGAACCGGAGCGGGAGCTACCGGTGGTGGACACGACGGGTGACGGCGAGGTGGACCGGGACTAGGCTCAGAGAGGATCTGAGGTCCAGATGGTCAGGATGCCGAGTGTGGTCGTGTGAGCAGGAAGCTTCCAGGAAGTTGCGGCAGGGGCATTTCGGTAAAATGCGCGAGGCGGCAAAATTGGAAGCTGGTTTGGTTGAAGATAACGGGTTGGAGACCCGTTAGTGGAAATGAGGAGGAGGTTAGGGTTTGGAGTGTAGTGTTTGGTTTCCCTCCATTTTCCTGAAGCTTTGACTTTTTGCCTCATGTGTGTGAGAGGTGGGAAGTGGAGTTGAGCCGACCTTTCTTGATTTTCTATTTTGAGTTGAGCTCCTGCCTTCATATGTGGAGTGGTGAAGGCAGTAGGAGTCGTTTGGCTATGAGCTCAGTGCTTGAGTATCTAGTGCGTGTGTTCATCTCAAGCATGTAGTGAGAGGGTTGTAGAAGAACCACTTTGTAATTGCCCATGTCTCTGAATCAATATGAAATGGACTGCGGTTGAGCTGCTCTAGCTGATTCTTTTCTCTGAGTGTTTGGTTTCTGTCTTTGAGTCCTTTTGTCTTGCTCTCTGATTTCTGGAGTTCTTGGTTCTTGATGGCAAAGGAGTTGTGGATTCTAAATTCTCCTTGATTAGAGGATGGATACTAGGAATGCTTAAAACCACAAGATGCCAGAATCTCAAAAGCCTTGAAGAAATCAAAGCTTAGCCATGGATAGCAATTTCCTCTGCTTACCATTTCTAGGGTTTGGACGCAGGGGATCCATGGTTGCTTAGATTCTCAGTGAAATGCTTGTTCTAAGTTTGTGATTTCTCATTGTGAGATCATTTCCTGATGAAATGCAAAGTTTCATGATCAATAGACATGAAAAACTCAAGCAAATTCATCATTTGGTCTCACTTTCAGTTTATTTCGGCATTTCTAGCAAGTTGTCAGTTTCTTGCTCTTTTGCTTGCATTCTCTGGTTTCTGAGGTCCATATGCTATTTAAGTTGAAGTTTAGTCCATTTGATTTGAAAAGAACGGCAATTAATTGATCATCTTTTCAGATTTTACTATCTTCTGTTGTAGCTACTGTGTCGACAATGTTTTCAGACTGCCGCTGTCTACTGCTCTCAGGATTTCAGCCTTCCTGTTTTCAGCATTTTCTGGTTCGGGTCAGCAAGCAGTACTCGGGTGTGATACTGCATTCATTTTCGGTCAGCAGATCCTACAGTTTGCCTCTGTCTTCAGCTTTTCTCTGCTTTCCTCTTCTTTCTGTACTCAACTGCAGCTCTAGTATTCTCTATTCTCTTTTTTAGTTTGTTTCGGTAGCAAGTATTAGCAGTTTTTAGTCCCCTTGTTTTTCTTGTTTCAGTTTTTCTAGTCTGCTTTTCGGCTCAGATTCAGTTTCCCTCTGTTCCCTGTTTTTCGGCAGCAAAAATCAGCAAACACTGTTCAATCTTTTCTCAGTCAATTGTTCTCTCCTCTGTTTCCTGTTTTCGGTAGCAAAAATCAGCAAACACTGTTCAGTCTTTTCTCAGTCAATTGTTCTCTCCTCTGTTTTCTGTGTTTCGGTAGTAGCTTCATTTTTTCTGCCTCAGTCTACGTGCTTTTCTGTTCTCTGTCATCCTTTGTAAACCAAAAATGTTGTGCTCTCTGCTTGCTATCTGCAGTCATCTCTGTACTTTTCATTTTTAGCATCTTTGGCTCTTTGTTTTCAGCCGGTTACTCTGTGGTTCGGTCCTTTCAAATCTAATTCTCTGCCTTTTCTTTCCTGCAATTTTTAGGCTATTTTAGTTCTCGGTCATAGCAGTCTTTTGTTTGATTATTTGCTCTTTAGTGAAGTTCTTGTTTAGTCTGATCTTCAGAGAAGTATTTGTCAAGTCTAAACTGTTTTTCTTAGTCTTTTGGCAAGTTGGTTCTCGAGGCACCAAGTCATTTCAGTTTCTCGGCAAATTTGTTTTCGGATTCCAGTGAGCAAATTTAATCTTGCTTCATAGCTTCTGTAGCTATTGGAGAAGAAAAAGGTGTGAATACTTGGGGCAATTTTTGAAGGCACCATTCACCCTCCTCTGTTGCCATTTCCAATCCTACATAGTGATTTTAAATATAAAATTTCGACAAGGTTCTCAATCACACTAGATAGTTCTCTAGGGTCATCGAACATGATATAATATAAAAAATCATCAGGAGATATTCTAGTAAGAACTTTCTTATGATTAATCAATTTCATATCATGTATATTAAGCATATTAAATTTAGAACATGAAATTTTCAATTGAATACATGAGTTCTCACAATTACTGATGTTTTCTTGATAAAGTATCAATTCAGCACCTTGGTGGTTACCTTTATCGGCCTCCTTAGTTGATGTATATAATGTAGGTATTGTATCTTTATGAGGTAACAACGGGGCAACAAGCACTCCTTTAACTATAGTTATCTCCTCATCCTTTTCTTCTAACGGGGTTAGTTGTTGATTGTTCAACTCTTCTTCTTTAACGTTGACATGCACTATATGAGAAACAATACTAGAAGTAGACATTAAATTGTTAATTTCAACAACAACCTCACTTTTACTATCATCTACTTCACTCATTGCTTTTGGTGTATCTCTCACACTCTTAATTTGGATGCTCTCAGCCTCATATTTGGTGGAATTACATAACTTACTCTATTTAACACTCTCGCTCAATTTAGCTATGTGGCACTCATTCTCACATGGGTTTTGGTGCATCTCATCATCCTGCATGGACCATGGGCCAACAATAGTGGAATTACTATTAACCATGATCTCCTCATGTGCTGCATGTAGCAATGGGGTAGCACTACACAGTACCTTGACCAAAGGAATAGTCCCATACTCGGCCTTCTTCTCAAGCTCAAGATATGGTACCTTAAGATTGAACTTAATTTCAAAATATGGTATCACCTTCTTCCCAAGACTCCTCCCAAGAGTAAAACTGACTCCTCTTAATAACCGTTCGGATTTTAGAAGGAACTCTCTAAAACTGATACAAACCGACCGACATACAACTCGGACTCATCTATATTGTGAAACAAATTCAAGGAATAGAAACTGACTCAAGGATGGAACACATGGATTGGAATATGTTAAGTGCCACATCCAATCTGAACAGAGCCAACGTAGAGTTTGTGTGACCATCCCACTTCCTCCAATCTCAAAGCTGACTTGATCTCCCTTTCTTGGCTCTCCACGATCTTGGCTTGGTTTCCTGGCTTCATATGGCTCGGGGTCTAGCTCCCACACACTGCATTGCAATTGGATTCCCTTCTTTGTTCATGCACAAGGCAAACTGCCTTCCACCGATGACATCTCCCATGCAATTCCCACGAGGCTACCTCCCCACATGGCCACACCCTCATGCGCCCATTCGGTCTCCCTTGGCCCATGTGTTGTCCACGTGCCTAAGACACCATGCATCGCTTGGCCCCGTGCAACCCAAACTCCATGCACGATCACTTGGCTCCCCCTTATGCGCCACATGAACTAGGGTTTGTCCATTCTCCCCACAACCAGCCATGCCACCCTCCCTCTCAGTTGCTCTATTGTTTTCTTCAAGCAAAATAGCACCAACACAAGATGCATTTGCAGATTGCAATGTAGAATCACAAACAAAAGCAGCAATGGTACTTGGTGCCACATCATCCCTTCCTCCTTCAAGCTCGGTTTTAGGGTATTCTTCATAAGCTCCTTGCTCTTCACAATAATTTTAGAATTGATCTCCTCATCTTGTTTTGGCAGCAATGAATGGAACACATCTTTATGCATTAATGTGAACCAATTAGTTCTCCCTTGATGTGTTATATTGCGATTGAACTACCATGGACGTCCCAGCAGTAGGTGACACATGTGCATAGTCATGATGTAGCACTTCACCCTATCTTCATAGCCATCAATACAAATGACACAGTTACCTTATGTGTAACTTTTAGTTTACCAATATTGTGAAACCATTGAATGTAGTATGGCTTAAAATGATACCATGTGATTAATGAGAGCGCATCAATCATGTCCTTGCTGATCACATTGTTATAGCTTCCTCCATCGATCACTAACTTGTACTGTGAGTTGCACCTTCCTCGAATTTGAGCAATCTTTCATCATGTGCCCTTGCACTTGAAGCACTCAATATCCCAAGTTCTAGTGGTAGAGAAGGCACTAGAATTAGCTTTGGATGTCTCCTTGCTTGTTGTACTCACCACCTTTGATATTTCTTTATATGGTGTTCCAATCAGCTTCATGTATGCAACTAGTTTAGAACTTGAACCACCTTCACCCTTTTGGTGATTTTGATGCCTCCAACTTGTTACATTGGTGGGGCCTAGTTTGGAATGTGTGTCTCTTACCCATTGTTTGGTACGTTCCGCTTGGTGAAGTAGCTCTTATAAGGTGTTGTATTGCATCAAATCAACAAGATTCTACACATCATCGTTGAGCACTTCAAAGAAATGAGTCATGGTAGCTTCTACGCACTCGCAAACACAAGTACGGGTCATGAGCACTTGCATCTCTTGATATACTCATCTACGGACATGGAGCCTTGATACAACTATCATAGCTTTACATGTAGCGTCCTTGAATAGTATGCTGGTACAAACCTGGTTCTCATTGCTTGCTTCATGTTCTCCCATGTGTGTGGATGATCCCTTGCATGATTCAATTAATCTTAGCAAATAATAGCATATTCAGTAAACTCAATCAAAGAAACATGAACCTTCTTTTCTTTGGAGTAGTTATGATTGTCAAATATTTGATTGACATGCATCTCCTACTCCAAATAAGCCTCTGGTTCAGCTCTGCCCCTGAAATCTGGTATGGTGATTTTAATTCAGCCAATATTGTCATCCTTGCGTTCATCACCACCTCCATGATGCCCACAACATTTAGTAGCTCGTGCAATCAAAGAAATCACACATCAGAGGTCATGGATAGCCTCCACGGCCATCAGACATGTCGTCGTCTTTAGCACCGTAGTAGTGATCATCGTCATTCGAAAGAGCTCATTGCCCCAGTTGGGCGCTTGTTGCTCCAGTGCACTAGCCCCTCTTGGCGGCGGCAGCCTCTCCTCGAAACGATGAAGTGTCAAGTTCAGATTATTGAAACCCTCAGTGAGACGGGTGTTTAACATGTTTTGCACCTTTGTGGTCCTTGCATTCACACTGTCGATGCTCTAGTCAAGGTCAACACATAGTACATTCTCTCGGTGATGGATATAACCTGTTGTAGCATTGAATTGAGCACATACAGTGGGTGGCAAAGTATCATCATGGGCTAGCTCCCCCAATTCGTCTTTTTGATCACCATTCAATCCACTTTTACTTACACCCAACATCCTGAAATCAGCAAAGAAACACTTGTGTACCGCGATCAACCGTGATGATACGAACCAACTAGTAAACCAGATGATATGTAGGGGTGGCCTGATCTTCGCGGTATGAATGACATCAATTACTCTAACTTCTTGCTATGGCCAAGTACGAATTAGGGTTTTGACCATCCTTGTCTTCCTTCTTGTGGTTAGGTCTCCAACCCCTTCTTGTTCCTTGCAACAACACTAGGGAATAGGGTTTTGGTTGTTAAGGAACAACTGAACAGTAGCATCCACGTCCCCCTTCTCCTTGCCCATGGTTTCAGTATGAAGTAGGGTTTCGATTACCCTCTTTCTCCTTGCAGCCAATGCACTCAGCAGCAGAAGTGATCAATCAATAAGATAGATTGCGCTAGTAAGGTGATGCACAACCTAGAAGCAATCAGCCAAGCTTCTCCAAACCGTGACAACATGTTATGCAATTGATAGAGATGAATCGTATAAATTCTATGGGCAATCTCAAGAACAAGGTGTTATTGCCTTGCACCAACTTTAGCAACCCTAATGGGAAAACCTTAACAAGCAAGCACACAATGGCACCACAATCCATCCATGGCTTTTTTGTATTTCTCAACTGAAGCAATCTCATCTAATATTAACATGGGTATCCCCGTGGTCTTATGTTGGTGCTAGCTATGCCACAATGAGGACTCTGACTCCCTAGTAAAACTAACTTCTATTAAAAACCGTTCGATTTTAGTAGGAACTCTCTAAAACTGATACAAATAGATTGGTTCGGCCAATGAATGTATGTACAACTCAGACTGATCTTGATTAGAAAATAAACTTAAGAGATAGAAACTGACTCAAGGATGGAAAACTTGGATTGTAATCTATTAAGTGCCACATCCAATCCAAACAGAATCGATGTAGAATCTGTGCGGCCGTCCCACTTCCTCCTCACTCAAAGCCGACTTGATTACCCTTTCCTGGCTCCCCACAATCCTGGCTCAGTTTCCTGGTATCATACAGCTCAGAGTCCAGCTCCCACACACTGCATTGTAATCGGACTCCCTTCTTTCTTCACGCACAAGGCAAATTGCCTTCCACCGATCACATCTTCCATGCAATTCCCATGAGGCTACCTTCCCATGCAGCCACACCCTCATGCGCCTATGCGGTATCCCTTGGCCCATGTGTTGTCCATGTAGTCGAGACACCATGTGTCGATTGGCCCCATGTAGCCCAAACTCCATGCGCTGATCACTAGGCTCCCTCTCATGCACTGCATGACCTAGGGTTTGCCCATTCCCCCTACAACTAGCCACGCCTCCCTCCCTCCCAGTTTCTCTATTCTTGTTTTCTTCAAGCAAAACACACCAACACAAGATGCATTTTCAGATTGCAATGTAGAATCACAAACCAAAGCAACATTGGTACTTGGTGCCGCATCATTGGTTCTTCCATAGAAAGGAAGATCTGTATAGTACACTCCTACCATGGTTAATGGACAGCATAGACAATAATGAAAATATATGTGGAATCACTCAACCTCACTCTCTCAATTGCCTACAAATGTCTCTTATGCTTTCCTAGGAATGCAAACATGTACATTGGCGATGGTAGATGAAACAAAGATGATTGTTAAGCAAATTCAAGTGCAGAACACAAACAAGGCTTATGTGGAGCTTGAAAAAATATAAGTGACTAATAACTAGCTCATATTACACAAGTTATGGGGAGACTGTAGCCAATTTCTCAAATTGATAAATAGGGCACAAGATTGCTCAAATTCAACACTAATGCATAATCTAAAATTTAGAAACAATGGGTGTAATATTGTACATACTTTTGGCCACTTTTTTTCTTTTTTTTCATTTCCCACTTCTTCTTATTTAGAAGTCTTTGCTTCTTGCTTTTCTTTGTTCTTTTATCCAGCCAAAACAAGAAATTAGCGCACACACCCGCACGGATATTCTTCAAATTGATGCACAAAAACTTGTTAAGAGAAACCCCAAAGCAATTTCAAATAGGCCCCATAGCAATTTCAAATAGCTAGTCTCAATAGGAGCAAAGTTTAAGCAAAGAATTAGTAGGGTTCTAGAAGGATATAGGTGAAGCTCATAAGATTAAATTTTGTACAGAACTAGATATAAGCAAAGCACAAGGCATAACAAATTTCAGCAAGAACAAGAAATAGACAACTAATAAAGATTACTAGAGAACTACTCCAAAAGATAACTGGGCTTAGAATTTATAGTCCCAAACTTGACTTCTATCCAATACTCCATGCATATTCAAATCTGTGATGAATTGGATTTAAAATCAGATTCAAAATACGAATCTATGATGTGTTGAAACTTGTCAGGCCAAAAAACAAATAGAAGGAAGCCGAATTTGGTCTTGACTAAAGATGCCATGCTACTGTACAGATAGATAGGTATCATTGTAAGCTTTTTAATGAATCAGAGTTTGGACACAAAAGTTATGACTGGGCAAATTGAACTTAGATTTGACAAAAATCATAACCTAGATTGATTTTGAGTTTTCCATGTTAGATCAAACAAAACATAAGCTACACAAAGAAAACATGACCAGCAACTGAAACAAAGTTTCTAATGGATCAAAACCTAACTAAACTCATAAGAAATAACATATTGATAAACTAAGGTTTGGTAATTTTGTGTTGCAATTTTTGGTTTTAGGGTTCTAGGAAATAAGAACAGCAAGTAGAACAATATAAACTAAAGGATAAATAATCCTATTATGTCAACCTTTAGCTCCGATACAAAAATGATATGAGGCGCCAATCTTCGTAACGTTGGATTGTTGATAACTTGGGGACAACTAATGTGGCTATATTGAAGAACCCGTGAAACCTAACGAACGACACTACCAACCACTGTTTAGATCACAGCAACTTGCGACACCCGAATTCACCCAACAACATGCTTCGATTCGTGTCCACTTGCCACGTAAAGAAGTAGGCAAGCTATTGCAATTCACAAGGAAACCAGAAGAACAATAGAATGACAAAACAAATAGAACTCCCAATTCTAGCGGGGGCAAAGCTTGCTGAAACCTTAGAATCAAGAATGTGATTAATCTAAAAACTTGATTTCCAATTGATACATGGGCACACCCCTTGGTTATATAGTCATCTTAAGACACCTAACAAGACTTGAACTCCAATATGAACACAAAAAGAAATGACAAAGTTTTAGCTGCCATTTTGTTTCAGAGATAGCAGTCAATCCGTGAGGTTTACCAAGTTAGGATCTTACCCATTGCGTGGATCTTGAAATAAGCTTTCTAACAAGTATAAGAGCACTCAAATTGGACTATGTGAAAGTTATGGGTTTTTTAATACAGGCCTGCTGGCTATTCTGAATTGAGTCCGAATTGATTTCAATCTTGAATCCAAATTTGAATTTAGATGGGCTTGAGATGGATCCCAATTGAACCTAGAAATCCTATCCAAAATTGTACTTTGGATTTTTAGGCCTCTCTTCTTTTTTTCCTCTTTCCTCCTTTTCTTCCTCTTTCTTATGCATGCGCTTTCTTAGCCTATTCGCTCTCACTCCTACATGAATGCATGAACCAGCGCCGCATGATCTTCTTCACCGCATGTGTGCCTCCTTGCATTGCGTGCCCTGCACATATGTCTTTGTGGCACCCTTTCTCTCTCATCTTCCATTGGATATCACCGTTGATCTTACAATCACAATCATCCCTTTTAAGTAGCAACCCATCCTTATTCAATCTAGAGCTAGTTAAGAACAAGTTTACATTATAAATAATATAATTGAGTGCAGAATTGTGCGTAGTAGTAGAGAATGTGTTAATGCTTTGAATAACCACATCATATTCTCCATGTTGCAACCGTTACTTCTTATTGTCAAACATTTGAAATCAAAATGTTTGATAAATTATTCTCAAATATTGCACCGCTCGAGCATCTGATGTTTTTGTTGCAAGCCCACATTCAATCATCTTTTTAATGATATATTGTACTCTTTTTTCCTTTATTAAGTTTTGCCCTAATGAGTTTTCTTAATTGAAAGTATTCAATGAGGCAACATATGCAATAACAAATTACATGAGCTACAGCCTCTTTTTTCTTACCATTTTTAACCATTGGGTTTCTCGGAAGGTGTTTTTAATGATGCATTTGCGTGGTGGTGTTGGCAAGTGTCGAAAGAGAGTGTTGTATAATTAATAGATTTATGTGTACACTTACCTAAACAGTCACAAGGGGTCATTTTCCCTTAAATTATAGAGTCATAGCAGATTACTTCTTCTTGATCTTCCTATAAATGTAGGAGAAAAGCAATGATATTTGTCGGTGTTCCCCTAGACGCTAGGCGGAATACAAGCGGAGAGTGGCCACCTAGCACCTAGCTCATCTAGGCCCCGCGTAGGCAGCCAAACATAATCAACAGGAAGGAGTGAGATAGGAGAAGGAAGTGAATAGGAAAAGGTGAAGAGAAAGAAAAAAGAAAAGAAAAAGTGGAACTTACCTGGCATGCTAGCCCAATCTAACCAATAAGCCTATCACTAATGCTGCCCTGCATGTGATACTATCTTTCTTCTCCTCCTTGCCTTGCCATGCATCCTATATTGCCGCCTCTGTCTCTCTTTGCTGCCATCACCCCTCTCTGCGATGCTGCCTTGCCCTCATCTCTCTCGCTCTCGCTCTCCCCTTCTCTTTCCTCTCCCTTCCACCGGCGCCTCATCTCACTACAAGAAATTTGAGTATCTGTGACGAATATAGTTATGATGAGAAACGAAAATGTCATAGATTAGCTATCATTCCGTGACGATTCAAGTGATTTCGTCATTAATATGCGGGACGGTACCTTCGACGCCTAGTTTTGTGACGAAAACAAATATTTGTCACAGAATATACAGAAAACCATGATGATTGTTTATATTCATCATCAAAGAAATTATTATTCGTGACGATTTATTGGATGACGAAAAAAGTGTTGTCAAAAAAAAGTTAGGGCGAATGGGGCCATTGTGAAGTAGCCATGAACCAATGGCAGCCGCCTCCCGCGCAATCAAGGACATCGCACACCCTTGCCCCCCGGCTAGGGCGCCGCCTCCTTGCTCCCTGGCTAGGTCGCCGCGCCCCCTTGCCCCCCTGCTAGGTCGCCGCCGCCTCATCACCTCCCACGAGCCAGCGCCTCCTCCTCTAGAGATGGCAATTATGCCCGTTTACCCTGTACCCGCGGGTAAATACCCTAATGAGGCTGGGTATAGGATGTATTTTCTACCCACGGGCATGAAAATGGGGGAAACTCTCTGCCCGTCGGGTAAACGGGTACGGATATAAGTAAGCTCTACCCGTACCCATCTTACCCGTTTACCCACCATCTAAATTTCTCCCTGTGGCATCTAAGTTTACCCATGAAATAAACTGACAGGTGGGCCATCCTTTAAAATAATAAACCCTAGATCTCATCCGCACTCTCGTCTCGCTGGCTCGCTGCCCTCCAGATCCGCCCGTCTCTCTCTCTCACTCCGCCCGCCTCTCGCGCACTCTGCCCTCCAGATCCGCCCCTCGCACTTCGCCCTCCAGATTCGTCCCCTTCTCGCTCACTCTGCCGCCTCGTCGTCCTTCATCCGCTCCCCACCCGGCCGCCGGCCAGATCCGCCCCCTCGCACTTCGCCCTCTAGATCCGTCCCCTTCTCGCGCACTCCGCCGCCTCGTCGTCCTTCATCCGCCCCCACCCGGCCGCCGGCCAGATCCGCCCCCTCGCACTTCGCCCCCCAGATCCGTCCCCTTCTCACGCACTCCGCCGCCTCGTCGTCCTCCTCCGCCCCCCACTCGGCCTCCGGCCTCCTCCTCCGCCAGTCCGCCCCCATATCGGCCTCCTCCACCCCCCACCCGGCCGCCGGCCTCCTCCTCCATCCCCAGATCCGCCGCCTCCTCCTCCACCCCCACCCGGCCCATTATTCCATATGAAGTAAATCTGTACTAGCTCATAATCTTCTCTTTTTTTCTTTGTGAGAATCATGAAAAGTTTTTTCTCCTTTGTCCTTTTGCGATTGCAGATATTAATCAGGAAAGAATAGTTGAGGAAGGAGGGCTGGATGCCCTTCTGTCACTGCTAGAAACATCAGAAAATACCACAATTCATCGAGTCACTTCTGGTGCAATTGCCAACTTGGCAATGAATGGTAATAGATCTATTCCAATTGCTCATCAGATTTGTTTTCTACATTTGGTCCAAATGGCCTAATAATTCATTGAATCGCTGGCTCACTGCTGCTGATATTGCTAAAATGGAAATGGTTATTAATGGCTGTGTGTTAACTGTTCAACGAATTTATTTCCTACATTTATACCAAATGTCCCAGTGGTTGCATTGCTAAAGAAAGATTCGTAGTCTTTTTTTTTGTCATCAGCCAAACTAACTTCTATCTTTTAATTAAGTTTCTTGCAACATGAAATATATTTTTACGTATTTGAACTAATCTCCATTAGGGCTGAATGTTCCTGTCAAATTGGTATTGTGACACTTGTAGAGGCTGAGCCGATAGCTACTAACTTAATTTTCACCTTTCTAAGTATTACATTGATGTTACTATAGGATCAAGCCAGGGACTGATAATGAACAAAGGAGGACCTCGACTATTAGCAAATGTTGCATCTAAAACTGATGATCTGCAAACTCTGCGGATGGTGGCTGGCGCAATTGCCAACTTATGTGGAAATGGTACAGTTTCTTGTATTTATGTGTAGATTATAAGTTCGAACTAGTTCAGCATCCTACTGGTTTGAACAAAATGTAATCTCCTGTGCTTCATGTAATGTAAAAATATAAGACTATCCAGTTGGATTTGTTGGCTTATTTACTTGGCAGCCAATAGAAACAGTGTCAATGTTTTGCAAACTGTGGATGTCATTTGAGGTTTATGCATGTTAGTTTCGTAAAATATTTGTGGTGAATACTATAATTAAGAAAAAGCTGAGTTCAACCCTACATGTTAGTTTATGGTTTTTTTCTCCCATGTGTTTGAAAAACTTAATGTATCTCTTATATTTTTCAGATGGATAAGTCTTGGATAAATGATAGGCAATTTTCCACTGCATAACAGTGTCAATGTTTTGCAAACTGTGGATGTCATTTGAGGTTTATGCATGTTAGTTTCGTAAAATATTTGTGGTGAATACTATAATTAAGAAAAAGCTGAGTTCAACCCTACATGTTAGTTTATGGTTTTTTTCTCCCATGTGTTTGAAAAACTTAATGTATCTCTTATATTTTTCAGATGGATAAGTCTTGGATAAATGATAGGCAATTTTCCACTGCATATGATGTCAATGTTTTGCAAACTGTGGATGTCATTTGAGGTTTATGCATGTTAGTTTCGTAAAATATTTGTGGTGAATACTATAATTAAGAAAAAGCTGAGTTCAACCCTACATGTTAGTTTATGGTTTTTTTCTCCCATGTGTTTGAAAAACTTAATGTATCTCTTATATTTTTCAGATGGATAAGTCTTGGATAAATGATAGGCAATTTTCTGCTGCATATATTAAGGGTGTGAAGACCTTCATGCGCTTTGTTCGGGAACGGTGCGATGTGAATTCTCAAATACATTGCCCATGTTCAGAATGCAATAATAGAAAGTATGGACATCTAGCTCAAGTGGAAGACCACATATATATTTATCGCATGTCCAGTACATACACTAGGTGGATATATCATGGGGAACCACTTATTGCTGAAAGCAATGAAGATGTTGGGCATGAAGTTCAGGTATCATAGATATATATGTAGCTTTTTTTTGGAAAAGTTAGTAATATACATAGGATTGACAGTTTATTACATGGGTTTACTATTTGTAGGAAACATATGAAAAGAATAAACAAAATAGTGAAAAGGTTAGACTGCACCAAACCACAGGTTCTCAATCTTATGTTGCTAAAAGATACTCTATGGTAAGCTAAATTATTGACTAATTCATTACACTGCATAGCTAGCTATTCTGAAATATTTGTATCATTAATGTAGAAAGTCCAAGATAATGGGGAAGAACCTAATTCAATGGATCTTTTCAAGGCAAGCCATTTTAGCAGGAAAAAGGGTTATAGTGATATTGCACAGGAAGCAATTGTAAGTATATTAATTGCCAAATATTAAAATGTGCGTGTGTGACACATATATTTGAATGCTATGTTGATCTGTACATTAAGGTGTTTTTGTAAAGGAAAACTAAACTGAATTCTTGTTTAAGTATGTTATATTCATTTTTTCATTTTCTACAACCATGCAACACAATGTTCTGTTATTACTTATTAAAGAATGAGCTGAATACATATTATAGGTGTATACAAAATTTTTTCTTTGCTATGTCTTCAACATTCAAAGATAAGCATTATGCAATCTGTTTATGTTACAAATGGAGCATAGAATTATCTTGCATGTTTATATTGTCTCTATTCAATGCTAGTCAAAATGAGCAAGAGTTGCGTGCTACTGTTATCTCTCAGCAGGGAGAAATCATGTATTTGAAGAGGCAAGTTGAAGAAGCAAAAGAGTCAAACAAGAGGAATGAAGAGCAAATGGCCATTTTCAAGCAAATGCAAGAAAAAACTGATTCCCTTGTTTTGCGGCTCTGGGCCAATCATCAATAGTTTGATCATCTTTGTAGTCACAGTGTGTAGTTGCTAGGCTTATTTTGAAGTATGGTAGCAATATGCCTTTTGACAAGACATACTTGTTACTGCTAGTGACATTTGGCTATATGGTTTTGTGATGGAACTGTCTATGGTGATCACTTTTGTGTTGAACCAATGATTGTAATGGCATGTATTGGATAAATGTCAATTAATTCTATATGCTTTGATGGAACAATTCTATGGTGATTATCTGGAGAATTATGCTACTGTTCATGACGTTTTTTTGTCATTCATGTATGTTTGGATTAAATTTTGTGACGTTGCAAATATATTCATGATGAATAATTTCGTCATAAATTACACGTCCTGGACCACATGTCATGACGAAAACGATTGTCATAGAATGTTTTCACTTGGTGACGATAACGGTATCGTCACAGAAAATATTTTATGACACTAAGTAAATCGTCATAAATATTATTGTATGACGATTTGTTATTCGTCATAAATGTGTACTATTTTATGACGATTTTCCAATGATCGTCACTAAGAACATTCTATGACGCAGAATCTGTGACGATCCGTGTGACGCAAGAAAATCGTCACTATTATGCTTTTATGACAAAAATCCATGATTTTGTAACAAATACGTATCATCACCGATGCTCAAATTTCTTGTAGTGTCTCCTTCCCATCGCTGCCCCCTCCCATCTGCACAGAGCGGTGGCGAGGAGACAAAATTCAGTGATAGAGAGGCTGAATCTGGTAACGGGGAAGCGGAATCAACGTCGAGGAAGTGACAACGACATCGATTCGGCCGCCAGCATAGTGGAATGATAGGGCGACATGGAAACAACGACGATCCAGCCCACCTCAATGCCACCTAGCTCCACCTTGGACCGCTGAGGTGGCTCCACCGCCCAGTCTAGCCTATCAATTAGGGGCAAATCGTGGTGGCAGGTGCCACTGGCGCCGAGCGCCTAGGCGCAGCCACCTAGGAGAACAGTGATATTGTACATCCATGTCTTATATTGTCACTAAAGAGAAGTTGTCGAGACTATATCTTTAGTTCACTTTGATTGAGTGATTGATCATGATAGAAGGTCAGTAACACTATCCCAAATATGCAATATCAACCATGTTTATCAAACAAGACGCTATAGTCGTAACAATGGGCAATGGCTCTTGCGACACTTGGACCACTATATGGGCTGCAAACTTTTACCAAATAATTATTTGCAGGCATGTTGGGCTGGGGATTGGGCAAGCCCACATAGATTTGTTGGTTTCAAATAGGTGAGTTTATCCAGTCAGACCCACATATATTGTCTAACTCAAGTATGAAAATATAGCAGCCTATGATTACTGCCCTTTTTAGCAATAACATCACGTGTGCCTCGGTATCTTTAAGTTGATTTTAGGCCTAAATTAATCCTAAAAACTATGTTAGGAATAGTTAAGATACAAGAATAATATCGATTTATAATATGTAAGCAACCATCAACCTGAGCTTAAGGTGGTGCTCATTTGGGCTTTTTTTGTGGCTTATGGCTGAAAAGCACTGTAGCTGGCTGAAAAAATACTATAGTGACAGAGACTTATTTAGCATAATTAAATTTAAAAATTTTAAAATATAAAAAATATGTTAGCCCATTACATATAATACAAACAAATACGGGAAAAAAAGAACCGGCAAAAAAGCTCAACAAAAAGTCAAAAGTTCAGAAAAAAAATGAAATTTATGAATAGTGAAAAATAACCTAGAAGCTAAAAACTGAAGCCAAAACGATCACAGCCTACAGGACGGAGTACGATTTCGGTTTTTCCATCCGAACAGTGCTTTCTTGGCTATTTGAAATTATTTCGAATCCGATGCTTCACTATCCGAATTTGTATTCCAATCGGACAGATGCGAATAAGGTTTAGAGTTTTCCATCCGTATATTGTACCACCCACATTGAAATTCAAATCCGATAATACAATATATATATATGTATATATATATTATTGTAGCGTGTCTAATAAATCAAAAGCTCTTTTCAATTTAGTGTTTCCTTAAGCTTAATTCATTATACCACAATGCTTTATTGTGTTGCATATGGGAATATAAGCATGTTGTTATATTTGTAGTGCAAAAATTATGTAGATGTACAAATTTGACAGAAAAATTGGATATACAAATTCGATGAATTCGACCATTATGCAGACCCTGCCTTTGATCAGAGAATATTCCCTAGTAAAAAGAACTGAGGACGCTCGAATCTGTGTTCGTTTTCGACTTAAAAAATATGGATGCATGCGAGTACGATAAAGCTAGCTACCATTTGGTTCACGACGATCTCATCAAAGAAAGCAGAGGCCTTTTCCAATTCACCCATTGTACGTATTGCCACATAACCCGATGTTCCCTGCCGTTAATCCTGCGAGCAAGCAGGCGATAGATAGACGCTAGGTACGGTTCTGGTGGTCTGCCCCCTGAAGAGTTCAAAGGGAGCAAAAGAAGCAGCAGTAGCAAAGGCAGGCGCCTCTCAAAATTTGGCCTCAAAAGCAGCGGCGCGTCGAGTAGCGGGCAGGGCGCGATGGCAACGGCTTTGGAAGCGACCGCTTATCGCGACCTCGCCGCGGAACCAAAAGGACGGTACCGCCCGGCCGCGGCCGCAGGCAGGCCGGCAGTTTGGATCTCGTACGTACCTGCAGCATCTGCATGCATGCGTGTTGCCATGGATCGATGGAGATGCGTCGACGCGCGCGCCGCGGCGTGCACGGCGGCCGGCCGACAGCGGCAGTGATATTCGGCATGTTGGGTTACGGGTTAGTGTAAGTTACAGTTAGGCTACGCTAATGTAAATGAAATTTTCTATCATATAAATTAGAAAATCATACGAGTAAAAGATCACAAATAGTTACAATTAGACACGCCCTGCAGCAGAAGAAAATTTAAAACAACCTGGTTCAACATAGCGCGCGTCGATGTAGTAGATGTAGTTGATCATCTTCTAGCGGTAGTCTATCTATACGAGTCAATTGCTTTCTCCTCTGATCATCACAGTCTGCACCGTAATCGCAGCAGCTTCTCTACTGAAGTCCATATATCTAGAGATGAAACACCGTGATTCGTGCACCGATGTACTAGTACCAGCGCGCACAGCAAGGCCTTTGGAAGTAAGCAGCTATGGTTTCAGTAGGTGATGTTTTCTCTCTCTCTCTCTCTCTCTCACTATAACCCAATGCACCTATTTATATAGAGTGTCTGATCAGATCCTTATTCAATACGAGTAAAAATTGTATCATGCTTGAAGAGCTTCCGATCAGATCTTTATTGTTTCAACCCGTTAAATGTGTGACTCTATATATTCATATATACTTGGTTGTAACCTGAAAACACCTTTCTAATCTCTGGTCAGTAGAGGTCTCTAGCAGGACATACTGACTCCTAAATATATACAAAGATCAAACTGCATGAACCTTATGCAATATGATCTACAACTGGGTCTTCGTCACTCACGATCAGTTCATAACTCTTTACGACTAGTTCGTATCAAGTTAGGACCTGTCCGTATCTTCATACGATCAGTTCATAGACTAGTATACCCACACAGTTGGTTCGTATTTGGTTGGACTAAATGACCTGTTTGTGTATTCTTTTTTTGCCTCACGATACTCGATCGAACATTAGTGAGAAATGTGTCATCCATGGACTGTTTAATCTTTTTTCCAATCTAGTGATGTATGTCTTTATATAGTCGACACTTCGATCACTTTTGGCACAGGCATGCACTTCATTTATCCAACGACATCCAGTGGTTTAGAGATATCTCTCCTACTACGTAGGAGGGGTGTTGTAGGGGTGGCCCCCACCTAAACCCAGCAGGCCTGGTAGAAGGCTATAAGGCCCAGAATAGGCCATGTGTAATGACATAAGTGCCCCTGAAGGGGAAACTTAGATGTAAGGGTATAATTGTAAAAGTACTCCCCATGTATATATATATATATATATATATATATATATATATATATATATATATATATATATATATATATATATATATATATATATGGAATACAAAGCCACGAGAAAGGCCAAGCCATTGCTGTCACTTCTCCCAACTCTCCACTACCATCTCTCTCTGTTTGTCTCAGAACCACAACAGCTTGGCGCCGTCCGTGGGGAGGACAGAGCAAGCTCAAGTCCAAGAAGGATTGCAGAAAAATCTTCGTCGACGGCGGCGAAGGGAAAGAAGGCGGCCGGATCGGAGCGTCGCATGGGTACCAGGGCTTCAGCATCGGCTGTTGAGGGCGCGGGTGACGACGCAGGCATGGTGGTTGAGGACGTCGACGCTCGCACCGCGACGACCGACCCCGTCATCGGTGCTGCGACGACCGACCCCGTCATCGGCGCTGCGACGACCAACCCCGTCATCGGTGCTGTGACGACCGACCCCGTCACTAGCGCTGCGACGACTGACCCCGCTGACGCGACAGCAACCAACCTCGCCGCCCTCACCGCAACTCTCGCCGGTAGCGCGGACCGGGCAGTTGGAGGTAGCCACAACGGAGCAACCGGCAGCTCGGGGGCTCGCGAGGCGGTCGTACCCGTGCCGCCCCGTCCGCTGGGCGTGCCGGCAGCCCCGCCCGCGCAGGCGGTGGAAAGCGCCCTGCTGGCGGCCCTCAAAGCGTTCCAGCAGGAGCTAGGGGGTCTTCACGGGGCTGTCCGAGACATGCAAGAGCCTCGAAGCCAGCAGGCCGCGCCGGCGGTCGCGCCAGAGCCCACGCCGGAAAAGGTGGACAGCCGCGACGCCCCCACATCCAGCCGCGTCCCGCTGCGATGCGTCGATCCAGAGTCCCCGCTTTTCGCAGGACTACAGCAGGCGGCGTGGCCCGAAGACTTCAAATTCCCCAGTGTCATCAAGCCCTACAAAGGCGACACGGACCCCCGCGAGTTCGTGCGCATGTATGAAACCGCAATCGAGGCCGCGGGCGGAGATGACACCACAAAGGCGAAGGGACTCCCCCTCGCGTTGCAAGGAGTGGCGCTCTCCTGGTTTTTTACAATAGAGCCGAACTTCATCTACGCGTGGGAGCAGATCCGCAACCGCCTTCGCAACAACTTTCATGGAAATTATGTCGACCGGGTTGACGCGGACCAGCTCTTCGCCGTGAAGCAGAAACCTTCGGAGAAGCTCCGGGACTACTTCAAACGCTTCGCGAAGATACGTTGTCAAGTCAAAGACATCAATGAAACCACCGTTGTCAATGCAGCCATACAGGGCCTTCGCCCGGGCCTGATGGCCGAGTACAACGCACGCAAGCCTATCAAGACGGTCGCCAAGCTCTTCGACAAGATGGAAGGGTATGCGCGGGCCGAGGAAGATGTGCGAAGACGCAACACCCCCGCCCCCGACCTCGCCCAAGCGAAGCGCTCGCCATGCAAGGAGGTGGGTGGTGATTCCCCGTAGCAGGACCGCAGTCGACAATCCCGGGAGGCCACTCCCGGAAGCAACAACCCCGGGGAGCAGGAAGGCTCGCCAGGGGACAGGCGCAAGCCCCGGCGTCACCAGCGCAGACCACGCAAGGTCCGCCATGTCCTTGGTGTCGGGAATGCCCTTCAAGGACCGGCCCCCATATTGTGGGAAGGGGGCCGAGGATGCGGGGGCGGACCAAGTCGTGGCGAGCAACCTCGCGTGGAGCAAGAGCTTCGGGACTGCGGCAAGTGGTGCGAGGTGCATGGTTACGGCGATCACTACACGAAAGCATGCACCGCAGTCACGGAGCTGCGACGGGTGATGGCCGAGTCTAGGGCCTCGTCCCCTCGGCCCCTTGCCGAAGTCCATAAGCGGCATCCAAAAGGTGGTCCCCTGCAAGCCTCCGACAGGGAAGACACGCAGCACCGCACAGTCAGCATCATCACCGGAGGTTCCCTGTTAGGGGCCCCCGTGGAGCGGTCGCTACCGTGGGTGCCGCCCTACAACATCACCTTCACCTTGAATGACGCCAGGGGCGTGGCGTTCCCTCACCAAGACCCTCTAGTCATTCAGGCTCACATCGCAGGCCATGACGTCAGGCGCGTCCTCGTCGACGGGGGAAGCTCTGCGAATATTCTATTTGCAGGCCCTCGGCGTATGGAATCCCCGGCCGCTGGAGCGATCGGGGCTCCACTTCAAGGCTTCGAGGCCAACCCGGCGCGCACGCCATCTTCGACATCGAGACATCCCGCACCCTACAACGTCATATTGGGACGACCGCCATCAATTCCCTCAAAGCGATCCCGCACCACGCCTTCCTATGCATGAAGCTCCCAGGCCCGGAGGCCCGCCAGGCGCATCGAACTCAGCAGCCGGAGTTTGCACCGCCCGGTGCACGCCCTCTCGGGTACGCCCGGTGGCACCCCCTCCGCTCCGGGGTGGACGCCTAAGCCTCGGCCGAAGGGGTCAAGAAGGTGCCACCGCACGGAGGCGGTTTGTGTCCATTGGCGAGGGCTCTCGCGAGGTTGAGCGAGATCTACTCCAAGTACTCCAGGACAACGCCGACATCTTCGCATGGTCGCCGGAGGACATCAAGGGCGTAGACCGCGCAGTAGTCGAGCACCGCTTGGCGGTCCGCCCGACGCCAAGCGATCAGCGAAGCTTCGCCGTATGTCCATGGATCGCAAAGCAGCGGCCAAGGTGGAGGTAGCGAAGCTTCTCCGGCCGGGTCATTCGTGAGGTCCATCACCAGAGTGGCTTGCCAACCCGTGATCGGTCAAAAGGCAGCGGGGCACGGCGTATGTGCATCGACTTCACAGCGCTCAACAAGGCGTGCCCAAAGGACAACTACCCCCTGCCACGCATCGACCAATTGGTCGATGCTACCGCCGGATGCGAGCTAATGAGTTTCCTGGATGCTTACTCCGGCTATCATCAGGTTTACATGGCCAAAGACGACGAGGACAAGACCAGTATCATCACACCGATGGGGACCTTCTGTTTCATCAGAATGCCCTTCGGCTTGAAGAACGCGGGCGCTACGTTTACCTGCCTCGTTGCGCTTGCCCTCGCCGCCCAGCTCGGGAGGAATGTGGAGGCCTACGTCGACGACGTGGTAGTCAAAACCCGGCAGCTCGCTTTGCATGGCCGGGACCTCCAGGAGACCTTCGACAACCTCAGGAGGGCCGGCATCAAGCTCAACCCTGACAAATGCGTCTTCGGCGTCCAGGCGGGCAAACTACTAGGCTTCCTCGTATCCGGACGAGGCATCTAGGCGAATCCCGAGAAGGTTGAGGCCATTCTAGGCATGGAGCCGCCCAAGACGACGAGGGAGGTCCAGAGGCTGGCGGGCCGCATGGCGGCCCTAAGCCGCTTCCTGTCTAGGGCGGCGGAACGGGGTCTGCCGTTCTTCAAGACACTCCGCAGGTGCGATGGATTTCAGTGGGATAGCGACTGCGCGGAGGCCTTCAACGAGCTCAAGAAACACCTGGCGAGCCTCCCTACTCTGGTCGCCCCAGCACCAGATGCTCCCGTCTTGCTTTATCTAGCCGCGTCGGTTACAGCGGTCAGTGCCGTCCTCGTCTTAGAGGAAGGCGCCGTACAGCGGTCCGTGTACTTTGTTTCCGAAGCCCTCCAAGGCGCCAAGACAAGATATACGGAGCTAGAAAAGCTAGCTTACGCATTGGTCATGGCCTCCAGGAAGCTTCGACATTATTTTTTGGCCCACCCGATCACAGTGCCTTCCTCATTTCCCCTGGCGGAGATGTTACACAATAAGGAGTCCACGGGGCACATCGGCAAGTGGGCTGCCGAGCTCGCCCCATTCTCCCTAACATACGCCTCGCGGACGGCAATCAAATCTCAAGTCCTCGCCGACTTCCTCGGAGAATGGACTCCGCCGGCTCAGCCCGCTGCAAAGCACGATGACCCGGTCTGGACCCTCACCGTAGATGGGGCTTACGGCGTCGCGGGCGCGGGTGTAGGCGTCGTAATTGTCACACCCGAGGGGCAGCACTTATTGTACTCGGCGCGCCTTGCGTTTCCGGCCGCCAACAACACAGCTGAGTATGAAGCGCTACTCTTTGGACTGACCAAGCTCAAGGCAATCGGTGCGCGGCGAGTGCTCGTCCGCACGGATTCGCGTTTGGTGGCCGACCACGTAGACAAGTCATATCAAGCCAAGGACCCTGAGCTGGCTAAATACCTCGCCGCCGTAAGAGCCAGGGAAAGGCATTTCTTGGGCATCACAGTCAAGGCCATCCCTCGCGCGAAAAATGAGCAGGCCGACCCTCTCGCGAAGGCGGCTAGCCAGCAGGTGCCACTCCCTGACGGGGTGTTTTATGAAGTATTGCCACAAGCGGCCATCGCGCAGGACAACCGGGATGCGGCTCTCGTTCACCACATCGTCCAGCAGGGCGACTGGCGAGAGCCCATCTTCAATTTCCTGCAGGGCATCACCGAGCCAGAGGACCACGCCGAGCTCTGGCGTCTGCAACATCGTGCCAGATCCTTCCAGGTGTTTGAAGGGACGCTTTACAAGCAGGGAGTCTGTGCACCGCTCCTGCGCTGCCTCTCCCGCGAAGAAGGGAAGAAGCTCCTCGCGGAGATCCACGCGGGGGCATGTGGGTCTCACCTCGCGCCGAGGTCATTGGTCGGCAAGGCATTCAGGCAAGGCTTTTACTGACCGACAGCTATTGTTGACGCCCAGGACCTCGTGCGTCGGTGCCAGGGGTGCCAGTGGATGGGGCGCATCATCCGCAGGCCCTCGACGAACCTCAACCCTATTCCCCCGGTGTGGCCGTTGGCGCGCTGGGGTGTCGACATAGTAGGGCCGCTCCCCCGAGCCCCAGGAGACCTGCGGTTCATGGTAGTTGTGCTGGAATACTTTTCCAGATGGCCGAAGGCGGTAGCCCTGGCCAAGATAACCTCAGCGGCCATGCAGCGCTTCCTCTAGCAGAACATCATATGTCGCTTTGGCGTGCCCAGGGAACTCACCGTCGACAACGGTCTCCAGTTTGATGCCGCCCCATTCAAGGAGTTTCGTGGCGACATGGGCATCACGATTCGGTTCGCCTCGGTGGGGCACCCCCAGTCCAACGGAGCAGTCGAGAGGGTGAACGGTGCCATCTCTATCGCCATCAAAAAGCACCTAGTCGGGCTGCTGAAGGGCAGGTGGTCGAGCGAGCTTCACAGCGTCCTCTGGTCCCTTCGCACAACGGTAACATGCCCGACGAGGTTCACGCCCTTCAAGCTTCTTTTTGGTGATGAGGCAGTGACGCCTAAAGAAATCAGGGCTGGATCGCGAAGGGTCCTCGTCCAAGCACCCGATGAAGAGCGTCGCGTGTCCTTGGACCTCCTCGATGGGGCGTGAGCCAGCGCAGCCCAACATGTTGAAAAGTACGCCCGGCAGACAGTACGTACTCGAGACCGGTCCGTATATCCGCGAAGGTTCAAGGCCGGGGATCTTGTCCTCAGAACAGCACTCCATGCGGAGACCGTTGGCAAGCTGGAGTCCAAGTGGGAGGGTCCATACATTGTGGCTGAAGCATTGCAGAAGGGAGCCTACTGCCTCGCCACGCTCGAGGGACAAACTCTCCGCCACACATGGAACACGGAAAAATTGCGGCGATTTTACGCCTAGAAGCAGGATGAAAATTATAACGGCATCAACCCCTCCTTGTACCATGCTCGCCCGCGCAAACGGGAGTTCAATAAAGCTCGCTGTTTCCACAAATAACATTGTCTGGCCGCAATGTACAAAGGATAACCCGGCTATAAATAAGACGTAGCGTCGAGGTCCACCTCCGCACGCGACAGTCTACGGACTATAAATAAGACGTAGCGTCGAGGTCCGCCTCCGCACGCGACAGTCTACGGACTATAAATAAGACGTAGCGTTGAGGTCCGCCTCCACACGCGACAGTCTACGGACTTTAAATAAGACGTAGCGTCGAGGTCCGCCTCCGCACGCACCAGTCTGCGGACTTTAAATGAAGTCGTAGCGTCGAGGTCCGCCTCCGCACGCACCAGTCTGCGGACTTTAAATGAAGTTGTAGCGTCGAGGTCCGCCTCCGCACGCACCAGTCTGCGGACTTTAAATGAAGTCGTAGCGTCGAGGTCCGCCTCCGCACGCACCAGTCTGCGGACTTTAAATGAAGTCGTAGCATCGAGGTCCGCCTCCGCACGCGCCAGTCTACGGACTAAATGAGACGCAGCAGGAGGGCGTCCTTGTGCGCACTCTCCGGACCATAAACAAGACGCGAATCCCGCGTACGCACAGGCATTGCTCCTGTGCGTACTCTAAGAGTATAAAAAAACAGCATACAATGTTAAGAGCGGGTGCTTCGATTTTCCACAAAAATACCGGGGTTACATGACCACAAGCAGGAGCGTGTACCACACCGCTCCCCTAACCAACCGCTCACCCTTCGCGCGGTCCCGATGGACCCGCGCCGCTGTGGGGACGCCTGGGAACTCCTTCGAGCCAGCGGAGGAGGTCCCTGCCCCCGTGTAGCGTGTGCTGCACCGTGACCCTGGCCGCGTCCTCCCCGATGTAGCCCCAGATCTGTTGGTGGAAGTTTCGGAGGCCAGGATCAATGAAGCGGATAGCATCTGACAGCGCCTTCGGCCGGGCAGGAAGATCCAACTGAGGGTTCGCCAGCTCGTGGACATGTCTGCACCCATGAGTGTGAAGCAGGGCAAGGGCGAGGTACGTACCAAGGAAGCTGCAATGCTCGCCAAAGGTCTTCGCGCTGCGGAGAGCAACGCCGGCACCTTCCTCGACCAGCCCAAGCGTCTCCACCAAGTCCCCCGGCCCATGGGTAGCGTCCGGCACGTCGACACACAGGTCCCTAGGGCCTGGTTCAGAGACTCCATTGCCCTCCACGCCAACATGCACGCATTGTCCAAGGCGCCGTCCTTCTCCGCAAGGGACTCCACCAGCTGGGCCTTCTCCTCCTGCAGAGTGGCGATCTGCTGCAAAAAGGAGGTGCGTTCCTCCGCCGCGGCGCGCCGGACTTCCTCGGTCTCCTGCTGCGCGGCCGCCAGGGTGCCCTCCAGCACGTGAAGCTGTTCGTCCTTCGCGGCATGGGCGTCATCCGCAGCACGAAGATCGACCTCCAGGGCTCTCCACTCCCGGATGCGGGCCTCATCTAGCGCGTGGCCAAGGGCAAGCGTCTGAAAATAGCAGAAAAAGTTAGAACACTCGATAGTGCGCTAGCAGCTGCGAGCGCACGTCCTTACCCTTATCTCCGAAGCCCGCAGTGCGAGTGCCAGGAGGTCCCCCTCGCACAACGACAGCATTTGTTGGTCAAAGCCGTCGCGGGCGTGCTCCGCGGCTGCATTAAAAGCACGAAGCGTCTCCGGGTGCGGGAGGAAGTCGGAGAGGACGAGCCCCGCCCCCGCCACATCAGCGGCTGCGGAGGCTTCAGCCACGTCGACGGCGGCAGCCGCCTGCAGGTCCGGCACGTCGCGCGCACCCCCGTTGCTCGATCCTTCACCACGGTCGGGAGACTTCGTCTCGCCTGATGTCGACGGAATGAGCGAGCGAATCGGGGAGAGTTTCGCGAAGTCGCGTGAGGAAAGGGAGCTGCGCCTACCTTCTGCATCCCCCGCCGCGACAGGAGGTGCTTGTTCAACCACCAATTGGGAGGCGAGTATCTCGGTGGGCGGTCGAGAAGACCCTTCGGCCGCACCGACTGCGTCGGGCGCCGCAGCTCCAAGCACAGGGCCGGCAACGATGTACCGACCCCTCGAAGGCGAAGGAGGTCGGACTCGAGGGCGTTTCGCCTGTGGCTCCACAGGCGATTCTTCCGCGACGTTAGCAGTTGCAGCTTCTGTCGCGCTTTCGGTCACTACCACCCCGGGCGCCTCCTCGACGGCCGCCGTGGGTGGCAAAGCACCGCCACGAGCAGTGTCCTCCCCCGGGTTGGCAGGTTCTGGCACAACGAGAGCCGTACTCGCAGGGTCAACAGTGCCGATGGGGGAGGCCGCCAATGGGCTCGGGGCACCGCGCTCTCCCGAGCTGGTTCAGCCGGATCCATCACCGGCACGACTTGTCCCGTCGGTGCCAGCCCCCCCGGCGCCAGCTGCCGAGGAGGCTGGCGGACTGGATGCGGCAACCTCGGAGCAAGCCCCCGCTTGGCTACCGCCACCACGACGGCTCGAAGCCCGTGCGGGAGTCTCCGTCGGCACAACAATGCGCAGAGCCTCGCACGTGCGGTTTATCCGCACCTGCTTCGCCGTCTTGGTTGCAGCCTCGCGCAGCTTGTGCTCCTTGAGTGTGTACGGGCCCAAAAACGTCGCAACCACGCGTTCCGCATCTTCCAGCCGAGCCACTGCACAAAAGGCAACAAGTTGGTCAGCGGGGGACTACGCAGGCACAAAGGGATGCGCACCAACGCACTGCGTGACTTACAAGGAGCGGAGGGTGGATGCAGGCAAGACAACGACGGACGCACCCCATCCTCTCGGTCATCGCCCCGTCGCCCGTACTTCCACCGGGCGAAGAGTGGCGCCACCCCGTACATCGTAAACTCTTCAGCCAAATCACGCATATTCAGCCGACGTGCAACACCAGTAAGCCTCCACAACCTCTGTGCGTCATCCGCCTCCGGCTTCACACTCGGCGAGCTATTGAACGAGATTGGCCCACCCCGGCACAGCAGGCCACTCGTGCTGGTCACGACGTAATAAAACCACTAGCGCGTCCAGCCGGATTCCCACCTCTCCAAATTGGCCGGCGCGGGGAATAGCGTCGTGCAGGACCCTCGCAGCACAAAATCCACGCTGCCAAAATTACATACAGCCCCCTCAACCTTCTTGGGTCGACAGCACGCGTCATGCAGGGTGGCGAACAGGCTCGCGCTGGGACGCCGGCCTTCCGTCCGTGTAGCCCATGTGAAGACAGCCAGGCGGACTATGGCGTTGGCGTCAAGCTGCGCCGCTTCCGCACTGTAGAGTCCGCAGACTTCGCCACAAACATCGTTGAGGGCATTCGAAGGCCAGCATCGAAGAACGCGACAAAAATGATCACCCTAGTCTCCTGGGGCTTCGGCTCCGTCTCATCTCAGTGGGGTAGGCGAGCCCCATCGCGCTCCTCGATCTTCCCTTCCCGTACAAGCCGCTGCAGCGTCTCTTCGGTCACGCGGCTCCTTCCTAGCACACGGGAGCAGCGACCCCCCGAATATTCCATAGCGTCCCACTGCTTGTTGCCACGTGAACGCCCCCGCAGCACCAGCTCGTAGTCTTCAGAAGGGAAGGACAACTCCTCCCGGCTAGACGAGGAGCCGCCACCGGGAGGGTAGGAGGCACCATTGTGACTGGCCATTGGTCTCTAAGATTAGGGCGAAAGGGCTATCAGCACGAAATAAGTAGAGCTAGGAGGCAGGCGAAATAAAACACCCCTAACACAACGATGGTGCTTTATAAAGCCCGCTCGCCACCTCCACGACCAGAAGCGTAGCCAGATTCAAACCACCAGCGGTTCGACTACCCATGACTAGAAAGAAGAACCGCCGACATCTGGAGGGGCGTGCCTGGTAGGTGGCCAGGCAGCGCACAACGCCAGCACGGGCCCGACACGCGTCCCACTTGCCTAGGGAAGAGGCGAACGGCCGCGCTCACGCAACCGCTCGTGTCCCACGACGCACCAGGCGTAAATCGCTGCGTGCCCCACCCATGGAAGGCAGATTGCACGACACGACAACCTGCCCCCTGACAGGTCAGGCGCCGGCACGATTCCAGCCGCCATTAAAAGCGCACTACCAGGCTGCGGGGTCACAACGGCCCTGAAGTGCAACGACGTTGGCGGCTCAAGGCCCGCCTTGGCAACTGCGTCAGCCACAACATCGACCCGGCCCCCAGCGCCGGCACCACAGCCAAGCGGTCTGACCTAACAACGGCAGCCCCGATTGCATCTCTCCGAAGGGTAGGGGCGGCGCGCGACGCGTCGCCCGGCAAGCGCCCGGCTCGCCGCCACCCGCTCGAAGGGTAGGGGACGGCGCGCACGCGTCTGCCGGTGGGGCGCCAGCTCGCGCCACCCGCTCGGAGGGTAGGGGACGGAGCGCGCGCGTCTCGCCGGCCAGGCGCCGGCTCGCCGCCACCCGCTCGAAGGTATGGGGCGGAGCGCGCGCGTCTACTTCGGCTGGCCGCTAGCTCCGCTGCCACCCGTTCGGAGGGTAGGGGACGGAGCGCGCGCGCGTCTACTTCAGCTGGGCACCAGCTCCGCTGCCGCCCGTTCAGAGGGTAGGGGACGGAGCGCACGCGCGCGTCTTACCGGCTGGCGCCGGCTCGCGCCACCCGTTCGCAGGTAGGGGACGAGCACGCGCGTCTACCGGTGGCGCTAGCTCGCGCCACTGCTCGAAGGGTAGCGAGCGGAGCATGCGCACGTCTCGCCGGCAGGCGCCGGCTCGCGCCACCCGTTCAAGGGTAGGGGCAGAGCGCACGCGCGCGTCGCCTCGCCGCCACCCGTTCGGAAGGTAGGGGAGCGCGCGCGCGCGTCTACCGGCCAGGCGCCGGCTCGCGGCCACCCGTTCGGAGGGTAGGGGACGGAGCGCGCGCGCGTCTACTTTGGCTAGGCGCCAGCTCCGCGGCCACCCGTTCGGAGGGTAGGGGACGCAGCGCGCGCGCGCCTACTTCGGCTAGGCGCCAGCTCCGCGGCCACCCGTTCGGAGGGTAGGGCACGAAGCGCGCGCGCGCCTACTTCGGCTAGGCGCCAGCTCCGCTGCCACCCGTTCGGAGGGTAGGGGACGGAGCGCGCACGCGTCTACTTCGGCTAGGTGCCAGCTCCGCTGCCACCCGTTTGAAGTGTAGGGGACGGAGCGCGCGCACGCGCGCGTACTTCGGCTAGGCGCCGGCTTGGAAGGAGGCACCCGCGCGCGTCTACCTCAACTGTAATCTAACCATCGGCCTCGACTGCGGCCCCAACCGTCCGTCAAGTTCGGAAAAGTTCACAGGCCGCAGGGACGGGGGGGGGGGCCAAAGGACTCGGCAACATGGCTTCGGCCCTGTGAAGCCCTTTACCATGAGAGGCTCCTGTTGTAGGGGTGGCCCCCACCTAAACCCAGCAGGCCTGGTAGAAGGCTATAAGGCCCAGAATAGGCCATGTGTAATGACATAAGTGCCCCTGAAGGGAAACTTAGATGTAAGAGTATAATTGTAAAAGCACTCCCCATGTGTGTGTGTGTGTGTGTGTGTGTGTGTGTGTGTGTGTATACGAGAAAGGCCAAGCCATTGCTGTCACTTCTCCCAACTCTCCACTACCATCTCTCTCTCTGTTTGGTCTGTAACCACAACAAGGGGCAAATTCAAATCTGATCTGTCATATTTTTCTGCATATTTTATAGCATACCCGAAAGCTATGTTTATAATTACATAGTTATGTAACAGCGTTTGGCAACTCCTAAGTGCACTATTACACATGTAGGAAACTATGCTGATCTCAGGTACAAGGATTACATAGTATCATTGTGTGAGACAAACTGATGATACATAAAAATATAACAATCTCAACAGTATCTCAAGGTGGATCAATCCAATACTATGTTTTCTAACATGTGTCCACATTGTTGATTTGATATTCCTATATCCATGATCCGTGAAATATGATCATCAATCAATATATGTGCTGATCTAAATCATAATTGCTTCATATAATGATGTAAGATCAAGGATAATTTAAAATAACATCAAAGCATTAATAAAGAGTTCCACGAATAAGTCATATACTTGTTGATAAATATGAAAGATATTTATTCAAAAGATAAAATAATATATTATTTAAAAAATCATAAATATAGAAGTGATATAATCATCTCTAGGATTACCTCTAGATATGGAGATAGGACAGGAGCTTTACCAACCAATTAAAAGGAGAATTACGGCTATCAATCGGTAATAAGGGAATGTTCGCATGTATATAATTTTACTTGTAAGTGTTGTGATACTTGTGAACAGTTTCATCGATCATTAATTTGTGAGATGTACTGTATTCCTATATATCCCGTAGGTGTCAATGTGTCGTGCCTTCTCTACTTTTAAGGGAAAAAACACCGTGAGTATGACGACGTAGCTAGCTGCACGTACTCGAGCTTTGGATCAGAAAATAAAAAGCTAGGACCATCGCCTAATGCTTACTAGTTGCTACCCATACAAAATTTCGGTAAATGTTCATATATATCAGCTAAAAGAAAAGGGCTCTGCACCGATGTCGGAAAAAAAAAAGATCCAAAGCATATGCTCCCTCCACTCCGAAAGGAAAGCCGCCTTTGTATACCATTCATATCATTGTATTAAGAGTCAAAAGCTAGCGGCTTTTGGCTTTTGCTACAGTATCTAACTTTCAAACGGAGTATTTTTTCAAGATGGGTCTACAAATTAAACGATCTACATGTTAAAAGCCCAACATCTGTACCAGCCAAAATCACAAGTGAGTATCTGTCTCTCCGTAATCTGTACCGTAAACAGCTAAAATTCAAAAATTTCAGCTAAAAGCCATAAGCCGCAGCTGAATAGAACAGGCCCAGATTACTTATGATAAAGCTACTATCAAGAGAGTGTTGAATGTGTTGATGTTTAGGCTGCATGAAGAGAATATATTTGAAATTTTGAATTGAGAAGGAAATAATTTGAAATTTTAATCTAACATGGATATCAAATATTTGTTATGTTTGACATTTCAAATACTTATGAATTTGAAATTTCATTGTTGGCTATTTTTTTTTTCTGAAATCTAATTATTCAAACTCAAGTATCATATTTACTTTAGTTGTTACTAAAATATAATCTAACATATATCATATGTTTTATTTTCAGTTTCGAATTAGGGCTGCACATTTCAAACTTAACAAAAAGAATGGCTTTCATATCTTTTCTTCAAAAAAGATTTGAATTAAGTTCGTGAAGACTCAAATGGCCACATGGCGAAGAATTATCGTGCTGATTAAATTTCCCTGTTATGACTCCTTAAAGTTTGTAATGATATGATATGGCAATTTAATGCTATATTATCTTAGATGTTTCCTTATACTAGTCAGATTTGCATAAAAGCCAAATCTAACATTGTTCAGTCAACAATCTAAAAAAACCTCAATCAACAGCTGAGATTCAAACCTCGCACTACTATAAAAAGGCTCATCACGGATGGTTTGGAACCGTCATCACAGATAGTTTTCGAACCGGCTGAATTTATATGTCTGTAATAATAGGTGGTTATCACAGATGGCTCTCAAACCATCTGTGATAATTACAACATAGACGGTTTTTTCGAAAAACTATCTGTGATATTCTAGTATCACATACGGTTCTTTAATATAGCCGTCTATGATATATCAAGTATCACAGACGGGTTTTTCTAAAAAACATATGTGATATATCAAATATCACAGATGGATAATACCATAAACCATCTGTGATATGTCATATATCACAGATGGTTCTCAGATGTAGCAGTTTATGATATCTTAGATATTACAGACGGCTAATACTAAAAACTATCTATGATAGCTGTTTAAGTACCTACATTATTTCCTATTTTTCGGCTAGCCTTAGAAAATGCTAGGCATGTCCTCTGAAAAGAAACAGATCACATAGATAGCAAAAATAATCATTACACAGATCTCAACTAAATGATGCACATTTGAATGAATTATTTGATTAAGCACAATTGAGTGATTACAATTATATCAAATATTTTAACATCTAATCATCGCTGGGGTAGAACTCTCTAGTCTTGTTTATGACCACCGCTATCAAGAATTGGGAGAGCTTTCCTCCAATTTCGGCGAGTACATATATTACACCCCTTCTTCAACATATTCTGCTCGGCCGCTCTTCTAAAAGATGTTACAAATTAATGTCAAATTAGATTATTAATGCTACTATAGCTAATTAACCAGCCTAACTATACTTACACATATAATTATCAGTCACCTAATAATAAATTGTCTATATCTAAATTAAGTAGCTAGCCACGTATTCATGAAGCAGTATGCATGTATGTATGTGTATATATAAAGTAAGAATATATTGAAGTAAACTAGGAGTGCTGATCTATTCTTAAAATGGAGCAAACCACCATCTCTCACTAAACCTAGCAATCATCTCTTTCTATTATAAGGCATATTAGTTATTAGAAGCAAATACTAACCTCTGATCATCATGAACAAATTGATCTATAAGCAAGATCTACAAGCAGTATGTTTTCACCAAACTCTCCAAAACCAGTCACCTCCTTCAATGCAGCGTAATGAAGACAAATCTATTGAGACCACGTACGCTGGCTATTTAATAACATGGCATATCCCAGACAGTTCTAACTATAAACCGTCTGTGATATGAAACTATCACAGACGTTTTGCATTTATAACAGTCTATGAACTTTTATGGACGGTTATTAATACGAACCATCGGTGATGTCTGCCATTCTTATAGACGGTTTATATCAATAACCGTCCATGAATTATCACAGACGATTATTGATAGAAATCATCTATGATGTTTTGTATTATCACAGATGATTCATAATAATAACCGTCTGTGAGAATATCATAGACGGTTATTCATATGAACCATCTGTCGTAGTTGCGTATCATAGACGGTACACGGTCACACTTGTAAAATCATCTGTGATAATTATATAGCCATTTAGTATAGCTTCTTTTGTAGTAGTGTCTATCACTTACCTCTACGGTGGTAAGATGATGCATGTACTAAAACAGCTCTACAAATTAAACATTGCCCTTTCAGATAACTTCGAGTAACAGCGATTTCAACAATAGAAGTTATACTCAAACATGATCCAGCATTATCGCCAGTCACTTACCAATG
Source organism: Dendrocalamus sinicus (assembly GCA_036346575.1). Lineage (NCBI taxonomy): Eukaryota > Viridiplantae > Streptophyta > Magnoliopsida > Poales > Poaceae > Dendrocalamus > Dendrocalamus sinicus. The sequence goes on from CM070667.1 coordinate 8,140,094, forward strand.
ATTGCGCAGTAGTCGAGCTAGTACTTGGAACATAGAAGTTATACTAGCTAATCGATCTACTATTGCATACGATCTCTCTAAAGGCATCCTATGCGTTACATGTTCGATCGTTAACTACATACAAGTATAACTATACTCGATCCGGCCCTCTCTCTCCGTATGTACGAATTCGATGTTTCGGATCGAAAATGGATAATATAGGTGAATAGTATATTTATACATAAAGAAATATATACTGAACCATACCACCATTACTTCAAGCTTTCAACTAGCAATACATTCATCTAGATTACTTAAGTACGATAGCTAACACAACGCAAGTTCAACATAAGCGATAAATTCGTACATAAGTTCGAAAACTGGTAAATTCATACATGAGTTCAAAAACGATAAATTTTTACGCAAGTTCAACATAAACGGGGAGGATTGGTGGCGACTGGCTAGTGTGTCTAGACTCTGGAGATAGGTTAGGACTTGGGTAAAATCTAGGCTGGTTAGTGTCAATGATAGTTGATGGGTTGGGCTGGTTGGGAGTACTAACTTGTTTGTTAGATATCCGATTGGGTAGTATCCAATTTATCATTTATTGATGCTATTTGGTCAGATTTTAGCTCTCCTGTTTCCTCTACTGTATTTGGCAACAACTATCTGGAGACAACTGGATTCAATATCGGATACTAAATTGTATTACCATATTCAGTACCAGATCGGTTAATATTAATCCGTACCATATGTACCCCTACACACACATAGATAGATCGACACCAATCATGGGATAGTGCAGTGAAGGAGATAGATATATACACACACACACATACATACATAGATCAACACCAGTCATGGGAGATTGAAGTGAAGGACATGGAGTATGTACCAAAGTGTTGCATCCTTTGCAAAGGTGTAGAACCATGTTGCAAATGTCCATGGTTCATTTGTGTTGAACAATTAGTAAGCGTGTTGAGTTAAAATTTGATTTTGTGAAAGTTTATAAGTTTTCAGAGTGTCTGTCAGGTGCAGTCTAACCAGCCTCTAGGTGGCAATCAGAACGCTACGCTAGGGTAGTGTGACTAGTTTCTAGTTGGTGGCTGCTTTTTTCCAGAGAGGTGCTTGCTTTTGTGCACGAGAGAAAATATAAGAGGTCCAACTGGGCAATGGGTGATAGTTCGACTGGGTTTGGCTGAGTGGTTAGACTGGCGTGGGTGCTACAGTCTGACCGGCTTCCTTGTTACTAGGTGAAGTTTTGGATATTTGTAGGAAATGGCTATGAGTTGGGTTTTGGAGTCCTAGGTTATTACATTGATGGTGCATAAAGTATGTTGGACTAACGAATGTCAAGTTGTGAAGTACGTGTGCCTGAAAATAATTTATTGGCCTTTGAATGTTCAGGGAAGCTTGGAGGCAACCATGGTTGATAGCGTAGAGTGGGACTAGGCTCGGGGGATAGGCTGTGGTACAGTCAAGAAGCCCAGGCGAGATGGTTGAGCTCAAGGAAGGCACAGAAAAGTTAAGGCATGTTAAAGGGAATATTCGAGCAACGGTTATCGAATGGTGTGGTCGTTGCAAGTGAAGTATGGTCGATGGGAACCAACACAGAGAGACTTGCTGATGCATGAGCTATTAGTGAACTTACACATTGCAAATATGGTGTTGCTTGAAAAGGAGGAGATGACCATGGACGAGGCTCAAGGAAGAAGTGAGGTGCACAGTCAAAGTGAGGGTGCAAGCCAAAATACCAAAAATGGCAATAGGACAAAAACCGCGGTGCATGGAGGGCGTTAGGAGAGTGGTTTAGGTTAAGGAGACACTGAGGAGACCAAGTGGATGGGAAGCTTGCTCCTTAGTAAGTTTGGGCTTATGTTCTTTGCGAAGCATGCATAAGTCATGTGTTAGTGCAAAACCTAGTGTGTATAGGGTTAACGAGTTTTCCCGATTGTGCTATTAGATAGTATCTATTAGGGTTAGAGGTGGGCTAGTTGCTCCAACTATATGAGTGGGATTGGTTGGAGACCAATGAACCATCCATTCATTATGGTTTGTGAGAGAGACTTCCTTGTGGTGGAAGTTTTAGGTGAGTGCTCTTGTGAGAGATTTATCCTCTATAGTGAAGTGGCTATAAAACCTTCTTCTAGAAGTTGTAATAGATCAATCTTGTTCATTCTACATAGTGTGTTCTTGCTCTTATTGATTTTGCACTTATTTTGGTTATTCTTTTGCACTCTCTTCTTCTCTCTTGATATTGGTAGGATCCATGAATGTGTAAGTGATGGAGATGTCTCATGAAGATCATATAGCATCCATCTAGAGACCAACCATAGTAAGATCTTGAAGGTTGTCCGATTTGGTTCTATTTTGAGCTCTTTTAATGTTACCTTGTTCCTAGCTTTTAGCCTCGAATCTTTGAGTGTTCTTGCTTACTTTGACAAGTGAGAACTCATCTAGAGCCATCTTGGACATCTTCAACTCATGAGCAAGTTATATCTAAAGTTTTTGAGTTTTGCTCGATTTTGGTGCAACCTTACTTGTCTTGAGTAAAGGTTATAACTTTATCCAAGATCCATATGATCCTCAAATGGATTAGGTTCTCGAGATCCTCAGCAAGATGTGTGTAAAATTTCAAATCATTTGGAGATGTATTTTGAACATTGCATCATTTTTTATTTTAGCTTGGGCTGATTTCTAGTTCTGTAATTAGGGGTGCAGTCATACCAGCCATCCCTGGTGGTTAGATTGCTCAGCCAATCCATCCACTTACTCATAGTGGTCCAATCGACCCTGAGTTGAACCCCATTTGCTTGTGTGCTTTTATGAGTGCTTTGTTGAAGAGCAAATATAATATTTTTCGCCTTCAGTAACTAGTGGAGTAAAAGTTTTGAAATACCTTTTGGAAGTTTGAATTTGAAGGTATCATTCATGCCCTTCTAATTGCTATATTGGGTCCAACAAGTGATATTTGAGCCCAGTTATAGGTCTAAGAGTTTTGGCATCGGATCGTTATTCCACCAGGCTACCAGTCTTTGATGGTGTTGACTATCCCTGTTGGAAAACTCGAATAGTAGACTACATCCAACCCAAGGGCAACCACTTTGGGAGAAAGTTAAGAGAGCTTATGTCGTGCCTGCTGATGACCAGATCACTCTGATAAATATTGTGGATGTAGAGACAAACAACAAGGAAAACAACTAATTGATTTAGGGGTTTGGTAGATCTAAGTTTCATTGAGTGTCCCACTTGTCATTTGCTCATGAGATATGGAGGATCCTCACTAACTACTATGAGGGCTCCACAACGATTAAGGAAGTGAGACAAAATCAATTCAATGAAGATTACTCCAAATTTGAGCAAAGGCCTAGTGAATCTTTGGATGAGTTGTTTTTCAGGTTCACAAAGATTCTTAACAACTTACAGGCAGTTGGCTTAACTTACTTTGAGTCTGAGAATGTACGCCAAGTGCTTGGTGCCTTGGATGTGAATGTTTGGGGATAAGACTATATCCATTAATAACAACATTGTCATAAATGAGCCTACCATAGATAAGCTCTACTCAAGGTTAAAGACGCATGAGATTATTTTATCTGTCATCTCCCAAAGATATAGTCGATGTCTCTTGTGATTGACCCCGTGAAGAATGGGTCTTCTCGATCATTGTATTTTAGCTTTTTTTTTGTATTTTTCTTGTCCACTTTTCATGAGTTAAGTGATGAGCAATTTGAGAAGCTACCTGAGGAAGACTTAGCTCTTCTATCCATAGGAAGAGAGGAACTCCCTTCTTTTGTTTTGAATGTGGTGGGCCAAAATCATATTCGAGCAAACTACCCTAAGCTAAAGGACAAGGAGGAGGAGTACCACAAGTCTCTTTGAGCTCACAATGGCATGTAGAAGAACCCTAACTACCGCAAGTTTGTCAATTGGGTCCTCACTGTTCTTGAGATTGTCAACATGAGCGATGTGGACTCGAAGACTGATGAGGACAAGGATGACCGGTGAGGCAAGAAGAAGAAGGATATCTCAGACATCACTAGCTTATGCTTTATCGAGCTTGAGGACATTTCCAAGGGAAACACCGAGGAAGTATCCGACGATAGTTCCATCTACAGTAATCTAAATGAGGTATGCCCTTCTATCAAGAATATGAAGCGTGTGATCATTTACTATAGTAGAGAACTTGAGGAGAAGTGTAAGAAAATTGAGTCATGATTGTGTAATTGAAACTTGCATGAAGAACTCGCTAGGCTTAGATATTTAATTCTCGATGATGAAAAATGTGATTCTTGCATTGCCTTACACTCTGAGTTAGATAAGTTTAGGATTACACATTCTTCTATTGTTAGCCAATTCCTATGGGCTTCCTATAGGCTAAGGATGAACTAGTGACACTGAAGTCAAGCAATGATCAAGTTAGTATAGGCGCTATTGCTTTAGATCCTATTACTTCATCTTGCTCGAACTATGCCTTGCTTGAACTAAAACTTGAAAGTGGCACTAAAACCTTGCTTCAATTTAGTCCTAAAAATTCACATTCACATTGCGAGTTTAGAGAGCAAAAATTAAAATAATTGACCGAAATTGCTCCATCATTCTAAAGCTGAATCATATGAAAATTGCTCCAAATTCACTAATGAGATTGAAGCTCTTAACAAGACACTTGAAGAGGAATGTAAAAATAAAAAACTCTTATCCATGACTGCATCTAAGAAATCCATTGATTCTACTGCTTGTGCATTTTGTGCTGAGATTGAAAATAATTTTGATGAGATGCATAAGGCTTTTATTGTCAAATTTGAGAAGTAGCTAGATAGGATTAAAAAAACTTCTTGTGTGTCTTGTGAGGCCTTAAAAGTAAAGGTAGCCATCCACAAAAAGAGATATGCAAAAGCAACCGAGAACATTGAATGTACCATATGTGCCAACCCAGCCAAAGAAAATGATTGTGTTAAGAAAACATTAGAAAGATTTTCTACTGGCAAGAAGAATCTAAATATGATCTTAGATCAATATGAGGTGAGTGTCAAACATAGAGGTGTATGGTTTAACTTTATTAAGCATTCTAAGAATCACCCTTCTCAAATTCTTAGAGCCTTGGATAGTGGCAAGTTTAAGGTAAAAGCTCCTGAGCCAAACAAGATAATTATCAAGTCAGCTGGATTTATCCAAACCCTTCTAGTACTATTGGTACTTCTACTTCATCAAGTAAGACCCCTCAAAAGATCAAATACCAATATATCTTTTTCAAGAAGGATAGCCACATAATCAAGTTTTGTTTTTGGAAGGACAAGCTTGAGTGAAAAGAGTATGTGCGAGCCTTGAATGACATTAGTGGAGTGTCATCAGTCCAGAGTGCATCTAGAGCTAGGCCTAGAGCTATTATGGTTCTTAGTGTAAAATCTAAGCCTAGGTTTGTAGATGGCTTCTTTGACTCCTTTGCTTGTGCTCAGCAGTGTAGGGAGTATAGAATACCATGAGGGATCACGAGTGTCTACTAGACAGGGGGAGCATATGTCTTTTTGCTAATGTACCTAGGAGAGGGATCATCTAGGTTTTAGTTGAGGATTTGGTCTTGGATAGGTTAGTCTATTTGAGTTGTGTCTTTCTCAGGAGTGTCCTCTCTCCTTTAGGTCTTCTAGAGTCTTTTATCCTATCTAGGTTGACCTCGCTTCTTTAGTCACTAGTATCTAGTAGTGAGAATATCTAGTGTTGTTGATTCGCTCCTTAGCTTGAGTTCTTTTTGGCCTAGAGACCTTTGTGGAGTAGAGGGTGATGTTTTGTATTATGTGTCTTGTGCTTGTTGTTTAGGTTTTGGTGATCCTAGTATCTTCTAATTGGTTGCAGTTTCTTATCTTGGTATCTATTTCTTCAATTAGCTTACTTCTTTCCTACAAGTGGTATCAATTCCATAATTGATGTATTTCGATTTTGCTTTAGTTATCCTCCCTTTGAAACCATATTGAGAAGAGTAGAGTAGTGCTTTTTGTGTCAGGTTTGAGTTTTAACTCATTTTCACTCTTTTAGCCTTTTGTTTCTCTTGTTTTACTTCTTGCAATGAATTTGAGGTTATTTACCTTTTTTTGTTTGGTTTAAAGAGTTTGAACTATGTTGCATTCATTGTAAGATATTGCATATCTAATTTTCTACAACTACAACTAGTTAAATATCTATGGAGCTCTGACTATTGCTCATGAAATATGGGATAGTTTATCTTGATTTATCATGACTTTTCATATGTAGCTTAGCTCTTTAATATGCTAGCAAATTGAAAAATGTGAAACTTAAAGTAAAGCATGTCAATGTTTGATCTCATGACTAGTTTTGGTTTAGTGATCCTTTTATGATTCATATAATGTCAAATATACTCTTTTGAATCTAGAATCTAAATTGAACTTTAGATTGAGCTATGCTAGTTCTATGTTGAAGAATGAGTTTACTTCTCCTAGGCTTTTAGACAATGGTAGGGTATTGCTTATGGACTTAGAAGTAGCTCACTGTTCTTGAACTAGATAATAAAATAAAAAATAATCACTTTTATGTGTGAAAAAACAAATCTCACCAAGTTTTCTCATGAGATGGCTTGCTATTGCATTAGGTATAAACTCAGTGGGAGTTTTGGATTACCAATCATACTTTTAAGCTTATTGCTTGGAATGGTCAACAAAGGCTTGAGATCTTGCACATGGCTAATTAAAAGTAAATAAAACAAATATTTATGAAAAATGGTTGAACCTTAGAAGGCAATTGTAGATAGCTCCTAGTCCAGGACTTGCTTTACTAAGATAAGACCAAAATATATTTAAAAAATGTTAAATGTTCTAATTGTGCTCAAATTCAAGAGCTTGGACAAAATGATTAAATAATGAAGTGTAGCACTCTAAAATGAGTCTATTATAGCTTCTTGGTTCCATTTACCTTATTGACAAGGTATAGCTCATAATTGAAGACCTTTGGCTAAACTATGATTTTGATCATGTTGGCATTGACTCAAATTCACTTAATTCATAATCTTATGCTAGTTGGCTATGCTTTGCTATATATGAATTATCATGATCTAAATAGCTTCTACTCTTTTTATGGCTTATGGTGATTCTAGCTTGAATCAACATGGATAATCTTCATAACTCCTTGTTAATATAAAATAAACAAACTACAGCCATTCCATTTGCACCATGCTCCTTCTTATATTCCCTCTTTGTTCCTCTATCTTTTCAAAAGGGGATAATTTGTCCCTTGAATTATTTGTATTAAATAAATAGAGAAGAATTTGAACCTTTGTCCATTGTCAAAGGAGGAGAATTTATACCCAAAATGCCCATTGTTCTTTTAAAAAGAAAATTAAGCCTAAAATGATAAAATTGAGCATTGGCATAAAGTTAGAGGAGCTAAAAGTGATTTTTGAGCTTTTGTAGCATTCTTGAGCTTTTCTTGATCTCATTGATATCTTCTCACTATGACCAATGTTAAATAGAATAATTGTTCTTTTATATGTATCCAGAATGAGATTTCACGTTTTCATGAAGTTGAAACTTTTTGTGGAAACTTTGTTCTTTCTTGTTGCTTCACTTTATTTCTCTCTTATTTGGTCTTTTTTAGTCTTGTTTACATCTTATGCACCAATTGGAGCTCTCTTTTGCAATTTGAACTTGTTTTTTTTTCAAAATCAACTCGATTATGCTCTCATTTGTACTTTTCGAGGTATTGCCAATGTGTTCATCAAGGGGAATATTATAGAACCACATTGAGAATGTCCATGGTTCATTTGTATTGAACAATTGGCAATCGTATTGAGTTGAAATTTGATTATGCAAAAGTTTGCAAGTTTTCATTGTTGTTGCCTGTGAACCATGGTCTGGTGGGACCGGTATCTAGGTGGTGGTCAGACCGCCAGGCGGTGTGATCAGTTTCTAGTTGGCAGGTACGTGTTTTAAGAGAGGTGCTCGCTTGTGTGCACGAGAGAAAATATGAGTGGTCTGACCAACGAATAGGTAGTGGTCCAACCTGGTTTGGTCGAGTGGTTATACCAGCATGGGTGTTGTGGTCTGATCATCTCCCCTGTTACCAGGGTTTGACCAGATTGACTCATTCGGTCAGATCAGCTGCTCAATGGCGGTCAGACCGGCTATGACTGAATGTATTCGAGAAATTTTGGATATCGATGAGAAATGGTTATGGGCTGAGTTTTGGAATCCTAGGTCATTACATTCATAGTGGATGAAGCATGTTTAGACTAACATGGGTCAAGTTGTGAAGAACTTGTACCTAAAAGCAATTTCTTGGTCTTAGATGTGAAGGGAGGCTTTGAGGCAACTATGGTCGATGGCATGGACTAGGATTAGGCTTAGGAATGAGTTGAGGTACAATCAAGGATGTTGGGCAGGGTGGTTGATCTCAAGGTGGTTGAGCTCAAGTAAGGCACAGAGAAGATAAGGGATGTTTAAGGGAAGGATCAAGCAACAGTTCATAAAATGGTACGGTTGGTGCAAGTGTGACGTGGCTGGGGGGACAAACATAGAGAGACTTGCCGATACATGAGCCATTGGTGAACCTATATGTTACAGACATGGAACCTACACGTTACAGACTGGTAATTGTTTGCAAAGGTGGAGATAACCATGGACTAGGCACAGAGAAGAGGTGAGATCCATGATCAAAGCGAGGATGTTTTAGTGAAGAAGCTAAAATACCATAAATGATGATGAAAGCAAAACCATGACACTTCGACGGTTTTGAGAGAGTAGTTTAGGTCAAGGAGATGCTAAGGAAGCCAAGTGAATAGGAAGCTCCCTTCTTTGCTAGTTTGGCTTTATGTGCTTTGAGAAGAGTTCATAAGGCATGTGTGAGTTAAAACCCAGTATGTGTGGGGTTAACGAGTTTCTCCGATTGTGCTAATGAATAGTATCCATTTGGGGTTAGATGTGCGCTAGTTGCTCCATCTATATGAGTGGGAGGGGTTGGAGGAGACCAAGGAACCATCCATTCATTGGGGTTTGTGAGAGAGACTTCTTTGTGGTGGAAACTTTGCGTGTGTTCTTGTCAAGGTTCTATCCTCTATGGTGGAGTGTCTATAAAACATTCATCTACAAGTTGCAACAGATCAATCTTGTTCATCCTACTTGGTATTTTCTTGCTCTTGTTGATTTCGCACTTATTTTGGTTGGTGTTTTACCCAAACACCTTCTCTCTTGATATTGTTGAGATTCAAAGATGTGTAAGTAATGGAGATACCTCATGAGGATCATGTTCCATCTATCTAGAGACCAGCCATAATAAGATCATGAAGGTTGCTCGGTTTGGTTTGATTTGGACCTCTTTTAGTGTTATCTTCTTTCTATGGTTTCGGCCTCGAACCTTTGGGTGTTCTTGTTTGTTGTGACATGTAAAAACTCATCGATCACTTTTGATACTCGGTCACTTACAACCATCTACTCTACTCAGATGTCACTGACTGCCTTCTGTGCTCAATTGCTTACGAGCACTTTCTGTGCTTATTCGCTTACAACCGCCAGCTGTGCTCGGTTGCTTACTACCACCTCTAGTTCTTCATCACTTACGACCGTCAGATGTGCTCGGTCATTTATGACCACCTCCAGTGCTTCGTCATTGACTACCACTAATACTCGAAAGCTTACAACCACTAGAAGTGCTTGGACGCATCTGACCATCATTGATACTCGGTCGCTTATGACCACCTTTGATGCTCGGATGTTTTCAACCACTTGTGATACTCAATCGCTTCTAACCACTTGAGGTACTTGAATGCCTATGACCGAACGCTATACCCGGATGTTGCCGGCCACTGTTGAGACTCGGAAGCTTATGACCACCCACTATGTTCAAATGCCTTCGACCATCGTTGATACTCAGTCACTTATGACTGCCTTCTATGCATGGTCATTTACGATCACCTTCTGTGCTCAGTCAATTACGACTGCCAGCTATTCTTGAACATCACTGGCCACCTGCTATACTTAGATGACACTGACCACCTTCTGTGCTCGGTCTCTTACGACTACCTTCTATGCTCGGTCAACCGCTTACTGTACTAAGATGTCACCGATTGCCTTTGATACTCAAACACTCAAGACTGTCCAACTTTTGACCACCGACTACTTTCGATTGTCAAAGGCTTCCGGCTTTTGACTGCCGACTACTTCTGATTGCCGATGGCTTTTGACTTTTGATTACCGACTATGTTTGATTGCGGATGGCTTCTAGCTTTTGATCACCGACTACTTTCGATTGCTGATGGCTTCTGGGTTTTGACGGTCGACTACTTTCAATTACCGATGGCTTCTGGCTTCTGACCTTTGAATATTTTCGATTGATGATGGCTTCTAGCGTTCGACCACCGACTACTTCCGATTGTTGATGGCTTTTGACTTTCGATGGGTCTTTCCCAACAATCACTTTCGTCCACGTCGATACTAGACCCTGGTATCCTGCTATGCTAACTTCACCACCTGAACTATGTCTACTACTCCGATTTTGTTACTGTGTCATCAGATCAGTCATGCTTGACATGAATCATGCATGCTTTTAATCACCTTAATTCCATGTGTTTCTGATACTTACGAGGTTGAACGGCACAAGCTAGCATAGCCAATGCAAAGGCTACGCTATCAATGGCTACATATACTGACGAGGCTATGGATCATGCCAACGCCCACATCTACATTAACCATTCATCATATGCATGGAGAACGTGAAGCGAAGACTGAAGATGATGACCAATGCACAGCTTAATCGGAGGTATTCTATGGGTTTGGCCCACGGATATAATTAACTAGGAGCTTTTCGAGACCCCAGGAATCAGAAGACCACATCACCTATGTCAGATCTGCTATGCAAAGCAAGCCATAGAGCACACTCATATAAAGGGAACTTGTAATTTTGTTATTCTCAAAGAAATGAATAAAATACATATTTTCTCTATATTTTCTTGTGTTTATTTATGTTTGTGTACTTTAGTACGCTGGCACGCCCTAACCTTATACCCACGGTAAGAAATCTTAGAGTGATTTCTCGCGTCAAACACTAGCTTTGCCTCGGGGTACAGTTCTAGCTTATGTTCGGTGATGGATGACACCTGCAATATCCATAAGAGACCATGCGAAGGCATCTGCATTCTTCTGAAGGACCTCCAGCATGCTTTGTTCTACCTTTGTGGCCAGCCTGCCCCACACCAAGGCCTGTTTGGATGGCTCATCATTGTTGAGTTGTACTCTTTACACCTCACCATCTAGCCTCGATTTTGACATCCATCCTGGTGTAGAGGGAGGGGGTGCTACTAAGGGAGGGGCACGCCCTTCACTTACTGCATGAATTTTCTATAGTAGGCTCCATGTGTCCACACTGATTTGTCGTGTGAGGTCCTGGTTGCCTCTCACCATGATAATCCCCTGGGACATGAGAGGTTCATGCACAAGTAATTATTATGTGGGATCACCCCGAATGTATTAAGGGTAGCCCTTCCTAATATTGTGTTGTACAAGTATGGGAGGTCACAACATCGAAGTTAATCACCTCCATTCTACTATGCTTACCCTGGCCAAAGGCTACTTTGAGCGCCACCTAGCCTAGGGCCCTAATCGGGCTCCCACCAAAGCCTTGTAGTAGGACCTTGGGCCACTGGAGCCTGCTTCATGGGATGGCCATTTGATCGAAGGCGTTGATGAATAGGAGGTTCGTGGAGCTACCCCCTTCCACTAGGATCCATCTCACTTTGCACCCCCAACATGTTGGCTTTGACAACCAATGAGTCTTGGTGATGTTGGCTCGAGCCAATGTTGAGAGTACCTACACCAGATATGCGGCGATGTGGTGTATTTGGCACATGTAGGCCTCCGTTGTCGCTTAGAAGGGAACTCGAGGGATGAGCCCCTGTGATCGTGTTGGTCACTTGGTGGGGTCTGGCTTCGAGGGCTAGCATCCACAACATGCTTAATAGGATTGGATAAGCAGTATCTCCAAGGGTTGTTGTACATGTGCCAAAACTGGTGTCCTTGTGTCTTGGGAGCGATCCCCAGTCGTGCTTTTGTGCAGTGCCATGATGGTGTGTTCCCCCTTGCTATGCACTTTGCACCACGCCCCCTGTTGATGCCTGTCCTCATGACCTCGCCCCCTCCCATGACCCTTTCCTTGGATGCGACCGTGGCCTTCAAGGGTAGAGGCCTCATCGTTGCCCGTTCGATGCTGAGCATGTACCTGCCTTGGGGCCCCTTTCCTTGATTGCAATTGGTACCCTCCTTCAGGACATGGGGGTAGGCTTGATCTCAAGGGTGGGCCTTGTGACATTGGCCTCACGCCTCATCACATCCTCCTATGCTCTCGTGTATTCTTCCATCTTGTTAAAGAGCTTGGCCACTGTTCTTATGGGCTTCTGAGCATTATATTTTGAGTGCGGGTTGCAGATGGCAGTGTTGATGATTGTCGTCTTGTTGATGTCTTTTACCTAACATTAGACCTTCACAAGGTGCCTGAAGTACTCCTGTAGCTTCTCCCCTAGAGCCTGTTTTATTGTGAAGAGCTGTTCGGTGTTGACCTGCTCTATGTAGTTGCCTCAGAAGTTATTGTGCATGAGGTTATGAACCTACTCCCATGCATAAATAGAGCCTGGAGTGATTATGAAGAACTAGAACAGTGTGACCCTGTCGGGACCCGGAGCAACAACTCCAGAACCCTCTGTGTTATTCGCACTATCCCAGGAAAAGCTAGTGCACACAGATTGAACAGTGATACATATCATGCATGATAACCAAACTTTATGATAAAGCAAAAGTATGGGCCTTATGGCCAAGATTACAATAAGGTGGCTTCATGGCCAAACATGAAATAAACAGCGGACGGTAAATAAGAGGAGCAGCCCATCCTGCCCTCCCACAAGGCGAATTGACTGTAAGACGTGGCCTATTCGTCGCGATCCTCAACATAGTTGACATCGTCGTCCTCTGGCAACATTGTTTGTAGCAAGGTGAGCACATAAAGTACTCCACAAGTTACACCAGGAGATATAACAGATTTGATGCATGCATAAGGGGTTACAAAGAAAGGCATAATGTGGTTCATTTGCATAAACAACATTATTGAATTAAATACAATAACGTAAGTGCAAAAGCTGAAGTTGATACAATATATAAAAACAAGATTTAACAAAATAATAACGTTAGTGCAGGCAACAACCTAACACTAACCTAACCACGGGTATCCCACCGGACCATCTTTCAAAAGTTTCACAAATTTCCATAAACCAAATTTTATTAAAACCAAAATCTAATCCGTGAAAAACCATACTAAGCATGTCCTTGACCGTGGACACGGCTATCCAGATAGTTTGTTACTCTGCAGAGGTGTACAACTTTACCCACAAGACATGTTCTCTGTTTTGCCACCGGATTACACACTTCCTTAGGTGTGCGGCCGAGGAGATCATGATAAGGCTGTTCCAATGTTCCATTACCAAATTAGCTACGCCGCCACTAAGGTTTCACCACAACATGAATCCACATGTTGGAGCCCCTCTTGTGCCATGTGAGACTTCTCATGGCCTCACGCCACGCTCACATTCAGCCTATAACGAAACTAAAATGGAACTTCACAAATTACTTAGCGGATCTGTCCCATACCGGACTTGTGGTAGTGCGGTGTGACTTTGTAATAGTAGTTCACATCCGGTCCTTAATTTGACTTAGGCCTACCCGCATACCCCTTGTGCTGGCGGTCAACATCGAGTCAACAAACTACGACGCATGCCGGCAAGCACCCACCACCATACCAATGCCTAAGTCTAAAACAGGTTTTATCCATTTTATTTTATCAAAATTTTATAGACCTTCTTGACTCACCAAAGTCAAGAATAGATTTTATAAACCAACATTTCGTGTGAAACCAATCTTCCCACCTAAATTAATCTAAGCATGGCTAAGCAATTCTATAAAATGTTCTAGTTAATACTAATGTACCAACTAGGCTTTCATCTATGGTGACAAGGTATGTTCGTTCAAATTCGAGATTGGCCATACAAAGGGAATTGGGTGTAACTAAAGTTTTAAGCACATTTGAACTAATTTGAATAAAAGTATGCATGCATATTAATTTAAAAACAACATAAATAATTTAAATTACTGGGATCAACATGGTCAAAGGTGTAACTTGCCTTGCTCGAAGTCTTGCTGCGATTAAATCGAAGAAATACTCTCGGATTCGTAAGTAATCTATACGCAAAGAACCAAAAGAAAATCAAACAAAATTCAAATAAAATCCAAAAATTCAAAAAGAGTCCAGAAATGGATAGTTTAGGATTTTAGAAAAATTTAGAAATTTGAGCGAGTTAAATCGGAGTTAAAATGAAGAAGTTATGGCCTTCGGAAGTTCTCACGACCATGGCAAACGTGATCGGGCGGAGCTACGACCACGGCAAATGCGATCGGGCGGAGCTACGACCACGTAGTCGACTTACGACCACATGGGAGGTTTACGACCACGCGATCGACATCGACCACACGGAAGGTTTACGACTACTCGGGAAAATTACGACTACGGCCACGCACCGGTCTACGACTACGACTACACCGAGAACCTCGACCGACTACCAGAGAACTTACGACTCGACTACGAGAACTTACGACCGACTACACGAAAACCTCGACTCGACTACGAGAGAACTTACGACTCGACTACACAGAGAACCTCGACTCGACTACACGAAAACCCACGACTTCGACTACGAGAGAACTTACGACTCGACTACACGAAAACTTACGACTTGACTACACGAAAACCTCGACCCGACTACGAGAGAACTTACGACTCGACTACGAGAGAACCTCGACTTGACTACGAGAAAACCCACGACTTGACTACACAGAAAACCCACGACTTCGACTACAAAGAGAACCACGACTTGACTACACAGAGAACCTCGACTTCGACTACGAGAGAACTTATGACTTCGACTACACGAGAGAACTTACGACTACGACTACGAGAGAACTTACGACTACGACTACACGAAAACTTACGACTTGAGGCGAATCGACCACTCAAGCAGTTAACGGCTACCTAGTCATTTACGACCACATAGTCGCTACAACTACTCGGCAGCTACGGCTACGGCTAAGACTTACGACTACACGGATCTCGACCACGGAAGGGTGTTACCTTCAAAACTGGTTGGCGCGGGGTGGTCGGAGGAATCGGCGAGTGGCGAGGCGGCGGATGGTCGTAGAGGTTCGATTACTGAGTGGAGACGGTCGGTCGGCGAAGAAGCGGCGGCGCTCGAGTCTTCGGCAACAACGGGCTCCGGTGGCGGCGTCGCTCGGCGGAGAGGGGAATGGTGGTCGCCGGCGCTTGGGGATCACGAAGGCGTCGTCGGCGAGGCACGGAAGAGACCAGGGCGGCGCCAATTCCTCGCCGGAGCTCGCACGGCGGCAGACGAGGAAGCACGGGTCGGGCCGGTCGGTTCAGGCGGAGGGTAAGAGGTGGCGGCGCACAGGAAGGCGAAGGAGGGGATAACGGGCTCGGGAAGGAGCTTTATAGGGCAGGGACGGAGGTAAAGGGCTCGCCGGAGTTAAGGACTTTAGAAACAGTCGCATAACGGCGAGAGGCTTTAAGCTGACAGAAAACGGACGGAGGTGGGGTGGTTACTAGCGCGCGAGCTTAAGGGCCAATAATGGCCGGTTGCGGCGAGGAAGGAGTAACGAAGCTTTTAAAGCTCGGATGGGGTATTAATGAGGCCGGCGGTTGGGAAGAAGGAAGAAGGAAACTTCTAAATTTCTTTTTTAATTTCCAGAAGTAAATTCTCAAGAGTTAAACAAAACTTAGGGAGGGTTAAGAAAAGAAAAGAAAAAAAATAAATAAACTTTTTTTTTGCTTTAATAAAATATTTTAAATACATTTTCTTGCTTTAGATTTTTAAATAAAATCCAGATAAATCCAAATAAACTCCAGAAAATCAATAGAAGGCAAAAAAATTTTTGGGATGTTACAAACCTACCCCTTTAAAGAAATCTCGCCTCGAGATTTGAACTAGCTAGCAAAGAGATGGGGATGGTTGGCTTTGGATCTTCTTCTCGCTCCCAAGTTGCTTCGTCTTACGTGTGATTGCTCCATTGAACTCTACAAAATTTGATGGTGTTTCTTTCAGTGCAGCGCTCGGTGTCTCGAGAATCTTGATCGGTTGCTCTTGATAGGTGAGATCCTCTTGAAGATCAAGGGTTTCAAGTCTGCTTGATCCGCGGGTACTCGAGACATTTCTTCAAGCGAGAGGCGTGGAAGGCGTTGTGCACACGACATGCTTGGCGGCAAATCCAAGCGATATGCAACTTCTCCTTTGCGGCTTGAGATCTTGAATGGCCCAACGAATCTTGGTGCAAGCTTTCCCCTGACTTGGAATCTTCTGACTCCTCTGAGCGGAGATACTCTAAGATACACATAATCCCCAACCGAAAGTCGGTCTCGGCGGCGATTATCGGCATAACTTTTCTGCTGGATTGAGCTATCTTTAACTGTCTTTGATCTTCCTCACTTGATCTTCAGCATCTTGAAGTAAAGTTGGTCCCGCATCTTGGAATTCTCGGTGTTCCCAATGCAAGGGTGTTCGCACTTCGCCATACAATGCTTCAAAGGTGCCATTTGCGATGGCACGATAATGTTGTTGTAAGAAAACTCAGCATAGGGCAATGGCGATCCCAACTATTTCCAAAATCCAGAGCACATGCTCTCAACATATCCTCTAGCACTTGATTTACTCGCTCCGTCGGCCATCATCTGAGGATGATAAGCGTCTTGAAATTAAGCTTACTCCCTAACTCTTCATGAAGTTTCGCCAAAACTTGGAGGTGAACCGACTACCTCTGTCCGATACTATCTTTTTGGAACTCCATGCAAGCACACAATTCTAGCCATGTAAATCTCAGCTAACTTACTTCGAATAAGTAGTCTTGGTGGTATAAAATGAGCTACTTTGGTCAATCTGTCAATTACCACCAGTTGAGTCATAGCCGGATTGAGTTCTAGGTAGTCCGGTTATGAAGTCCATACCGATCTCTTCCCACTTCCAATCTGGTATTGGCAAGGGTTGCAAAAGTCCTGTAGGTTTCTGATGCTCTGCCTTGACTTTCTGGCAGGTATCACAAGCTTCAACAAACTCCGCAATTTCCCTTTTCATACCGACCCACGGTATCTTTCCTAAGGTCTTGGTACATCTTGGTACGACTGGATGAATTGAGTATGGAGTTTCATGGGCTTCTTGCAAAATCGTTTTCTTGATCTCTTGATTATTGGGCACACAAATACAGTTTTCAAACCAAACAGTTCCATTCTCATCTTCACTGAATCCTAGCGCTTTGCCTCTTCTCATATTTTTCTTGATTTCTTGAATATCTTCATCCACCTTTTGGGCTTCCATGATTTGATCAGGTAAAGTAGGTTGAATCTCTAGAGTTGAGAGAAAACTTTGGTTCACTGGTTTTATACTTAGACGGGAGATTCCTTCCTGAAGTCGAATATGATCTTCTTTTGACAACACCTTGTTTGCATAAGTCCTACGCTTAGCGCATCTGCCACAACATTTGCTTTGCCGGGATGATAATGAATTCCAATATTATAATCCTTGATCAACTCTAACCATCTGCGCTGCCTTAGGTTGAGTTCTGCTTGAGTGAAAATGTATTTCAAACTCTTGTGATCTGTGTATACTTCACAACGATTACCGATGAGGTAATGACGCCAGATCTTCAAAGCATGCACTACGGCTGCTAATTCCAAATCATGAGTAGGATAATTGCACTCATGTGGTCTTAGCTGGCGCGATGCATAGGCTACCACTCTACCTTCTTGCATAAGAACACAACCCAAACCTTGACGGGAGGCGTCACAGAAAACTTCAAAATCCTTATGCACATCTGGAAGGATAAGCACTGGGGCTGAAACTAACTTATTCTTGAGAGTCTGGAAACTCTGTTCACAAGCTTTCGTCCATTCAAACTTCTTTTCTTTCTTCAGAAGCTGAGTCATGGGTTTGGCTAACTCTGAAAATCCTGCTATGAAGCGGCGATAGTAACCAGCAAGTCCAAGGAAACTTCTGACTTCTGTTACTGTCTTGGGTGGCTGCCATTCCATTACGGCTTGCACTTTAGAGGGATCCACTACAATTCCTTCAGCTGTCACAATATGACCAAGAAAAGCAACCTCCTTTAGCCAAAATTCGAATTTACTGAATTTGGCATAAAGCTGATGCTCTCTAAGCTTTCCCAGGATTATCCGAAGATGATTCTCATGCTCTTCTTCATTCTTGGAATAGATAAGAATGTCATCTATGAAGATTACAACAAACTTATCTAAATACTCCATGAATACACTATTCATCATGCTCATGAAGTAGCAGCGCAATTGTTAGTCCAAAAGACATGACGGTGAACTCATAATGTCCATAACGGGTAGAGAATGCGGTCTTAGGGATATCTTACGCACGGATCTTCAGCGGTGATATCGATCTCAAATCTATCTTGGAGAAGACTCGGCTCTCTTCACTGGTCGAGCAGATCATCGATCCGGGCAACGGTACTTGTTCTTAATAGTAACCTCATTAAGCGCTCTGTAATCTACACATTCTCATGCTTCCATCCTTTTTCTTGACGAACAAAGCAGGTGCACCCCAAGGTGAAGAACTTGGTCGAATATACCCTTTATCCTCCAATTCTTGAATCTGTTTCTTCAACTCGGCTAACTCATTAGTGGCATACGATGCGGTCTCTTGAAAGCGGGGCGTCTGGGACTAGGTCAATCACAAACTCGACTTCCCTATCCGGTGGCATCCTGGTAAATCCTCGGAAATACATCCAGGTATTCCCGTACTCATGGTACTTCTTCTTGCACTTGAAGATGGTGAGAACACATTCTCCTTCTGCGGGGTTTCGGGGAAAAGTTTACTTCTACTCCTTGATCATTGGTGAGGTTATGGATCGGGTAGCACAATTAATCGACCATTGTTCTTGGCTAACGGTTCATGCCAAGAATTACATCCAATCCACGAGATTCCAACACTATTAAGTCCGCTAAAACAGAACCTCATTTATGATTAACTCTATTCTCGGACACAAGGTCACGGTTCTCATTTCCGCTCGATGGAGAGAACTATCATGGGTGTACTAAGAGAAACCATACCCAACCCATTCTTAACCACAAAATCCAAGGAAATAAAAGAATGGGAAGCTCAGGAATAAAAAGAACTGAAGCGCGCGAGTTTACAAGGAACATACCCGATCGACATACGGTGCAGCTGAGCTTCTTCGGCGGTGATGTGGTTCACACGTCCCTTAACATAGTTTTCGCTTCTGAATGCTGACCTTGATTCGACCTCCGAAGCATTTACATTAGCTGCAGCTTGAAGCTTCTTGGGGCAAGACTTGGCATAATGCCTGTTTCCTTGCAATAGAAACAGGTCACTCCATCGGATGTAGTATTACTCTTACGAGCTTGACCTTTGGTAGGAGGAAGCAGCGCTCGATGCTTGGGCGGTTGACTTGGAAAGTTGGCCGGTTAGCCGCTTGGCTGAAGCGCTTGATTGAGGCTTGAAGTTCTTTGGAGTGCGGCTTGAGGCGCCCAACCTGAGGTGGGTTACTACGGGGCTTGGGAAAACCTCCAGGGTTAGCCTTTTGTGTGGCCATCCTTCTCTTCCGATTTTCCATCTCTACAAACTTGCCCTCCTGGCGAATGGCTTTGCTAACCAACTGATGAAAGTCTGCATAGTCACTTGATATCAACTGGACAGAAATATTGTCATTTAGACCCTCCAGAAATCTTTCTTGCTTGGCTTCATCGGTAGCCACATCCTCTGGTGCATAGCGCGCCAATTGATTGAACTTTTGCAGGTACTCATTCATTGTGCGGCTTCCTTGACGCAGAGCTCTGAATTCCTTCTTCTTCAGGGTAATGGTGCCAGATGGAATATGAGCCTTGCGGAAACTCTGAACAAACTCATCCCACCACTCGGATGCAGGTCCATTAAGCTGGTGAGAAGCAAACAAGACCCTTTCTCGATCAGTGCATTGCAGAATATCTAACTTCTTGCCTATCGCGCGGAGCCAATCATCAGCATCCATTGGCTCGGCACTGCTTGAGAAGGTTGGAGGCCTTATCCTCAAAAATTCTGACATCCGGTTTTGAGGAGCTTGAGCTGGTGGCTGAGGAGCTTGTTGAGCAGGGTTGTTGATAGCTTGAGCTAACAGTTGAATCAACTGATTTTGATTTACCATCATTTGAGCGATCGGGTCCAGTTCTTTGGCGGAGGAGGAGGGATGGGGATAGACTGACTTCCTTGCGCTCGGTGTTGTTGGCGTTGTCATTGACATTCCTCCTTGTGTTCACCATCGCGATTCTTCTAGATTTAGAGGAAAGAAAGAGAGAGAACTAGGAGAAGGTCTATGTAACATTCCCACCACGAAACAAGAAACACAACAAAACTCAAGGAACAACCAACCATATTATTTTATTGAATATAACCTTGAGGTCATTGACAAAGGAATAATGACTCACAAGTATCGTTCTATAACTTTAAACTTAAACTATGGTTTCTATGGGTGGTGCTACTACTAGTAGGTGGATTTTAATTTTCTTTGGGGTGGTCCTGAATGTGAAGAACCCTCATCTTCCAAGCGGTACTTAGCTAATTCTTCTTCTGCTGCTGAGTCGCTGCGCCATGAGGCTCAACTCCTTCAAGGTGTTTTGGTACACATAGTCCAAGGACTTGGTGTCACTGCACTGCTGAGCGAGCCGAGGATTACTCTCAAATTCGTCGAGGAGAAGACTGCTTTGGAGGCGGGGTACTTTTGGGAAGTGTCGAATGTGGTGCGTTGAAGCTCTTGGGCGTAGATGTCCCTCATCTGCCGAATTGCTTCACGAGCTGCATCTTGGATTCCGTTGAAGAAGGTGTCCCGGGGTAGAGGAGCATCAAAGGTGTGACATGCTTCTTCATCTCCCACGTTGGCGTAGATCAGCACTTCCACTCTCCAACGTTCTTGATCTCCATAGGTTCCCGAATATCCTTGGTACACGGGGCGTGCCGTAACACCCAACTCTTGAAGGAGATCCCAAAGGCAGTCGGCTAGGTGTCCAGCTAGGATTCCATGGCTGGCTGTGGTAGGACGATCAGCCATCTACAATTTTGAAAAAGAAAAGGGGTTAGTCACCAATTATGCATATTATTTATATATATATATATACATATTTTTTTAAAAGAATAGACGAGTGAAGGAATGAAGGAGGTAAGAGGTAGAAGGATTTTCAAAATGTTCTTATTATATATATATATATATATATATATATATATATATTTGAAAATAAATCCTTAAGGTCATCCATTCTATTCTACCTACGGTCACGTCTTAGGGTCAACATGCTCGATACCATCTCTGCCGGGACCGGAGCAACAACTCGAGAACCCCTCGTGTTATTCGCACTATCCCGGGAAAAGCTAGTGCACACAGATTGAGCAGATGATACATATCATGCATGATAACCAAACTTTATGATAAAGCAAAAATGCACGGGCCTTATGGCCAAGATTACAATAAGGTGGCTTCATGGCCAAACATGAAATAAACAATGGAAGGTAAATAAGAGGAGCAGCCCATCCCGCCTTCCCACAAGGCGAATTGACTGTAAGGCGTGGCCTATTCGTCGCGATCCTCAACATAGTTGACATCGTCGTCCTCTGGCAACATTGTTTCTAGCAAGGTGAGCACATAAAGTACTCCACAAGTTACACCGGGAGATATAACAGATTTGATGCATGCATAAGGGTTACAAAGAAAGGCATAATGTGGTTCATTTGCATAAACAGCATTATTGAATTAAATACAATAACGTAAGTGCAAAAGCTGAAGTTGATACAATATATAAAAACAAGATTTAACAAAATAATAACGTTAGTGCAGGCAACAACCTAACACTAACCTAACCACGGGTATCCCACCGGACCATCTTTCCAAAAGTTTCACAAATTTCCATAAACCAAATTTTATTAAAACCAAAATCTAATCCGTGAAAAACCATACTAAGCATGTCCTTGACCGTGGACACGGCTATCCGAGATAGTTTGTTACTCTGCAGAGGTGTACAACTTTACCCACAAGACATGTTCTCTGTTTGCCACCGGATTACACACTTCCTTAGGTGTGCGGCCGAGAGATCATGATAAGGCTGTTCCAATGTTCCATTACCAAATTAGCTACGCCGCCACTAAGGTTTCACCACAACATGAATCCACATGTTGGAGCCCCTCTTGTGCCATGTGAGACTTCTCATGGCCTCACGCCACGCTCACATTCAGCCTATAGCGAAACTAAAATGGAACTTCACAAATTACTTAGCGATCTGTCCCATACCGGACTTATGGTAGTACGGTGTGACTTTGTAATAGTAGTTCACATCCGGTCCTTAATTTGACTTAGGCCTACCGCATACCCCTTGTGCTGGCGGTCAACATCGAGTCAACAAACTACGACGCATGCCGGCAAGCACCCACCACCATACCAATGCCTAAGTCTAAAACAGGTTTTATCCATTTTATTTTATCAAAATTTTATAGACCTTCTTGACTCACCAAAGTCAAGAATAGATTTTATAAACCAACATTTCGTGTGAAACCAATCTTCCCACCTAAATTAATCTAAGCATGGCTAAGCAATTCTATAAAATGTTCTAGTTAATACTAATGTACCAACTAGGCTTTCATCTATGGTGACAAGGTATGTTCGTTCAAATTCGAGATTGGCCATACAAAGGGAATTGGGTGTAACTAAAGTTTTAAGCACATTTGAACTAATTTGAATAAAAGTATGCATGCATATTAATTTAAAAACAACATAAATAATTTAAATTACTGGGATCAACATGGTCAAAGGTGTAACTTGCCTTGCCGAAGTCTTGCTGCGATTCGTCGAAGAAATACTCTCGGATTAAATCGTAATCTATACGCAATGAACCAAAAGAAAATCAAACAAAATTCAAATAAAATCCAAAAATTCAAAAAGAGTCCAGAAATGGATAGTTTAGGATTTTAGAAAAATTTAGAAATTTGAACGAGTTAAATCGGAGTTAAAATGAAGAAGTTATGGCCTTCGGAAGTTCTCACGACCATGGCAAACGTGATCGGGCGGAGCTACGACCACGGCAAATGCGATCGGGCGGAGCTACGACCACGTAGTCGACTTACGAACACATGGGAGGTTTACGACCACGCAGTTGACATACGACCACACGGAAGGTTTACGACTACTCAGGGAAAATTACGACTACGGCCACGCACCGGTCGACGACGACTACTGCGAGAACCTCGACCCGACTACAGAGAACTTACGACTCGACTACACGAGAGAACTTACGACTTCGACTACACGAAAACTTACGACTCGACTACACGAAAACCTCGACTTCGACTACGAGAGAACTTACGACTCGACTACAGAGAACTTACGACTTCGACTACACGAAAACCCACGACTCGACTACACGAAAACCCACGACTTCGACTACACGAGAGAACCACGACTCGACTACGAGAGAACCCACGACTTCGACTACGAGAGAACTTACGACTCGACTACACAGAGAACTTACGACTACGACTACACAGAGAACTTACGACTCACGACTACACGAAAACTTACGACTTGAGGCGAATCGACCACTCAAACAAGTTAACGGCTACCTAGTCATTTACGACCACATAGTCGCACGACTACTCGGCGGCTACGGCTACGGCTAAGACTTACGACTACATGGATCTCGACCACGGAAGGTGTTACCTTGTAAACCGGTTGGCGCGGGGTGGTCGAGGGAATCAGCGAGTGGTCGGAGGCGGCGGATGGTCGTAGAGGTTCGATTCACAGTGGAGACGGTCGGTCGGCGAGAAGAAGCGCGGCGCCGAGTCTTCGGCAACAACGGGCCCGGTGGCGGCGTCGCTCGGCGGAGAGGGGAATGGTGGTCGCCGCGCTGGGGATCACGGCGTCGTCGGCGGCGCGAAGAGACAGGCGGCGCCAATTCCTCGCCGGAGCTCGCGCGGCGACGAGGAAGCACGGGTCGGGGCCGATTCGGTTCAGGCGGAGGAAAGAGGTGGCGCGCACGTGAAGGCGAAGCGAAGGAGGATAACGGGCTCGGGAAGGAGCTTTATAGGCAGGACGGAGGTAAAGGGCTCGCGGAGTTAAGGACTTTAGAAACGATCGCATAACGGCGAGAGGCTTTAAGCCGACGTAAAACGGACGGAGGTGGGGTGGTTACTAGCGCGCGAGCTTAAGGGCCAATAATGGCTTGGTTGCGGCCGAGGAAGGAGTAACCAAGCTTTTAAAGCTCGGATGGGGTGTTAATGGAGGCCGCGGTTGGGAAGAAGGAAGAAGGAAACTTCTAAATTTCTTTTTTAATTTCAGTAAATTCTCAAGAGTTAAACAAAACTTAGGGAGGGTTAAGAAAAGAAAAGAAAAAAAAATAAACTTTTTTTTGCTTTAATAAAATATTTTAAATACATTTTCTTGCTTTAGATTTTTAAATAAAATCCAGATAAATCCAAATAAACTCCAGAAAATCAATAGAAGGCAAAAAAAAATTTTGGGATGTTACAGACCCCCTGTCTTTGTCGAGTTGTCTCCTTTCTGCGGCTTCAATGGCCATCTCATAGACACGTAAGAATTCATGGGGTTCAATGTCACCCTAGTAAGGCTCCACCGTGGGCATTTTAAAGTTCTCCAGCCAAGCATACTGCTACAAGCCCGTACTGAGGGGAGACTTGGGGTCCACCCACCGGGGGGCATTGTTGGCACCGCAGTGGCATCCCGACTCTCCATCCTTTTTGTAGCCACCTCTGTTGCTTCGGCAATAGGGGTTTGATGGCTTCGAGCCTCCTACATCTCGCATATGGCCCTCTACAGGTCGACCAGTTCCCGCTGCAATGTTTCGCAAATTGCCTCCAAGCCACCACTGGTGAGGACACTTTCTACTCGCTATGTAGTGACGGCGAGGGGTGTCAGGACTAGCGAAGGTTGTCACGTCGATGCTAGGACATTAGTGTTGCCAAGAGCCTCTGAGGCCGACTACACCCAGGTGAGGCCACTCCCCCCAACAAATTCCTTATGTAGGAAAATTTGGGAGCACATTATATACGCTTAGTTTGCTGTTAATGCTTTATTACAGGATGTGTTTTGCTATGAGGAGGCAACCGATCAGAGGCACCAGTACTCAAAACAAATTATCACCATTGATTACGAAAAGGATAATTTAAGTTGGTACTATCTTTTGTTTGTTTGAGGGAAAGTTGGTACTAGCTTGTGGCACAACTTTTAGTACACCTTTCTCACTATGATCTTTCTTGACAATTTTGACCTTTTAGTCTTTAAGCCTCTCATACCAAGCTCTAGGGGCCTACTTAAGTCCATACAAGGCTTTGGAAAGCTTGTAGACATGGTTTGGGTATTTGGGGTTCTCGAAACCTAGAGGCTGTCTCACACAGACCTCTTCCTTAATAAACCCATTGAGGAAGGCACTCTTGACATCCATCTGGTAAATCTTGAAACCCTTAGAAGCTGCGAAAGCAAGAAGGATTCTAATGGCCTCAAGTTTAGCTACAGGGGCAAAGGTCTCCTCAAAATCTAGACCCTCAACCTGGGAGAAGCCCTGAGCTACCAGTCTAGCCTTGTTCCGAATGACAACCCCATCCTCACTCTGCTTGTTCTTGAACACCCACTTAGTCCCAATGATATTGTGACCTTGAGGGGGCTCAACAAGCGACCAGACCTTATTTCTCTCGAAATTTTCTAATTCCTTATGCATGGCATTGACCCAAGACTAGGCCTGGATGAAAAACTCGAAACTCGTTAGCTCGCTCGGCCCGTGGCTGGCTCGGCTCGACTCGGCTCAGCTCGTTAGGATAACGAGCCGAGCCGAGCCAAGATTTTAGCTCGTTACCTATAACGAGCCAACTCGAGCCAGCTCGCGAGCCGCTCACGAGCCAAACGAGCCATGCTTCCAAGAATTTAGGTATGCATATGCTGCTTCCATGGACCTAATTTGTACTCTATTGCATGTGTTAATGTGTAAATTTGTACTCTATTGTACCCAAACGAGCCATGCATGTGTTAATTTGTACTCTATTGTACCCAAACGAGCCAAACGAGCTAAACGAGCCGAACGAGCCATACTTCCATGGATGAATATATGATGGAGACATTTTTTGGCCCTGGCTCACGAGCCAAACGAGCTAGCTCGAGCTTGTCGTCGAGCCGAGCCGAGCTAGCTTTTTAGCTCGTTAGTTATAACGAGCCAGCTCGTTATCCTACCGAGCCAGACCGAGCCGAGCCGAGCCAACTCGATATCCAGGCCTACCCAAGACTCATCAGAAAGAGCATGACAAACGTCCTTGGGCTCGAATGAGGCAACAAAGGCAGAATGGAGACAGAAATGTGACATGCCAGACTTGAGCGTGTGACTCCCTCAAAGAGGCCTCCAATCATCTGCTCGGAAGGATGGTCTTTCTGGATATGTCGGGGAGGTCCTGGATGAAATGAGGAAGTGGCCTCTACCTCATGAGCTGACGAGGAGGAATAGAGCCACTAGCTTCGGAAGATGTGGAAGGCATGGGCTGATCTCTTCGAGGTGCGGTGGAAGAAGTAGGCACCTCAAGGGGAGGAGGAACTGGACCGGGTAGATAACCCTCATCTCCATCCTCCTCATCGTCCACAAAGATGGGTTCGGACGGCTCTAAAGAACCTGAGATGTCGGGCCTAGTCCCCGGACTGGCCTCGTCGAAGTTCACCTCGCAGGTCTCTACCAATTTGCTAGACTCGCAGTTCCAGATCCTATACGCCCACGAAGAAGTCGAGTAATCTAGAAGGATACCATCACAAGATCGTGACTCGAACTTGTCTAGGTTCCCGGACATCAAAATGAAACACTTGCAACCAAACACACGAAAATGAGAGACACTGGGCTTTCACCCATATCTTAGCTCATAGGAAGTGCGATGCAAGTGTGCCCGAAGAAAAACTCTATTTGAAATATGGCACGCGGTCGCTCTAGCCTCAACCCAAAACTTCCTAGGTGTAGAATACTCATCAAGCATCGTCCTGGCCATCTCGACCAAGGTACGGTTCTTCCTCTCCACAGCGCCATTCTGCTGTGGGACGTGCGGAGAAGAGAACTGGTGCTCTACACCTGTCTTATCGCAAAACCTCTCAAAGTAGGAATTCTTGAACTCCGTGCCATTGTCACTGCGGATTGCTCGTAAGGCACCCGGAAGCTCAACAAAAAGCCTACTAAAAAGACCTCGAAAATGTGTAAACATCTCATCCTTCGAGGCTAAGAAAAACACCCAAGAGTACCTCAAGAAGTCATCGACCACGACAAGAACATACCACTTCCCTCCTGCTGACTGCACTCGGGCTGGTCCAACTGTGTCCATATGGAGCAACTGTCCTGGTGCATCGGTCATAGTCACTATGACCGGAGGGTGAGAAGTGGCAACCATCTTGCCGTGCCGGCATGGAGTGCAAACAAGAT
Organism: Dendrocalamus sinicus; assembly: GCA_036346575.1. Classification (NCBI taxonomy): domain Eukaryota; kingdom Viridiplantae; phylum Streptophyta; class Magnoliopsida; order Poales; family Poaceae; genus Dendrocalamus; species Dendrocalamus sinicus. The sequence continues at coordinate 8,167,622 of CM070667.1, forward strand.
CTTTGACCATTTGAGTTTAGGCAGAGCACGAATGAGATCATGGCCGCTAACTCGGGTCAAATGGTCAAATCCAATATGACCAAGTCTCCTATGCCAGAAAGTAAGGTTACGGGACTCAGAAGCAACTAAACACCGGAGAGGATCACCAGAAGATTCAGAAAAATCGGCACGAAAGATCCTCGCATAACGAAATCCATAAACCGGACTACAGAAGAATCAAGAATTTTGCAAGCGTTTTCTTAAAGCTCACCTCAAAACCGTCATCGGTAAGCTGAGAAACAGAAAGCAAATTATACTGCAGCTTACTAACCAAGGCAACATCTTTCAAAATAAAAGACTCATTAACGCGCACTGTACCTTTGGCGATGACGCGCCTAGACGAAGCGTCTCTGAAGGTGATCGTCTCATCACCTGGAGCACAAGCTAGGGAAGAGAACCAACGAGAGTCTCCGGTCATGTGTCGAGAACACCCGGAGTCAACAAGCCAAACCTCTCTCTTCCCTGCCCGGCGAACCTCAGTACTGGGGTAAATCAAGAATGATTTTGGCACCCAATACTGAGTAACACGTCGAGTAGAAGAAGTAACCACACACGATTGACCTCTAGCTACCATACGCTCTTTGTCGCTCAACAAGCCAGAAGGTCTGTGTGCAGACCTGAAGCTGTTGTTGGGCTTGACTGCTACGGAGGAGCGAGTCAAGACACCAGCAACATGCTGATCACGCTGCGGGTAGCTATCTTGACAGGGGAAACAAGATCTACCCTCAGGACGGCAGATATCACGAGCAGAGGCAAATCAAGAACGAAAATCAGAAACACCGGAAAAGCCAAGTTCTCGATACTGCCTAAAACCCTCAGAGTGATCAACCCTAGACCTCGTGTTAGTCTTAGGTGCACTCAAGGTCTAGGGCTGACCCTGAATACTCCTAAGATCACGAACACGATCTCTCCGCGCAATCTTGGCGCGTCTGAAGCATCTCTCGATCATGTGTCCATCCTTCTGACAGAAGGTGCAATGATACTTCACCTTCTGAGAGGTAGAAGTAACACGATTAGGCTTCACCTTCTGAGAGGCCGAAGCAACAGGTGGAATCACCTTGCTGTCAGAAATCTCTTGGATAAAGCCCGCTGACTTAAATTGAACTTTCTTAGTTCTGGGCTTGACCTCGATCACACCTGCGGCTATGGGTCTGAGCACGGCAGGTGGATGCTTCCTAACATCTTCAAGAAAATCATATCCTAAACCTTGATTGAATTTACAAATCTTGGACTGGTCTAGAATAAGATTTAGCTTCTTCTTGCCTCCTACAAACCTCTCGAGAGTGTTCATAAGATACTGACACTCCCGAAGAGAGAGGTGCAAGAAAAGCAAGGGGAAGAAGAGACAGCAGCAGGAGAAGAGGAAGAACCAACAGCAGAAGAAGGAATGGCATATGCACGCATAGCCGCCTCAACATTGAGGTCTTCGCAAGGACTAGGAGGGACAATCCTACCTCTAGCTGTTTGGTCATCGTGCCTAAGCGTCTCTACTCCTTTGGGCTTCTCCCCCACACCAGTAATCACATCACAATCAGTTGGTGGCTTCACTAGAAGGTCCTTAGTTAGCTTCACATATTTTTTATCCAAAGTAATCAACTCAGATTTTAATTTTTCACAATTGTTACACGGTGATCTAACAGGGTCCTTAGAAGCATATTGAGCCATTTTCTTGTTATGATCAACCATGTCTTGAAACTGTTTTGAGACAGATTCAAGTTCAGTAATTAATTTGGGAGAGTTGGTGCAAGAGACAATAGGCTCTAACAGAGTAGCATGCAATTCAGCAATCTTATGATCTACCCTTTTTAGGTTCAATTTCAAGTTATTGCAATTTTCACATGATTCTGGCAGATTAAGGAGCATGGTATAAAGACCTCTAAACATATTGTCCTTATCCTCACATGAGGTGCAAGATGTAGTCTCAACGACAGTAGATGAAGGAGTAACAATCCTACTCATCTCTAGTTCAGCCAAAAGACTAACATTCTCCACCTTAAGCATGTCAAGCTCAGAAGACATACTATCATGAGAGGTCCTTAATTTCTCCATGTCATCAAGCAAGACAGAGCATGTATCACATTCGTCATGGGATGGAGAAGATATAAGTGAAGTAAGCTCCCGTGACAATCTATCTACTTCTTTCTCTAACTCGCTACACCTAGCTCTAAACCTAGCATGGAATTTACCTAGCTTAAGAAAAGCATCATTAAGCTGGTCATAGGAGGGGTATACCTCATCAGAGTCGGAGTAAAGCTTGCTATCGCTGATCTCGCCCTCAAGGGCCATGAAGCACATGCCGGAGAGTCGTCGCTATCCTTGGATTCTTGGTCACCCATCCCATCGTCGTCGCTCCATCCCTCCACCTCGCTGAGGTTGAGGTCGTCGAAGGCGGTGAGGATGCGGTAGAAGAGCTTCTTGGCTTTGCCAAGGTCGCGGAACTTCTTCTTGTCTTGAGCATGAGTCAGGGGCTTCTTGTTACGGTTCTTGTCGATGTAGTCGTTCTTGCTCACACCGCCGTAGTCGCCCTTTCCCTTCCCCAGCTTGGGGCAATTCGCCCGAATGTGGTTGGGGTCACCACACTCGAAGCAAATTATCGGACTACTCCTTTTCCGATCCCTCACCCTCTTGTACGCGTGGGAAAAATTTCTGGCTAGAAGGGCTAACTGATCCTCTGGTAGCTGCTCTAACTGATCATCAGTTACGTCACAGAGAGCAGGTAGAGAGAATCCACAAATCGACTCGTAAAAGGTCCGAAGCGGTGGGATCGGTGACTAAGGCCATCGACTGCGACTTCGACCTACGAGAGACTATGTCAATCTCGTGAGTCTTGAGGCGTGAGTACAACGTGTCAAGAGTCAAGGTCGAAAGATCGGTGGTGTCCTTGATGGTAGTCATCTTCATCTCCCAAACACGCAAATCCAGAGCTGCAAGCATCTGTCGAGCATTGTCCGAGTCGGGGTATGTGAGACCGACCGCTCGGAGGTTGCTCAAAATCTTGTGGAAACGCGCAAAGCACTCATCGAGAGACTCACCAACGAGCATTTCAAACTTGTTGTAATCTCGCTTGAACTGGTCCTGTCGAACAGTCTTGATCTGGGTGGTGCCCTCATGGTATACATCGAGGGTCACCCAGATGTCGAAGGCCGACGTCAGATGAGAGATGCGATCGAACTCGCTTCTGCTCAGACCCTGAATTATGATGTTCCTTGCATTAGCATACGCCTCAACATCAGCCATGTTTCTGGCATTGATGTTCTCATCGGCAAGAACAGCATACCGGACCTTGACCTTCCGCCAGATGGCGTAGCCCTGAGCCTGGATGTAGGTCTCCATCCGACTCTTCCAGAAGGGATAGTCGATCCCATCGAAGATCGTGGGCTTGGTCGAGTACTTATCTGTCGCCATGGCTCTAGAGACCGGTTGAGATCTATGAGGAAGAGCTAACCGGCTCTGATACCAATTGTTGGATGAAAAACGGCAACAGAGGGGGGTGAATGTTGCTTCTCTAAAAATTAACCCCAAAAGAGAATCTCCCCTCCAATAACTATGAAAGTTATGAAACGGAGTTCAAAATGAACACTGGGACCTTCAGCTAACAGAAAGAGAAACTGAGCAATAAAACTAGATCAAGACATGCAGCAAAACCAAAAGCCCGAAAGATTCAGCACCCAAAAAATCAGTAGGCCGGTCTGACCGCTTGGGCTAGGCCGGTCTGACCGCCCAGCCTAGGCTGGTCTGACCGCTCGGAGGTGGTCTGACCGCCAGCTTATAGCCGGTCTGACCGCCCTCTAAAAAACCGGTCTGACCGGTTGCTCTGTCAGCATGAGCAGAGAGCGAAGCCCGAAACAAACTGAGACCGAAAATATTCAAATGTTGGGAAAACAGGAAATACGATGGAATTCTTTCATTCTTTTCATATCACAAGCACAGGGCCATAAACTAATTAACATTTAGGCAAGAGAACCCAAGGGATTTCAACAAAAACTCAAGAATTTCAGTTTTGAGCCAAGAATTGAAAATGTACAGAGAGCTGCACCAAAAACCAAATTCCCAACCAATTCTTTGGTTCCTTGATCATGAAACCAAGAGGTTAGCTAAGAAATAGCCTTAGGAATCAGGAACTTAAACCATGGCACCCTCTTTTAAGAGAAAACGAAAAACACCACCAAACCCTAGAAATGGAGAACCAGGGGAGCATTTTGACGAAGAACAGAAAAGAAGAATAACTCAATGAATCCATCGTTTGCTCTTGGGAATAGCTGACCAAATGGTCTAGAAATATAATCCCATCACAGAGCAATCCGTTTTGCACCTTCTCACCAAGAAACAACTTGAAAACCCAAAAGACTGAAAATCAACAGGGAAGAACTAAAGAACGAAATCCATCACAAGGAGGGCAAGAAATGGAATCAACCCAACATAATCCTTCTCAAATTGAAACAAGATGAATACAGAGGAGTCCCCATACATGATTGATACAAAGAAATGCTATCACCTTACTACATGCTTGAGAGGGGAGGAGCTCTCACATAGAAACTCACGCAGGGAGACATGAACACCAACACAACAACTCTCTCCTGCCAACACCAACAACTAAAGCACAAAAGCAAAAGAGCCTCTAACCCTTCTCACAAGCCATACATGCACCAGGAGACACTCATCCTTTTATACCCTTCTACTAATGGGTTTGCAACATGCTTTGCCCATTAAGCTTTTACACTTTACCCACTAACTCAAATCCACTTCCTTTAGTGCAGCTTTGCGTATTCACCAAAACGCCCCCTCCTGCACCTTCCGGGAAGCTTCCTCATTCCTTGCCTTCCAAGCCTCACAACCACCTCGAGTCCTTGCCATCTTCGGCACACCTTGACCGCTTTAACCTTGGCACCGCCCGCGCCTAGTCCGGTCATCCGTGACTCACCACGACTCCGCCTCGACGTCCTGCAACCATCACAGACAAGAAACACATCACATAGCACCGCACAACATAATGTAATCAACAATAGCATTAAGTGAAATCTTAAGCATGAAAAAGCCCAAACCTATCGAATCAAGAGAATAAGCATCCTAAGCACTTTGACCAAGTTTGACCAAGTCTGACCGAAGCCGATCGCACCACATAACAACATGGTCCAAACCACATAAACCATACTCGACTTTCCTAGAACAGATGTCAATTACTCATCACACACATGGGGTCACCCCCACATGGTCTATCAGCCAAGCCATCTCAAATCTGATGGACACGCCCCCCACTCCCCCTGGTCTTCAGGCACATGGCTCTAGCGGCCGGTTTCGGCGATGGCACCACTACCTTCGATCTGAGATCCCTCTCATTCTCCTTTAAATCAGGCCATGGGAGAGTGCTCAGGGGGCAGTAACAAGAAGACGAACACAGATCCGAGAGCAATCAGTGAGTTTCCCTTGGTTTCCCACGTAGCTTGCATTCGTGAACTCGTTGAGAACTCGGTGATTCTCGCCAGCGAGGCTTTGGTTGATCTGTGGTGTGGGTGTTCTTGGTTGCTACTATTGTCTGTGCCAAATTCCTCTTTTGGCATTTGCACATTTGTGCGCAGTGAGCTACTGTTCTTTGATACCTCAATTGCTTCATCTGATTGGGTGATTGTGTTGGCTTTGCGCAGCATCTGGTAGCATCTCGGCTTCACAAATTGGTGAGTATTGATCCTTGGAGTAGGGCTTTGTATCTTCAATTGTCTCTCCAGTGACATCCTGTTATTCACCGATGATTGGTTTTCTAGGACATCATCTCTCCAACGAGCTTTGCCCTTTTGCATCTTGGTGGCTTGGATTGTCGCCGTATTGTGAGATAATCTCTACTCCTTTTACTTCTATTGTGCATCAGTGTGTCGTGCTAGATCATTTGTTGATTATCTTTGATATCTGATTCTTGACTGGAACTGGAAGAACGATTGCGTGATTGACTGTGGGTTCGTGTTTGCTTGATGAGGATATTTGTCAAAATTGAAGTCATAGTGATACTCTAGATTGATTCTACTAGTTTGTTTTATCTCATGTTAGTTTATTATCTCTGTTGAGGGTAGCTCATGCCTCTGTCAATTGCTTATGCTAAAGTTCCTGCTCAGTATTACTTACTGTTGTAGTTACACCTTGCCGAAAATATATACATGTGTTTATTCTGCAATTGCCGAATATAAGTTGTTCTCTGCAGTAACTCATTTTGGTCTCTATTGTCTGATTTCTACTGACATATGTTGTTTGCATGCTCTTGACATTAATACTACACTGAGGTAATGTTCAATTAGTGAAACTAGCAGAATCTTTGAAGGTTGTATCATCGTACGAAATAATTGAAAACTTGACAAGAGTGGAAGAAGATCAAGTTTCTTTTGACTTGTGTAACTCCTCACCTGAGAGCAATACTTCAATTATTAAATTTGTGCTTTATGCAGATTTTATATGCTCACATGTGTGTTTTGTCAAGCATATTGCCATATGTTATCAATATGAATAGATTATCTATTTTGAGAGATAATATGAATTCTTTTATGTCTTTATCATATTGTTGTATATATGCTTAATCATAATTGGAATTAAAATAGAAATATTGCTAAATCCGCTTAATTTCGAGTAGAAAGTAATTATGACTCCAAAGCATCATTAGTAATTCATAGTTTTTGAAATTTTTTTGAAATGCATATGCTACATTGCTAAATTAAGAGAAAAGAGGCCTATGTATGAGGAACAAAAACAGAGTGGTGAGATAATTACTCGAATAAGAACTGAATACTTTCGAAGTCACATGCATATTACTAGAAATCAGTATGGCAAGAACCATAAACATAGACCTTAACAAGTAAGCATCATGAAGTAATTAAATAACTAATTAAGTTACTATAACCATGATAAATACACGCATACACTTGACAAAAACAACAAACTAATCAACAAATTACTGTTCAGCAGCTACGTACGGTAGGAAGAAAGATAAGAGCCATGCACAAATTCTTCATGGATTTTATCCATTAATGCACAAGCACATTATCACCGGCGCCCGGCCGGCCACGTTACATCTTGGTGGTCACCGGCGGTGGCTCCTCGACGTGGTCGTGGCCGAACGCCCGGATGTGGTCCTTGAGCGAGCGCTTGTGCTTGAAGTCGGAGCCGCAGGCGCAGTGCCACCGGCGGCCACGATTCTTCGTGCGTCGCGCGATCGCGCGCAAGACGGCGAGGGCCTTGCCGCACTTGCGGCAGAGGAAGGGCTTGGTGCAGTGCTTGCGCTTGTAATGCGTCTGCAGGGTCCGGAAGTCCTTAAGCGGCCGCGCCCGCGGGTGGTCGATGTGGTTCCGGCACCCTGGGGCGCAGCAGAAGCAAGGCAGCCGGAGCATCGCCGCCGGCTGCGTGCCGCGGAGGGAGTCGGGGCCGCGCCGGTACTGCGACCCGTGCCCCCACATGTGCATCTGTGCATACATGCATGGACAAGCGTATAAATGTCAAGGTTGCTGCTTAATTTGTTTCCTAGGGAGAAATTATGTAGGTTGAGACTTTGAAAGACGGGAACATGTTGTTTCTATTATTGCGTGTGATTGTGTGAGAGAGTAATCTAAGCTGTAATGATGCTTTGGTGCATATGCTCAGGTAAGTACGCTTGCGTGATGTTCTTATGGTGGTGCAAGTACACCCTTAATTAGCTTTTGAAATATAGACAACTACCTGTGTGTGTGAGAGAGAGGGGCCATGCATATGTCTTTCTAGAATTTGTGATTTTTAAGAACATATTGGAATGTTGGAGCAATCAATAACAAAATCGGCTAAAAAAAGAACTCGAAGGCTTCATTCAACAACAAAAGCTTAATTCATCCTAGGACAGTACTACAAAGGTAAAATATACACTCAAGCACGATTACCATGATTAAGTTCAAAGCTTAATTCTTGCAATTGTACAATTTTTATGTGTGGTTGCATGCCATCATCATGAAACATTTACATTTTGGTGCTCTAGCTAAGACTGCGGTTAAAACACAGGACCATAGAATTTAAGCTGATAATGGAATTCTAACCGTGATGCTTCTACGCAGAAGGATAGATCTATGAGCAGACATGCACTCAAGATGAATTTCAAAGAACATGTGATATCTCGAGAAACTCGGATAATCAGATCAGGGAAAAAACACAATTCAACAACAACTATAAAAAGATTACGCAGCAAGCTAGCGCTTAACACAACCTACCAAATTAACCAGATTCATTTATGAAAAAGAACAGGCAGCAAGAAATGGGGTCGGTGTATTTGACGGGTGTGGATGAAGCAAGCATGGCTAACAGCACATTCTAGTTAGATCTTGCACGATCTGTTAGTATGCACCTCTTCTAGGATTCTAGGATGTCAACGTTCACTCAAAACAAGGCAAACAACATTGGATCTCTTCTCTAAATAGCTTGGTCATTGTTCAGACATACCGACAAGGAGTCTTTCTTGGGGGAGCTGTCTTGAGAAAGCTGTGTACACATATGGATCTATATGTGCAAGTAAGGAGAGAGAATTTGGTACTACTCTCTCTCTCTCTCCCCCACCTCTCTCCCCCTCTCCCTCTGAGCCGGGATCACGTCAACAACACACATATGACATGACAAACATATGAAACAAGCACAATGGCCATGATGATGGGAGGAAGCACTACATCTATACTGGCCAAATGTAGGAACTAATAAAGTACAAATTAACCAACCTAGTTGAATCACACAAAAGGCTGAGGCTATGCTAAAGCACTGATCTCATGATATCCCATATTGGCCCCCATCATCCAGTACAGTGTACATGGCCCCCATTGCACGTGCATGCATGCACGCATACACTGATCAAGATTCCCCTAGCTACATATGGAAGTTTTTATTATGATCATGCATGCCTTGTAGCATCAGATCAGCATATCAATTAATCTTCAGCTTGTTTGTGAATTGTGATCAAACCTGCAGGTTGTTGTATCTGCTGAAGTTCTTGAAGCACACAGGGCAGGTGAAGTGTGTGGGCCCAATGAGGATCTGAGCTGGGGTAGGGATCCAATACTTGCCCTTGGTGAGCTTCCCAATGGCAAGGTACTCCAAGCAGAGGTCGTCACTAGCATCCTCCTCTTCCTTTTCCACCTTGTGATCACCACCACCACCATACTGATCTTGTGATGTTGCAGTTGCACCACCAGCATCTCCATTGTTTGCAAGATTAAGTGCGCAATTAGGATTTGGTGATGGTGGGCCAATTTGGAGTGAGATGTTCACATCCTCCTCTTCCTTCTTCTGTTGATGATCACCACCATACCCACAACCATGGATCTTGTTGTGAACATCGTTCGAAGGTAAGAGGCTGAGGAGAGGGAGTGCTTCCTTTGTGGGAGGAGACAGAGGGGATGGAGAGACCAGGTTTCTTTGGAAGGGGAAGAAGGGATCTATGTGAGGCCTAAGGAAGGTGTATGGGTTGGCCATGGAAAGCTTGGAGAGATTACTCACTTTGACTGGATAAGCATGTGGAGGAGTAGTGCACCATGGAGATACCTATTATAGAGGGGGGGGGTATGCACTGGCAGTCTGGCACATAGAATTGCACCAGGTTCATGTGTACCTTTGCAGGCCATGTAGCAACCTTATAATTGTGATCCGGGGCTCTCATATGCAATTCTGTGCATGTGGCATGGGTCTTTTAATTTCATGCTAGCTTTCTTTTCCCGGGAGCAATTTATGCATACCACTCCAGCAAAATACCCTGAATGTTCTCCGCGGCTGTCGTGTGTCCACGGTGTTTGTGGCGCGTGACACGCCATTGATTAATTCTATTATTTTCTGGGTGTTATGTATTTCTATATTATTTTTTAGAAAGTATATATTTATATTACTTGTCGGGGCTAGCTTCTTGTAATTTCCTTTTTTGTGCGAATATATTCAATTTCCTTTGCTGAATCCGTATTTCAACTCAACATGTTAGGATTAGCTTGAAACGAATTAATATTATGATCCTTCGAATATTTTTATGGTTCTTAGAATTATTTTGAGTTTTACATATTCATACAACAGAGCTGTACGGTTCTTATTTTAAGCTATATATACTTTTGGGAAAAAAGTTAAAATAAATATATGTATATTTTATTCTGTCCTTTGAGTAATTGTGTACACGAATTTTTGTACAATTCTTGGTATATCCAAGTTAAATTAACACAATAACCTAAAAGGCCGGACAAGTTTGTAAAAGGTTGAAAAATGATGTAATTCTGAAACTGGTGCTAGCTCTCAAAGAGACTAGCTAATAAATAACTGAAAATGATGTATTTTTGAAATTTTGCATTTCCCGGTTGAAAATGAATATATGAAACTAAAGCTCCATATGCACACACCATACGAATCGTCCAAAATATATACCAAACTCTTCAGTTGGGGGTGGGGCCGGGGATGGGGGAGGGGGAGAATGAGAGAAGGGGGTGGGGACTGGGGAGGGTGAAGGGATGATTTTCTTTTTCTTTTTCTAGAGGGTGTGGGACCACAAATAAGGTTGGAGGTGGAGCTAAGCACTGGCGCAAATTTTGCTAACTTAGGACATCACAATGTGTCATACTCATATTTCCTATAAGGTGGGACCCACAGACTTATAAGCTTATCATTTTTGTCTGTAATGTGTAATATTCATATTGCCTCTATGGTAGGCCCAGCAAACTAGAAAAAAACTCTCTTCCTACCATCCAAACCTCTCTGACAAGTGGGACCTTCGAATATTTTAGTCTGAGTAGGCTGCCTCCAGGCCTGGAGGTGATGCCAGCCTCTAGCTCTTGGAGGCCAACCGTACCTTTGTAGTGTATGGAGGCAGACTCTATAGCTACCTCTCTCCTCTCAGAGGCTATTTTGCCTCAACACTATAGGTGCTCTTAGCCTCTATGTGATGTGGCAGTGAGAGAAAAAAACTTTACCCATCCACCATTGTACAAAAAGATTATCAATTAATAGTGTGAACTATAGAGAAAAGAAGGATCTACGTGTGAAACCCCAACAAAGATGATCAATTAATGACTGAAGTACTCTCTACAGTCACAAATACATATCATTTTGAACATTAACATGGTCCCTAAAATGCAACTTTGACCATTAATTTCTAGTGTAATATAGTTATAACACCTAGTATAATTATAATATTATGAAAAGATACTTGTCGTGATAAATCTATATATATGATTTTCATATATCCAATCGAAATATTTAAAAAGATATCTATAGCTAAAGTTTTGAAAAATTGACTACTCGTATCCCAAAACGACATGTATTTGTGAGTGTGGGAGTACAAGCAAAAAAATAACAAAAAGGATCTACATGTGAAACTCCGACAACATAAGGTAGAATAACATATTGGATGATTGGTCGAACAGTTAAAAATGGGTGTCGTCTATCCGCTACAGTAAGATGTATTCGACAGATCATATGTATTGGAAAGTGGGGTTGGAAAGCAGAGACAAGGGCGAAGAGTGTACTGTTGAAGGACAAGCAGCAATTAATTCCCTTGTTTTAGCATGACAATATAGATCAGCACAGGTGCAAAAGAATGTTTAGAAAAAGTTAAAACATGGACTGTTGCTCATAAAGAACGAAAGACGAGATGAGCTGGCAGCAGGAATAACAACCCATATGATTTATATCTTTCACGAGTCTATTTAGGAAAAGGTTATCACTTAATAGGAGTTACATGAATGTAAGTTTAATAAACTTTTCTTCATTTTACACCTCCATGCCGTACGTATAACTAGGTAGCTAGGTTGAGTTGGCCATGCAATTGGGGATTTTTCTTGAGAGAGACAAACTCAAATGTTTACTTCCATATTTAAAAAAAAAAAAGAAAAGCATGCTTGTTTGGTCTCTGTCTCTTCAATTCTTTTCACAGAAAAATACAAACCTCATAATCCAAATTTCATCTTTAGATCGAGAGGCAGTATGGTCTACCATGTTTGTTCCATCCACACTACAAACTGGTTAGAGAGAGCAATGGCTATTGGCCATGCATGCTCGACTTTTCGTCATCCTCGGGCACAACTGTTCATGATGCCTCCACACTCTACAATATCCTGGAACGTATGGTTTCTTTCCAAAAAGATTCTACTTGCCGAAATGATAAAAGCACCTTTTTCTTCGCAACAATCAATGTACAGAGCATAAAGACATTGAAAGTACATCACATGCTTACATTTCTCTATAAAATGGTTCAAACTATGACTGACAAGTGGGTCGGTGCATCAGACCCGTCGTCGGGACTAACATATCGGTGACAGAGTTAAAATAATTTCTTAGTATATTCATTCGAATGCTTGAAAAACATCATAATATATCTAAGAGATCCACTACTAAAAAAATAACATAATAGATAGTTTGAAATTACCATCGCAAACGGTTTTCTGAACCGTCGGAATTTATGGGTCAGTGATAATCGGAGGTTATCATAGACAATTTGTGAGTCGTCTATGATAAATACAGCACAAACGGTTTGTAACTAGAACCATCTGTAAAGAATACTTTCATAGACCGTTCGAACCAAAAACCATCTACGATACTCAAATATCACAAACGGTTCTAGCTACTAACCGTCTGTGATGTGTGAGTATCACAGTTGTCTGTGATACTTTTCCATCACAGATGGTAGGTGGATAGAACCGTTTGTAATGTGCGAGAATCACAGACGGTTTTTTGTTCAAGCCGTCTATGATAGTCATTGATAGGCAGTTTATATCTCAAACCGTCTGTGATAGTTCATTCTATACCTAAATTTTTTTTTTCTATTTTTTGGCTATCTAGCTTAAAAAATGTTAGTCATGCCATTTGAAAACAAGTAAATACAGCAGCAAACACAACAATACATTCTATTTTCATTACAATTAGAATCCACCATTATAGCATAACAAGATAACAAGTAGGTTACCCATCTAACACAATAAGAACACATCTCCTAATTCTACAAACCCAACTCTTAAACATGGCAAGAACATAGAAGAAGTAGAGATCCTAGCAGATAGTAGAAGCTGAACCGCGCCGATGAGCTGATGCCTAGGCCCTCTCGCCCCTGATGCAGTGCGTGAGCTAGATGTCCTTGATGCCTGTCATCGTCGGCGCCGATTTCAGCATCGTCTTGGTAGCCATCGGCATCTACTTTGTAAGGGCCATCGGGGTCGGGGTCGAGGAGGAGGATGGTGAGGAAGAGTCTGGTGAGAGTTTTGAGCAATGGTAGGTAGGAGATGGGTTTGGGTGAGTATTTATAAAGGGAGAGGTGGAGATACGATCCGTAGGGTGGGTTTAGTGGGTTTCTATTGGCTGAGAATGGGTTGGGGAGGATTGACGGGCCCAGCGGTTAGTTTATCACAGACAGTTCTATATACAAATCGTTTGTGATACTTTTCCAACATAGACAGATTCTATATACCAACAAATGTCTGTAAAAGAGCACAAAGACATATATATATATATATATATATATATATATATATATATATATATATATATATATATATATATATATATATATATATGTATGTATGTATGTATGTATGTATGTATGTATGTCGGTGCAATGTAAACAGCTAGTCTCAAAAGATAAAATAGCAAAGTTCTATATGGCTTACATATACTCGTTTGAAAGGTTTCGATGAGATCTACAACTTTGCAGTTGAGGCGAACCCCAAATTCCGAATGGAAGATAAAAAAATTAGCAAAAATAGAAACTAAAAACTTGCGACGCAAATTTGAGGGTAAAGATGCCAATGTTGGGCATCTTAGAGGGCGACGGGCACAAGCTAGTTGTTTTTTGGATCAGACGCATCGTTATCTTTCCAATGAGTACAAGAATGTTGAAAACAAACACTGTATGCAAAAGTTATGCACGTTTTACTATAAGTGTCTCAGAATGGAATCCTACTCAGACTCAGGCGGGAGATTATGAAATTTTAGGAGATTGCAAGGTGAGAAACATATCACAGATGATTTTTAATACAAACCATCTGTGATAATTCAGAGACGGTTCTCACCATAAACCGTCTGTAATATTATCTCTTCACAGACAGTTTTTAGCACTGGAAGCAACACAAACGGTCTCTAAACCTAAACCATCTGTGATTGCATTTAACATAGACGTTTAGGTTAATCGTCTATGATGAGGCGTCTAATATAAGCCTTTTTGTAGTAGTGACCCTGTATAACGACTAATACATGTTTATGATGAACAATTGGCACTTTGGTTGAGTTAAATTTGAATTTTACAATAGTTTCAGAAAATTCAAATTGCTATCAGTGTTCTTGGTCGGACCAGTCAGTAGAACCAATTAGACCGCTAGGAGGAAGCGATCGGGCCAGTCTGTGAACAGCGATTAGACCAGTGGTCCGGTGTGACTGGATATTAGGTGACGGTCAGACCGGTGGTCTGGTGTGACAGATTTCTAGTTGATGGCTGCTTTTTCCAAATAGTGTGTTTTGATGTTGGTTACATGCGGTCAGACTAGACATGGTTGGCGGTCAAACTAGGGTGAGTTGGCTGACGTGACTAGCATTGAAAATACGGTCACATGGGGTGTCGGTCAGATCAACCAGTGTTTGGCAGTCAGACCAGGTCAGTCCAACAGCGTGGGAAGAGCGGTCAGACCGGTGTCTAGGCCAAAAAACAGGTTGAGTTGAGTTGATTTAAGGTTGGTTCATGGCTTTGGAGCTATGAAGGTTTGTGTTGCATTGCATGATGCAAGTGTTTGACTACTCTGAGTCAAGTGCATAGAACTTGTGCTCGATATAGTTGCTTGGTCTTTAGATGTGCAAGTGGCTTAGAGGATGTAGCGGTTGACAACATTGGACCAGGAGTAGGCGGGGGAGCTGAGGTCCGAGTGGTCGCGTAAATCTAAATAATGCCACATGGCGCAAAGGCAAGCACAGAGAAGATAAGGATCGTGAAGAGGTGAATTGACCAATGCATGTAAAGATGGTTTAAGGGAGATCGAATGCATGAAGACATGGCGGCTAGTCATTGGGCACTACAGGTTGTATGTCAAAGCATGTGAATATGCTTTGAGCCGAAGATAAAGACATAGTTAAGGGAAGTTGCCTGGAAGCTTCGTTGCTAGTTCTTTGGTAATTGGCCAAATAACATGTTGGTGTCTTGATCAAAACCACAGCATGGAGAGGCGCATGGAGAAATGGTTTTAGGTCAAGGAGAGCTGGAATTGACAAGTAGATCAATCATTAAAGAGTTAGCGGGCTGAGCCTTGTAAACACATTGAGAACCATGCATGGGCATGTAAATCCCATGTTATTGGGGTTAACGGTTTTCCCAGTAAGCTTAATGGGTTGGGATTGTACTAGTTATTTTGAGGGGAAGATACAAGGTGGTAGATCTAAGAATTCTAGGGTTTAATTTTTACTTTACCACCTTGTCTCCTTCCATGTTAGTGAGAGAGAGAGAGAGAACTTGAGGGAGGAATGGGTGGTGCTTTGGCAGCACCTTGTAATCATCTATGAGTATATAAATCTCATTCTCCAATTAAATAGATCAAAGTTTTATCTCAATCAAATTCTTGTTTATATTCTTGCTCGGTTTTTCTTGTTCTTGAGGTAGATTTATGATTTCATATTCATGGGAGTTCTAGCCCAATTCTTGCTTAAATTACCTTGCTATGACATGTGAGAATAGATCTGGAAGATCTCATGTCTTAGATCCTCAAGAGCAAGAAGTAATTTAAGATTTAGGATTTTTGGTGTTCTTATAAACTACATTCGATTCTCTACAATTTGGTGAACTTGAGCCCCAGAACCTGGTTATTCTTGATTGATTTAGGTTCCTACTGCCTTGAACTAGTATCATGCAAAACATGGAGGTTTTTCACACCTGGGAACAACAGACCGCTTGGACCAGCTGACCAGTCATAAGTTTGGGGTCAGACTGGCCCTTCAATTATGGTTTGACTGGCCCTATGTAGGTTCTTGCTAATTTTGTTGGCTCTTTTTCCTAATTTTGTTTTGCTTAACTGTGTTAGTGTGATCTAAACTTGGTGACTATCATAATCGTCCAAATGAAGAATTTGAATACCTTAGAGGGAAAAGTTTCAAGAATGATTCACCTCCTTCTGATTGCCGACGTTGGTCCTACAAGTGATCTCATAAGCTGGTTAAGCTCTTCTTAATAGATCTTAACTGGTCTTAAAAGCTATAGCATCAGACAGGTATTTCACCAAGCCACCCATCTTCGATGGAGTTGACTTCCCATATTGGAAGGCGAGGATGGCTACATACATGCAAACCCAAGGCTATATAATTTGGAAAAATGTCAAGAGTTCCTAGATGTCTATACCAATAATCATATCACTCTAGCAAATCTTCTAGATATAGAGGCAAACAACAAGGCTAGGAACCTTCTGATTCAGGGACTCTTACTGATTACCTAAGGGCTCTATAGCTATCAAGGAGGTGCATCAAAACCAAGTCAAGAAAGAATACTAGAAGTTTGAGATGAGACCTAGAGAGTCTTTGAATGAGTTCTTTGCTCACTTTCACAAGATCCTCAGTAACTTGCGTGCTGTCAGTGTGGTCTATCCTAACTCTGAAAATGCACATCAAGTCTCGGAGCATTGGACATGTCGGTTTGGGAGATGAAAGTTAGTTCTATCAATGACACTGCTGCCATGAGTGAGCTCACATTGGATAAACTTTACTCAACGTTGAAGACTCATAAGATAGACCTGGTCTCTCACAGGAACAAGTCAGAGTAGATGGCACTTGTGACTGATCTTGTTAAGAGTCCTTCCTTTGGCCAAGTTGAATCATCTTCTTCTAGATTCTCTTTGTTTGCCTTGCATGCTATGAATGATGATGAGCTTGACAAGATTCATAAGGATGACCTAGCCCTCCTATCCACCAAGTTCACTAGAGCCTTAAATATAGTGAGAATGAGAGAGAGGAGGATGAGGTCCTATCCAATACTTCAAGCATGGTGATCCCAGCCACATTAGAGCCTACTGCCCTAAGCTCAAGGGTAAGGAGGAGGAGTAATGCAAGCGTCCACCACCTCGGGATGCCAAGCCGAAGAACGCAACTACTGTAAGGTAGTCCATTGAGTCTAGTCTGTTCTCAAGCAACTCGACTTGAACAACTTGGACTTGGGGACTGAGGAGGAGAAGGATGAGCCTTGAGGCAAGAAGAAGGTGAATGACTTCACCAGCATGTGTTTCATGGTAAGCATCGATGACATCTCCAACGGGGATGATCTCTACAGTGACCCTGATGAGATAAAACCCACATATGATGAGATATCTCACGCTATAGTTTGCCTAGATCATGAGCTTAGAAAATGTAAAAAGAAAATGAAGAATCATGATTTTTTGGTTGAGAACTTGAATGCTGAAATTTGTTAGACATAGATCCTTAATTTTTTATTATGATAATTGTTAATCTTGCCTAGCATTGCACTCTGAGTTAGACAAGCTATGGACCATTCATTCTGATGTTGCTACTCAGCTTAGAGTAGCATTGGATAAAATTGAAAAGATAGAAGCATGTTTTACTCTTGGCATTAATGTACATGCTTATGTTATCAATGAGTTGCTACTCGCTAGGGATAACCTTACTAAAATGAGTTATTCTTCTTGCTAGTTCCTTAGTATATACTTCTCATGCTAAATAACTTAAACATGCTGATAACTAAATTACTCAACTCAACTCCAACATCTCTTCTGTGTGCTTAGGAGATGGGGACATGAATGCTATTGCCTTATCTTGCTCTAAGTGCCATGGGTTAAATTACTGTATTAACTGATGAGATGCTTCACTCTATAACTCTCTCATGTTTAATTACTTTAAGTTAACTGTTGAAATGGAAACATTGACTAGAACTCTAAATAAACTCTAAACACAAACATGTGTCATCTTCTACATCAAATATATCTGATCCTGTTGCATCCATTGCATGTGCATTTTGTGATTAAATAGCTTAGGATCTAGATATATACAGAAGGCAATTAGAGTTAAGTTTGTTTGGTAGCTTAGGAATATTAAGAATGCATCATGTATCTCTTGTGCGTCTCTTAAGCTTTAGATAGCCATACATAAGGAGAGACATGATAGGACGGTCTAACGTGAGTGTCAACATGATCCTAGACCAGTCTAAGATAAGTGTCAAGAATTGAGGTCTAGATTTCAATGCCTTATAGTAGTCCAGGAAAAATCCACCTAAGGTAGTGAGTGTTTTGAAGAGTGGCTTATTTGGGTCAGTGACTGAACCAAGTAAGACTGTGTTCAATGTACCTCTTATGCAGTGGGTGCTTCTTCTTCAGCGGGTCAGACTCCTCATCGAGTTAAGTACCATTGCACATAGTATGATAAGGATGGTCACCTGTTTTAGTACTGCATCTGACAGACCATGTGGACATGCCCCATGTTTGTGATGAGTGATTGACGGTTGCTTTTGAAAGTGTGAGTTTGATTTGAGTGTTTTCTGCAAAGTCGTAGCTCTTTTTGCTGTGGTTGTAGGTCTTCAAGAGGGCGTACGACCGGTTTTGACCATTGTCATAGCTCTCTGGCCATGGTTGGAAGGCAGCAGCAGACGCTGCGACCACACTACCGTGGTCGGAAAACACTAGGAGCTGTTACGACTGGTTTTGCTATGGTCAGAAGTCAGTCGAAGTGTTTATGACCACTTTGGCCGTGGTCGGAAGGCTGTACGACCACGTTGTGGCGTTTAAGACCACTTTGGCCGTGGTCGTAGGTCACCAGGGAAGTTTACGACTGGTTTGGTCGTGGTAGGAAGGCTATTCGACCACGTTGGCTGTGGTCGAAGCCTGCTACGACCACGTTGCTCGCGGTCTGAGGTCGTAAGTCGAAGCTATGACTGCTGCGGTCAGAAGTCAGCGCCTTACGACCACGTTAGCGCAAGAGGAAGTCAGAGGTCGAGGCTTCGATCGCTGCGGTCGATAGTCATAGGACCTCGACTGCGACCACGTGGGAAGTCGGCGGATTTCGACCATGTTGTGAGGCGGTTGTACACGGTTGGACTTGGTCGGAAGCGCTCGGAGCGCGATCGGTTGTGGTCGGCTGAGGTCGTAAGCGGTCGGAAGTGTCCGAAAATCGTGAACATGGTTGTAGACACCTTGAAACCGGTTGTTTGACCTGTAGGATCGATCGTTTGAGCTGGGAATTGGTCGTATGGATTTGTGTTGAAGCCATAGACCATGTGCATTGGATGGTTCATCATTTCGACTAGTCGGAATGCAGTTTCAACTTTGTGGTTTATGATTTGAGCTCTGTTTCTCTGGTACAGATGTTTGTACAACTTGTGTTGTGCGGTGCTATGAATGTTTGCTTGTCTATGATGGTTTGCAGGACTTTGAGACTAGTCGTGGTGAGGCATGGATGGTCAAGACTAGGCACGGGGGTGCTGAGGTTGTGAGCGGCCGGGAGATGCCAAATACGACGAGGTCTGTGAGGTGGTTGCAAGCGTGATCGGCAAGGCAGGAGGAAGCTTCCCGGAAGGCAGTGGAGTGGCATTTTGGAGAAATGTGGAAAGCTGCAAAGGGAAGCTGTGTCTCTGCCAATGCACAGGAGTTGTTGGCGCTAACGGGTAAAGCACTGGAAGCTTGTTTTCGCTAGTGGGTAAAGCGAGTGGTAAAACCTGGTGTTAGGTGGCGGTTTATGGGTTTCCCTCCGGTAGCAGAAGGCTATAAATAGAGAGGGTAGAGCTCGGGTGCTCGGTGAGGTTGTTCCCGAGTCACTCTGAATTTTTTGTTTCTATTTGTGTGAGTTGTCTCTGGGTAGAGCACGGTTGCTCTTGTACCTCCGATGGAGTGGCTGTAGAAACCTCCATGATCAATCATTCATCTCTTTTCCTCTAGTTGATTTTTGTCGTTATGAGATGTTGTGATTGTTTTGTTTATGATCTGTTTTGAGAGCTTGTTCTTCATGCTATCCTTTTCTCTCTTCTCTTCTTCGTGAGTCTGCATTCGTTTTGGTGTGCTTCAATTTGCTCAGAACTGGGAATCTGTCTCAAGGCCACTTGGCCAGTTCATTCCCGAGAGCAGGAGTCAAATCAGAGAAGTTCTCTTTGCCGAATGGTCGTGCGCCTCAAGTCCTCTGTTTCGAGCTCGACCATGTCGCTCTAGCCGACCATAGCAAAGACTTTGGATTTTCTTGGTAATTTCTCTTCCAAAGGTTGGATTCTTTCAGTGCCTCAAGTTTGAGGACCAAAAGACTAGAG
Organism: Dendrocalamus sinicus; assembly: GCA_036346575.1. Taxonomy (NCBI): domain Eukaryota; kingdom Viridiplantae; phylum Streptophyta; class Magnoliopsida; order Poales; family Poaceae; genus Dendrocalamus; species Dendrocalamus sinicus. The sequence goes on from CM070667.1 coordinate 8,187,876, forward strand.
AGTCTCAGTTACTCGGAAATCTGGCTATGCGAGTCCTTCCGCTGTCAACCCTATAGTATTCACTATTTGACTTCTTTTGTCGGTTCAGGTAAGCTTTCGACTGGGGTCGGCCTTCCAGTAAGCTTTTCAAACTGAGACTTCATAGCTCAGTGGCTATTGGAGAAGTAGGGTTGTGTTGATATTTGGGAAATTTTTAAAGGGCTCCATTCACCCCCCCCTCTGTCGCCATTTCCGATCCAAAAATTGGTATCAGAGCCGGTTAGCTCTTTTCAATAAATCTTAACCGGTCTCTAAGAGCCATGGCGACGGACAAGTACTCCACCAAGCCACCCGTCTTTGATGGCATCGATTACCCTTTCTGGAAGAGCCGAATGGAGACATACATCCAGGCCCAGGGGTATGCCATCTGGCGGAAGGTGAAGGTGCGATTTGTTGTTCCTACCGATGAGAACATCAACGCCGGGAATATGGCTGATGTTGAGGCAAACGCTAAGGTAAGGAACATCATAATCCAGGGGTTGAGCCGAAGCGAGTTTGATCGCATCTCTCATCTCACGTCGGCTTTCGAAATCTGGGTGACCCACGACGCATACCATGAGGGCACCACCCAGATCAAGACAGTCCGACAGGACCAATTCAAGCGAGATTACAACAAGTTTGAAATGCTCGCTGGTGAGTCCTTAGATGAGTGCTTTGCGCGCTTCCACAAAATCTTGAGCAACCTCCGAGCGGTCGGTCTCACATACCCCGACTCGGATAATGCTCGTCAGATGCTCGCGGCTCTCGATTTGCGGGGTTAGGAGATGAAGGTGACTACCATCAAGGACACTACAGACCTCTCGACTTTGACTCTTGATGCGCTGTACTCACGCCTCAAGACTCACGAGATTGACATTGTCTCTCGCAAGTCGAAGTCACAGTCGATGGCCCTCGTCACCGATCCCAGTTCAGCTTCTGGTCCTTCTTCTCATTCGCTGTGTGGTTTCTCCCTTGCTGCTCTCTGTGACATAACTGATGATCAGTTAGAGCAGCTTGCGGATGAGCAGCTAGCCCTCCTAGCTCGGAGATTCTCCCATGCTTACAAGAGGAGGAGGGACGGAAAGAGAGGAGGATCCGTGATTTGCTTCGAGTGTGGTGGTCCCAACCACATTCGAGCAAACTGCCCCAAGCTGGGGAAGGGCAAAGGTGACTACGGCGGTTCAGGTAAGAACGACTACACCGACAAGAACCGCAACACGAAGCCCGCAGCACCTGCCCAAGGCATGAAGAAGTTCCGCAACTTTGGCAAAGCCAAGAAGCTGTTTCACCGCGTCCTCACCGCCTTCGACGACCTCGACCTCAGCGAGGTGGAGGGTTGGAGCGACGATGATGGGACGGGTGATCAAGATCCCAAGGGCGGCGATGACTTCTCCGGCATGTGCTTCATGGCCCTCGAGGGCGAACTGAGCGACAGCGAGCTATACTCTGACTCGGACGAGTTATGCCCCACCTACGACCAGCTTAATCATGCTTTTCTTAAGCTAGGTGGATTTCATGCTAGAGCTAGGGCTAGGTGTATGAAGTTAGAGAAGGAAGTAGATAGACTATCACGGGAGCTTACTTCACTTACTTCTGCTCTCTCCCGTGATGATTGTGATACATGCTGTGCAATGTTGGGTGATATGGAGAAATTAAGGACCTCGCATGATAGTCTGTCCTCCGAGCTTGATATTGTTAAGGTGGAGAATCTTAGTCTCTTAGCTGAACTAGAGATGAGTAGGGTTGCTTCTACTTCTTCTACTACTATTGAGACTACTGCATGCACCTCATGTGAGGATAAGGACAACACAGTTAGAGGTCTTTATACCATGCTTCTGGATCTGCCCGAGTCTTGTGAAAATTGCAATAATTTGAAGATGAATCTAAAGCGGGCAGACCATAAAATTACTGAATTGCAAGCTTCACTACTTGAGCCCATTGATTCATGTTTGAACTGTCCTAAGTTAACCGCTGAACCTTGAATCTGTCTCAAAACAGTTTCAAGAAATGATTGACACTAATAACAAATTGGCTCAGTTTGCGACTAAGGATCCTGTTAGCTCACCATGCATTAGTTGTGATAAACTAAAACTTGAACTCATTGCTTTGAATGAACAATGTGTGAACCTAACTAAGGATTTACTAGAGAAGCCATCAACTCATTGTGATGTGATTGCGGAGGTGGGGAAGGAGCCCAAGGGTAAGGTGGAGACGCTTAGCGACGTGAACCAACTGGCTAGTAGTAGGACTGTCCCCTCAGAGTCGGCTGTGCGTGCACAAGCCATTCTTTCCTCTACTGTTGGTTCTTCTTCTGCTCCCTTACCTTCTACTACTCCTTCTTCCCCCTGCTCTTCTTGCACCTCTCTCTTTTGGGAGTGTCAGTATCTTATGAACACTCTCGAGAGATTTGTAGGAGGCAAAAAGAAGCTCAATCTTATTCTAGACATACTCAGGGTCAGCCCCAGACCTTGAGTGCACCTAAGACCAACACGACGTCTAGGTTTGTTTAAGCTGATGGGTTTGGGCAGCATCGAGGACTTGGTTTTTTTGAGTTTTCTGGTTTTCGTCCTCATGCTCCCTTTGGTCGTGACTTCCGCCATTCTGAGGGTAGATCTCGCTTTCCCGGTCGAGATGGCTACTCACGATGTGATCAGCATGTTGCCGGTGCTCCGACTCGCTCTCCCATAGCAGTCGGACCCAGCAACAGCTTCAGGTCTGCTCACAGACCCTTTGCTTCTTTGAGTCACGGAGAGCGTAGGGTAGTTAGAGGTCAGTCGTGCTTGACTACTTCTGCTGCTCGACGTGTTACTCAGTATTGGGTGCCAAAATCACTCTTGATTTACCCCAGTACTGAGACTTTACTCTCTGTTTGACTCAGGTTCGCCGGGCAGGGAAGGGAAAGGTTTGGCTTGTAGACTCCGGGTGTTCACGACACATGACCAGAGACTCCCGTTGGTTTTCTTCCCTTGCTCGTGCTCCAGGTGATGAGACGATCACCTTCGAAGACGCTTCATCTAGGCGCGTCATCGCCAAAGGTATAGTGCGTGTTAATGATTCTTTCATTCTGAAAGATGTTGCTTTGGTTAGCAAGCTGCAGTATAATTTGCTTTCCGTTTCTCAGCTTACCGATGACGGTTTCGAGGTGAGCTTCAAGAAAAACGCTTGTAAAATTCTTGATTCCTCGGGTAGTCTGGTTTGCGGGATTTCTCATTTTGGGATGATCTTTCGTGCTGATTTTTCTGAGTCTTCTGGTGATCCTCTCAGATGTTTAGTTGCTTCTGAGTCCCGCGACCTTTCTTTCTGGCATAGGAGACTTGGTCATATTGGATTTGACCATTTGACCCGAGTTAGCGGCCATCACCTCATTCGTGGTCTGCCAAAGCTCAAGATGGTCAAAGATCTAGTCTGTGCTCCTTGCTGACACGGCAAGATGGTTTCCGCTTCCCATCCTCCGGTCACAGTTACTATGACCGATGTACCAGGACAGCTGCTCCATATGGATCTGATTGGACCAACTCGAGTCTGATCGTGGGAGGAAGTGGTATGTTCTTGTCGTGGTCGATGACTTCTCGAGGTATTCTTGGGTGTTTTTCTTAGCCTCGAAGGATGAGACATTTTCACATTTCTGAGGTCTTTTCAGTAGGCTTTTTGTTGAGCTCCCGGGTGCCTTATGAGCGATCCGTAGTGACAATGGCACGGAGTTCAAGAATTCCTACTTTGAGAGGTTATGTGTTGAGACAGGTGTAGAGCACCAGTTCTCCTCTCCTCACGTCCCACAGCAAAATGGCATTGTGGAGAGAAAGAACTGTACCTTGGTCGAGATGGCAGGACGATGCTTGATGAGTACTCTACACTGCGGAAGTTTTGGGCCGAAGCTATAGCCACCGTGTGCCATGTCTCAAATCGAGTTTTTGTGAGGGCACACTTGCACAGTACTTCTTATGAGCTGAGATATGGGCGAAAGCCCAGCGTCTCTCATTTTCATGTGTTTGGTTGCAAGTGCTTTATTTTGAAGTCCGGGAACCTAGATAAGTTCGAGTCACGTTCTTGTGATGGGATCTTTCTAGGCTACTCGACTTCTTCGCGGGCTTATAGGGTCTGGAACTGCGAGTCTAACAAAATGGTAGAGACCTGTGAGGTAACCTTTGACGAGGCTAGTCCGGGGACTAGGCCCGATATCTCAAGTTCTTTAGAGCAGTCCGAGACCATCTTCGTGGATGACAAGGACGATGGAGACGAGGGTTGTCTACCTGATCCAGTCCCTCATCCACCCCTTAAGGTGCCTTCTTCCACTGCACCTCGAGGCGATCAACCCATGCCTTCTGCTTCTTCTGGAGCTAGTGGCTCTGTTCCTACCTCGTCAGCTCACGAGGTAGAGGCCACTTCTTCATCTCATCCTGGACCTCCTCGGCATATCCAAAAAGACCATCCTTCTGAGCAGATTATTGGAGACCTTTTTGAGCGAGTCACTCGTTCAAAATCTGGCATGTCTCTCTTCTGTCTCCATTCTGCCTTTGTTGCCTCATTCAAGCCAAAGGACGTTTTTCATGCTCTATCTGACGAATCTTGGGTCAATGCCATGCATGAGGAGCTAGAAAATTTCGAGAGGAACAAGGTGCAGTGGCTTGGAGAGCCCCACGAGGTCACAATATCATTGGGACTAAGTGGGTGTTCAAGAACAAGCAGAGTGAGGATGGTGTGGTTATTCGAAACAAGGCTAGACTGGTAGCTCAGGGGTTCTCCCAGGTTGAGGGTCTAGATTTTGAGGATACCTTTGCCCCTGTAGCTAGACTTGAGGCCATTAGAATCCTGCTTGCCTTTGCCAAATGGACGTCAAGAGTGCCTTCCTCAATGGCTTCATTGAGGAAGAAGTCTATGTAAGACAGCCTCCAGGTTTCGAGAACCCCAAATACCCAAACCATGTCTTCAAGCTTTCCAAAGCACTGTATGGACTTAAGTATGCCCCTAGAGCTTGGTATGAGAGGCTTAAGTCCTACTTGTTGAGTCATGGTTTTGAGATGGGTAAAGTAGACAAGACCATGTTCATTCGCCGGCATGGCACTGATATTCTGCTCGTTCAGATCTATGTGGATGACATCATCTTTGGCGACTCCTCTCATACTCTCATTTCACAGTTCTCGGATGTCATGAGCACCGAGTTTGAGATGAGTATGATGGGCGAGTTAACATTCTTCCTTGGCTTCCAAATCAAGCAGACTCGGGAGGGTACCTTTTTGCATCAGGGCAAGTACACTCGAGACCTCCTGAAGCGCTTTGACATGAGTGATGGTAAGCCCGTGTCAACTCCTATGGCATCTTCCGCCACTCTTGACCCAGATGAGGACGGCGAGCCTGTTGATCAGAAGGAGTATCGTAGTATGATCGGCTCCCTCTTGTACCTCACTGCCTCGAGACCGGACATACACTTTTTGTGTGTCTTTGTGCCCGATTTGAGCTTCTCCTCGCGTATCTCACCGCCAAAGCGGTGAAGCGCATTCTTCGGTACCTTCGAGCTACCATTGACTATGGTATCGGTACTCTTCCTAAATCTGTCTTTCCTTGAGAGCCTATTTGGATGCGACTTTCTTTGGTGTAGGATAGATAGGAAGAGCACCTCGGCACACTGCCAATTCATTGGCACTTCTCTTGTTTTGTGGTCTTCTAGGAAGCGATCCGGTGTTGCTGATCCACCGCGGAGGTCGAGTATATTGCTCTTGCCGATTGTTGCGGCCAGTACTTTGGATGGTCTCGACCTGCGGGATTTTGGGTTAGTTATCGGCGATGTTCCACTCTTTTGTGACAACACTTCTGCGATTAACATTGCTAAGAACCCAGTGCAGCATTCTCGGACCAAGCATATCGATATTCGCTATCACTTCCTTAGAGACCATGTAGAGAAGGGTGACATCGTGCTCCAGTTTGTGGAGAGTGACCACCAGTTGGCTGATATCTTCACCAAGCCGTTAGATAGCTCTAGGTTTTCAGCTCTGAGGGGAGAGCTTGGGGTGGTTTTAAAGGAACGCGCGTAGGCTACGATAGCAGAAAACAAAAATTTCTACCGTGCACACCAGGACATCATGCTAAGGAGGGATCATGGATCGTTACCACTAGGCGCGCAGTGCGTGAAGAAGAGTTGGAGAAGCCGATCCAACCGCGCGTCGAGGTAGTAGTGGATGTAGCCGATCGTCCCGAGCGGATCGTCTCCTCCACGCGATCAACCACAGCACGAGCAGATCCAATCTGTAGGTTGTTGATGCCGATCAACGCCGCAACGAGCAGCGCCTCCACCGGTATCCACACGTCCGGGGCTGGAACGCCGATCACGAGTGTACCAGCACTCGCGAGTGGCTAGGGTTTGGCTCGGGATTAACAGAAGCATGCACCCCTCAGCCCCTCGCCTCCATATATATAGAACTCCTCACTTGGGCCTCGTGGACCAAGGCCCAATAGGAGTCTATCCGGATCTCTATCCGAATTGAGCCCACATCCGAATCACATTCGAATTAGTGTTCCAACCCGTTAAGTGTGCGACCCTGTAGGTTCACGTATACTTGGTCGCGACCCAGAAATGCCTTTCCGGTCACCCTGTTAATAGCGGCCTCTAGTAAGATATATTAACCCCAAAGTATACGTAAAGATCATATCGGCTGAACCTGTAATGTTCTCATGTACGAATCCCTTTGCCTCACGATATAGATTGTGCTCAAGGCGAGACTTGTGTCATCCTCTTAATAGCTCAATCACTCTCTCGATTTCGTGATGGATTATAAACTCGTGATTGACTCCTCAATCACCTTGGCATGGCCATGCACTTTCATAATCCATTACATCGAGGGGCCCAGAGATATCTCTCCCATAAGGAGGGGCAAATTCTATCTTGATCATTCACATCCCACTACATGTTTCATGGCAAACCCGAAGACTACTTTTATGACTACCCAGTTACGGAGTAGTGTTTAGTAGTCCCAAAATAGGCTACTACGCATGTTGGGAACCATGATGATCTCAAGTCTAAGGATTCTACATAAACACTACTTAAGACCAACTAATGACACATGGAATCTCTGCAGTGTCTCATGGCGGGTCTATCCAACATATGTTCACTAACACATGTCCATATTATTGATTTGGTATCACCATACCATGATCCATGAGACATGATCATCAATCAATACATATGCTGATCTTTGAATCATATTTGTTCCTCATATGATATATGATCAGGGATCATTTAGAAATAGCAACATTTTAGCATTAAGAGTCTCATGAATAAGTCACATACTCATTGATCAATAATGATAATGTCTATTTCAAGGAACAAAGTAATGCATCATAAACATAGTATGTGATATATATAACATCTCCATGTTGCCTCTAGGGCATATCACCAACAGGTTTGTCCTTATGGACTGATGTGGGGGGGCTCTGTGCTTTACTGCTTTATTATATTGATTATGCTCTTACTCCTATCTGTTGCATTGCATTTGGGGTGCATTGGGTTTAGTCCTTCTAGCATAGGTTAGAGTGGTTCTCTTGCCTAGCTGCTTAGGCTTCTTACTCTTATCTTGTGATTCCAAGATGCTATTTATTAGCTGTCTTTCTTCTCTCTAGGTGGAGCTTACTCACTTCTTGTGGGTTCTAGCGAGGATTGGGCCACCCTCGGGTAGACAGGGTACGCGTTTGCTCCCTAGGTTGTTAGTAGACTAGCTGATAGTCCCGGAGTCATATGGGGTCGATGAGAGTCAGTCTGAGCCATAGTTTCCTCTATATCTTATCTATGCTTTAAGGACTGCCCTTTCGATTTTTCTTGCCAGCTTCTCGTATTTACTGCTTTGGTTCAGGGGGAGTTCTCTTGGGAGCTTCTAGAGCTTAATATTGACTTAACTCAACTTGAACTAAAAGTTGCATCACATGTTGAGGGGGAGCTGGATTTTCTTGCATTTTAGCTTTCTGCATTGTACCATAACTACATTGAGCCTTGATTATTATCCTGTTATGACATGCTTACAATGCTTTACACCTTGCCATGACTTGTGCTTAGTTGCTAGATTTATCATGACTTCATATGTGTAGAATAGCTTTTGCCATGATAAGTTAATTACAATTGCTCAACTCGAATTAAAACTTGTCATGCTAACAATCGAGTCTAGTCTATCTTTAGTTATCCTTGTCTGATTCATGCCATGTCAAATAGGCTGAGTTGAGTCTTGAATCTTTGTTGAGCCTTAGATTGAGCTATTTTAGTCTCTTGATGCAGCATAAGTTAGTACAACTTGTTTAAAAGAAAAAAATCTCTTTTGTGCGAAAAAACTGATCTCACCAATTCTCTCTCATGAGATGGCTTGCCATTGCACTAGGCATGAACTTAGCGGGAGGTTTGGACGACCTAGACTATCTTCTTAAGCTTCTTGCTTGGAGTAGTCTCATAAGGCTTGAGATCTAGCATATGATAAAAATATTGGTTGGAAACAACCATAAGTTTCAAAAGAAAATATGTCATTTGTACTCAATTTGCTTAAGCTACAAAAAGAACCAAGTACTTGAACCATTATTTCATTCTTGAGCATATAACACTCTATTTGGACTCAACATTAGCTTCTTTGTTCCGCTTAGCTTATTGTCATGGCCTGCATCATCCTTGGATATCTCTAGTTAGACTTTGCTTCTTGATGAATTGACATGCTCACTAAATACACTACATTTCAGATTGTCATCTATATGTTCTAGCTGGTCTATATATATCCTGTCATGATCTAGATAGCATTGTATTGACTTATGGCTTGGTGTAATACATTATGGTCATTTTGGATAATCTTCATGGCTCTAAATGCTAAGATTGAATAAATTTCAGCCATTTCATCTTGATTTTCTCCTTTGCATCCTTGATGTGTGTTGTGGCTACAGACCAAACAGAGAGAGAGTGTGGTAGTGGAGAGTTAGGTCAGTGAATGGCTTGGGATTTCTCCCTCTGGCTTGTGCTGCATATATACACCCATATGGGGAGTGCTTTTACAATAATGCCCTTACATCTGAGTACTCCCCTCAGGGGTATTCATGTCATTATACATGCACCATTTTAGGCCTTACATTCCTTTGACAGGCCTGCTGGGCTTAGGTGGGGGCCATCCCTGCAATAGGAGCCTCTCATGGTGAAGGGCTCCACGGGCCGAAGCCATGCTGCCGAGTCCTTTGGCCCCCTCCGTCCCTGCGGCCTGTGAGTTTATGCAATCGTTCGTCGAAGTGTAGTGTTCGCCTTATTGCGAGGGTATGGCGCCGGGCGGCTTGGCGAAGGCTTTGTCATCCACATAGTCCTGCCGTGGCGGGGTCGGGGTTGCCGTCCGGAACAAAGGCCGAAGTCGAGGTTGGCACCGCGACTGAGGGGGCGGATTGGGGACTTGAGGGGTCGTGGCGATATCACATTACGACGTTCCTTCTCCTGGCCATCCACGTGGCGAAACATGTTTGGCGCGGTGCGGGTCTTGAAGCAGCGTGGAGGTACGATGTTGCGACGCTCCTACGCCGGTTAGACTCTTGTCGGTTGGACTTTCGCCGGTTGGACTTCTACTGGTTGGCTTCCCCGCTGATGGGGTATATATATGGCGTGCTGGTGCAGCATTGTACCTGCATTGTGTGCTCGGATAGATGCTGATCCCCTAAAATGGGCCTCTTCAGTGCATCCACATTCCATAGTGGCGCTACGTGGCTTGGGAAATGTTGATGCACTGATGGAGGCCTGTTTTTATTGGGAGCTTGGTTAGCATCTGTTAGCGGTAACTGGTCGCACTTGCTGTGCTCGTGCTGTGTGTCCACATAAAACGGCAAGGTTTGCCCTGTTCTCTTAGACAGGCCTACTTTCAGTCGAGGTTTCTGATCAAGCCCGTCCGCATTACTTTTGAAAGAATGCTGACGCACTAAAGGTGGCCTGTTGTTGAGAACAAGCCAAAACTTGGCGTGACGTAACCCCCGCCCGTACGATATGTGGGGAATGCTGACGGACGAGTCCCTGCGGACGATTCTGCTCCTCGAATCCGAAGCTAAGGTCGAGACCGCGGCCGCATTGATGGCGAACAGCGAAGTCCTGTGCCGGAGCCATGCCGTCCCGCCGAGATAGTGCCTCCCGCCGTAGCAGTGCCTAGGGGGTGAAGTCGAGCGCCGAGGACGTGCCGTCCCACCGAGGCGATGCCTACCAGGCAGGTAGCGAGGCGGTGCTCCGAAGCCACCTGTCCCCTATCTTGAAAGACAGTGGCCGCAGAGAGCAGGCGCTTGCGGGGTGGGACGAGGGTGCTACGCGCGCAGAGGTAAACGTGCGGGCGCTCTGTCCCCTATCATTCGAAGTGGTGGCAGCGGAGCTGGCGCCAGGCTAAACAAGCACGAGCGCCGTCCCCTACGCCGAAGTGGTGGCGGCGAGCCGCACCTGGTCGAGGTAGACGCGCGGCGCCCGTCCCCTACCCCGAGTGGTGGCAGCAGAGCCGGCACCTGGTCGAGGAGACGGCGGCGCTCCATCCCGTACTTCGAGTGGTGGCGGCGGGCGGCACCTAGTCAAGGTAGACGCGCGGCGCCCGTCCCCTACCCTTCGAAGTGGTTGCGGCGAGCTGGCGCCTGTCGACCTGAAGCGCGACCGCTCGTCCCTACCGCCGAAGTGGTGGCGGCGAGCGGCACCTGGTCGAGGTAGACGCGCGGCGCCCGCCCCTACCCGCCGAAGTGGTGGCGAGCGGGTGGCGCCTGGTCGACGGAGATGCGCAAGCGCCCGTCCCCTACCTTCAGTGGTGGCAGCGGAGTGGCGCCTGGTCGGCGAAGCGCGAGCGCCCGTCCCTACCCTTCAAAGTAGTGGCGGCGGAGTGGCACCTGGTCGAGGTAGACGCGCGAGCGTCCGCCCCCTTCGGTGGTGGCGCGAGCTGGCACCTGGTTGAGGTAGACACGTGGCGCCCGCCCCTACCCTTCCAAGTGGTAGCGGTGGGTGGCGCCTAGTCGGGCGTAAGCGCAAGCGCCCGTCCCCTACCGCCGAGTGGTGGCGGCGGCCGGCACCTAGTCGAGGTAGACGCGCGAGCGCTCCGTCCCCTACGCATCGAAGTGGTGGCAACGGAGCTGGCGCCTAGTCGAAGGAGACACGCAAGCGCTCTGTCCCCTACCCTTCGAAGTGGTGGCAGCGGAGCTGGCGCCTAGTCGAAGCAGAAGCGCGAGCGCTCTGTCCCCTACCCTTCGAAGTGGTGGCAGTGGAGCTGGCGATGTACTCCCTGGTGCCACGCGCGCGGGGGCGCTATAACCGAGTGGTGTACTGCTTGAAACAAGGCACTCCCTGGGGTGAACGCGACCCCGCGGTAGTGCACCTTAATGGCTTCGGGAATCGCGTCGCCCTCTGGGCTGGCACGAGCAGGCTGCTGTATCCGTACGTGCTTGTCCATTCGAGATGCACGCAGCGGGCCATGATTGGCGTGCGGCGGGCCGTCAGCGGTCAAGCCCCTTTCCCAGAGGGGTGGGGCACGTGGCGCGGTGCTGTAGGCGTGCCGCGCGCTGGCCGCTCACCTACCAACGCGCGTCACCGGCTGCTGGCTGTTGTGCTTCTTGTCGATCGTCGGTTTTCTATGTGACGCAGATTTGCGGTTGTCGCCCGTCCCGACTGGCAAAGTCCTCCTTGCCTTACGATATCAGGGGCGAGGGTGCTTCCCGGTCGCAAGGTCGGGGCCGAGGCCGGCACCAAGGCCGGAGCTCAAATTGGTGCGGGGGATACCTCGCACCGCAAGCTCCGCCCCAGATGGTTCCGTCTGGTGCCTTCGCAACGGTGTCCCATCGGACAGGTGCGGGCAGGGTCAGGGGGACGGAGACCCCGGGTGGGCTATTGCGGTTGAAGGGTCCGAAGAGCCATGCAGACACGCGCCGAAAGCTATGTCGGGTCGCGCGACCTACAATTATTTCCTGCGCTGACCGACACGCGGCGGGACGCTAGTAGCGCGTCGTGTGGTGACAGGACTCTGTACGACCACGGTCGTAAGTGGGCTACGCGTACCGTCGCGACGCTTCGGCTTCGCACGTGGGGAGGTGAGCAGTTGTCGCTCGCCGTTTGCGCTTACCGACGGTGGGAGGCGAGGGGCTTTTAAATACCCCCCGTGGTACTGTGCCTGCACCTCCTTACGCTTTCTGGTTGTTCACATCGCCTCCCGCAGTTGCTCATCCTGTCCCTGTGCTCCTATTTGCCGTCGAGTTCCCCGTGGACGCTGATGGCGACTTCCAACGAGTGTGCTCAGGTGGGCGGCTACGCCATCCGCCGGTGGTCCTCGCCGCTTGAGGTGAAATACGCGCTCGAGGAGCGCGATCCGGCGGTGGCAGACAAGTGGTGGGCGGCGAAGAAGAGTCAGGGCCGTACTCCGGCGAGTTGGGCCGCACGCTCGTGATGGAGGACACGATCCGGTCACTGTTGCGGGAGGGGAGGCTATCGGACCGCCAAGCGGTGCGGTTGCCCGCTAATGACGAGACTGAGCCGCGCCCCGAGGAGTCAGAGGCGATCGTCTTCGTCGCCTACTTCGAAGCCAGACTTCGCATCCCGTCCGCAGCAATTGTCGGGGACGTGCTACGGACCTTCAAGCTGGAGCTGTCCCAGCTGACCCCGAATGCGGTGGCTTGCCTCACCGTGTACAGCTGGGCTCTGCGCTCGGAAGCGTGTTGGCCCAGCGCCTCCCTATTCGCGTATCTACATGAAGCCCGGTGCCAACCGAAAGAGCGGAAGGACGGCACGCTGTCAAAGTTTGGCAGCGTCAACTTCGTCCTGCGGGCGTCATGTGGGAGGCTCTTCCCTGCGAACTCGACCCGAGGGAAGTGGGAGTCCAACTGGGCGAGGCGGTGGTTCTACCATCGTGTGGTGAGTGGTAGCGGCCTTGTGTGCGCAGGCGGGCCGATTGCATTCAAGACCACCCCCGGCTTGACACTTGACCCGGAAGACAGGCGGAGGGCACAAAGACTTGTGGGGTCGCCACCCGCTTCAATATGCGCGACCTCGCCGAGGAGTATATAATGCTCGATGCGATGCCGCTCTCCCGCGATTGACGCTTCACGGCCGGGGGACGTCGGGATGATAACGTTCACCTGCCCGTTTGCTCGCTGCCCGTGCCAACTGGTCTTCGTAAGCCTCGACCGTGCCTTCCTCTCCGTTCGTATGCATTATGTTGTGTAAATGTGCTTTCTGCCCTGCGCAGGGACTCGCCTTGAGGACGCAGAGCGCGTCGCACGTGTGTTCCTTGGGCCATACACCGCCAGAGAGCACGGGCAGCGTGCAGCTGCGACGACGAAGGCGGGATTGGGGCGGATAAACCACGTGTGCGAGGCCTTAGGGCTTCCTGTGTCGGATCGCACCCCTCCGGACCAGCAACCTGAGGATGACGGTACCGCGAAGATGAAAGCGCCATCCCGCAAGAGGACCCGGAGCACTGCGACCATGCCCTGTACGGCGGTTGCCGCTGTTCCTGCCGGCGCGGCGAGCCCGGAGTCGGACTCGGCGAAGTACGCCGACTCAGACTTGGAGGGCCCGGGTTCTGGGGGCGAAGGCACCGGTGGCGGAGGGCGCGCCATGGAGGTCTCATTGCCTGCGACCGTCGCCGAGGCAGAGGTGGTGCTGGCTGGTGGCACCGGTGCGGAGTCCTCGTCTACGGCCACGGTCGTGGCGGGGCTGCCTTCCACGGAAGTATGTGGAGTGCAGCCTTTGCCAATGGCGACGGCCGAGGCGGCAGTGCCCCCCGCAAACACGGAGGTCGTGAGGACGAAGTCCCCGACCGCTGTCCTTGTGGCTGTGGAGACCCCTTCGGCGGGCGTTGTTGCCGCCGGGGCTCCTTTTGTGACGGTTACCGAGGCGGGACCTTCCCCTCAAGCGAAGCAGCCACGCCTGCCGTTCCCCTTTCAGCGGACTTCGCGAGGGTTCGTCGTGGCGACCGGTGTTGGGAGCTTATGGGACTCCGCTTCGAGCACCGAGGTCCCTCCACCTCGCGCCCTCCCGGCCCCTCGGGCCACAGTGATCGTGGCGCAGGATCGGTTGGCGCTAGGTCCTGACTCGGAGGTCCCCCAGCCCCGCGAGTCAACGCCGTCCATTGGGGCCGAAGTCGCTGCGGCCCCGTCCGGGGCTAGGGGGCGTCTCCGCGAAGTCCCCCATCTGGCACCGAGGGTAGGCTATGACGGCATTCCTTCAACACAATTTTTGCATGCTCCGTGACAAACGTGTACTTCCTCTTGCAGCGGCACTTATCCCGGAGGAGGAGCCATTCCTTGAACGCGGGGGTCCTGGCGCTGGCGACACAGATGTCGCGCGCCCGAGCCCGGTGGACTTCGTCCCTCCATCAGATGCGTTGAGGGCGTGGCACGGGATTGTGGACGACGCGGCTGCCAGCATCGGCCAACAGGCGTTGCAGACCTACGGATCAGGGCGCCTTGTGTCACATCCCAAAATTTGGCTTTTTGAAGAATTTAAATTCAAATTAATTATTTTAAGCTAATTGGATTTTATTTGGCTTTTCTGGATTTTCTGGAGTTTAAAAACTATTTTTAGAATTTAAAAAGTAATTCAAAATATGAAAATTTAATATCAACAATAGTTGAAAATAATTTTATTAAGTCCAGAATATCTCCAGGAGCTTCTGTGAATTTTTCTGGAATTTTTGGAGGTATTTTCATATTTTTCTCGAGGCCTAAATAATTTTCTAGCCTTTTCGAAAATCAAAATCAAATTCTGAAAATAAAATCTCTCCTTTTTCCTCCACCGACGCGTGGGCGGCCCAGATCCGCCCGTCGCCGCTTGGCGATCCAGCCGCACCTCCCTCCTCCTCGCCCGGCCGGCCCGCCGTCGGCCGGCGGCCCGCCTTCCTCCTCCTCACGGCGCGTGGGCGGCTCGGATGAGCCGAGTCTCGCGCGGCCATCCGGCCGCCCGCTCTCACTCCCGCCTCACTCCACCGCCACCCGGCCCTCCTCGCTCCGCGCCACCCGGCCCCGCCTGTCAGGCCCGTCGTCCCCGCGGAGCCGGCGCCTTCCTTCCTTCCCCTCTTCCCTTTTCGCGGCCAACCGAGACCGCGCCGGATCCCGCCTTGCCTTACCCGGCCCTCCTCGGTTTTGGAAGTCCCGGACGCCGCCGCGACCGAATCCCCGATCTCCCGGGCTCCCCTTCCATCGGCGCCCCTCTTTCCCGTTTTCCCCCCTTCCTTCCTTTTAGGCCGCCAAGACGGCGAAAGCGATTGCCGCTCCCCTGCTCCCCCTGCGCCCCTATAAAAGCCCCCCCTCGGTTCGCCTCCCTCCGCCCAACACCCAGACACACTCCACTTCTCCCCTTGAGCCCCGAGCGCCGTCGCACCAGGAGCTCCCCGTGCGCGTCCGGTAAGTGCTCCGGCGAGTAATCGTCGTCGCCTCGGTCTTCCCCGAAGCTCGTCGCCGCCACCCCGAGCATCCTCACGCCCGGGCGATCCTCCCCGACCCCTCGGCCGCCCCTCCCCGTCACCGGAGCGCCGTCGCATCGGAGCTCCCAAGCCGTCATCGCTGCCACCTCGTCGCCGGCCGTCTCCGTTCGTCCCCAAGCTTCACCGACCCCTCCAACCGAACCCCCTCCGTTCAAGGATTGCATTTCACGCGCCAACCGCACCCCTCCGACCCTCCCTCGCCGCCGACGACCTTGCCTCCGTCCACGGCTGCCGGACCACCCGAAGGTACCCCTCAAGAGGGTTACCTACCCTTATTGGGTAGGCAACACCTCCCCGCTCACTTGGCTAGCAGCGCTCGCTCGTAACTCCCTCGGCGCGCGTTCGAGCCTCCGGTTCCGCGCGCGGAGGTTGAGTTTTTCGTTTATTTTCCGGGCTGACGGTGGGTCCCACTCGTCACGCCGCCCGCTCTGCTGGCCGCCACGCGCTGGGCCCCACGATCTGCGTCGACCTCGTCAAGTGGGTCCGGAT